>CM068552.1:23217062-24417062 GCA_035048495.1 Euptelea pleiosperma | reverse complement strand
CTTAATCCACCGCCATGCATATCAAGAACAATACTGTCCCATAGAAAACAAGCAGGAATACATAACTAATTGCCTTGAAGAGGAAACCATCCTAATGGACAAAGTCACTGTGTTGTCCATGTGAACAATCCACCCAAATCAGCTAGATACAACTCCCTGAACGATTCGAATCCAACCACCATAGTTTTTGTAGTAGTCAACATAGTCCTACTAAGCGCATCTACTACCTTGTTATTCGTTCCCGCTTTGTGCCTCAACACAAACGTGAACTATAAATATGAAACCCAACGAGCATGTCTCCAATTCCGTTTCTGTTGGCTCTTGATATGCTTCAATGCCTCGTGTCTGAATAAAACATATTCCCAATGAATCAAATAATTTCTCCAGTGCCTAAGATCCTGGATTATAACATAGAAAACCTGATCATAAGTACTATATCGCCGACAGGTGGTCGTTCAATTTCTCGCTAAATAAAGATTTCGGTCAACCCTCTTGGCTAAGAAAAATACCAACTCTTGAAGCGTCACAATCCACCTCGAACAGCTTGTCAAAACATCGCAAAGAAAATACGAGTGCTATACAAATTATGTCCTTAATGAGTTGAATGCTATTCTTGGCTTCCATGGTCCATGCAAACTTTCCTTTCTCCATATAATCAGTGGTTGGAGCAATAGTAGAGCTCAAAATCCTAAAGCGTCAATCAAACGTCGCTAAACCATGGAAACTCCGCACTTCCCCAATAGTAGTCAGTGTAGGTCAACTTCAGATTACTTCTACTTTATCTTCATCCACCTAAATACCATGTGCACTAACTACATATCCCAAAAACAAAGCTGGCCAGTCAAAAAGTGACACTTCTTTACATAGGCATAAAGCTTCTCCTGTCGTAGAACTGTCAAGACTTCCCTCAAGTGTTGAATGTGAGCCTCCGTGGATGGATTGTAGATAAGAATATCGTCAAAGTAAACCACTACGAACCATCCTATCAATGGTTTCATAACTTGGTTCATTAAAAGCATAAAAGTGTTGGGTGCGTTAGATAAACCAAAGGGCAACACTAACCATCCGTAGAGACCTTCCTTTGTCTTCGAGGCAGTCTTCCACTCATCACCTTCTCTAATCTAGATCTGATTATACCCACTTGTAAGATCTATCTTGGAGAACACCTTTGGACTATGCAACAAGCATATCATCTAACCATGGTATTGGCAATCAATAAAACGGTTATCTTGTTAATTGCTTTGTTGTCCACATTCTCCACATACCGCCTTTCTTAGGTGCCAGTAAAGCGGGCACTACACATGTGCTCATGGATTCCCGAATAAATCCATGATGTAACAGCTCCTCTACTTGTCGTTGTAGCTCTCCATGTCCATGCTACTTAGGGCTCATACGGTCGCGTGGAAAGTTGGATAGACTAGCTCCAAGCACCAAATTAATATGGCGTTGGATATCCCTTATTGGTGGCAGCCCCTCAGGTAAATCATTAGACACTACCTCTTTAAATGCTTCCAGAAGGGATGACACTTCCAAGGAACCATTGGCTGGTTTGCTACTCTCCTTTACTAAGTAAACATAAGCCACCCCACTTTCATTGAATTCCTCCACAAATTGTTGGACGGTAAAGTAGCTTTGTCCCTCTTCCTTTTTGGACTTGAGAAACTCATTATCCCTCTTGGGGGAGAGAACAACCTTTACTCCATCCATAGAAAAGGCATAGATGTTTTTGTCTCCACGATGGATAGCCTCTCTATAGAATTGCCAAGGCTGTCCAAGCAAACATATGGCAAGCTTTCATTTCTCTACATCACATAATACTTTTATCTAAATAACTTTTGTCAATGAAAACAGAACTAAACACTGTTATGTTAACTTAACCTCACCCTCCTTTTTGAACCACGCTATCTTGTAGAGCTTGAGATGCGGTTGCACTTTCAAGTTCAGTTTGGTCACTATCTCGCTTGGTCGCTATCTCCTTGGAGACTAAGTTCTCGCAACTGCTGCAATCAACAATTACATTTCATAATCGACCTCCCGTTAAACACTATGTCCTGAAAATGTTATTACGTAACCATTCATCTTCAATGGCTCTTGGGGCTAGCATGGTATGACGTACAAGACAAGGCAAATCCTGATCATCATGAGTCACCCTGTCCTCCTTATATTCCAGCAAAACTTCCTTCATGGTTTGTCTTCAAGCTGTCCCAAAGCCTCCTTTGCCACAACATCCCCTTCTTCAACCACTAGGTTAATGGTTGCCTTTCTGCAATCAAAGGATTTATGACCGTCTAGTCCACAGTTCTAACAAAGAATCCATTGTCCCGTGTTGCAGTTTCAGTTGTTACTCGTGTTAAGAACGTTTGTAGAGGGTAATCCACTTCTACTACCACCACGTTTTTGAGGGTTGAGTGTTGTCCCCTCATCTTGTAAGCCTTTACCACCATTCCAGGCTGCTCCCATGCCTCGTCTACGTGGTTGTGGTTGCATCCTCTTGGCTAGTGGTGCTCGGTTACCAGAATGGGAAAGTTAACTTGTGGCCAATTGCACTGCACTGGATAACATCCAACAAGGTTCCAACTCCACTATATTAAAGATATTGTGGGGTAGCCCCATCAAGGAACGGTGAGTGACTTGGGATTCAGTCTTCATGAGTTTTACTCATATCTGCATCTTGTAGAAGTCGTATGTGTATTCCTAAACAGTTCGTACTCCTTGTCGAAGAGATTGGCACTGTTGAAACAAAATTATCTCATAGTTAATTAGAAGAAATTGGCTTCGTAGTACTCATTGGCGTCTTGGACCAGGTCTGAATTCTTTCTTTTTCGGACCGAGTCCTCATCATCTGGAGTTGTTGCCACCATGAGGAAACATAACCCTTCAACTTGATGGCCACTAGCTTGACCTTCTTGTTATCCGGCAGATGGCAGGTCTAAGTACTCAAATACTCTTTCAACTTCGTTCAACCAATCTAAAACTTCTTTTGGCTGCTCTTCTCCTGTGAATTCAGGTATATCCACTTTCACACATGGATCCCTATCACGATCAACACCTGGATTAACCTAGGTTGTTCTTGGCATGGTAGTTCAAATTCTCCTGTAAGGTCTTAGGTTTAGTATTGGCTAATTCCATATGATAAAAACATTTATAGTCCTTCCTAGTGTATCTAGTAAGTTGAGTTGTGTACAGTTCGAAATCACTCAAGTCAGCTAGCCAGAAGATAAAGAAGCAATACAATTCAACTGAAGATTCAAGCATTGCTCAATCACATTTAGGTTGGCAAGTGACTTAGAGACCATAGAAACTAGGTGGTAATTTGACCTTAGTCCACTTCTAAGTAACCTTGGACTAATGAGTTTCATTTTCTATCAGAGCATTAATCACTCTGGAAAGTTTAGAGAACTCTTGTAAAAATTATGTAAATTTGGTCTCAGATCGATCGGGGGTGCTACATCCGATCAATCAGAGAACAAAATGACGAATATCAGTTCTCGGAAAATTTTCAGCATAGTGACATCCAATCAATCGGAGAAGGAAATTAGAATCTATCCAGAGACATATTTGTCTTTGATGGATCAGACACTTCTTCACCGATCGATCGGAGCTCGCAAGAACATAACTTCTAATTTTGTAAAGACTCCTACTTGCACCCAATTCTTGCTATTCTTGGACCTTGGTTCGTCCATTATATATAGTGGGTTGCCTAGAACTAAAACAATAAGTCTTCAATTAAGTTTTAGAAGACCAAGAAGATTTATTTATTTTTTTGATAAGTGAAGACCAAGAAGATTAGAAGTTCAAAAATGAGTTAAAGAACTCTAAGGAGAGTATTCAAGATCAAGAGCTTCCCTTTATGATCAAAACTTGAGGTTTGGTTCATTGTTGATGATTTTCCAAACTTGATATCCTAAAAACAATCATGTTAATCATGTTCTTAGTATGATCTAGAAACCTTTGCAGTTTCTTTGGTACTCAAATCCCTTTTTGAGTGGTTTGCACAATTCGGGGATAGACCGAGGAGTTGTTTGTGATCGGGGTTAGACCCTTTCATCGTGGTAGGTTCGGGAATGGATCGAACTGAATTCATGTGATTGGGATCACTTGACGAAGGCGCTCGAGGGATGCGGTGTGTGATGATTCAAGAGGACATGGATGTAATGACAGTGGCTTGAGTGATTCGAGTGTATGTTGTGTTATCGTTGTTGTGCATGTAACCTCTAGTTGTTTATGGTTAACTTCCTTATAGTGATACTTTCACACCTGGACGTGGTCCCGTGGTTTTTCCTGTAAAAAGGTTTTCATGTAAAAATCACTTGCCTTATTTGAATTCCGCTTATTACTCTGTATAGATTAAACTAAACGAATCAGTAAAAATATATCTTCGATATATTCAAACTGAGTCGGATGGGTTATCATCTTATAATAATCAAATTGGTCAGGATTATTTTTGCATGCGATTAGTTACCCTTTTACGTGACCAGAAAAGTGATTTAGGTTGCAATATTTAGATTAATTTTTAAAAACCTATTCAACCCCCTCTAGGTTGTATCTATCAAATACCGAAATAATTTCATCTCCATCCGAAAAAATCATTTAGAGTTGGATTAATAAATCTCTCTACAGCTAGTTATGTTCTCCAGTTATCATGTTGATAGACAAGAGGTCGATGATCTATTGGTTCTCTAATGATCGCATCAAGACCAAAAATACCAAACTGCTCTAACCTAGTACACAGTTGTGTAATTTGTTGTTATAAGAGTCTCCTTTAGTAGCCACATTCTCGTTGCCGAGTTGCTCTCTCGGATTCTCCATATTATGATCTCTAGTGTTCTCACGTCAGGCCATTGATTTGCAAACTCACAAATCTGAAAAGTAGGCTCTGATACCACTTGAAGCATTCAAAACAAGAGTAAAACCCTAGGTTGATCAAGCACACCCTAATAAACAGACACGGTATCCATGAACAATCTCAGGTTGTAAAAGTAGTGTTTAGCAATAGTAAAGAAGTACAACTAGAAGAATAAGAACAAAACTAAGGTTTAGAACACCAAGCAAAACCAATTAGGGTTGGCCGAACCACACTATACGGAGAAAACTCTCTCTATTCAATAAAGTCGGTAAAAAATAACATAAGATTGTCGTAGGGTTGGTCATTCACCTGTATATATAGACCCGTACAATAAAAACTGACGAAAAGACTCCTATACCCCTACTTTCAATAATCCTAATCAAACTATGACTGCAAATTAGAATATGCATAAAATAAACCTACTAAACATAAACTGAAATTAATAGAAATTGTATAATAATGTCCACCAGGCTTGGCCGACTCCTCCATGTGGATCCCTTTGGTCAAAGTCAAATGTTGACTTTGACAAAAAAAACCTACAAAAATTAGTCTTCAAATAGTTAATTGATGGAGCCCTTCCACTTCTGTAATTGACCTCAAACTTTAAATAGTAATAGTAGACCCAAAGAATAGCTTCACATAACTAGAAAAATCAGCAAATACCACTATTTCTTCTGATTTCGTTTCTTAGGCTTAGGTTTATATATACAAGAGAAAGTAGAATGATGCAAATGCAATTTCCAAGACTAAACCTAAGTCCTCTTTCTAATGTCATTGGAATCACCCTTAAATTCGATCAATGCATTCTTGTAGGTTCAAATAACTGACGAATTGTCAAACAGATTCGGGCTGTAGGAAATTCTTAGATCTGACTTCGGGAAGTTTTACCAAAACATTTTTGTTCTGTAAGTACCCTTCAAACATTTTCTGGTGATTCCCTCATCGGTTAGCTTTCCAAGTTGGATCATGGAACCCCAGAAGCTTTAAAATGAACGTTTTAAAAATAAAACACTGTAGAGAGGTTTTGCAATTCTTCCCAAAGCCCAACTTTGTCTTTTGACCAAATAAATTATTTTGACCTAGTTAGGTTGAGTTTTTAGACCATAGGGTAGGTTTCCCTGATGGGTCTCTTAAGATTTCCGGATCGGGGTAGTGCGCCCGAAATGGACATCAGAGTAAGGAGTTATGTCTTGGATTAGACATTGGTCAGATCTGCCCTAAAATTTTATGACTGATCTAGGATTTTTGCATTTAACTTTAAAAATAGTATCTTTGCATATTTTTATTCGAGTTCTCACAAAAAGTTCTTTTTTTATAAGTAAATATGTATCATTAAAAAGGAAAAATCCCACTATAAACATACACAGAGGCAAATCTTACTCCTTAAACATAATGAGGAATAGAATTGCATAACAAGTCTTCCCATCTAAATACAAAAATTTCAAAAAACAGCCTATGATTTCTTTAAAACATTTATATTATTTAATAAAAAAATTAAATCAAATTTTTAGAGAACTTTTTTTTTTTTTGATAAGTAGAGAACTTTTTTTTCGACTTATCTGCCCATGTCCAGCAAGTCTAGGGCTGATTTCTAATTCAGAAAACAGACATTACAAATAGTTGACATAATAATTTTTTGCCGTGCCTTCATGGAAAAGTCTTAAATTTGTTTATAGTAGATATTTTATTTTTCCTCTTTTTCCTCACCCCTAGACCCATGGATCGAGGTCAACCCATGGATCGCGGACCAGATCGAACCTTGGAAGTCAGATCCTGGACCTTGGGATCGGGGTGTGACATCTCTCATTAGCAGCTCATTAGGCTGCTTGCATGATCTTAAGTGGGACTTTAGTGGCGACATCTTTTTCAAAGCACTTTCAAGCTATGGACTTTAGCATACACACAATGATCAACAATCTCGTAAGTTTGGGGGGAGTAATAAAGATATAATGCATACAATAAGATATTGTGAGATGCACGATATCACTCTCATCAAGAAGCATGGATTAAGATTAGATTAGATCTTGCTAGATTAGGATATTGTCTTTCTATATTAGACTCTTGAAATGCTCTATAAAAGAGCTTGATTAGGCTTAATGTGCCAAAATCAATCAATAAATCCATTTCTTTTCAATAGGGTAAAAACAACAAAGAGAGTCTTTAAAGAAGATTCCACTTCAATTGCTTATGGGCTCCACTTACAATCCCAAACCCAAGTACAAATAGAAATACCTATCTATTATATCCTTAGATCCTTACACCATCATATATTTTCATACCATGCATTGCTTTTTAATTTTACTAAGCAGTGTATTTGTTACAATATAATATTTATATACATTTGTTGATAAAACAGATAATGAAATTGTTGGAAGTCAAGAATCGTCCCTAGGTCCAGACCATTGGATAGTCTTCGAGATCTGTGGGTATGAATCTTTGATGTACTAAAAAATTAAAGAAGAACAAGGAAATATGTCTCTCTGGTCTCTCTATCTCATATATAATTGACAAGTATCAAAGTTGACTCTAGTCTAGTGGGTGCCCCATGCCATCGGCACTCCTCGACGAAGAATTTGCCAAAATCAGGTGAGTGGCGGAGATCCACCGTCCATTTGGGGGAGGATTAGAGGAGGTATGAGTAGGGAGACAACCAATGTGTTTTGTTATAAAGAATAGTAAATGGCCCATGCCCATGGCACTCTCCGACAAAAGCGTTTGCAAAAATTGGGTGCCTTCGGCACTCAAACGGTATAACGGACTGGGGCGTTACCGTTTTTTCCATTATAACGGCGGTTATAACGGATTGTAACGCACAGAGGGAGAAATGAGAAAATAACAGAAATAACAAAAACTCATGGTTTTGAAATTTAAATTTTGAATAAATTGAGGTCAAATGAGGCGGATTGAGTAGCTGAAATCTAACCGTCCACATTAGATGGATGGATAAGATAAGAGAATACAACTGAGTTGTCTTGATATATGCGTGGGTGGCCCGTGCCCGCGGCACTTTCCGACAAAGTGTTTGTCAAAATCGGGTGGGAGTTAATCTCAGCCATCGATATGAAGCATAGTGGATCTCAGCCACTCATTATTGAAGCCATATAAGATAAGAGCGAGTATAAGACAACCACTGTCACTTGTTATATAGATAGTACAATTGGTTTGTATCTTAAAAGTATCCATACACTACTCAATACCAATATCAGCATCGTATTGCATCGATGCGAACACTACCATCAAACCCAAAAGCCCCCATTCAACCAAACCTTTTACACTTACAAAACCCTCCTCAGGGAACCATCGTCTAATCCTTCAAAACCCTAACTTTCAGCGACTAATTAGCATTTTTTTCAACCCATTTGAGCCACCCAAACCTATAAGCCCCATTCAAACCAATCATTTACTTTCATAAAAGCTCTACTCGAAAGCCATCATCTAACCCTTGGAAACCCTAACTTTCTATAACTGAGTACCATTTTTTCAACGAATTTGAATCCACCTAAAGCCACCCCAAACCTTGCAACTTCAGTCCACATGTCAATCCCCATTCCAACCTGCTATTATCCTAACCTTAAAAGCCCATTCATAAGCCCCAAACCCTGTCAGTTAACAAGCACCACTTTTGATCTAGTCATCCTCATCTGTAGACCCTAAAACCTATATCGTCCTAGTAAACCCTAGCTTTCAACCTTAAATCCTCCCTATATAATATCTTAAGCCCTAGTTTGGAACTTAACGTTTTAGAGAGAAAATCTGCTGGTCCTAGCAAAATTTGGTATCAAAATTGTTGTCTGGCGTCAAATTTGGTATCAAAGCAAGTATCGATCCTTCTAGACTTGCAAAATCTTATGCCCATGATGTGGAAGTGCATAATCTTGTCACAATCATTTTCCATTCCCTATAATGCAAAGCTTGGGAGTTCAATGACGATTGTTTTGAGATGGGAAAACAACACAAACTTGAACACATGATAACTAGAAAACAATGAAAGATAAAAAGAATTTGAAAACTAGTGAAACAACGGAAACTAAAAGAACAAGAGTGTGAAAGAAAGCAAGAGCAACAGCTCAACCATATGTGGCAGATTCAAGGTCGTATGCTGCAATGTGTAGTAGTGGTTTCGAGCAAAAACTTCGTTGGAGTTAACAATAACAAAAGTTTTCAATGCAAGTGAAGAAGGTGCCAACCCGGACGTGTCTACACATCAAATTGATATAGTGTGGAAACTCTGGGTTAGAACCAGTCGATATCATCAGCCTACTTCCGAAAAGGTTGATACCATGAGAGCATCTAACCCTGAAACCAGTCCTAAGTTAGAGTCTACTTTAATCAAACCTAGCGTGAACGTGATGCCTTGTCAACTTCAAAAAGTAGTGGCAAAATCTAAGAGCAAAGATTTGCTCTCCATGGAACGTTGATATAGAAAATGGAGCAAGAAGTGGAACGATGAAGGAGAACTAAATAAATACTGTATACATCTTTCTTGGACGCAAAACTACAAGTTATGGGATTTGAGGTCAAATTCTTTTGAACCCAGAAGTTTTAATGCATGAGCTGATCTAAGGCTGAAATTCAGCCCACATGGGGCCAAATGGAGCCCAAGGGTAGGCTTCACACAAGCCCCACCATGTGCATGCTCGCAATGGCCAATCATTTATTGGTGGAAAGTGGGCTCTGGTCCACTCGTCAAGGCCATTTGTGAGATTATTTCCAGTTCCTTTCGTTCCTATTTGAGTCTATATTCGAGAATTAGATCTTTAATTTAGTTTCTTGGGTTCTTAAATTTGTTTAGTATTACGTAGTTTTTACTTTTTAATTTAGGAAATTTTGAGTACAACCCGAGGAGCTTTTCTTGCTGCTATCCAACTCTCAATATAAACCCATGTACTCTCTCAATTTTACACAAGTTAAATGAAGTGTTAAGTTTTCTTCTTGCCTGAGCTGTGAAGTCTCACTTCAGGCTGGAGTTATTTCATACTTTAAAAGTCCTAGAATTGGTGTTGATTCCAATCTTAGGTCGTCCATAGAGACAAAGTGAATAAAGTGCTATGTTTTCTTCTTGGCTGCTTTGAAGGCTGCTCCGTGAAGCCTCACTTTGGGTGGAGTACTTTCATCCTTTGGAGGTCTTGGGTGGAGTGATTCCATCCTTTGGAGATCCTAGAATTGGTGTAGGATCCAACTATAGGCTCAGAAGCCATTGTCCATAAAACCCTCCGCTCCAAAGCCACTGTCCAACCCTTAGAAAGCCTAATTTCAGTCATCGTTTACCATTTTTCAGTTCATTCAATTCTACCTAAACCCATGGTTCAAAATCGAATTTTGTCTTGTTCCATCTCAGCCAAGACATCTCGTTCCGGTAGTGTATAGAGATGATACATAGGAGAATGTATCGTCTTGCACCAAAATTCTAATTTAAGTACTAAAATTAGTTTAAAAGATTATTTTCATGGTATATGTATCTTTAATAACACATAAATGCTAAAGCACAAATTTGTAGCTTAGTTTAGTATTAAAACTAGTTTAATCTTATCGAGAAATATACTATTTTTTTCATTGTCTCGTTCCATCTCATTTTGTCTAGGTCGGAACATCTTGTTCTATTAGCTTACCGAGACAACGAGGCGAGCAAAACGATATTTTACACCTTGCCTAAACCCGCCTCAAGTCCTACAACTTCAATGCACATATCAGTTCTCCAAAACCCCCATGATAAAGCACTATTATCCCAACCCTAGAAGCCTATATGGAAACCCCGAGCCTTGTTACTGTCAGTGACCAGCACTACCTTTGCTATTTATTTAAATCCTCACATCCATTCCAAACCCTAGTCATAAACCTCTACCTTCAATCTTTAACATTCCCTATCACCCTCCTAGAACTCAGCAAATATCCTACACAAATCAGCCCGTGTTTTGTAAACTTCATTGCTAAGAGCAATCCCCTCCAAACCTCATCATGGATCCCCCGAATATGGGCTTCCAAAGCTCTCCGCGTCGGTACTAGGCTTTACCTTTGTAGGTAATGATGTTCTTATAAAGGTGATGGCACAGCTCGGTTCTCAAGGAGAAGATACAACATCAGAAAGGAATGACATTTACAGCAAAAAAAAACCTTAAACATGATCTTCTCAGCAGGAAAATGACTTCCATGAGGATTATTCACAATAAATTTTGTCAATTACGAAGGTAAAAATACAAAAGGAGATTTTTAAGCAATAAATTCTCATTAGATGAGACAGTGCGGAGACTATCAAAAGTGTAGAAAATAAGGAACAGCATACTTTCAAATTAGGACCAAAATGTAAAAAAAATAAATAAAAAATAAAAAGACCTATAGTTAGGAATTCTTAAAATTTCACATCTATTGTATCAAGGAACTCTATGAGAAAAGGCTAACTAGGATAACTGACAACCCATTTCTATTCTGATCAATAGATGCTCTGTTTCAGTTAAAATTTCCAAGATCAGTTCTCTATGCATCTAAAGTCTAAACCCCATAACATCCACAGTATCAAATCAAAGGGAAGAAATCACCACACCTGACACCGTCCCAAGCTCACATTTCTCAAAGCAAAATCATAGCTTTCTCAACAAGCCAACAGAGGACAAGATTCATTACACAAACAACAAAAGTAAATAGAAAACACAAATTCAACCATCAAACGCAACAACCAAAGCCATTCCAACACACCCATACCCACATCAGCATTTCTATACCCAGTAAAGACCAAAAAGAACTGAAGAAAAATTCCAACAGATAACTACTTACATGAAAGAAACACCGAATTGAAACCGAAAACCCACCAGATCATCAAACAGAAATCCAACCATAAAACCAAGAGAAGAAGGAAAACCCATTACCCCACCCATCGAATGGCCACCTACAAACCCAAAACACGGCCGCTTATTTGAAATAAAAGAATCATCAGAGAGAAACAAGAAGATGGAGGAGCACCTGAAACAGAGGTAATGGTGGAATGAAGTAGAGAGACGCTGGTGTTGACGAAAAGAGGGTCTCGGGAGACAGCAAAGCGGATGACCCAGTTGGCCGTTTGGTAGAAGAAACAACCAGCGACAACAGAAAGCAGCTCTGTCCTCTTGTTGAAGACTATTTCGAAGATAACGGAAACGAACCAGAGGACTAGTGTCGCCACAAAGAAGGCTCCTGTGTTCTTGTTTTGGCTTTGGCTTTCCCCCCTCGCCATCTCCCTGGCTATCACTCAGTATCTTTTGCCCTTCTTTGTTTTGGTTTCTCAGAGGACCACCAAATCCTCCTGTCCCTCTCTCTCTCTCTTCTTCAGTTTGTAGTCTACTTGAACTACCAAATCCTTCGATGCAAATTTTTTGGATGTGTGGGTTTGCACGCAACATAAGCGTGGAAGTACGGTCAATCCCCACCACAATTTTGGCTCACCCTAAGAAAATACCCAAAAGGGCGTTACGTAAATCAAGGGCCGTCAATCATTACATGGGCAATTGGGCCATATACTTTGTGAAGAAAACTTTCCTCTCAAAATTATGCAAGCCTCGCAATACGAGCCACCACGTGGCACACTCTTAGAGGATTCTGACCGTATGGATCTGTGTGGACCTACTACCAAAAATCAGCCTGATTGGATTGGAATTATTTTCATGGGTTGATTTTACCGGTGGAAATTTGAGCATTACTGATTATCATTTGAGGTACAATGATCCAAAGGTTTGAATCACTAATCAATCTGATTTTTGGATTGTAAGTCTACCTAGGGATTGGAAAAACATCCATATGGTCGGAGTCCTCTAAGATTTTGCCATGTGGCTCATATTGTGTGTTGTCATCGAAGTTTTACTCAGCATTTCATAGACCCCCTTGATTTTGTGTGGTACGTTTGTCAGCCATTGATTGCGGTGAAATTTTTCTGAAAATTCATCCATTGGTTGAGTAAAACTTCTGTCACAACGGATTGCAAATCACACAATCACAAGCCAATGAGTTCTCAGCACGGACACCTCAAAGCAAAAGCACATGGGTACGTCGCAAAAAGCACTTGGGGTACGTGCCGAGAACTCATTGGCTTGTGATTGTGTGATTTGCAATCCTTTGTCACAGAAGTTTTACTCATATAGGATGATCAAACGAGTAAAACATTGATGACTAGGCCTGTCATCAATGGCGATGATGAACAAATTGTATAACACAGTGAATTGGTTTCAAACCACACACACGCTACTGGTATAAACTTTATACTTATATTTATATTGTTACAATGCTAAAACAAAGGAGACGTTACAAAAGTTGTAATAACCATATTTCTAGCAATATTATAGTAGACTTTTTATAATACTTTGAACATTATATGTATGTCATTTTAAAGGTCTCAAAAAAAGTTTTCTATCGGTATCAAATTTGTCAAATCGGACTTGAGAGTCAAAAGTTATTGTATTTAGTTCTGGACAACATTTTAAGTTTTTATATGCTATGATTTGATATCAAATATATAAAATTTGTAAAAAAAAAAAGACAATGTTCAAAATTATAATCCCACATTGGAAATGAATGAAAAGTTTTGAGTTTTCAATCTCTATAAATATAAGGCCATGCCTTGAGAAAAATACATTAGTTTGAGTATTTACATCCTAACCCCTGAGGTAAGAATATTTGTAAAAAAATCCCTCAACTAGAAAAAATTCTAGAAAATTCTTAAGAATTCTTAAAAATATTCAGGAAGTCCTTTGAAAAGTTTTTTGTAGGGCCCACTGTTTCGAGATACGTGCTACCTCGAGATTCATGCCATACGAAATTCAAGAATTTGGGATTCTAACGTATTTACAAGTAAGTACATAATTATTTATTTTATGTATTTATTTATTTATTTAATTATTTAATTAATTAATTATTATTTATTTTATTTTATTAATTAATTAATTCTTTATTTATAAATGTTATTTTATTTTGAAAATAGTAGAAAATTCAAAGAATATTGTAGAAAAATTCTAGAAAATTCTATTATTTTTGGGAAAAATGTCTGAAAATGTTATTCTTGTTATCTATTAAATTTTAGCAAGAAAAAATCTCAATTCTTGTATTTTTCACATGAAATGTGTAAATGCATTGATGATTTCTTATAATCTTAAAAGTATGAAACTATGATAGATGATGACATGTATAATCTATTTAGTTGGATGAAGTCATGCTCAAATTCATTTCAAATGAGATATATGCGTTTTTCATCCGCTTTGTGTATTCGCTTTCTAGGATATTAATAGAGCTTAAATATTCTTATTTTTAATTTTAAAATGCTAAAATATGAATATTAAACATTATTGTTTTATACATATAAATACGATTAAGGACATGAATAAGAACGTGATTAAGAATGTGAAATATCAGATTAGTTGAAATCAGGCGTTGTCTCATTTCTTTGAGACCCCTTGGGGTTCTTGTCCCCTAAAATATCAAGCGTTGTCTTGTTTCTTTAAGACCCCTTGGGGTTCCAGTCCCTTAAAGAAGAAGTTTTGTTTCATTCATGAGACCCCTCGAGTATTTATACCTAAAAAGAAATTAGAGAATTCGAAGAGAGGATACCTAATGAAATAATTAGTGTGCACATTAGGGAGTCTACTTGTAGGTTAGAAGTGTTGACATCGTACACTAGAACTGATAGAATGTTGGTATCGGATACATCAAAGTCAATAGTTTGACTGTATAAAAATGATCACGAGTATTCTGATAAGAGAAATGTTAACTATTATGTGAGAGGTCATCATTCTATTCGGAGTTATACGTAAATAATTAATAGAGAATTGAGTTTTATCGAATTACATGTGAAACTCATTTGCAATTGTATTTGTTTTAAAATAAACAAAAACCGATGATTTATGTGGTTTTATGCATGAGGAATGTATTTACTGAGCCCTAGCTCATGTTTTAAAATGTTTTGTTTACAGGAAGAGATAAGAAAAAGTTAGTTTGATACTTCCAGCATTTTTGTTGATAGACATGTGTTAGAGATGATGTTATATTTTGTTTAATTTTTCTATCTTGTAGAATGATACATGGAATATGTAGGTCTTTTGACAGTGTAGTAACATGTAACTGGTAGCATGATACATATATACAATGTTTCTTTTATGGGCATATTATGATTTTGATTGAGGTGAGAGATCTTCTAACATTATTAATGTGTCAATGAAGTATGTTTCATCTTATGAATTGTTTAAACAAAATGAAAAATTATTCGGTGTATTTCCGCTACATCGTGATACTAATTTTGTTTAACTGCGCGATTGTATAATCAAATCGCGTCTCAAGATACGAGAAAAGTCAACACGACTAGATATCGGATTTGGGGGCATGACAGAAGTGGTTACAAGAATCAAGGAGTGGGTTTTCACAGGAGTTAGAGAAAGAAGGAGATGTGTGGGATGTTTATGGAGACCGATTCCTATGGGGGACTCGTTCATGAGGCCCTTCATTTGTGGAGTCTATTGAAGACTAGATTCGTCTATCACACCCCCACAAGCTCATGGGGCGGGCACGCAGTATGAGCTTGGCAGTCAGCAATGCAAAACGAGCTGATGCATACCCTTTATAAAAATATCTGTCACTTGATCAACGGTGTTGATGTAGCGGACGTTGAGCTCTTTTCGGACAACTTTGTCACGAACATAGTAGTAGTCAATTTCTAAATGCTTCATCTTGGAATGGAAGAGTAGATTAGAAGCTAATGAGATGCAGCTAATGTTATCATACCAAATTAGGGGGGTGGTGAGAGTGACATGCAAGTCACAGAACAAAGATCGCAACCATGAGATTTCTGCCGTAGTGTAAGCTAGTTGACGATACACCGCTTCCATACTAGAGCGAGAGATCGTTCGATGTTTCTTAGCACTCAAAGAAATAGGATAGCCTCCAAGGAAGACACAGTAGCCGCCAATTGAATGCCTATCATCCAGATCACCACCGTAATTGGCATCGGAATAGGCTTGTAGGCGAATAGGTCCTGGTTTGTAGAAAAGGGCCTGGTCGGGAGTTTTCTTCAAGTACCTTAAAATCCGCTTGACAGTCATCCAGTGGGAGTTCGTGGGCTGATGCATGAACTAGCACACTTGGTTCACTGCAAAGGCGAGATCCGGACGGGTAATGGCGAGGTACTGAAGTGCATCGACGATGCTGCAGTAGTTGGAAGCATCAGGTAATGGATCACCATCATAGCGACTGAGCTTCTTCACAGTAGGAACAGGAAAGGACATGGGTTTTACATCCATAAATTTGGTATGAAGCAGTAAGTCGGTGATGTATGTGATATGAGAAAGGTACAATCCACCGTTGGCGTAGTAGCCCTCCACTCCAAGGAAATAATGGTGTTCGCCCAAGTCCTTCATTGCGAAAAGCTTACCAAGCTTATCGATAAACCAGAAAATATAAGTAGACTTATTTCTAATTATCAAAATGTCATCCACATATATTAGTAAGAAAATGATAATACCTTTGTGATAATAGGTAAACAAAGAGTAATCACTTTTGGACTCCTCAAATCCAAGATCTTCAAGGTAGTCGGAAAATCGTTAAAACCAAGCTCGTGGAGCTTGTTTCAAACCGTAGAGAGACTTGTGGAGGCGTCAAACATGATGATAAAAGTTGGGATCCGTGAATCTCGCAGGCTGCTGCATGTAGACCTCCTCGTTTAGGAACCCATGTAAAAATGCATTTTGAACATCGAGTTGACGAACGGGCCATTGGTGATGGACCGCCAAGGCAATAACCGTTCGGATGGTGGTGTGCTTGACAAAGGGACTGAATGTTTCGGTAAAATCGACTCCCTCCTGTTGATGAAACCCTTTGGCAACTGATCGGGCTTTGTACCATTCAATGGAGCCATCCACTCCCCGCTTGATTTTAAACGCCCATTTGTTGGGCAAAATGTTCATATGTGGCTACGGGGGTACCAACGACCATGTCCCGTTGAGCTGTAGGGCATTGAACTCGGCTCCCATAGCAGTTCTCCAAGCTACCTGTGTGACAGCCTGACTGAAACATGAAGGTTCAATTTCAGTTGCATGAGTCATAAGCAATGCATATTTAGGATTAGGTTTAATAACTCCTTGAGATCCCCTGGTAACCATTGAGTGAGTCAAAGCCGTTGTAGGGGGTGGTGGTGCTGGGAGTAAAAGATGAGGTAATAGTTGATCAGTGGGAGAGGGTCTAGGTGAGGGTAGGTGTATTGGTGAGTGAGGAGGTGGGGCCAATAGAGTGGGAGGAATGTTGGGCACATGAATCAGCATAAGGTTGTGGGATGGTGGGTCAGGGCCAAGTAATAGAGTAAAAGAGTCCGGATTAATGGTGGATGGGGATTGAGTATGTTGGATATCTTGGAAAGGATAAGAGTGTTCATCAAATACGATGTGACCAGAGAGATAAACACGACCCGTAGAAATATCAAGGCAACGATTGCCCTGATGGTTGAGAGAGTAGCCAAGAAAGATACATTTCTTAGAGCGGAATTGGAGTTTATTGGTATTGTATGGGCGAAGATAAGGAAAGCATGCACAACCAAAAATTCGAAGAAAATCATATTTAGGCATCCGATGAAACAACTTGGTATACGGGGTGGAGTACTGGAGAATGCATGTGAGGAGACGATTGATTAGATAGATAGCGGTATTGAACGCATCTACCCAATATGAGAGGGGCATGTGAGCGTGGGCAAGTAAGGTGAGGCCAGTTTCAACAATGTGATGATGTTTACGTTCGGTGAGACCATTTTGTTCGGGATGAGAGGGACATGAAGAGAGAAAATGAATGCCATGAGTGGCAATGAATTGTTGAAAGGTATGTTTGGTGTATTCGCCACCACCATCAGATTGGACTGCCTTTATTTTTGAAGAAAACATATTTTCAACAAGCGATTTAAATTTGATAAAAATAGTAAAAACTTCGCTCTTAGAATGCATAGGAAAAATCCACGAATATCTGGAGTAATCATCCACAAACAAAACATAATATTTAGAGCCACGCACAGAAGGTATTGGAGAGCTCCAAACATCGGAGTGAATTAATTCAAGTGGGTTATTTGCAATTGAATTTGATAATTAGAAAGGTAATTTAGAGCTTTTGCCCATAGGGCAAGAATGACATAATGAAAAAAAATTGGAGCCCATAGTAGGTAAACATTTATTTGATAAAAACTTGGAAATGGTAGCCGAGGTAGGATGGCCAAGGCGAGAGTGCCAAACTTGAGCAGCAACCCGAGCACCAAGGAGAGCAAAAGGGCGTCCCTTGGCGGTAGAAATCTGATAGTGAATGTTCACGGGATAAAGACCATTGTCACTCGGCCCATGGAAAAGTGTCTTCCCTGTCTTTAGGTCCTTAACATAGAAAGAATCAGGAAGAAAAACAAAGAAGCAGTTATTATCACGAGTAAATTGATGAACATATAAAAGATTAGTGGAAACATCAGGACAATGTAGGATATTAGAAAGCCTAAACACATAATCGGTATGGAAAAAAGTAAGGGAGCCAATATGGGATATGGGTAAACCTGCAGCATTGCCTACACCAACTTTGTCATTCCCATGGTAGGGAGCATGCATCGTAAGGTTCGCAAGATCATTGGTGATGTGGTTTGATGCCCCGATATCTGTGACCCAAGTGGATGGGTTGTAGGTGGTGGTTGGCCTGTTTACAATCATGGCCGAGAGCTGTTTGGTTGGTACACGGCCTTCATAGGCTTGGTTCATTCGTTGGTAGCAGTTGATCGCCGTGTGCCGAGGGCGATTGCAAATTTGGCACACCGAGGTGCCAGTGGATGGAGGCAAGGCAGATGCTGACATGTACTAACTTGTACGGCCACGACCGCGGCCACGGAAGAAGGTGCCACGGCCTCGAGTGCTTGAGCCCCGACCTGAGGACATAGACTCTTTAGGAGCATACAAAGTTGTTGGGGATGCATCAAGAGCCAGTTAAGAGTGTGTCTTCTGAAATAACCACCGATCCGTTCTCTTTAATCCAATATACCTAGAATGAGGGGTTGATTAGGTATTTAAAATTAATTATACCTACACAATTTTACTGGTCTATGGTAAGGGAACAAATCACATGCCTTAGTTGTTTGATAAAAGATTATCACAACCAACTCAATTCCAATATACCTCCATGGTATATTTTCTTCTCGTCGTTTGGTCTAATCAAGATAGATAGCGAAATACAAACAAACAATCACACAAGACAAGAGATTTTTACGTGGAAACCTTAGTCAAGAAAAAACCACCGGACCACGTCCAGACAGAAAGTATCACTAACTGAAAATTTAAACGAAACATAGGTTACCTACGCAACACCCTTTCAAATACAGCTTCTAACCTTAGCCAACGCCTATTGCCGATGCGTCCATGTCCTCTGAATCAATGCTATGAATCCACGCGCGCCCTTCTAGTAAAGAAACCTTGTCCGCTTGTTCAGTTTGGTACACCCCGAACCTACCGTCGATCGGTTGCTTCGATCTTAATTTCAACACTCCCGCCTTTGCCGAAGGTGAATGATTCAGTACACCCTGAACCCTAGGTTGCTCAAAGGTGTTGAGTCACACTGGTGCACTCAGGCTACTAGGTCGAATATCTATGTGGGAGACCTAAGCTGAGTAAATGATCAAGCACTTGGCTTTGAACAAGAAGATGAATAAGCTCACAAGATGTGAATGAGAAATAAGCTTCTTGCTCTTCGAATGGACACTCTAATAAATAAACATTTTCTTCTCTCTCTTGAAGTATTGTGTCACTTTATGTGTGTTTAGAGAAGGTATAGAAGGGTTTTATTTATAGAATTCGTGACCCTTAGTCTTGTAGAACGTGGGAGAATGGAACCTAAAATTTTGGATATGAGAAATACTCAAATCATGCTAAGTCCAATCGATTATACTCTGGGTCCAATCGATTGGGCTATGTCCAATCGATTGGGTTTAGTGTCCAATCGATTGGCCTCAAATAAGTTTTTGTCTCGAAGGCTCCAATCTATTTGGCTCAAATAAGTTTCTGTCCCGAAGCTCCAATCGATTTTATAGAGGTCTCCAATCGATTGGGCTCTGATCATGTTCTGTCTCGTAGACTCTAATCGATTTTACAGATGTATCCAATTGATTGGGCTTTGATCATGTTCTGCATTGTAGTCTCCAATCGATTTTACAAAGTCCTCCAATCGATTGGGCTATGTCCAATCGATCGGACTCTCCCATAAATCAATATCTTTGACTAAGACTCAGGTCTGTCCAATGACTAGATTTGACCATTATATTTTATTCATTTTAAACCTATTCCTATGGCCACTAAGTCATTACCTTCCTAAGCGAGCGTACACGATCTATAACTGACAAATGGGCAGTTACTCAAATGACTCCTATTGTCAACCGTCTGATTCTTGTTGTCTTTGTCTTTTAGTCTTCACGTAGTCGGCGAAGTATGTGTACCACGACATCTTCACACTACACTGGTGCTCGTCAGAACAGTTACAAGAATGTTTTTATGCCAAATGGAATCTTTGCCAAATTGAATATGAAAATATTTCTTACATCTTCACCCGCATTTCTGCGCTAATAATGAGAGCCACGAGATCGTCATAGAGAATCGGAGTATCCCGGGCCTGCGTGGAGCTCACAGTGGCCCGAACGCCTGGTTGTTGTTGTTCATGATGATGGATATGAGGTCGTCCTCGTCAACTGGCTTCCTGGCCAAGGCGAGGTTGTCGGCAATTTGGGTAATTTTATCCACAAAGTCAGTGATCAAGAGACCCTCACCCTTGGTGGTGAATAGCTCGTTGCGCAAGTGCATGTTGCGATTGTGAGACTGAAAGCATTGCACTTCTCAAGAGACACCCACGTCTCGTACGATGACTTTAATCGTGTGACGGTGGCCAAGACAGAAGGTGTGAGGGAGTTGTTGATCCAGCTGAACACGAACTGATCCTTTTGCTGCCAATCTGCATATGACGGATTGGGGTCGGTGGTCTCCGCACCGTCGACATCTAACGTGAACTGTGATGGACCCTTAACGGTACCATTGGGGATGCCCATGAGGCCCTTCATGTTGAGGATAGGAGAAATTTGGGCTAACCACAAGGGGTAGTTAGTCTGATCAAGGCTAATTTTCAGAAAATCGATGAGGTTGGGCAAAACAGCGCCGGACTGGGATGTAGCAGTATCCATCGAGTTGGTGGATGATGGCTCTGATACCATGAACAAATTATATAACACAGTGAATTGGTTTCAAACCACACACACGCTAGTGGTGTAAACTTTACACTTATATTTATTGAAAGTAGGGTTTTTCCGCGTCGTTGGTTACGGAAACCCTAACTTCAACACATTTTTAATTTTTATCCGATTATCCTGCAAAATTGATAGATTTGTATAGGGATTCGTGTCGGATGTCGATCCGCACTCAGGGTTAATTAGCGCAAAGAGAGACATAAAATGACGGGGAAATTGCAGATAATGTAACACAATCAAAATTAAATCATATTTATTTAACTGAACTTATCTCTTACAATGAAAATCAAATAAAAATAACTAAACTAAAAAGCTTTAAGAGAAAATAGGCCTAGAAAGAGAACATGTTTCTAGAGAGAGAGCCTAGAGAGAGAAAGTAAAGAAGAGAGAGAAAGTGAAGAAGGAAGAAGATTATCTTGTACGCACTTACCATGGCAAGTTCGATCGGCCCAAGGATTGATGGCCACGTGGATTGCACATGTGGTGCACCATGAAGAGGATGTTGCTGGCCAGTGCACCGTTGGAGATGGTGGCGATGAGAACCAGCAAGGATGCTGGTTGCTGCAAGGAGGAAGAAGACGGTGGTTGCAGTGGCAAAGGTGCGGCGGGGTTGCTGTTCGCAAGCGGAGGTGCACCAAGGCGTTGATGCAGTAGGCGGCGGTGGTTTTTCAGTGGTAGCGTGTTGCTATTTGGAATACCAGGACAGTGTGGGCAGCAGCAAGATAGAGAAGAAGAAGAAGAAGAAGAAGAAGAAGAAGAAGAAGGCGGTCAGAGAAGATGGTGGAGGCGGAGAGGTGCGCTGGCGACCGGAGTTGCAGCCTGCAACTCCGGTGAGGACGTGAAAACGAAAAAACCAGAAAAGCAAGAAGAAGAAGACAGAAGAGAGAAGGAAAAAGAAGAAAAAGAAGAAGAAGAAGAAGAAGAAGAAGAAGAAGAAGAAGAAGAAAGAGAAGAAGAAGAAGAAGAACGGCCGGAGTTGCAAACCTGCAACTCCGGCGAAGGATAGGGAAGAAGACGAAGAAGAAAGGAGGAAGAAGAGGAGAAAGAAGAACGCAGGGAAGAAGGGAAAGGATAGGGGGAAGGAGAGGAGGAGATTGGAAGGGGATTAGGGTTCGAACGAACCCCTATCCTTCTCCTTTTAAAGCTCCTTATTTCCTTTAATGGAAATAGGGTATTTTTTGAAAATAAAAAATTTGAAAAAAAAATATATATATATATATATATATATATATATATATATATATATATATATATTTTAAAGTAAAAATCTATTTTTCTATGGGGAATCTCCCCAATTAGTGGACCCCCCATTTAATTAAAATTATTTTGAAATTCGCGGGGTCCACTAACTGGTCGGACAGCGGGTCGATGAAGATGGGCCCGGCTATTGGCCCACATGGATTGATGATGTCCATCGTCTCACAAGATGATGTGATAGACAGTCTGATGGCGATCGGATGGATGGTGACTTGATTGGGACTCAGATTGGTAGATCGACGGATCTAGAGAGATCCAACGGTCTGATGGAAGATCCAACGGTCAGAAAGCTAAGGGAGATGAGATAGAGTCGATGGGCAGGAGTTCTGGGGTTAGGTCAGTAGATTCGAGGACCGAGAGATGAAGAGAGAGAGAGAATAAGGAGAGATGAGAGAGAAAGTATCAGAAAATAGAGAGAAAAGCACTGGCGGAGGGTCTGGAACCCTGGTCTTCACTGTGACCATCCTCACGCTTCTCAAGTAGAGTCGACCATCATTCTTTGCTGACTCATGTGGCTTTAAACGCTTTGGTCCGTCTCTTGGTCATTGGCTCTCCTACTCTCTTCGTTCTTTGGGCCGGCTTTTTGGTCCTCTTATTCAGCCCATATTTGGCCCATATCTTCTAGTCATAGCATGTGGGCTTTTTAAGCTTTGATAATGGGCTTTCATGATCGATTTGGGCCCACAAGTCTCGAGAATCATCCCATCGGGGTTTCCTGCGACAGAAGAAGCGCGTAATGAGACTTTATCAGAACGGCTTAATATTTAGACTTCCGAAAATGTGTTTAATGCATGCAAATATACCATTTCGTCCAGAAAAGTGTGTTCTACGCAACAGAAGAGACTATTACGTAGAAAAGTAGATAAATATAGCATTTTACGTAGGAGAATGCAATAACGCTAAAAGGATAATTGCTTAAAATAAGCACTTTTGAGCGAATATCATTTATATTGTTACAATGCTAAAACAAAGGAGACGTTACAGAAATGGTTACAAGAATCAAGGAGTGGGTTGTCACAGGAGTTAGAGAAAGAAGGAGATGTGTGGGATGTTTATGGAGATCAATTCCTGTGGAGGACTCGTTCATGAGGCCCGTCTATCAGATGACAGGGCTACAGTCCTCGGCATGCCCAGGTAAGTGTGTTTTAAGATTTCTTTTTAAATTCATTGAGGTAGGTGGCAAAAAGCACTCGAGTACACCCTTGGTACGTGTGTGGTGAGGCCGAGGAGGCCAGCCCATACAAAATCCACGTGCCGAGAACTACGGCCTATCATAGCTGCCATTGGACATTCTTTGAAAATTGTGTCATGACATTTGGGATTTGTTTGGTAGGAATCTCAACGACCATAAGTTGCTAAGGGCCCGTTTGCCAACATAAAAAAATGTTACTTTTCTACTTTAAAAAACAAACAAGTTAGTTTGGGTGTCACGTAGGAAGCAACTGCTTAGAAGCCAAAAAGTAGCTTTAGAATGAAACTAATTTTTTTGGCACTCTCTCTTCCTCTCTCCAAACCCTAGTCCCCCTTTCTCCTTCCTCCCTCCTTGAAGAGCCACATTCGCCATCCTCGTCATCGTGGTCCACGAGTCTCTCTCTCTCTCTCTCTCTCTCTCTCTCTCTCTCATTATCCTTCTTTCCTTCTTTATTGGAGAGCCTCACCACTACCACCATCGTTGTGCCAATTGTCGTTGCTACTGTCGTCTCCGTTAACCACCGTCCATGTCACGCCACAAATTCAGATCTATCGGACCCAACCCCATAACACTCGGGCCTACCCACAATCCATCCATGACTCATGAACCCCGTGGTGAGATTAGGTTAATATAAGGTTAATTATGCGATATAAGATTCAATTAAGCAAATTAGGGTTTACACGACATTATCACTTTATTATCGATTCCACAAGAGCAGTATGTGCTCAAATTTTATAATTTAATTTCTAAACGTTCAAACGACATATCATATCGATGCAAAAAAGTTAACATATATGAGTATAAGAGAAAAATAATTTAAGGGTCAAAATCTCATTTTAAAAACAT
The DNA here is from genome assembly GCA_035048495.1 of Euptelea pleiosperma. Taxonomy (NCBI): domain Eukaryota; kingdom Viridiplantae; phylum Streptophyta; class Magnoliopsida; order Ranunculales; family Eupteleaceae; genus Euptelea; species Euptelea pleiosperma. The sequence continues at coordinate 24,392,684 of CM068552.1, read as the reverse complement.
GAATAATTCGATGGCGGAAAACTATGTTAAGGTTAATTTTAAAAAACTATAGAACCTTCTAGTCTTGCAAAATTCTTAAGGATTCAATTCTCCTTGTCTGAGGATCCACCTTATCTTTCTGAAAACTAGAGTGAGTGTGCAATCTCAAAAAAATGCTAGGCTAATAGAAAACTGTGGTATATTTATAAAAAAACATGGTCTATGACATTCCAATTTCTACAATATAGAGACATACAGTCAATGTCGAATTAACCAAAAATTCAATTTAAAACATCTGGGGACCCAAGATCCAAATCTAAAAAAAATGGATACCAATAAATTTTTCTCAAAACTTCTCCAAAATAAAGTTTAAAAGACAAATAGGTCCAAAATTGCACTTTGGATAATCTACAAACAGTCGTGAATCAAAATAAAAGTTAAATACATGTTCTATAATATAAAAAATAAACTAGGATGGAATAAACTAATCGAATCCCCACCAATGGGTGTCTAAATCATCCACCTATGGTCAATCAATCAATTCGGGTAAAGTCAACTATAACCTCTGTGGGTATCATATTTTTTACACAAATCCCAAGAACCAATTGGTATGTATCTCGAGGTGTGCGTCCCTCGAGGATATTCCGAAGGACGCATCATTCTTAACATACACTTAATTACATTATAACAATACTGAGATACACTAGAACAATTCCCTTAACTACTTAACCACTTACGGTTACACTCAACTCCCTGAACTTCGGACAATTATTTCCACTTGTTGAAAATCTTTTCCTATATATAAAGCTCTCCACCAATGGAGGAGGGGATGATCTTTTTTCCATCTTCTTTATGGATGAAGAACTGTAATAAGACAGAGAACTGTAACACTTGAATGAAAATAGTGGATTGTTTCTACCAATGAGGCCGATGACGTAGTCAACCGGATTCCGACGATGAACCTCGTCAAAATGGTTGTCTATTCTTCAATTTTCAGATTCTTTGATGCTACTTGATCTATTTCTAACTAATTTGTTGATGTGCGTGCAAATCTTGAGGATAATCGACAGCTATATCTACATCCCAGATTTTGCACCCACAACCTCCTATGGTCAAAACAAGTCATTAGGTCACTTACCATCCTAATTCTGCTCACTGATGACTAAAGGAGTGTCTGCATCACTTTGTCTTCAACAAAGCTTCAGTCTTCAGTCTTGTCTTGCATGTCTTCATCCTTAGACCGACTAGACTCTTAAGACTTTACAGACACAACACATAACATAGATTTGTAATACTATTTTGTCTATGAAATTAGTCAACAAACATACATCATAAACATGGACTTTACAGATACTACTTAAACATTCATCCAAAATTGACCCTTAATTACCTTATTTTGGACCACGAATGGGAGATTATTGAAGGGTTGCAACAAGTGGTATCCTTGGTGAAGGTACTCTAGATAAGGTCATTTGGACCCACTTAGAAATCACTAATCAGGCTAAGTTTTTGGTCCGTATGTCCATCTAGGGTTGGGGGGCAGCCAAACATCCATACTGTTGTAATCTAGGCCCACTGACCACATGAATGTTTATCCCACACCTTGGTGGATATACACACCAAAAATCACCCTGATTGGTAATATCTAACCATTATATTTTAGTACTTTTTATGGGATGCTTATTGCCGTTGAAGTCAACCATTTTTTGAGTACTAAAACTAACTGCTAAAAATCTTATGATTTTTTGTATGAATGTCAACCAAGGGGTTGGCTAAACATCCATGCGGTCAGTGGCCCAAACAAATGAGATCTGTATACCAAAAATTAGTCTATTTGGTTATCTATATAGCCATAGATTTTAGCACTTTGCTAGGTTTGATTATAGCAGTTGGATTTGATCAAGCATTTTTTGGTACTAAATCCAACGGCTAGATATCCCTAGGTGGACTTACAAACCAAAAATCAGCTATATTATTGATTTCAAATTTTTAGATCTTTGTTCCCCAAATAATGGTCAATAATGTACAAATTCTACGTTTAAAAATCAACCCACGACAATCGATTCTAATTGATATTCGCTCAAAAGTGCTTATTTTAAGCAATTATCCTTTTAGAGTTATCACACTCTCTTATGTAAAACTGTCATTTTTATCAATTTTTCTACGTAAGAGTTTCCCTCATTGCGTAGAACATACTTTTCTGGTCAACATAGTATATTCACATGCATTCATACGTATTTATTTGACCCACATATGAAGCCATTTTATAGAAGTCTCATTATGTGATTTTTCTATCGCATGAGTACTAATCGGACAATTTTGATTGAATGCGGGCCCACAATCAACCTCCAGAACCTATGATCAAAGCTCAAGAGCCAGTAGGCTAGGAGAAGAAGTTACAGGCCAAATGATGGAAGAACCAGAGAGGTGAAAGAGTCGAGAGATAACCAAGAGAGTAAGAGAGACAAGCCCTCAAAGAAGAAACTAAGGAGATTAAAGCCTATTACCTAATACTTGGTAAAACATGCAGAAGACCAAGTCAAAGACCAGGGTTCAAGACATTTTGCTAGCATTCTCTCTTTATTTTTGTAATAAATTCTCTCTCCTCTCTCTAAATCCTCATTCTCTCCCTACTCTCAATATCAATCATCCGATCTTCTCTCTTCCCGCAATCATTATATCCTACGGCCTTTGTTGGCCAATCTCGACAGTCCAATCATCATCAAATCATTCACCCTATCATCCAATCAGCCACACATTACCACACCTTCAATCCCTCTCTATTCCTTTATCGGACGGCCCATGATAAACCTAGGATCATTAAGAGATTTCTTACAAAATGGAATGTTTGAAAAATATTTTAATAAGGAAATCAAAAAGGATTTTGGAAAGTTGAAAAATCAAAAGCCTTTAAAGAAAATATTTTTTTAAAAACAAAAGAATGAATTTTAAATAAATAAATCTTTTTTTTAACCTTATTGGAAGAGAAAATATCCCAAAGAAATGTAGTGCAAAGATCCCATTTTTGGCATGGACGTTTTTTATAAAAGAATATTTCTTTGGAAAGAAAAGGGTTGATTGCCAAGAATTCCAATCTAAGGGCACAAGAGTTGGCAACTTTTTATTCATCAAGAGCGTTGATATGGCAGCAAGAGTATATATGCTATTTTTCAAAATGAGAATGCAAGGAAAGTTGCCACGTTTTGAAAAAAGAAAAAGGATTCTCTTCCTCAAATCTTTCGGGATGTATTTCCACATTCTCTTTGTATTTTGAAAAATTAACAAAAATAGATTGGTTTCTCAAGAATCTAAATTCAGATGATTAAACCTTAGTTAGAAATACCTACTCTGATACCAATTGAAATTTCTCCGGTCCATTCTCTTTTAACTCAATATACCTAAAAGGGGGGGTCGATTAGGTATTTAAAATTATTTATACCTACACAGTTTTACTGGTTTATGGTAAGGGAATAAAATCGCAAGTCTTAGTTGTTTGATAAAAGATTATCACAACCGACTCAAATCAAATATACCTTTGTGGTATATTTTCTTTTCGTCGTTTGATCTAATCAGAATAGATTGCGGAATACAAACAAACAATCACACAAGACAAGAGATTTTTACGTGAAAACCTTAGCCAATGAAAACCATGGGACCACGTCCAGACGGAAAGTATCACTAACTAAAAAGTTAAACGAAACAAAGGTTACCTACGCAGCACCGTTGCAAATACAGCTTCCAACCTTAGTCAAGGCCTACTGCCGATGCATTCACATCCTCTGAATCAACGTTACGAATCCACGCGTGCCCTTCCAGCTAAGAAGCCTTGTCCACTTGTTCAGTTTGGTACACCCCAAACCTACCGTCAATCGGCTCATCTGATCTTAATTCTCAATACTCCCGCCTTTGTAGAAGGTGAAGGATTCAGTACACCCTGAACCCCAAGTTGCTCAAATAGTGTTGAGTCACACTAGTATACTCAAGCTACTAGGTCGAATATAGAAGTTGAAGACCTAAGCTGAGGAAAGGATCAAGCTCTTGACTTTGATCAAGAAGAGAACAAGCTCACAAGATGTGAATGGAAAATAAACTTCTTGCTCTTCGAATGGACATTCTAATAAATAAAATATTTTCTTCTCTCTCTTGAAGATTGAGTCACTGTGTCTCTGTGTGTATTTAGAGAAGGCATAGAAGGGTTGTATTTATAGAATTTCAAGACCCTGAGTCATGTAGATCATGGGATAATGGAACCAAGAATTTCGGATCTGAGAAAGACCAATTATGTGCATGGTCCAATCAATTGTACACTAGGTCCAAGTGTCCAATCGATTGGGCTCAATAAGATTTCTATTCCGAAGGCTCCAATTGATTACACAAGGTTCTCCAATCGATTTGACTCAGATAAGTTTCTGTCCCGAAGGCTCCAATCGATTTTACAGAGTCTCCAATCGATTTGACTCAGATAAGTTTCTGTCCCGAAGGCTCCAATCGATTTCACAGAGTCTCCAATCGATTTGACTCAAATAAGTTTCTGTCTCGAAGACTCCAATCGATTTCACAGAGTCTCCAATCAATTGGGCTGAAATAAGTTTTTGCTTTGTAGCTTCCAATCGATTACACAGAGTTTCCAATCGATTGGTCTATGTCCAATCGATTGGGGATAAGTGTCCAATCGATTAGACTATCCCATTAGTCAATTTAATTGACTTAGACTCGGGTCAGTCCAATGACTAAGTTTGACCATTATATTTTGTTCATTTTAACCAACTCCTATGGCCACTAAGTCACTTACCTTCCTAATCGAGCGTTCACGATCGTTAACTAACAAATCGGCAGTTACTCAGATGACTCCTATCGCCAACCATCCAATTCTTGTTGTCTATGTCTTTTAGTCTTCACGTAGTTGGTGAAGTATGCGTACCACGACATCTCTACGCTACACTTGTGCTCATAGGAACGGTTACAAGAATGTTTTTATGTCAAACAGAATCTTTGCCAAATTAAATATGAAAATATTCCTTACAATCTCCCCTTTTGACAATTCCATGACAAAAAATATCTAATCATATAGGAGGTAAAAAATACAAAATATAATTCCACCGTCTTACATGATTGACTTATTATCTCACACTCTCTCGGAGATAATCGAACAGATATAATGAAATGGCTTTTGATCTGTTCCCTGCACATTCTACTAACAATACATATCATGTAATATCATCGGCAATCAGTAAATCATTAAAATAGAGTGAGTTAATTATGCACATCACAAGTAGAGAAATTAGAAAAAATAATGAAATTTTTTTCTCCCCCTGTCATGCATCAACTTATTTTTACCGCTATGATTTTCTCTTCCCTTTTTTGTCTCTCCCCCTGTCATGCATCAACTTATTTTTACCGCTATGATTTTCTCTTCCCTTTTTTGTCACAGATTGATAAAGGTATAGAAATATAAGCCAATAACAAGCATGCAATGAATATCATTATGAAGAACAAGTGCATATATACATATTCATCCATAAAATAGTCAATTAACAGTAATCATCAAATTATAGTAGATCTTGAAAAATAGATTGAGCTTTGGAGAGTCGTGACAGGAATATGAATTGGGATAAATTTATTTTAAGAAATAGAAGCAAAAATTTTATTAAAACTTGGTTGATTAATACTGATTGAGATTAACATGAAATACAGAACTTGTGTAAGTTATAATTTCAACTCGATCATGATATATATAGAAATTCGTATTCGCTAGTTAATCAAAAATACTAAGTCAAAGAAAGTAATAAAATCATTGCTCTTGAGAACTAGTAGTAGATAAAGTGCTGACATCAGAATCGACACAAGAGATGATAAGTAATTTTAGTAATATTCAAAATATCAAATTCTAGAAATCCCAGAGGTATCCTGTATCCAGATATGAAATCCTCATTAGAGCAATTAAGAGTTCTCACATACACTCATGTATATAGGTATTTGCTGAAGGATAAGAATTTTTCTAGCAAATTGGTTGTCTTTTACATCCTTTTTATTCACTTTGAATATAGGTAGCTTTCACTTTCCATGTAGATAGCCATTTTCTGCAGCAATGAGAATCGGATTTAAATTTTAATCAGGGCCATACAGATGGCATTCACTCTAATTTTTGTGGAGGTAGCAGTTTCCTTAGAATAATAACTCTCATTGGGAAGCCAACAATCGACTATAGTGCAGTGAAATCAACTGAAGGTAGGAACGCTACTAATTTGAAGTCATATCTAGTAGAGGTTTATTCCTTATTCCTAGAATAAGATTTAGAAATATTTCCTGAAATCATATCTATTCCTGGAGAAAAATCAGTCCGTGTGTAGTGTGTGAAACATATGTTTGCAAGAGATAATATTAACCACTGACAGAGACAAGGTTTAATGGATTAATCATTACAAACATTGGGATATATATATATATCATGATATGATCTTGATAGAACCTATGACAAGTTTGAATTTAGATAATTCAAAATCAGTTCTAATCAAACAGATTATTATGAAAGTAAAGAAAAACACAAAATACAAGATCAATCAATCAAACTAATACCGATAGATTTTCGAAGAAATTCGAATCTAACGAAATCAAAAGGTTTTGTAAAGATATCCGCTACTTGATTTTCTGTTGCGACATGCTCCAAGGTGATAATTTTTTCTTCAACAATATCTCTTATAAAATGATGATGAATGTCAATATGCTTAGTTCTAGAGTATTAAACATGATTTTTCGATATATTTATAGCACTCGTATTATCACAATATATAGTCATCAATCCTTGATTGATTTCATAATAAGTTAACATCTGCTTCATCTATAGCAGTTGAGTACAACAGCTCACAGCTACAATATACTCGGCTTCATCAGTAGATAAAGAAATACAATTTTGTTTCTTACTTTGCCAACTAACTAGGCTGTTACCAACATAAAAACACCCACCACTGGTGCTTTTTCTATCATCAACATTTCAGCCCAGTCAGCATTAGAATAACTTGTAAGCTCTGCAGTAGTATCAAAAGAATACCAGATACCATATCCTACAGTTCCACTAACATACCTTATATGTTTAACTGCAAGAATATGAGATTGCTTGGGATTAGCTTGAAATCTAGCACATGCACCCACACTAAAGAAAATATCAGGACGACTAGCAATGAGATATAGTAAACTTCCAATCATGCTTCTATACAAAGTTTGGTCAACATCCTTTCCTTCAGTGTCTTTGCTCAGCTTTATAGTAGTACTCATGGGAGTACGATGATGTTTACCTGATTCCATACCAAATTTCTTAACTAGGTCTTTGCTATATTTGAATTGAGAAATAAAAATTCCATCTTCCAACTGTTTAACTTGAAGACCTAGAAAATAACTCAGTTCACCAACCATACTCATTTCAAATTCTTTTTTCATAATTGTATTTGTAACCCAAACCATGTTTGTCTCCATAGACTTTTCCCACACAAAGAATCTCATCAAGCTTTGCAGAGCTGGATGAGAATCTTGACACATCCCTCTTTGATTTGAGAGCCTCATTTTCTAGGGATTCCTTACGTGTTATGCAAGTTTGGAATTCACATTCCAATGACTTGTTCCTTTTCAGCAAAGACTTATTCTCTTGCTCTAAATCAGTAATCAAAACACTTTTAATTTTTCAGTGTCAATTAATAAGGCTGTATTTTCATAGTCAAGACTTTTAACTCTGTCAAATAACACTTTGTTAGCCTTAATGAATTTTATCGATTCCTCGTACAGTTCTTTCACACCAACTGCCGAGTTATCCGAGTCCCCATTTGTAAGAGTCTTCCAAACTCTCATCATCACTTTTCTTGGAATCTCCATGAGATCCATAGGGACTATTAAAACGAGCAACAAAAGCTGTATACTTATCAGTCTTTTCATTGTTATCCGAATTATCAGAATGATCTTCTGATTCTTCATCCCATGTGGCATTGCATTCTTTTGCCTTGCCCTTGTGTTCTTCTTTATTTGGACACATATTAGCGAAGTGGCCAAAACCCTTACATTTAAAACATTGGGGTTTGCTTGAGCGACTTTCCCTAGGGTTCCTGTCACTTCTGCCACCTCTCTCATGAGGTCTGGCATGTTCCATAGATTTATTAAACGTTTTATTGTTCTTAAATCTATCGTTTTTAGAACTAAAAAACTTTTTGTATTTTTACACAAATAATGCCATTTTCATTTCAGAGTCAACATCCGACTCAGAATCTTGAGCTTCAGAAACTTTAAGGGCAATACCTTTTGATTTCTTCGGTTGTCTCAAATTCATCTCATAAGTTTGTAGAGACCCAACCAGCTCATCAACTTTGAGAGAGTCAACATCTTTGCTCTCCTCAATCTCAGTGACCTTAGCCTGAAATATATCAGGTAAAGATCTCAAAATTTTTCGAACAACTTTGGATTCAGGAATGACCTCACCCAAGTTGTGTGCAGAGTTCACAATATCACTAAGTTGGGCATAGTACTCAGTGAAAGTATCATTCTCCTCCATTCTCATGGATTCGAATTTAGAAATTAGCATTTGAAGTTTGGAGATCTTAACAGCTGACGTTCCTTTATGTGTGACTCTAAGAATGTCCCAAGCTTCTTTAGCTCAGGAACAAGTAGAGATTCTTCTAAACTCAACATTTAGCCATTTGCTATTAAGACAACAACAATCTATGTCATCTTTGGTCCATACATTTTTAGGTTTAAGAATGGTTTTATCTCCTACTTTGTGGGTGGTGACCAACCATCCACTACAGACATCCAGACTCTTTCATCAATAGACTTTAGAAAAGCCTCATCTTAGCCTTCCAATAGGCATAGTCTTCCCCATCAAACAATGGAGGTCTGGATGTATTTCCACATTCTCTTTGTATTTTGACAAATTAATGAAAATGGACTGGTTTCTCAGGAATCTAAATTCAGGTGATTAAACCTTAATTAGAAATACCTGCTCCGATACCAATTAAAATTTCACCAGTCCATTCTCTTTAACTCAATATACCTAGAAGGGGGGGGAGGTTGATTAGGTATTTAAAATTATTTATACCTACACAGTTTTATTGGTCTATGCTAAGGGAATAAAATCGCATGTCTTAGTTGTTTGATAAAAGATTATCACAACCGACTCAAATCGAATATACCTCCGTAGTATATTTTCTTTTCGTCGTTTGATCTAATCAGAATAGATTGCGGAATACAAACAAATAATCACACAAGACAAGAGATTTTTACATAGAAACCTTAGCCAAGGAAAAACCACGGGACCATGTCCAGACGGAAAGTATCACTAACTGAAAAGTTAAACGAAATAATGATTATTTACGCAGCACCGTTGCAAATACAGCTTCTAACCTTAGCCAAAGCCTACTGTCGATGCGTCCACGTCCTCTGAATCAACGCTACGAATCCACACGCGCTCTTCCAGCCAAGCAGCCTTGTCCGCTTGTTCAGTTTGGTACACCCCAAACCTACCGTCGATCGGCTCCTCCGATCTAAAATCTCAACACTCTAAACCTACAGAAGGTAAAGGATTCAATACACTCTAAACCCTAAGTAGCTCAAATGGTGTTGAGTCACACTGGTACACTCAGACTACTAGGTCGAATATAGAAGTGGAAGACCTAAGCTAAGAAAATGATCAAACTCTTGGCTTTGATCAAGAAGAGAACAAGCTCATAAGATGTGAATGGAAAATAAGCTTCTTGCTCTTCGAATGGACACTCTAATAAATAAAATATTTTCTTCTCTCTCTTGAAGATTGAGTCACTCTGTGTCTCTATATGTATTTAGAGAAGGCATAGAAAGGTTGTATTTATAGAATTCCAAGACCCTGAGTCATGTAGTTCATGGGATAATGGAATCAAGAATTTTAGATCTGAGAATGACCAATTCTGTACATGGTCCAATCGATTGTCCCGAAGACTCCAATCGATTTCACAGAGTTTCCAATCGATTGGGCTGAAATAAGTTTCTGCCTCGTAGCTTTCAATCGATTACACAGAGTCTCCAATCGATTAGGGATAAGTGTCCAATCGATTGGACTATCCCATTAGTCAATTTAATTGACTTAGACTCGGGTCAGTCCAATGACTAAGTTTGACCCTTATATTTTGTTCATTTTAACCAACTCCTATGGCCACTAAGTTACTTACCTTCCTAATCGAGCGTTCATGATCGTAAACTGACAAATTGACAGTTACTCAGATGACTCTTGTCATCAATCGTCTGATTCTTGATATCTTTGTCTTTTAGTCTTCACGTAGTTGGCGAAGTATGTGTACCACGACATCTCCACACTACACTTATCCCGACAAACATTTGCCAAAATCAGGTGTGAATGGCTGAAATCCACTGTCCAGTTAGAAGATAAGATCTCGGTCCTTCTTTATTAAAACCTATAAGAGGGGGTAAAAGTGGGGGAGACAACTGACAACCACTGTGACTTGTTACATAGATAGAAGATGACAAAAATGCATATAGAAACGGTTGTAATTTCTTTTGTTGATACTTCCCCAAAAAAATCAAAGCCTCAGAGTTTTGTAACTTCCAAATGAGTTTTGTAGGACGGAGTAAAAGAAGCATTTGAGGATGATAAAGTAAACAAATTACTAACATGGACCAAGGGCTCAGAATCGGGAGGCTGGATTGGTTGGTGCCAATCTCGATCCCGATGTAGATCAGCCAGTCCAACTTAGGGCTGCAACTCGGGTGGGTTGGGTCAGGTTTGGAGTCAACCCGAGCCCAACCTGGTCTGCAAGGTAGTGAACTCGAGCCCAACCCGATCGGGTTCGTCGAGTTGATAAATTATTCAATTTTTTTTATTTCACTGATGCATATCATAAGTTGGGGTTTCAATCACTTACAGAAGGATCATTCAAGGAGAAAATCAAAGTCAGACTCTCAAAAGATCAAAATAAAAGAAAAAAAGAAGAAAAGAGAAGATACTGGTGTCCAACGGTGGAACCCCTTGGAGTTGGAGAAGAGGGGAGATGATGGGTAGAGTAGAGGAGATCATCGTAACCCTAATAGCTAATAGATATGAATATATATAAATAGGATTTACTTATGTGTATTAACATATAAATGTGTGTGTGTGTGTCGGGTTCGGGTTGGGTCGGGTTTCAAAAAGCCTCAGCCCGAGCCCACTCCGATTTTAGTCGGGTTCTAAACATGTGAGCCCAAGCCCGAGCCCGAGCCTGAGCCCAAATGTTGTAGGGGCCAACCCAACCCGAGCTCGACGTCGGGCTTAGGTTGAACCCGCCCAAGTTGCTGCCCTAATCCAACTTGGTCTCAGCACAAGACAGTATGCTTTGGTTCCTACTAATCCTTACCATTGGAGTTTCTCAAAATTAGGGTATACATGCAAAAGCCATGTCTTTTTTTTTTTTTAGGTCAAGGGTATGCATGCAAAAGCCATGTCTCTCTTAAAACTAGGGCATGGATCAAACCTGAGAGCAAACACAATGCATAATCCTTTTTAAAAGAAGTTTTTAGATCCAGCAAGTTTTTGATCCAGTAATCCAGCAACCTATATAGTTAAGTGCCACCTGAGTGGCCCATTAACCTATATAGTTAAGGGTAACTAGAGTTAAGGGCCACCTTAACCTCAGGACATGTGGCACTTAACTACATGTTAGGGAAACATACCTGAAAATGGAGATCGGACTTGTATAAGTGTTTGCGGCTCAGATGTATATTTATAAGGACCGGACTTCCTCACTCTAACCATATGAATGTTTGACCAATACCTAGGTGGACCTACAAACAAAAAATCAGCCTGATTAGTGATTTCTAGACGTTGGATCTTTGTACCTCAAATACTGCTCAAATCCCCACAGTTGAGATCAACCCATGAAAATAAGTCCAATCCATCGCTTATAAATCACTAATCAGCCTGATTTAGGGATTAGCCAAACATCCATACGATCAGAGTCCTCTAAGAGTGTGTCCTGTAACCGGAGCCTGTCATTTTAGGGCGGTCACTGGAGCCTGAGACTATTTATAATATGGGTAATGGGTCGAATATGGATTATGTATTACTAGGGGAATGGCAAGTGCGATACACGTGCACTTTACACATGGAAGCACCTTACACGTGGCACACACGTAGAGATCACTGACCGTATAGATGTTCTGCCCATCTCTAGATAGCCCTATATGCAAAGAATCAGCCTGATTAGTGGTTTTTAAGGATTTGATTGGAATCGTTTTCATGGGTTGATTTTTAACCATAGAATTATTTGGGGCACTCAGATCCAAAGGTTTGAAATCACTAATCAAAATAATATTTGGTATATATGTCCACCTAGGAATGGGACAAACATCCATAAGGTCAGTTGTCTCTAAGAGTGTGCCAAGTGGCTTATACTATTGTCCCTTATCATCATTGATGAGGGAGTGGGCGTGCTACACAACTTGAACTATGAAGGGACATTTAATGAGGGAAGGTTTTACCTTTAGGGTCTGTTTGGTACGTCGGCAAATCAGTTCTCGTGAGAAAACATTGTTGTGGCCAAATAAATTCTAGCTAAACATTCACCCGTCAAAATAATTTGCAAGCATTTGGCAGCCCCTACCAAATTTGTTGACGCCTTAGTTTTCTTTGTGTTTGGTTGGCGTAGACAAATTTTTTAAAACGATCCGGTACCATAAACTTGTAGCATTGTTGATATGTGCGATAGTGAAATTTTGCCATGTGGCCTTCAAAAATGCATTACCACCGATCCACCATTGTTTGTGCCACATATTTGTTCGTTCAACAAAAAAATTGAACAAAGTCACATGTATGCAGACCAAGTGTACCATGCGAGTATGCTATACAGTAGCACCTCAACATGAAGTGATTTTTGTAAGGGTCGGGCTCCAATCACCGCTCTAAAATGACAGGCTTCCTTTACAAGACACAATATGAGCCACGTGGCACACAATTTTGAGTAATCTAACCGTAGGGATGGTTGGCCAATCCCAAAGTGGACCTCTAAATCAAAAAATCAGTATCAATGATTTCTAGGCGTTGGATTGGACTTATTTGGGCAGTAAATGGAGCCTGACCCTTTTTGTAAACATTTTACATTATCAAGAGAAACTGGTATTAAGTAAAATAATTGAAAACGTTGCATTTGACTAAATGCAACATTTTACAAATGTCTGATCCCTTGGATTGATCAAAGCTTAGATTTAATCAATCCAAATCATATATATGATCACAACAATTTCCCAATAAGAAGTATGTGCACATCTTGGTGACAATGGTCTACTCTTGCAATGGTAGTCAAGAAGGGCTGCCTCTGCTTTTTGCAGTGAATTGAACCGTTTATGAACTGCTCCACTATAACCACTTACTTGGAGGCTGCATTCTGCCCAACTATGGTATATGCCTGGCCATTGTCCTTTAAAAACTACATAAACATAATGGGAAGCCATTGTACACCTACAAATGTCATATCATATTATAAATAGACATCAATCAATGAACGAGCCAGCACAAAAATTCCCCCCAAGCCACCACCACCACGAGTAAAACTTGTGTCACAAGATGTTGTGACGGAAGCCAGTCACAGCACTCAATACGAGCCACGTGGCACACGATCAGAGGGCGCTGACCGTATGGATGTTTGGCCAGTCCCTCGGTGGACCTACAAATCAAAAATTCGCCTGATTCACGATCAGAGGGTGCTGGTCGTATGGATGTTTGGCTAGTCCCTCGATGGACCTACAAATCAAAAATCTGCCTAATTAGTGATTTACAACCTTAGGATTTTTGCACCCAAATAACGCTCAATAATGCTTAGATTCCTACCGTTAAAATCAACCCATGAAAATAACTTCAATCGAATCGGTTAGAAATCACTAATCAAGCTAATGTTTTGTGTACCGGTCCACCGAGGGACTAGCCAAACATCCGTACGGTCACTGTCCTCTAATAGTATGCCACATGGCTCGTATTGAATGCTGTGACCGGCTTCAGTCACAACATCTTGTGACACAAGTTTTACTACTCCACCACCATCTCAAATTATATTTTTATGTGCACCAGTAAAGACAGAACTTGACTTTGTAGCAAAGATGGAAACACTGACAATCCACGCAATGAAATTTCTTTTTTTAGCTTTGGAATCCCGAAGCCTTCTTAGACCAAATTCACATTTCTTAAGAAAATATCAAAACACCCCACAAATCCCAAAATCAGACAAAGTTATAGGAAATGGGATCCCTCTAAAAATTCCATTTCTCCTAGAATCATCTGAGTAACTTCCAAGATTATAATAATATGGATTCATAATATGCATGGGGTCGAGCCTGTGGCTCAATGGGACTGTGCTCTATGTCGAGACCGGTTATCTCTAAACTTGATTAGCTTACCTACTCTAGAAAAAAATAAAAAAACAAAAGCATATACAGTAGTTGCAAGCATATGTACAAGAAACCAGTTGAAATAAGTAGTGATGTAGTCATTAGATTGTTAGCTAGAAAAGATATAGGAAGAAATCTAATTCTATAAAACAAGACGTGTGTGATTCCACATGCTAAAAGGTTGTAAGAGTCCAGCTGATCTGGTTTTTGGATTCCATTGTCCTACAGATGAAACACAATGACAGATGTCACCATTCAATCGATTTAGCATAATCCCTAAATAAAAGGCAACTCGCCACTTACATCATTGATCAGGAACAACAACAAATGTCACCATCCAAGCCTAGCCCAAAGCAAGAGGTTGGCTATATGTACAAATGTACTGACAGAATACATGAACCTTAACACAAGGTTGCAAGAGATTTTTTTTGGTAGCATGGGAATTTTTGAAGTAGCGGATGATGCACCCAAATATCGCATGCCACATATACCTAGGTTTTAAGATTAAGTTTTACCAAAAAAACAATTAAAAATAACATGGGTAGGTGCATGATCGCCACTTCAAAAGTTTTATAAGCTTGCAACATACCTCATTAAACATCTAGTAGTTGACTATTACCAACTTAAATGGTTTCTCTCTAGGCTCAAACATTACATCCAGAAATCAAATGGATCTATAAATCAGTTTTAGATACTGGATGTTTGTTTATCTATATGTTTACTCTTACGAGGATCAACAATACAAGTTGATTACATTGTTCAAGGCATCAACAAAACCTACAGCTATAAGAAATGTGTTTCTTGTCTATTTCTTTGATGGGGGGATTTTCAAGAAATGTGTAATTTTAAGTGGAGGAAAAGATGCAAAGGGAGCTTATCAATAAATTGGCAAAATCTGACGAGCCAATATCTATAAGGAGATTCCTTGGTGGACCTACACACCAAAAATCAACCTGATTTCTAGTTGTTGGGCATCAAAGAAAGATGTCTCGAGGAGCACATATATGTCATATAAAGAGAATAAAAATATCATATGCAGAGAGTTAAAAATATATCAAAATGAGCACATATATGTCATAGACAGATAATAAAAAAGAGAGAGAAATGTCATATCATATGCACATATATGTCATAAATAAACCAGTAGTGCATCATGTGTACATGTTAACAAAAGTAGTGGTTACACCTAATACGAAAATAGTCATAAAGTTGTAGCTTGGAAACATCCAAGCTATGGACCAACTTGTGACATCAAAAAACTATTGTTTATGACCCCCCCATTAACAAAAAGAGTTTCTGACGAGGAACAAGTCCTCAATCAAGTCATCAACTTTTGTTTCAACTATCGTCCTCTTCATCCAGGCGGCAACGTTAAGAAAATCTTTGCCTTATTCTCGTCACTGATTAGAAACTCCGTACCTTCAATGATCAAGTCATCAGTTAAGCCCTCAACCTTTTCCACCTCATGTGAAACCACCTGTGAGAAGTCCATATTGTTCCATTCAAGGGCTTTGGCAATGCGACTCGTGGCTTGGGCAAGCTCTAAGAGGGAATCTTGTATTGGCCCGGATGTTCTACGGACTCACTTGTTTCTATTCACTCGTGTTGTTGGGTTACTAGTACTTCCAACAGGCTCACTATGGACTTCATCATTTGGTATCGTTTCATCATCTAGTGTCAAGTCCTCAACTCCATGAGTGCATCCCGTGGACTCCATCCCGCCAACTCGTTCATAAGCATCATCTATATCCGCTTCCAGCTCAATCCCAGTCCTTGCACGATCTCCCATTGTGGTGTCATTGCCAAGGATCATTGCAACCTCATTGAAGCTTGGGATTGTCTTTATTCTATACCTCGCTGCCCATTGATGCATCTGAAATGTAGACATTCATGGTCATTACTGAAACACTCTGGCTATAACTGAATAAATAAAGTAAATACAACTATTTATACCATGATGTATGCATCCCATACATAATCGTCAGCTTTCACCATCTTAAGCGTATCATCCCAGCCAAAGCCACTTTGATTCAGTAACTCTTTGATATTTGCAAGGATTCCTTTCCACATCTTCAATCTACTTCTACAGTGATTATGAGTTACAGAAACACCCAACCGTTTCATCATGTTTTGTTGCACGACAGTAAATGCGTGGCTCTTCCAACCATTATCACCCCTACTGCCTACCAAATGCTGATCAAACAAGGTCTCCTTCATGACATCATCCATTGCAATGGTCCACCTTAACTGGCCTGGCCTTGTAGGTTCCCCATTGCCTTGTGTGGATCCATCGGCCATGGCTAGCATATCATAAATGTGTTCAATATAACAACATTCCATCACAACCATATAAATAATGAAAGCACCCACGTACATAGGAACATCACTATAAACTAGTAATATCAAATATCAAATCTCAATACAAAATAATATTCAGTTTAATGATGTCCAAGTACTCAAAACTTTAAACCAAATAAAATACAAACCAAACATGTCTAACATCCATAAAATGTAACATAATCAAGTAGTCAAGTTGCAACGACTCAAAGAAGCTCATCTTCATAATCAACCCACATTGTATAACAAAGTTCATCTCTCTTAGTAGTCCATGCTGCGGTAGGAACCAACTCACTTAAGTCCTCAGTACCCATTAAGTCATCGTGATCTTCCTCCTCAATGTTGTCTTCGTCATCGATCAAATCATCTGGATCGATGCCCCTAATGAAGTTGTGAATGACACAACAAGCCACAATCAACTTTGTTTGAGTATTGATGCTGACAAATGTGGATTGACATAGGTATACAAAGTGTTTCTTCAGCAACCCAAACGTACGCTCGATAACATTGCGCAAAGACGCGTAACGATAATTGAATAATTCATTATCATTTTTAGGAGTACGTCCAACATGCTCTTTCAAATGGTACCGCACACCACGATAGGGGGCTATGAATCCAGGTGCATTCGGAAAGCCAGCATCTGCTAAGTAGTACTTACTTAGGCATTGAAATTAGGATTTTTTCCGCGTCGTTGGTTACAAAAACCCTAGATCTCAACAATATTTGTAATTTCTCCGAATTGGTTCACTTAATCTGCAAAAATGCAGACTTGCACAGTGGCTCGTGTCGGATATCGTCCGCACTCGGGGTTAGGGCAAATAAAGAACAAATTAAAGGAAATATGCTTAGAAATGATGGAAGGGTGAGAATGGTGGAAATCGAGATTAAAAATAATCTTTTTTTTTGTGAGACTTATCAACTAATTAGCATAAATCAAATAGAACGAGAACACAATGAAAAACGATATTTCAACTAAATTTAATAATTCCTCAAGTGTTTACAAAAATTGAATAAATGAAAAGAAATTAATCTAGAAAGCAGAATTAAAGAGAGGAAAAAGTAGAGAGAGAAAGTAAATAAGTAGAGAGAGAAAGTGAGATCTAGAGAGGGAAATGGAAGTCTAAACTTTCTAGAGAGAGAAAGTTTGAGAATTTTAGAAAGAGAAAGAAGTAAGAGAGAGAAAGAAAAATCTCACCATGAAGAAGATCGATTCAATTGAGCACATGATCGGCCATGCACTTGAGGTACATGTGATGGTGATGACAGGTTCAGACCTTCAGGTGAGACGCCTGAAGGTTGAGATCTGGCCGGTGCTTCATCGGAGTTGCAGGTGCTGGCTTTGTTGTTGGCAGCAACTATTGAGTAGAACCCGTGCCTTCAACAGTGGATGGAAGAGATGCTCACAATGGTAAAGGTGACAGCCTACAAGGCAACAGCCAGGTTGCAGGTCCGTTGAGTGGAGGAGCTTTGTTGCAGCGGAGCAACAGTTCGTGGCAGGCACAGTGGGCAGATCTCGTAAAAAGAACAGCAACGCCACTTGGAGTTGCAGCAAGGAGGGGCGTCGTGTGAAGGAGAAGGGGAGAGAATGAGAGATGCTGTGTACACACGAGGTATACCTGCAAGTTGCAGGTTTAAGGGTGGAGAATGAAGGGAGAATGGAAGAAACGGTTAGGATAGGTGAGAGAAGAAGAGAAGGGTGGAAGACGGCCAAGGTGTTGTGTTCACGGCCTGCTCTTTTGCAGGCCGTAACAATGGTGGTGAAGGCGGAGAAAAGATGGTACAGCCAAGGGGAGACTTTGCTGGTGCGTCTATTGGTGGCTGGAGAAAACTGGCAGCAACGGAGTTGCAGGCTGCAACGTGCAGCAGATGGGTGAAGAGGTGGTTCCAAATGAGGAAGATTTCCACGTATAGTTGCCTTGTAGCAGTCCGTTAGTGCAAGAGAGGACGATTTGCTAGATGGTGCAAGAGGAGGGGATCTCAATCGCTTTAGAGTAGAGGTACTGGCCCATTAGGATGAAAGACGGTAAACAGTTTGCTGTTGACGGAGTTGCTGGTATGCAACTCCGACAATCAATGGAGATGATGGTGTTGTAGATCGGCTGGAGGAGAAGTGGAAGAGGAGCTGGCGAACCTTGGGAGGGTGACGAGGCACAGGGGCGGAATCCCACAGGCTGAGACACAGGCAGAGGCAGTCTTGCTACAGATGTTAGAGGAGGTAGAGAAGGTTCAGGCGGTCGGAGTTGCAAGCTGCAACTCCGGTGGGAAAGATGGGGAAGATGAAGAAGAAACAGGGAAGAAGGAAAGGAGAAGATGGAAGAAAGGGAAGAAGAAGAAGGGGAGGATGGATTCAAAAGTTGCAGGCTCGCACACCAGCCCGCCAAGAAGACCAACGTTGCTGTGGGCAGCAAGTTGCGCCGGCCGGAGTTGCAGGTTGCAACTCCGGTGAGGAAGAAAAAGAAGAAGAAGAAGAAGAAGAAGAAGAAGAAGAAAAAGAAGAAGAAGAAGAAGAAGAAGAAGAAGAGAAGGAGAAGAAGAAGAAGAAGAAGAAGAAGAAGAAGAAGAAGAAGAAGAAGAAGAAGAAGAAGAAGAATATGGATGGTATGGCTGTGAACAATTCCGACGAGCTTCTCGCCGGAATTAATGGTGTGTATGACGTGCTCCTAGCCTGTCACGCTGGAAGCTATTGTGGGAGATCGTGGGGGGTTGCTGGCTATCACACAGCCCACCCAAAGCCTTCCAAGAGAAGTGGGAGAAGAATGGAATGAGAAGTGAAGGGGGAGGGAACCAAAGAAAGACCCAAGGTTTCTCTCTCTTTTATAGGGAGTAGTTTGTTGTGGGAGAGAGAAACTGTGGGAATGAAGTTGGGGATTGATGAGAAGTGGTCAAAGTTGACCACTTCTCCCATTGGCTTGAATGTGGGCTTGTGAGAGCCCATGGGTTTATGTTGGCCACTTGCTTTGATTGGGTCATTACAAGGATAATTGGCCCGTGGGCCTTGTGACCATGTGTCAATGGGTATGGGCATGGGCTCAAGGATAAGCGGGCTAATGGACCAGATAGATATGGGCCTCTTGCGAGGCCGTAGGTTAGGGTGCGTTTGGCCGGCAGGGGAAAAAATGGTAAATGAGCCCAAAACACCATGGGCTCTAGGATGGGTTACAAGGCCGTGGGCTTCCAATTTGCTTGTGGGCCACTTGGCCATGGGGGCTGTTAGATGATGGAACTATGATAATTGGATGAGATGAGGTGGTAGTTTGACTCGGTCCACAATTGGCGGACCGTAGGATCTGGAGAGATCCAACGGTCAGATGAATGATCTAACGGTCGAATTGAAGATCTAATGGTAGAAGAACTATGAGAGATGGAATAAAGCTAAAGGAGAGAAGATCTAAGGTTAGATGATGGAGATCGGAGGGTTAGGATGATCGATCTAAGGATCGGATGGTGAGATATAAGCAATTCGATCATGGAGAGGGGGATCAGATGGTAGATCTGGGGATCTAATGGTACGATGAGACGATCTACGGGTTAGATATTAGAGTCTAGAGAGATGGAGAGAGAATTAGGAGAGAGGAGAGAGAAAATAATACAAAATAATGGCAAAAGAACTGGCGGAGGGTCATGAACCCTGATCTTCAATGTAATCTTCCGTCGGCTTTACCAATTACGTAAGCCGTCATTTTATGTCAGTTGGTGCGGCTTTGAATCACTTTAGCTCGTCTCTTGGTCTTCAGCTTTTCCTCTTTCTTGGTTCTTTATCTGGCTCTACGATCCTCTGACTTGACCCGTACTTGGCCGGTATCTTCTTGTCATAGCTTGTTGATCCTTAAGCTTTGATATTAGACTTCTATAGTTGATCATGGGCTCGCAAGTCTCGAAAATCGCCCGATCAGGTTTCCTGCGAGAGAAAAGCACGTAATGAGACTTAATCAAAACGGCTTTATATCTAGACTATCCGAAATGCGTATATTTCATGCAAATAGTCAATTTTCGTTTAAAGATTGCGCTCTACACATTGGAAGAAACTCTTATGTGAAAAAGTCGACGGAAAGACAAGTTTTACTTAAGAGAATGCGACATCGCTATAAGGATAATGGCTTAAAATAAGCACTTTTGAGCGAATATCAAGCATCCACAATAATTATAAACAATTAGATGGGCTAAATACGATCATAAAGACTCAAAGTTTGTATGTGAATATTCTAGTATTGATTGTCATACCAGTTGGGACAATAAATTTATAACGTCTATCATCACTGATGGCCGATCTTAGGATTCTACTATCGTGCGCTGACCCCTCCCATCCAACAAGCACGTATGTGAACTTCATGTCAAAAGTACATGCAACAAGGACATTCTGTCAAATTTCACCATTTCTATTACGGTACCTTGGTTGATCTTCCGAAGGTACCGTAGCATGGAAGTATGAGCCATCAATCGCACTCACGGCATCCTGACGATATACGTCATTTTGTCAGTAAAGATATCTACAACATGGGAAACACTAAACTCTAATGATCGAGTTACCTTGAAATAGTGACACCAAGACCTTGTGTTAAATTGTTCAGGCGAAATGTTGGCCTTCGCAGGCTTCACACACTCTTTGTACATTTTAATCACCGCTCGTAGCACATTATGAAAGTGACGACTAATTGTCTCACCAGATCGTATGAAATCAAACTTTGCACGTCTATTCCTAACATTGTGACCAACAATCAGCATAAATATGGCAAGTTGCTCATCTGCTGATACATAGCGTCCATCGCATAACCCATGGACCTTTAACTGGCCACATAACAACTGGAATGACTTCCTCTTCATACGTAATTGCTCATGACAATTCACGTCAGACTCGGAATATAACCGCTTCAATATTAGGGTTCTTTCCCTATCCCTATTCACATAAGGTGTCCTATCTATATAATTCATGTAATGTTGTGCTGCACATGTTGCAGCATACCCACAAAAAGTAGCAACCATCACTGTTATTTTCTCTCTTTCCTTCCTAGTCAGCATTCTCCTATCTATACAGTCATTCAAACATTGGGTTATTTTGTGGCATTCCTAGAGTTCTATATATACTTGTGTGTGTGTGTGTGTGGATCTATATCACAACATGTAATCATGCCATAAAGAAACATAAAAGATTAGAATACTAGGATAATGAATTTGAGACAAGTTTCAAACAAGTCATATAAAAGATGCATAAATGAACATCTAAGAAGTACAAACATCTTGCAAAAGAAGCTAATTAGATAGTGGGTGTGGATCTATATCATAACATAACATATAGTGGGTATAGATCTATATCATAACATCTATATATATATAAGCATCTCATATGGGACATCATATATTAGGTCAAAGGATAAAACACAACTCATTTTTACCCATGAATGTTTGCACCCATGGGCTCAGCCTGATTGGTGATCTATTCATAAAGGGCTTATTGAATGGCCCTAAGCTAATCATTCATGGGTAAAAATGAGCCCCGAAAGAGTTCACAATAGGGCCTTCTTCTTTTGCTTGGCAGCACAGGGACTTCAAGGTCTTGGAATTTTTATACTCATAGAAAGAACAAAGCAGTCAATAACCTTTCAACATACAAAGACTACCCACACTTTGCACCCATGAATGTTTGACCACGCCATTTAACTGGACCTACACACTGAAAATCAGCCTGATTGGTGATCTATTGGCATAGGATTCAAGATTTATTCATACAGGGCTTACTGAATGGCCCTAGGCCAAACATTCATGGGT
The DNA here is from genome assembly GCA_035048495.1 of Euptelea pleiosperma. Taxonomy (NCBI): domain Eukaryota; kingdom Viridiplantae; phylum Streptophyta; class Magnoliopsida; order Ranunculales; family Eupteleaceae; genus Euptelea; species Euptelea pleiosperma. The sequence goes on along the minus strand of CM068552.1, from coordinate 24,370,223 downwards.
TGGTGGCCCGAAAGAGTTCATAATAGGCCTTCTTTTGCTTGGTAGAACAGGGACTTCAAGGTCTTGGAAATTATACGCAGATGGTACTCAAAAAGAACAAAGCAGTCAATAACATTTCAAAGTATAAAGACTACCAACACTTTCTCAAATCACAGTAGATAGATAATTACCTACAAGAAAGTTTAACACATGGTGTTTGAAAAGCATTCATCCAACGCTTACAAATCATTCATCACATCAAGCACCGTGGAAACCCCATGAAAAGGACTCATCCAATGCTTATAAATCACAAATGAAGCCATTCGATAATGACTCAGCACTAAACCCCTGGAAAATGACTTTGTCTACGCATAAAAACTAAAATCAAATGACAGAGGAGCTAGATTTCATCCAACGCTTACAAATCATTCATGCAGATCAAGCACTATGGAATCCCCATGAAAATGACTCATCCAACGCTTAGAAATCACAACTCAGCACTGTTGAAACCCCCTGAAAATGACTCATCCAACGCTTAAAAATCACAACTCAGCATTGTTTATTTGATTTTGCGGTAAAAACAAAATCAAATGACAGAGAGGAGCTAGATTAAAATAGTGTAGATGGGTTACCTAGAGGAGCTGATTCAGACGGTGAAGGGACAACGAACCGGCGGAAGGCAACGAGCGTGGAGAGGATCGAGCTAGGGTTCCCAAAAACCCCAACCTCAAATATGATATGGAGGTAGTGGAGAAAGAGGGGAAGGTAGAGGAGAAAGAGAGGAGCAAGAGAGTGTAGATGGTTACCTGGAGGGGATGATTCAGACGGCGAAGGAACACCGAACCAGCCGACGACGACGAGGGTGGAGAGGATCGCGCTAGGGTTCCCAAAAACCCTACCTAAAAAATGAGGGATTATATACTATCCTCGACGGTGATTATTTTCCCATGGGCGAATAAATATTTTCCCACACTGTGTAAAATGGCGTGAAAATAATTTACTAGTGGGGGGTGATAAAATATTCGGACGCCTTCGCGGGCAAATATGTGGGCCCGGCTAAATATTTTCACGAGCAAATTTTGAACCAAACGTGACGACAATCTGATTTTGTCGCGAAAATATTTTATTTTCCCGCCGATAAAGCAGAATTGAGCCGGATTTGGATCACAAATCTTTGTGTTTGGGAGGACCAAATTCAAGGAATTATATTTTCAATTCCGTGATTTTCCTAGAATTAAAAGTTTTAGGGGGGAGAAGAATCTTCTAATTCCTAGAATTCTAAATCTGGGCGGAGAGATTGAAGAGAATTTTTATCGGGCTCCAACTCTCACACGCATCCCTAGGTGGACCTATAAACAAAAATCAACAAGTTTAGTTATTTGCAACCGTTGGATTGGTGTCTTTTTATTGGTTGATTTTTAACTATGGGATATCTATCGTTATTTGGGTACTTAGATCTAACGGTTAGAAATTTTTGATCAGCCTGATTTTTTAGCATGTAGAACCTATGGATTTGTGTCACATGGGTGGCAACCCAGTTGCTGCTTATAATAGTTAGATGTATGTAACTGTCCAAGTCACTTTCGGATCCATATCAAATATGAATATAGATCTACGCAAGGTTTAAAGGAGTACGTTTTAACGGTATAACGGACTGGGGGCGTTACCGTTAAAACGGATTGCAATGGATGGTCAAAAATGAAGGAAAAAAAAAATGGAAAATATGGCCCTGAATTCAAAATTTGCAATTCAAATTTTGAAAAATAAAAAAAAAATAGAATTTAACGGAAAAATAAATCGGAAATGACAACCGTTTTTTTTCCACAAAATTTTCCAGATTTTAACGGCCTTTAAAACGATTTTAATGGCCGTTGAAAAGGAAAAAAATGGCTGTTAATTTTTAAGCGTCAAAATGGTTTTTAACGTAACAAGGTTGGGGTGTTACCGTTTAAACGGCCGTTAAAACTGTTTAAACGATGTTATTTTAAACCATGGATCCACGAGGATCCGGACCTCCAAACGAACGTGCCTTCCATAGTGACTAGTGTACCAGGGGTTGGACCCACCATTCATGGATTTCTGAACCAAAAATTGATTTTATTGGACTAATCAGGACCATTGGATCTATTGCATTTTTTAGGCGGATCTTTGGTCTTTGGTCTGGTCACTGGTGGAGGCGCTGCTTTGGGCGAACCAAAAAGTATTTTTAGGTTTTTAAAAGGGGAAGACTAAGCTGTTTTGGAACGGTCGAAAATTCAAAAGTTTAAAAGAAGCGGGCCGGGTTTGATTCTCGTTAATAAGCCCACCATAAAAAAAGTGTGTAGTTTTTATTTTTGAAATTTGAAAAGCAAATAACCCCCCTCCTCGTATATATGCGCGCGCTCTCTCCTTTCTCCCTCTCTGTCTCTCTCTCTTTGTCTTCAAGCTCAAGCTCAAACTCGAGCGCAAAAAGAGAATGAACGCTGTTCCAGATGCCGTCGTCCAATACATCCTCTCCCATTTGAGCAACGCAAGGGATGTTGCAACCTGCAACTGCGTCTCCAAGCACTGGAATGACTTGATGCCCTACATCCGGACTCTCTACTTCCCTCGCAACTCCTTCGACGACAATAACAGTGGTGAGGATCCGGACACCATTATTACCCGGATGATATCATCCATTCTTTGGTTAGAAGAACTCGTTGTTTATTGCCCTTTCTCCACCACAGGCCTTGCCTCTTGGTTATCCACCAACGGACTTTCCCTTCGTCGTCTCGAGCTCCGCATGGACAATCTTACGGAAAAGGGGTCCTCCTCCAAGTTGGACTGCATCGCCTTCGCGACCAGACTGGATTCTCTCAAGCTCTGGGGTGTCCAAATGACTCATTCCCCCAAATGGGGTGTTTTCCAAGGTCTACATACTCTGGAAATAGTTGGAGCGAGGTTGAAGGACTCAGCGTTGTCTGATGCGATTCGAGCCTGCCCAAATCTGACCAACCTCTCTCTGCTTGGATGCGATGGTCTAAGCTCGGTTTCGATTGAATTGCAACAGCTTGAAAAATGTAGGCTCGATTTTTACGGCTTGGGTAATTGCTCCCTCTTTCTCAATTCTCCAAAGCTTCAACTTCTCGAGGTCCAAGGTTGTAGTTGGATACAAGTTAATCACACCCATCGCTTAAGAAATCTCTCAATCTCCAATAATGCAGGTTGGTTTCCACTTAGCTCTCCACTTTATTCCCCATTGTAGTCAATTGGAGCTTCAATTTTTATTTGTTTAAATGTATTCAGGTAGAGTGTACAAGGTGGATTTTGGGAAACTCGAGGCTCTAGAGTTCTTGTCCATCAGAGGTGTCCAGTGGTGTTGGGATGCAGTGAGCACCATTCTCCAATTAGCTAGCGAGGTGAAGCACCTGGTTATGAAGATCGAATTCACAGGGGATTTTGACACACTCCAACCCTTTCCGGAGATTGATTTGGTCGATTTCTTTAACAGCCATCCCAAACTACAATGCTTCGAGATCCATGGAGCCATGTTTGCTGCTTTGTGTCAGAAGAATAGCTTAAGAAGTGTGAGTCCTTAAGAACATCATAAACATACGCTTAGATGTTTTGCTGCTTGAATGAGGATTAAACAATTCATATCTATCTATTAATGAATTCTGTTCTGCAGGTAGATTCGAGGTTTGTGATTCCATGCTTGGAGGAGGTGGTGGTCACGGTGAGGTCGCCACTAAATGCAGAGCAGAAGATGAGCACTCTTGAGTCATTGGTGAAGTATGGAAAGAAGCTGAAGAGGATGGCGATAAGGATTCTTCAGATGAAGAACTGTCATAGCTGTGCGGATGAGTTCTTTGATGAAATTTGCAGGTTCAGATACATGAACCAGAAGATAGTCAGGATAGAATAAAATAAAGCTGCAGGGACTTCCAAATTCCAATTCATATAATTGGATGTTTCAGTAGTGACAAATCTAATTCAAATTGCTTTGATTAAAGCTTGACATCTGATGTTCCTCACTCCAATTGAATTGAAAAATTGATCATTCTTTACTTGATTATTGTCTTCTCTTATTCTCCAATTTTCTCTTTTATTTCCCCATTTGTGTGGCCTGTGCTTGACCTTGACATGTGAATTTGTAGGCCAGGATACCTGGAAAATATTTATAACTTTGAGGAACCAGTTGGTTGGACTTGGATCCAATGAACATGTGGTTCAAGCACGGACGATCCCACAGTGCCGAGAAAACTCTTGCTAAGCTGCTAATGCAAAAGGTAATGGACAAATCATGCAGAAGTATTTGAGTAAAACTTGTGTCACAAGATGTTGTGACCGAACATGGTCACAGCACTCAATACGAGCCACGTGGTATACTATTAGAGGACAACGACTGTATGGATGTTTGGGCAGTCCTTCGGTGGACTAGTACACAAAAAATCAGCTTGATTAGTGATTTCTAACTGATTCTATTGAAGTTATTTTCCTGGGTTGATTTTAACGGTAGGAATTTGAGCAATATTGAGCGTTATTTGGGTGCATAAATCCAAAGGTTGTAAATCACTAATCAGGCTGATTTTTGGTTTGTAGATCCACCGAGGGACTGGTCAAACATCCATACGGTCAAAGATCTCTGATAATGTGCCACGTGGCTCGTATTGAGTGCTGTGATCGTGTTCCATCACAACATCTTGTGACACAAGTTTTACTCGAAGTATTTGTACTTCCGAATTCGAGGTAGTCTCGTTTCAGAGATTTTGTGATGTGATGGAAGGCATTCCACCCTATGGGGGTAAGAATCTCTTATGACATGCAGTCACTCTGGTGGAATGATTATGAAGATGAGTCAGATCCCTATGGCATCAGCATCCTCTAAGAGTGCCATGTGGCCCATATTCTGGGTGGTCAGTTGCTTCGCTGACCGTCGACAGTCAGGGAAGTTTTACTCCTTGGATGATTGGTTTGATACTGATTCAAATGCTTCAATAGCTACAAGGAGTCGAATTAGGGACGGGAATAGTATGAATATAATCCGTTCTAAAATTTTTGAAGTACATTAAAAAAATGGTCAAATAAATGGGAAATGAAAAAAAAAACAGTTCGAGAATAATTTGTACCCTAAATAATGCTTGAATTCCCCATGGTTAGAAAATCAACCCTTGGAAACGACTCCAATTCAATGCTTAGAATTCAATATCAGGCTAATTTTTGGTCTGTAAGTCTACCTAAGGTCGGACCAAACATCACATGCTCCTCATGCCGGTATTTACTTGGTAACCCTAAACAAAGCCTTATTTCAATGGCCCATAATGAACAGATACCCGCTGACCTTCGTCCAAGACACAAGCAGTGAAAGCCAGATAGATCTATGCTGTATGTTGTTTGATGGACTAGAGGTCGTGAAATTAATATTGCAGTCCATGAAAAGCTGGCTACCAATTTTACTTCTCACAAAATTGGAGATTGAAGGGAAACAGCTCTATGAGGAACAAGAGAATCAAACCTCTCACATGTTAGCTTCCATGTTTCAGAACAAATCTTGCAGCTGATGCATCTGCAATTGAAAAACCTGAAGCTGTATTTTGCCTTATAATTTGAGGGGCACGGATTTGAACATCACCATGGTCTTTGCTATGGATTCAAGCCCTTCCCAATTTTGAGATGAAAGAAAAAAGAATGAAAAACAATTAGACCCACACATACCTGTGCACCCACATTGCATGCTACAGCTTTCTTCCTATGTCAAAAGATGCATGTGCAAAATTGACCCTCCATGATCTTAAAAAAAATTCCATATGCAGAAAAATAAGGAAGCAAATGGTACAGGAGATATAAATGGATCCTGAACTTTTAAACATTGGGAATCTTGTATCAGGAAACATGATTATAAAATCTTAGATGAGCTTCTTCTTTTGGAAGAAGCGTTTCAAATGCCACAACTGCAAAGCTGAAACCCCTATGCAGACACCCAGAGACATTATACTGAACCACGCCACTCTCGCATTTGTTAATTCACTCACTTCCCTCATTTCTGCTTCCCTGTGTTAATATTGGAGAACAAATGAAACATTATTCTACTTTAAAGACGATCGAAACCAAGTACGCTTTTAGAGACCACAAACACAAATATTACCTGCTTTTGAGGTAGAGTAAATTCTCGTGGATGGCCTCCACTGCTCCTTCAAGTTTCCTTAGCTCGAGTTCAACACCCTACAAAATAAAAGGATGTAAATATGTACATGATATGCACCCGTGTCATGGATGAAAGATCAGGGCAGATAATAAAAGAAGAATAGGGTAAGTACTAGTCAAATACACTGAATCAAAGATAGTTTTAAGTGCTCACCTCGATCTTTTCTTTTCTTGCAACAGATTCCCAGTCCCTAGCTGCAATTCCAATTCTCCAGTCGATGTTGACAGTTGCTCCTTTGTCTCCATGATGATGGCCATCCACCCAGAAACATGCAAGATAGTTGCCTGACTCACTGGTTGTGAACGCAAACTGACCGTGGGTCACATTCTCTGTGTGATGAAGTGTGTTCCCATATGGTGATGTAACCTGTAAAGAACAGGGATGGTAAGGCTTATTAAACTGCAAGCAGATACAGTGAAAAGGTGACAGCACTCCAACCTAAAGACCTTTAAGTTGATCAGTAATAGACTGTGAAGCAAAAACAATGAAAGTTTTGTTGATCAGTATGAATTGACAGAGAAAAATCTGAAAAAGTGGAGAATGACTTGATCTATATCTAACTTGATGGCCTTACTATGGGTTATAGATATCGTAGTGCCAGCATCCTCTTGCTGCCTTAATTTTCATTAGGAGCAACAGTTGCAATCCGGTGATGACTCGATTTGGCATCACAAGGATTGCCAAATGGTTCTAGCTCACGTGGGTAAGTCACAAATCTGACTACGAGATCATCATAAAAGCTTGAATTGCCTATTTCCATTGATTGTCATGATTCGTAGCTGTCATCTTCTTGAACGAGTTCTGACTTTTGCTGCTGCTTTTGCAAAACTTATCATTAATTTATTGTGCCAAAAGAAAGATGACTCTTTCAGAAACAAAAATATGATAAGAGTTTGGTCGAATGTATCATTCACACATCTATCCATAAAGATGTAGAGAATGGTAAAGATGCGATCCATAGAATTACTGCTCGGTAGCTAAACTAGTGAAACGTTTTTTGGAGTATTATGTGACCAATGTGTACTTATCAAACAATAGGAAATTTTTACAAGACAACAATAAGACCAGCTATGCTTTATGGAGCTAAATGTTGGGCAAGCAAGAAATAACATGCCCATAAAATGAATGTAGCAGAGATCAGGATATTGAATGGAAAGACTAGGAAACATAAAATCAGAGATGAGAACATTCGAGGAAAACTAAGAATAGCCCCAATAGGAAATAAAATAAAGGCAAGTCGATTGAGATGGTTTGGGAATGTACAATGAAGACCAACAATAGCACCAGTGAGAAGGAGTGCCTTGGTGCAAGTTGAAGGCTTTAAAAGGGCACGAGAGAGACCAATAATGACGTAGATTGAGGTAGTAAGAAAAGATTTGAAGATGTGTGCCTTAACAGAAGATATAGCTCTAAATAGAGTTGAATGGCAAAATAGGAATCATGTTGCTGACCCCCAAACATTTGGAATGAGGTATAGATGATGATGATGATGACGACACAATTATCACTTATGTACACAGTTAATTCAAAGGTTTAATGCGTTTACTGATCTATCTTTGAAATTGTTTATATTCGAGCTCTTCCATATGACAAATTTTTTTAAGCCAATTTAAGACTGACAGGAGAGACGTTGGATAAGTTAGCAACAAGGGGAAGTGGATGGTTGGATGCATCACAACATCTTCGGAACTACGTTATGTGCGAAGAAACCTATGCGTCGTAGTTACTGGTAATGACAACAAAGGAAACATTGTCGCGAAAGAAGCGTTGACATGTTATAGCTATCTATGGGGCAAAATCCACATCCATACACAGTTAGGTGAATGACAAATTGAAAATTAAGATAGCTCAAATGTGCTTTGTTTCACCCACTCTTGACTGTATTCTGACCAAATTTGGTGTGAGGTTCTGATGAATACAACACATTTTATTTGGTAGGCCATGATTATACAATCGACATGTGGTGCATGTTGATCGAGTGAGTACTTTCCCATTCAAGCATAAAAGGAAGGAAATCACCTTAAAACTCAAGAAGCCCAAAGAAGGCAGTACTTCAAGAATGAATTACTTCATGGGCCGGAGAAGTTTTCCACATAGGAGAATGCACATCCCAAGAGAGTTGACAAGGGTGTACATCACTGAGTGGTCGCACAAGAAGGATCAAGTCAATTTCAGGAAAGACTGAAGAAAGAGTTAAGACCTTAATGCAGCGAAGGCTTGTAGGGCTACAATAAAGGACTGCCAGCAATTAACTTGATGGGGTAGAGTTCTTCACACACTACCTAAAAAAGGGAGTAGAGTTCTTCAAACCAGGGGAATTGATTCCTTATTTTAATATTTTCCAACACTGGCCCACAGAATAATGCATAACATCAGCCATGCACTAGGCCTAAGACACATTGGTTTAGGCCCATTCATCCAGTATGAAATGATATTTTTGGAGAGTTCCTGTTTTTATTCATGGAATGATTTTTTTATTTATTGAGTCCTTAGTCATTAAGGAAAGTATCTATTGATAGGCCCTTTTTTTATTTCTTTAATAATTAGTCTATTTTTAGAAGTTGGATTTAAATAGGAGAGATTTAGGGCCACTGCCCAATACACCTATAAATATCCCATGTACTCCTTCATTTGAGAATAGTTGATAAGTTTTTCGTCCTTTTAGTATATGTAGGCTTGCTGCTTTGTGGGGTGTGATGTCCCAATAATAGGAGTCATTCCTCTTTTGATTGTGTGACTCCCAACTTTATTATGCTTTCTCGAAGTAATAAGTGCAAATAGGAGCACATCATCAGAACCATACATGTGGGTACCTCCTTGATGGCCCAGTAATAATTGGGGGAAATATCTGACCTATCAAACCTCGATCTAAAACATTGACACATTCATAAAATGAACAGAACACCCTACATGGACAGATAGAAGATGGTCTTCTCTTGAAGCTGTACCTTTCCATTTACAAGCATGAGGTGTGCATGTATTTCGGATCTGTTGAGCCTGAGCATATTACCCCATGTGACACACATCTCGGACCGCAGAACTAGGAGAAGATAAACTTCTCTTAGAAAAATATCTGGATCTAGTAATTATGATTGGAAAACACTCTGCCATGTTGCCTATTTCTCAAGATAGTCTACGCGTATCTTCTTTTGAAGATGTATCACCCCTTGCCGAGAAGAGCTTATTAACTCGAGAAATAATGTAACTTAAAAGCATTTCCAATAACTACCTATGGACCCACATCCTCTGAAAAAGACACCACTACCTGAAGTCGGGACCAACAAGTGTATCTGGAACAGACCAGATACACTTTACTTTCAAGACAGTAAAGCACTCTTACCACCCATAATTTGTCTATTAAAATTAATGGAAAAGCTATAAGTTGTTTGACTAGTTAACCACAACAAAAAGAGTTGAAGTTGTCTAACAATTCAACTAAAACAAAGCTAAGTCTTTTCTTTTTCAAAGCAATGAAGATTGTAAAGGAAGGGGTGGTTGTTGTTTGGGCGGTTATGGTGGTGGTGCTGATTGCAGTTGGAGGGTGGGAGATTAAGGAGGCATTTTAGAATAAACAGGCTGCTAAATCAGTTCCTTGACATTGGAGCTCAGGTTTAAGGCAAGCTATGATGTCAATTTGCTATTTTGTTGTTTGGATGTTTATGTTTCTACTTCCTTTTCTCTTCCACGGTGTGCATAGTGGGTTCTTTAGGTGGTGATGATAATGATGGTGGTAGTGGAAGCCTTTTGTTTGATATCTAGCTAATTTAAGGCTTGCATGTTCGGCTGGTGGCGACTGTGATTAGAGAATGCCACAATGAGATCAATGAGACAATGCTGGCATTTGGGGTGGTGTGTGTGTGTGTGTGTGTGTAGGGGGGGGGGTGTCGTGGGGTACGTGTTGTTCATGTGAGAAAGAGGATCATTGATGGCCGAAGGCAAGGATGGGGTCAAGGGTGGACAGCACGCATGCAAGAGAGAGAAAGAGATGGCTGAATTTGGAGTAGGGTTGGGGACGAAGACAAACAGGAAGGTGGTGGTGGAGATTATGTTAGCGTTTTCTTTTTTAATTATTTTAGAATGTTATATTTTTAACCAAATATTTCAAAAATACGTAAAATTGTGTATTTCTGTATATTTCAAAAAAATGACATATGACATGTTTCTTCTAACAATATGGTGAAATTGTGTATAAACGCGTATTATACAATACTGCTAACAAGGGTTGGTATAGATGTCAAGTATTGGTATGGGTCTAACTGTCAATCTGTCAGATTTGTTTGACCACAAAATCTCAACATAAAGTGACTCTACAGAATAAAACTCAAGTATTGGTATTTTATCATTTTATTTTGCCAATTTTTGCTAAACCTAATATAAATTATCAACTATAGCTGAGCCACAACTGGCTTGTACCCTTGTACTCATTTTGTGTCATGTTGACAGGAGTATGGCAAGGAAAATACGTAAGAATCTAGATACCATAATTCCCTATAGCCAAAGTTCTCAAACTTACAAAGATATTGTTTATTACCAGAAGGGAGAGAAGCCACTAAAAGAGCACTTTGCAACGTACACCCTATGTACAAAACCAAAGAATAGAGAAAACTCGACATATCATATGGCTTGTTATCCAATTAGTTTGATATCTATCCCTAACAAGGACTGTAGACTTCCCTCAACAAATAATGAAGTTATGATACAAATTAAAAAGTTAATAAATCAGATTGTTACTATCATATCCTTAGGTTAATCTTTTGGTATAAGTTATCCTGTGTAGGGTCTATAGAAGGTTTGGGTCCATACCCCTATACGCAATAAAATATCCACGGTTGGATTAATTCTTTGGCAGAAAAGAAATCTCTTATGGGACAATAGAATGGTTTGAGGCCTATATAATGTTATTCCCACCGCATGTATTAGTCGCTAGTTAGAAAGGTTATAATCTCCTATACCGGGAACAAAACCAATTAGAAAATCTTAATCATCAAACGTATCGAATTCTTTTAGCTCATCAGTGGTGGCTTACCCCTCCTATCCAAAGGTAGCTGGAGCTTCGTCAAGGTTGTCATCCAAAGAGGATTCATTGTTCGAGTGTTCTATCAAGACGCTGTTAACTGAGATAATGCTCTTGGCACCAGGAACATCGTCTTTCAAAGTTTGAGTGGGTGCAAGGCTTGTTAACCTACGACATTTCGGTTGTCCTTGAGCAGGCCGTTTTATATTCACCATCGTCATGGCATTCATACAGGATGGTATGAGCCTATGAAACTCCTCAGAGTCTTTGCCCTTAACCGGTTGGGACACTTTCGTCTATACTTTGCACTAGGAAACTTTGCATGAGAATGGTGTTATGTAACAAGGACACGCCACTTTTAGGGTTTTTGCCGTGTCAGACACATCGACACACATACACATGTGTCAACACATAACGACACTCATCCTAACATGTGATTCCAAAATTAGTCAACCTTTCTTTTAATGATCTTTTATTAAATTAGTGATTCCAAAAAAAGGGTTAAGAGAGTTGATGTGTTCCATCCTCCATACAATGCTTTTTTAGTTGTTAAACATAGCTATAGTTGTTGATAATTTTCTCTTATATATCTATTTATAATTATTATGTTACTGGTTAGCTTCGTGACGTATAAAATATGTTCTTTTACTTTTCATATATTTCTTTCTTTATTTTTATTAAAAAAATTGATTTGAATATAAATAAAATTTATATTGCAATTACTGTATACAAATGTGTCGGGCTTCTTAAAGGTGCCATGTCGAACACCTAGTATGTGTCAGACACCACACTGAAACATGTGTCCGTGCCATTGTTACATAGGAATTGCGTGTAGTGGCAAATCAATAAAAGACTAAATTATATGGTTGGCAAGCTAGAGTCTACGTAGCTATAAGAGCCTGAAATGAGAGTCTTTTAAAGTTGGACGTGCGGGGTGCATAAGATCTAATCCAGTTGAACAAGAGGGTCAAAGTGGCTGCTACTCAAGAGAGGACTCATCCACCATGTCAACTGTAATGTGTTTGTTGCATGTTCGCTTTCTTCTTTTTCCTTTTTTTGTCGAGAAGTAGGCTAGTGCAAGACTATAGCCAAAACCTTGTGCTAAGACTCACTTCATAGCCCTCATCACACAACTTGAATTAATCCTTTTTTCTTTTTTCTGATAAGTAAGAATATATTAGCAAGCAAGGGGAAAACCCCAAAGGAAACAAACAAGAACAAAAAGGGACAGGAACAACTCAAGGAGATAACAGAATCTCCTAAAAGTTCAGCCCATCTAGACACAAAACAGTCGAAAAAACACCCTCTAAACCCAGCCTTCACGGATGTCGAAAAATAAACCAGAGCTTTGACTTTCAACACCACCCTAGCTTTGAATTAATCCTTGGTCAACCCATGCGTGGTAGGTTGGACGTCTTGGTCCATTTTCAAGAGTTGCATGTGGTCAACCCACCCATGCTTGGCAAGCATTTTGCAGGCGACTTGCATTTGGGTCAAAGTTATCCTCCAAATACCGATCAGGGAGAGTTGAGTGTTCAATCGCAGACACTTGTGCTGGTTGCACATAGTTCACAAAGGTTGCTGCTCTATGGTGGGCTATTTAACCAATGTCGCCACTGGAGCATGTATCTTCTCAAATCGCGTCAAGATTTGCTTCCACAACTGTTTTGTATGTCCTCTCCTTATTAACCTTAGGCTTGCAAGCTTCATCAAAAGGGGACGACATGCCCTTCCTTACATTTGGAGGCCAGTATGTAGTGGAGGATCGGGGTAGACTTGGACATTTGGAGTTCAACCAATGCAGGTTACTTGGATGGGACAGGTCTTGGATACCTTCAATCTGCAACATTTAAACTCTTGGGTGACAAAACCATTTCCTTGATCTTGCTGGTTTTAGAATTTAGATTGTCGGCTAAGGGAGGTGTTGTTTCCGTGAGTAAGACATCTTTCCTTTTCTTGGGCCGCCATTTCTAGTTCAGGGTAGGGTTCAGAAGGGTTTCCTTCACGGCATCATCATACAAACAAATCGGCAATTTGGCATACATATAGCTCTACCTCAGTAAGGGCTTTGCTATTCACTTCAACTCTTTGCTCCCTATCATGGTAAAACTTAATGCACTGATGTATGGTCGGTGGAATGACTACGTTCTCAAGCAGCAATGGCTATCCTAGCAGTAGATTGTAAGAGGTATTTGCATTGATAACGTGGAAAAGTGCAGTAGACTCCAACTCTTTGATGATGAGATTGAGATGGACCATATTGATGGCCCTTTGGCCCCCCTTAGTTAAATCCTAATATCATAAGGCGACTCCAATAGAGGATTAGACAGAAAACCAAGTTCCTTCATGGATCCACAATGGCAGAAATTGAATTCAAGCCATAGTCTATTAAGATAGAATGTATCTTCTATTCATGGATGTAACCAGAAACAAACAGAGGTTTGTTGTGGGGCTTCGAGCTCAGTTGGAGGTCCTCGTCCATGAAGGTAATGGTTATCATACACTGCAGAGACATTGTGCTCTTTTGTATCATCCTATTCCTGCTCCACTATGCCAACATAATCGTCAAAAAAAGTGAGCTCACAGAGCACGTAGTGCTTATTTGATGATAGCCTCCGTGGGATTTGCATGTTGGGGCATACTAGATCTCTTTGACTTGGGCCCAAGACATCATCTTTGGTTAAAACCTAGTCATTTACTTCAGGAAACAGTGTTGATAGAAGTTGCTTCCGTGGGTTGTTGACAATGATTGCTCTTACCCCTATTCTATAAAAGCTTCTCCTCTATGTTAAGCAAAGAGTCTTCTTCATGAATCTATAGTAAGTGACGATGTTCACCGCCACAAAAGGATCGTCAAGGAGCTCTTTTGGCACGAACTCCCATAACATACAGGAAAATGGTGCTAATGTTCCAGCAAGTTGTCGGGTTCAAAGGTATCCCTCTACTTTCTTCTTCACAGCATGGTTCAAAAGTGTAAGTTTTGCACCTCCTGCCTTCAAAAAAGTTTCGACATCTACAATTACGATACCTAAGTAACATAGATTGTCATGCTACCACCAATCATATAATTAAAAGCACGAGGTGTTTAAACACTTGAATACACTCCTCCATGATAGAGCATCAAAGAAGTTACATACATACATGTAGAGTGCACACTTCCTCAACCACTATGGACAAAAGGCTTTTCAAACCAATATTTTTAGGCATGCCCTAGCCTATCTCAGAACTCCCTTATTTTGAAAAATTCTGTGATAAATCTCATGTATGCATCTTAGGCATCCCGGAGCCAGCAACATGGTTCAACATGGGCGAAACCGAAATGTTTCAGTAGTTTTGGTGGTTTCGGTCCGAAACCGAAACCGAAGTAGTTTCGGGCGAAAAACTTCAAACCATGGCCAGCAAGCCTCATTCAAAACTCTATATTTTGACATGAAATTCTGTTATTAGTCTCATGGTTCTAAAACTAGAACCCTACGTTTCTACATACTTTTTTTCCAACAAAAGTCAGCATTCATATATCTTGACTCCTTTAGAACCACCGTAATATAATTTCCTATCAAACAAAGGATTTTAGCATTGCAATAATTCCTTCTAATGTAGGAGTATAAAAATTGTTTTCTCAACCACACTAAAACTAAATAAACAAAAATTCTGATATCCATGACAAAAACATATCATCAAGAGAATGTAGTCCAACGCTAAGATTGAAGTTTTTCACTTCACTTGGAAAGCTGTGTCAGAAAAATCTGGGTTTTTAATTTAGCCCTCTTTATCCCAACATATTTGCCACCAAATAAATGCTATGCAGTATCCAGAGATGTCAGTTAAAACGAATTTCTTGCTATGGAAACCACAGATTACACATACTACCATCAAGCTGTGCATTGGTATTGAACATTTCCAAGGCAAATAAGCCACATAAAGGAGAAATAATCTTGGCCTCGGCAGGCCCTGTCAATTCAGTACATGCATTAGAAGCCAAATTTAGACCCTAACAGACAGTGTTCCATACTTGATCAGGCAGGAGGTTTTGAACATAATTACCGATTCACACACACTAACCTAGCACCTTCTACTAGTGCTTCAGCAGAATTCTTATAGCAAGTACAACTATTTCTCTTCTACAAACCTCAAAATTTTCTGTTCAAACAGAAGTTTGCACGCAATAACATTTAACACTACTTATCAAAATTGAACTAACCTGAAAACCCATAAAAAGATGAACAAAGTGATAAGAAACAAAGTCAGGAGAGCGTCCAACAGCTGAGTTGGTCAGGCTGTGGGGGGTTGTACCCACAGACCTGGGATCGAGTCTTTGGGGGGTAATTCCCAAAGATCTGGGTTCGGCCCCGTTCTTACCTTAGGGGGGAATAATAAATGTTTACCTATAAAAAAAAACATAAAGCAATCAATTTCAAGTCACAAAAAAAGGGTGATCCGATGATCGGTGTGGTAGGATCCTTGGATCCTACGATAGTCAATTCCTTGAGGGAATCACTCTCTATTTTTGACTCTTAGAGGGAGTCACACTCTAAACACCTTGGTGCTTTAATGTCTGTCTTCCCTATTCATTCATCAACCATCGGTTACATTATATAGATTCTCACCCTAGAGACCTATCTAATCCCAACCCCCAATTAAATGAAAACTTATTCAAATCTTAGCTATATTAGGAAACTACTATATGTACCAACCCCACCCAAATGGGCCAAATCCAGGATATTTATTCTTAACATAATTAGAGTCCTTCCTAACTTGGGGTCCTAACATCCCCACACCTTTGAAAGTGACCTTGTCCTCAAGGTCGATGCCACTAGGATCCCAAGTCGCATTTGACGTCCGCACATCCACTAGGGTCCACGGTACCGTCATCCATGCAAATCTTGAGGCGATACGAGTAAGTCGAATCTTGAGGGAATCAAGGTTGTTCGCCAGCTAGGATGGATGTCACTTCGTGGGAGGTCGCGTAGCCCATTTTGTCGACTTTTGACCCGATGCCTTTTTCCTCCGCGAAGCCCGCATCGAAAGTCTTGGGCATCGACTTCGATTTCTTCTTGACAGTGGGTGTCGACTTATTGACGGTTTTTTCGCCCCTGGTCGTTGGCAACACATGAGCAGCCTGAGAAGGAAAGCAGATTTCGTCCGTGTGCACCGGTTGAGGATCCTACCAGCTGGTATCAGAGCTCGTGATAATGGACAAGGAGAGGAGGCGAATATTGACCAAAATGCTTGCCTTGTAACGAGCATGCAAGAGGGGATCTCTGCGATGAATGATTGTTTAGCGCGTATGAACCAATGAACTGTTGAATTTGAACGCGTCCGAAAAGGAGGGCTTCCGCGATTTCACACGGACCCGAAACCAGCTGTGAAGCCCAAAGCTGCTCCGGCCAAACCGAAGGCTACTGAAAGACGAAACCCGATGCCAAGCCAAAGGCCGTGACCAAGTCAAAACCGAAATCGAAGCCGAAGCTTAAGGCCAGACCAGTAAGGGATTCGAGCCTTGCGACGAAGGCTCTGACAAGGAAAAAGACAATGACCTTAAAGTAGGCGAAGGCGGCATCACGAAGCCCAACGCAACGACATCATCCATCCCTACAAGCGAACAACCTCGATTCCTTCCATATTAGTTTCCAAGTTACTTGTACCGCCTCAAGAGTTGCATGGACGACAGAACCATCGGACCCGGTGGATGTGCAGACATCAAATGCGATTTGGGATCTTGGTAGCATCGATCTTGAGGACAAGGTCGCTTTCGAGGGTGTGGGGATGTTAGGACCCCTAGTTAGGAAAGATTCTAACTATGTTAAGAATAAATATCTCGGATTTGGGTGGGGTTGGTACGGTAGAGTAGTTTCATAATGTAATTAGGATTTGAATCAGTTTGCATTTTATTGAGGGTTGGGATTAGGTAGGTCTCTAGAGTGAGAATCTATATAATGTAACCTATGGTAGAGGAAAGAATAGAGAAGAAAGACATTAAAACACCAAAGTGTTTAGAGTGTGACTCCTTTGAAGAGTCGAAAATAGAGAGTGATTCCCTCAAGGAATCCAACGATCCTATCATTTGGTATCAGAGCCTTCCGTTCTTGGTATCAAGCACGGTGACAGCTAAGGAGGTCAGTGATCGGGTGGATCTTATAGAACCCAGGCTCGTCCAATTTACCGCCGGCGTGCGCAACATCCAAACCACCGTGCAAGAACTCTTGAGGCAACTCCAGACGTTCTTAGCCAACACGACTCCCCTGGACCTTATCACGAACATGTGAAAGGAAGTCATGCAGTTCAAGGGTAGGAAACAGTCAGAAAGCCAGAGTGGCAAAGACCAAACCCCGTCACCAACAAGCCTGGGAAAGGTACTGCCGTTTCCTCTGGTGATCCCAGGATGGCGTGTAAAATGCGTCAAGGTGTCAACCGTCGGTTGGGGAGCGAGGACAACAAGGATAAGACTACATCACCCACGAAACCAGAGGCAGTTCACGTTGCTTATGGGTCGTCGGGTTAACACAACAAAATTGGAGGCAGTTCAACCACATAACCGCGTAGGTTATGTGTCACCAGGTCAGCACAAAGGTATTCCGACAAATAAGAGTGAAAAACGAGTAGGAACGCAGTGCCACCAATGTCGACGTAGGGCATTTGATCTTACGATCACGTGTTCGGCATGCGCCTCCAAATACTATCAACTATGCCTTTAGAATTGGTATGGCGAAATAACAGAGTACAAGGGAAGAATGACAATTGGGAGTGTTACAGATGCAAGGGCATTTGTGACTGCAGCCTCTGCTTGAAGAAGCGTGGGCGTCAACCGATTGGCATCTTGGGAAGATCCGCCAGTGCAACTAAGGCGCCTCCTGTTCACGAGCCACACCATGAGGAAGGCATGACACTGTTAGCAGTCACATCGCAACCGCCACCAGGATTTGTGAAGCAGGACATTTAACCAATACTCCCCAAAAGTAGCGATTGTTGGTAGCATGAGATTAAATTCCTTTATCTCATAACCCAGACCCAAACCCAGGCCCTCGATCGAACCCTCCTTCGTGGCTCCCATTTCACACGGGCCATCCCACCCCGAGTGTGCCCCATTTATGCAGGCTGCCCCACTCGAGCCCGGTGTGAAAATGCCCCCGCATTAATCACCCCCGGTGAGGACTCTCGAACACAAGACCTCCCGCTCTGAGACCAAGTTGATGCAGGACGAATGTGAGGGCTTCCAACTACAGGCTGAGATTGACAGAAAATTATTAAGAACAATAAAATAATAAATTCCCATGCTAATCACACGCAAATAATCAGATTAAGCAAATAAATTTATTAAAATCCAGGGCCTTCACACAATCCCACAATATTAGACCCGTTGCTTTAACGACGAGGATCTACTAGAAGATGGAACTTCCAACAAGCTTAGGGAATCAGTTAAGGGATGAAATAGATCTGAAATGGCTTTCTTTTCCAAGAGGTTATAAGTTATTTGAAGTTCAGAAAGGTTTCTGGTAAGTCTCGGGGCTTTCTGACAAGTATCAAATTTTAGCCGAGTTTCGGGAGAAAAAGGAAAACCATGAAAAATTACGGTTTGAGAAGAGGTTAGGGATTTCTATGGTTGCCGCAGGGATCTGGGAGTGTTTGGGGGTTGTGGTGAGGGTTTTGGGAGGGCTTAGAGTGTCGTATGGAGAATTGATGGAGGAGGGTTACTATTTGCGCGGTATTATTCACGCGACACTATTCATAGTTGTGATCAATGGTTAGGGTTTCGAGATAAAAGAGATATGGTTGGGTTTTTTAGGCCAAACTTGATTAAAAAAAGAAAATAAAGATGGAGAGAGAGAAGAGATAGAGTTACCTTCGGATTTGCACCGAGTAGCTTGGATTCTCACCAAGGAAGAAGAGAGCACTTCACGGGAGAATTCTCAATAGCAAAATCCAATATATTTCATCAATGATTAAAAATTACAACTAAAAGAGTTTATATAATAAGTCAAAATATCCTAATCTAATCTTAGCGATCCATATAATCTAATGGCTATAAAAAAATGATAAAAAAATAACTTAAAACAACTAACCAATATAACAATGAGCCTCCTAACTTTAGGCTAATTGCAAAGACACTCAAAGCTCTAAAAAACATCAAAATAAGCCTAGAAAACAAATAAAAACTCTTCAAAAGCTCCCTACGCAGCCCACATGCATCTGTCCAATGTGGAGTCTTCATGATGCACATGCATGTGGGGTCTTCAAAATCTTCTTCCTTGTCTTCCAATGGTAGAACCCATGTGATGCTTTGATGTCCGCATCAATTCTCCCCAGCTGAAAAGAATTCGTCTCTGACGAATTAAAGCTGTTGTACTGATTTGGGATGTCACGATCAAGTCGTTGTGGCTCATCCTCAACAAACCAAGTAGTCTCTAACCATCTTATATGAACGTCTTCCCAGTGTGGGGGCTTCAAAGATGTCATATACATGCACATAAGGCCTTCAATGCTCCAAACAAAATCTGGTATACCTTTCCACTTGACAAGGTACTCGTAGCAACCCTCTTGTCTAATTGAATACAATCTCTCACCCATAATGTAGCCAATGTGAACCAAGATACCATCAATGTAATGTGGCATGAGTGAAGCTATGCCTCTCCTATGAAATGGATATTTGCTGGGATATGGTGTGAGTAGGGGAGGAGGCCATGGTAGTGGTAATAGGTATGGCATGGTGGTCTGACCATAAAATGGCCTATCATAGGGTAAGGGTGTAGGAAGAGGCCATGAGCATGGATCAAGTACATGGTCAGGTATAATACTAGGAACACAAAGAGGGGCAATAGATGCAACTGCTGGACCTAGAGAAAGGACAAGGCCATCCAAGTGGAAGATTGGATTGATGCCCTTGTATGGTGGTAGTTCTAGAACATGTGCATTAGATCCAACATACTTCAAAGATATATGGTGTCCAATACTATAGGGCCGTATGCCACTCAACTGAACCATAACAAAATCATTCACCTAAAAATCCTCAGAAATGCAATATGAATCAGCAGGAAATTTATGATGTTCATTATTCAAAACAATTTCCTTATTAGTCTCAGCATGCAAATCATGAAGCCTATGTAAAGCTGCTATGGGATTGGAATCTACAAGAATGCTAGACTTGTACTCAACAATAGACTCAATAACAGGCTCAGTGGACTCATCTGGAGATTCAACAATAGGCTCAACAATGAGCTTAGGAGTAGACTCAATAGGCTCAATAGACTTAATGTGTTCAATAGTAAACTCAACTTGAGACTTGGTGAGTTCACTAGGAAACTCTTTGGGAGACTCAGTAGACTCTACTGTATGGTCAACAATGGGTTTAAAAGACTTAAAAGTTTGTTTCAATTGATTCAACAAGTCGTTTATTTGCTTCCAACTTTCTGCGATTTCTTTCTCTGACTCTCTCTGTTTTTCTACATATGAATTTCTCATGACTCGCCCTTGTTAGGACTTTGGGAGGTATTTGTCCCTCAATTTCTCTTTCATAACATCCCAAGAGGTAACGGGTGTGCGTCCCACTCTTTCAAGTTGGTGCTCCACATTATCCCAATGGATCCTGACTAGTCCCACCAATTTCCACTTGGCGAACTTAACCTTATGCTCTTCGGACAGGACATACCGCCTAAACTAGTAGTCCATGTCAAATAGCCAGTTATCAAGGCTATTGGGTCACCATTGAAAGTTGGAGCCCCCTCGGAGCAGATAGAAATATCCATGGCTGTAAAATTTCCTAAAGATAATCTAACTAGCAAAACTAATGCAAGACTAATCTAAAATAAAATAAAATAAAACAAAACAAAAATAAAATCCTAAGTGTAAGACTCAAACTCCCTAAGCTAACCTAATGCTCTGATACCAAGTTGATGTGAGACATTTAACCAATACTCCCCAAAAGCCGCGACTGTTGGTAGCTTAAGATTAAATTCCTTTATCTCATAACCCAGATCCAGGCCCTCGGTCAAACCCTCCTTCATGGGTCCCATTTCACACAGGCCATCCCACTCCGAGTGTGCCCCATTTACGCAGGCTGCCCCACTCGAGCCCGGTGTGAAAGTGTCCCTACATTAATTTGTGCCAACCGCTTTGACTTGCGGACAAGTCGAATTCCAAGGGTGCGGGGATGTTAGGACCCCAGATTAGGAAGGTCCCTATTGATGGTAGGAGTCTATTTATCATCATGTCTAGTTAGGAATCACCTTAGTTATCTATTTCCAATTGTAGCTAACAATCATAATTGGAAAGTTGTTAGGAGTCCTAGTTTAGTAAATAGTAGGAGTCTTGTCTTTAAATATGGATTATTGTCAATCGCTACCAAGCCAAAGGCCATGATCAAGTCAAAACCGAAATCGAAGCTTAAGGCCATACCAATAAGGGCTTCGAGACTTGCGACGAAGGCTCTGCCAAGGAAAAAGACAACGACCTTAAAGTCGGCGAAGGTGGCATCACAAAGCCCTACGCAACGACATCCATCCCTACAGGCAAACAACTATAAAGCCTATAACAGTTTCCAAGTTACTTGTACCGCTTCAAGAGTTGCATGGACGACAGTACCATTGGACGCGGTGGATGTGCAGACATAAAATGCGATTTGGGTAGCATCGATCTTGAGGACAAGGTCGCTTTCAAGAGTTGCATGGACAACAGTACCATTTGACGTCTGCGCATCCACCAGGGTCCATGGTACTGTTGTCCATGCAAATCTCAAGGCGATATGAGTAAGTTGAATCCTGAAGGAATCGAGGTTGTTCACCTACTGGGATGGATGTCGCTTCGTGGGGTGTCGCATAGCCGCTTTTGTCAACTTTTGAGCTGATGCCTTTTTCCTCCGCGAAGCCCGCGTTGCAAGTCTCGACTTCTTCTTGACCGTGGGTGTCGACTTGTTGGCAAGTTTTTCGCCCCTGATTGTTGGCGACACGTGACCAACCTGAGAAGGCAGGTGGATTTTGTCCATGCGCACTAGTCGAATTCGCAGAATCCTCCCTTTCCTGGCACATTCGAACTCAATAGTTCGTTGGTTCATATGCTCCAAACGGTCATTCATCATGGAAGCCTTCTCTTGTATCCTCTTGACAAGGGCAAGCATTTTGGCCACTATTCACCTCCCCTCCTCCATGATCACGAGCTCTGATGCCAGATGGTAGGATCCTTGGATTCTACGTTAGTCGATTCTTTGAGGGAATCATTCTCTATTTTTGACTCTTAGAGGGAATCACGCTCTAAACAACTTGGTGCTTTAATGTCTTTCCTCCCTATTCATTCCTCAACAACAAAGTTACATTATATAGACTCTCACCCTCGAGACCTACTTAATCCCAACCCCCAATGAAATGGAAACTTATTCAAATCCTAGCTATATTAGGATACTCTACCGTACCAACCCCACCCAAAACTGGGACCCCAAGTTAGAGTCCTTCCTAACTTGGGGTCCTAACACGGTGATTAATAGTTGAAGATATTTAGAAAAATTCCACCCCCACCCTAATTAACATCGAAAACAATGAGATCAGAGATGAGGATTAATTCCAGGCTATAGATATACCTTGGCAGAGATGGTGGGGATCTCGTGGGTCGCATCGTCGGAGACGACGGTGTAATCAGCCAAGACAACGACGTTGGTTTGGATTTCCTCCGACACGCACTTGGTTCCTGATCCCGGAAGGGTCAACCATATGGCCCGCCCCATAGGTAGAAGGCTCATCGAGGATAGCAGGAAGAACAACACCACCGGAGTGCGCACGATAATATCCTTCGCCATCCTCGCACACTATAAAATTCTCGTGATCGATCGGATGGAAGAAAACCTTCAGAGACAGAAATAAAACGCCAAAGGCCTCTCTCTCTCTCTCTCTCTCTCTCTAAAAAACAGAGGCAATAAAACTTCAAAAATCTCTCCCTTCCCGTCTTGATGAGATGAAACTTCAAAAATCTCTGCCTTCCCGTCTTGATGAGATGAAAGAAAACCTCAGAAGCAGCGACAAAAAGTCATGGAGAAGGGGGGAGAAATGCTGTTGCTGATCCATCAAAACTTTAATTCTCTTCGTCCAACAAATGACACGTAGAGCGTACTTTAGGGCCCATTAACCTTATGGATGTTTGTTCATCTCTTGGAGCACCTACGTACAAAAATTTATCATTATGAAATCACTGTTAACAGTTATATATAAGGATCCAAAAAATTACTCAAATCCAACGGGTAAAAATCGTGCTAATAAAATGCTCAATCCACGGTTAGAAATCACCAATTAACTTTTTATTTTTTTTTATTTGTAGATCCATCAATAAGTGGACCAACATCCATACGGTCAGTGGGCCTTAAAGAGTACTCCACGTGGCATTGGGAGTGGAACTTCGAAGAAGTCCCGATGGCACATCAAACGTGGGCTCGAGGAGAAGCAAGCGCGATATATATGTATGTGATTGGAGCCTTCTATGATACAAAAGTCTGTATCAAACTTTTGATGCAGAAGTCCCTCGAATTACCACGTGTCACACTCTTTTGAACCCGCTGACACCTTGAACACACGTCCCACTTCTTTGTGGACCTACATAATAAAATCAGCGTGATTAGTGATTTCTAGTCACTCAATTTGAGAACTTTTTCATTATGGGCTTCATGAACAAACCTATGGGTTTGGTTCCAAGCCCATGATGATAATATTCAAATCCAATGGATAGAAATCACCAATCATGCTGATTTTTTGTGTATAGATCCATCAATATGTTGGCTAAACATTCATGAGGTCAGCGGGCCCGAAAGAATGCGATACATGTCACTTCTGCATCAAAATTTTGATACACAGTTCTATATCATAGATTTTTTCCATGTTATTGGTAATAGCACGGGCACCATTAATGAATTTAAAATATTAAAACAAAAAATAAAAGCAAAGCAACTAAAAAATTACAAGTTAAGAAGGATTAGGTTATAAAGTTAGTAGATATTATTTTCAAGAGGAGAAAATTTAGTCGAGATTGCTTAAAAAATGAGGTAGACCTCACGTCAAAGGTGTGAGCTTTGCTGCATTAGCTTTTTTTTCATTCGTGTTTTTGGACGTGCGCACTTTGAATACGCGCATATTCAATGCGCGCGAATTCTAATGTATGATGTTTGGAAGAACTCAACGTACGTTATACTATATAAAATTATATATACATGTTTTCAGACTATAACGTATACTCGAGTATTTTTGCATGGTTTAAATATACATATAATATATATATTAGATATATTATATAAATATAATATAATATATTATATATTATATAATAAAATTTTATTATGTGTTATATATTACATTGTATTATATATATATTTTTATTATAATAATTTATCAGATAATCATATATAATATTATTTTATTTTATTTTATTATATTATTATAATGAATTATATTAATATCATATAATATTATTATTATTATTATGTATATATTAATATTATATATATAATAATATTATTATATAATATTAATAATAATTTTATTTTATTATATAATATATTATCATCTAATTATATATTATTATATTATTATTATTATTATTATAATATATTACATATATTATTTTATATAATATATAATATATTAAAATCCTTATTTAAATATAGTATGATGCACCATGTGATACAATAGCGTGTTACAACGGCGCGTGTTCTAACACGCAATTTCGTGCGAGTTTTGATTCTCAGGGTATGTGTATTGCAACACGTTCCTTGGCGCACATTGAGGGCCCTAGTGTACATTGTGAGTCGCGCTCATTGGTGCAAACAAACACACGTTTTTTAGCTGAGTTGCGCACAACAGCGCTAATGCTCGCACATTTGTAAAAAATAAATGCAGCCTTAGTGATTTTTGTTACTCACCTATGCCATTTGGGCCCACTGAGCGCATGAATGTTTAACCCACCCTTGGTAGATATTCATACCAAAAATCAACTTGTTTAATTCGATCATTTCTAGCCATTGGATTTAGTAGTTAAAAATGGTTGAACCCAACAGCTAGAATCATGCCATAAAAAGTGTTAAAATCTAATGGCAAGAGATTAGCAATCAAGGTGATTTTTCGGTGTGTATATCCACTAACAGGTGGGCTAAACATCCATGCTTTCAATGGGCCTAAAGAGCAGTAGTGAGTAGCAAAAATCACTAAAGCTCACACTTTCAATGTGAGGTCTACCTCATTACATATTTTCTTTTAAAGAAAATTTCTTAAAAGAAAATTAAATTTAATGTATTTACAAAAATAAAAATAACTTTTCAAAATTCCCAAAAAAAGTAACTAAATGCTCTTTCAATGAATGTTTTCTTAAAGTCAAATCTGTCGCTGTTGACAGATGGTCTTTTAAAGACCATCTGTCACGTTCTTTGAAAAAACGTTTATCCATTGCACCACCATTTTTTATCATTTTTTAACGGGCAAATGTCATTTCAAAATGCATTTTAACCTGCCAGACTATTTTTGAAAGTGCGTTTGTCCGTTATAGCCTTCCCTTTATATACACCACCACTCCTGTCATACTCACTCACTCTCTCATTCGTGATTAATCTAATCTCTCGTAAAAAAATAATTATTTTATACTTATTCTATACTTTTATTTTGTAATTACAAATAACGACAAAACCCATTATATGTCATTATGAATGTCAAATGCATGGGGATACTTATGTCGGTGGAGAAGCATGAATGATATTTGTATCATCGGAGATCACATTAGGCGAATTATGGGATAAAATCGCTACAACCTGTGAGATTCATCCAAATTTCATTATAAGATCAGTTATTTATTTTGGTTCTGAAAAACATGTAATTCAAATTTTAATGAAGCATCTCTGCGATATCTTTTTGAAATTAATATAACTTCTCCAAGTATAACTCTTTTCGTGTCTACTACACCTACACAACCATATCAATCGAATTATGGTCATAGAGATTTTCAAGGTGAGCCTAACTCATCTAATCAATTTCAAATTGATGACCATAATCCGATTATAGAGGTTGATAATGAAGATCATGATAATAATGAAAATAATGATACAGATGACCCACAAGTCGATTCTTTATCATTTAGTGATAATGATAATAATAATGATAATGTTATATATGTTGGAAAAATATTTGATAATATAACTAAATTTAGACAATTAATGCTAAATTTGACAATTAAAAATAATTTTACGATAAAATATACCTTAAATAATAGAGAAAAAGTTGTTATCACCTGTGAGGTAGAAGATTGCCCGTGGTGTGTGTACGCAACAAAACTTGCTAATGGTAAAAATTTTACAATTCATACTTATAATGATTGTTACACATGCATAGGTAGAATGAGTTTGGGCAGTCATCCTCAAGCAACTAGTAATTAGATTATGAATATAATTAGAGGTCGTTTAGCTGATAATCAATATTATAGTCTGATAGATATAATAAAGGACATGAAACGCGATCATGGTATAAATGTCTTATACAAGAAAAAGCTTGAAATGTTAGGGAGAAAGCAATGTGAGACATACAAGGTTGTGAAATAAAGGCTTATAAGAACTTAGAACATTATTGTCATACCATTTTAGAAACAAATCTGATAGTATTTGTCATCTTCAAACTAATAGTAATGAAAATTTTCAACGAATTTTTATTTATTTTAACGCATGTATAAAAGGATTTAAAAGTTGATACAAACCTATTGTAGGATTAGATGGTACATTCTTAAAAGGAAAACATCAATGTATCTTGCTTGCTGCAACTTCCGTCGACTTTAATGGTGGTTTTTTTCCGTTAACATTTGCTGTTGTTGAGGTTGACGATAAACATACTTGGGATTGATTTTTAAATTCGTTTAAAATAGCTTTTAGTCATTTTCATTGTACGATATCTTTTATTTCTAATAAACAAAAATAACTTATACAAGGAGTTGTTAAGCATTTTTCTTCACACTTGCATTTCTTTTGTATGAGGCATTTTGAACAAAATTGAAAAAAATTATTTAGAGAATTAAGCTTTTACAAATTATTAAAAAAAAAGTAGTAAAAACATATAATAATATAGATTGTAATTCATATCTAGAGATGATAAAAAATGAGAATGTAAAAATTTATGAATGAATTATTGGGGGAGAATAAGAATCAAACAACTTAATTCATTCGGCAACAACTTATTCTCATGTTCCAAGATACAGCATATTAACCTCGAACTTCGCAGAATCATTTAATGCTTGAATTAAAGATTTACATTTAAAACCAATATCATGATTATTAGATAAGATTATGTGTAAAATAATTAACCTTAATGAAAAGTGTAGGATAAAAGGTCAATCACAGACATCAAAACTTATCCTAAAAGCTGAAAAGAAACTTGCTAAAAGAAAAAAGAAAGTAAACTTTTTTAATTTATTGTCTATTGATGATATGAAATTTAAAATTAAAGATCGAGCAACAAATATAATTCATGTCGTCAACATGGCTAGCGGATTTTGTACATGTGAAAATAGTAACGTAGCTGTATTCCATGTGTATATGCAATATCTACATGTACAAATAGAAGATAGGATTGTTATGATTTTTGTTCTCCTGAACTAATGGTTGAAAGATACAAATAAACTAATGCTACTTTTATGGAATGAATACAACATCCATATGAATTGCAACATCCAAAAAATATGAGATCAATTACGATTTGCCACCATTAACTCGACGTCGTCCTGGTCGTCCCAAAGTAAATCGACAAAACACCGATATTCAAGGAGTACGAGCATTATACTACAATCGTTGTGCCGGTATTGGACATAACCGAGTATCTTGTAGAAATCTTATTTAATATTAGTTATATTATTATTTGTATTTATTTTATTTGTTTATTATCAAAGAATAGCTGATGTCAAATAAAACGAAGGAGAAACTCAAGTTGGAACGAGTGAAGTCAAACGGAGTGAAGAGAAATTGAAGATGTATTTTTTATAATGCAATGTCATTCACATACATATTGTACTAAAATCTGATAATAGTAAATTTGACCTAAGAAAAATAGTCAGTGGATGTACCCAATATTAAATGGGGAACCATGTAAATTTTTTGTTTTATTTTGTACGATATTTTTTTAAAAGTGTCATTTTGTATAGGTTTACCTGGTGTAAGCCAAACATTCATGGGGAATAGAAGGATAGAAAATGATAAAAGTGTCATCTAATATAAATAAAATATATATAGAAATGTAAAAAATTAATCTATATCTCTACCTCTACTTCTACTTCTACCTCTACCTGTATGGAAACCTACAATGGAAATCTGCGATAGACCGGGCTAGGATGGATATATTAGTACATAAAGTGGATGTATAAGGGGTGCAGGCGTCGATGGATGATGTACCTAAGATGAAGATCCACTATCAAATGTAAATCTACCCCTAAATAAACCCCCAAATGAAAATCCATGCTCAACCATCACCCATTAATCCACTCGAGCATCCATGCCAACTTCTCCTACATCCTCTCCCACCTCATCTCCCACATCCTCTCCCACATCATCTCCTACATCCTCTGGTTCATCACGTCAACGACAAACAACTCGTATATAGACATGATATCGCTCAACTGGCTGCTAAGCTCTGAGTGATGCATGCGGGTCACGACGCAATATATCTATATCATCTCGTATGTGACCACGCATAGGATGATCAATCTCCAACTGGTTAATGTACGTAAACATATGATCAATCTACAAAAATAATTTTAATTTTAATATTAATATATCAAATGATTTAATAGGTTAAAATATAAAAATTGTAACTTACCACTGCATCAACTCTACTCCTCAACTCAGTGTAAGATTCATCATGATATTCCCTTAGTATGTACCGTTCTTTATCATATTGTAGTTCTATATTATGCATGCGGGGGGTACCATACCACGTTTGATATGCCTCATCTAAGAGCATGACCAAAAATAAACTAAAGAGATCAAATCATATTGTACTCTCGCATTAACTAAAATACAATATTTACCTGTAACATGATGGGCTGATGGACCACTAATGACAAAATGATCAAATCTACTCTCCCAATCTCTAACAATTGCTATTGTAGCAGTCCGTATCGCAATTCGACCAAATCCCACCACCAAAGATAATGGAGTACCTAGAATAGTCTGATGACGGCCAAACTGGCGCATACATCTATCTGTCGGATGATACACAATAATATCAAGATAAATGATACAAGCACGATGAAGACTGAGCTATTGTATATTGTGTATCATTATTTGAATATTATTTAGCAGAGGATAATAACGAATGTATGGCATCCAGCATACCTACAAAGAAATAAAATTTAGATTAATAAAATTAAGCAAATAACAAACTTATATTAATAAATACAATCGATAAAAATAACTTACCTAATCATGAGTAAGTAAATCTAACTCCTGTCGATAGGTAGCTACATTACGAATGGGCTCTTCTACGTACTCTTTTTCATCTAAAGTCGATCTCAATGTTAATGGACATCTATATTCTGCAAAGTACAATTGCGGCCTCCCAACCGACAAATGTTATGCGCCCATATCTTCAATAAAAATAAATTTATAAATATTCAAATTAAAATATAAATAAAATAATAAATAATAAATTAATGATTACTTGCAAGAGTATCACACATCCTGTAATATAGTCCTTATTTTTAAGGACAACACTACTCAGCTGTTTATACAAATATGCAAGGTGTACTGTCCTGCTAAGTTGAAATCCTAAAAAAAAGCAATAAATTTGCATTGACGTAGTAGCCTGTCGCATCACAAAAAATAGTGTTTCCACACCATGCTAATAAATAAACATGTGTGTATAACTCAATCTGCAATAAACAAATATATTATTCATTTTAAATATTTAAATGAATAAAATATATATATATATATATATATTGATAAATAATTATTAAATATACCTAAAGATTTGTCGGATTGTCTAGTAATCTTTTAAAATTTCTCTTCTTCAACCATGACAATTTTATTCGACCATGTGCAGCAATAGCATCTTCAGGCGGCATCCCTAATAACCGTATAATGTGATCCGTGTAGTATGAAGGAGTCTCACTCAAAACCACTGGCCTACCTGTGATACTAAGGCCAAGACAGTGAAGAGTGTCCTCTAATGTGATCGACATCTCTCCAAATGCAAAATGAAACGTCGATGTCTTTAGCTAAAATCGTTCGGCAATCGCATAACATAATGGTCGATCACTATAAGACCATCGAACACGACTATACAGTCCGAATCCAGTTGTCAAAACTAATCTGTGCTGCGCATTGAATAAGTCCACCCATCCGCCCATCTCACACGCTGCCTTGAGCGTAAACTCGGATAGTCAACCTATATTTATTAAAATATTAAAAATAATTTTTATTAGATTTGATAATAGTTTAGAATAAATTAAAATTATTTAATAAATTACTAACATGTCCCTGGAATATATCGTTAGCTCGATGAAGTGATCGAGCCTCTTTGATTTCTTCGGTCGTTGGACCACCCAAAAATCGACCATCATTAACATAATACACCATCTACAATATAAAAGAAAAGAAAATTAAGATTTTTAGAGTTTATGATTTAGGTTTAGAATTAGGTTTAGGGTAAGGTAGGGTAGGGTACGGTTAGGGTTATGGTTTAAGGTATAGATTTTAGGGTTATGATGTAGGGTTTAGGGTCTAGGCGTTGGATTGGAATTATTTTCATGGGTTGATTTTAACCGAGCAAAATTTGAGCATTATTGACCATTATTTGAGGAACAAAGATCCAAAGGTTTGAAATCACAAATCAAGCTTATTTTTTATTTATAGGTCCATATAGGGATTGAAATACATCCATATAGTCAAAGTATTCTAAGAGTATGCTACGTGGCTCTTATTGCACCCTGTCATCAAAGTCTTACTCGTTAGCGCCCTCTATTGGTGTTCTACGTCGGGAGTAAAACTTTGATGACAGGATCCTGTCATCAAGGCCGATGACAGGGCTTGATATGACCCACGTGGCACACTCTTAGGGGACTCTGACCGTATGGATGTTTGGTTGATCCCTATGTGGACCTACTAACTAAAAATCAGCTTGATTAGTGATTTCAAACTTAAAGATGTTTGTACTTTAAATAATGGTCAATAATGCTCAAATTCCCATGATTAAAATCAACCCATAAAAATAATTTCAATCAAAAGCCTAGAAATTACTAGTCAGGCTGATTTTTGGTTTGTAGGTCCTCCTAGGGATTGGCCAAACATCCATAATGTCAGAGTACTCTAAGAGTGTTCCATGTGGCTCATATTGAGCCCTATCATCGGCCTTGATGACAGGGCCCCATCATCAAAGTTTTACTCCCACGTCGGACTCCGGGGACCCCCATTTTTGACACCCATTATGTCGTACCGACATAGATGAATCAATGGCAGATTTTTGGTGATGATCTCTATGGTGAGGAGATCATCCTCACAAAAAATCAAATCATTCTGATATTCATACACTGGTTTAGAAGTTGAAGAAATATGGATCGTCGATTTTTATCGTGCATGGTGAGGAGATCATCCTCACCAAAAATCAGCCATTGATTCATCTTCTGTGTGGGTACGCTGGGGTTAAAAATTGAGGTCCCGACAAAAATAAAATTGAAAAAGATGTAACATGGTATGATTGAAACTTCTGCAACGCGGAAGCACGATTTTTGTCTACCACTGTCATCTAGGCCCACAGGCCCCATGGATGTTTATCCCACAAAAAAAAAAAAAAACACAAGGGAAAAAAATGAAAAAATACCTGTTATCGGAGGGAGGTGCGCGCGAGAAAGCAAAAACCGGCAGAAGAGGGCAGAAGAGGGAGAGTTCGTTGCCGGAGAAAATGGCAGGAGAGGAGGGAAGAGGCGAGATGAAACATAGTTTCAAAGTACGTTTGACCCTGACAAACGCTTTTTAAAAAAGCGTATGTCAGGATAAAACGCACTTTTTAAAAAAGCGTTTGTCAATAATAAACGCACTTTAAAAGAGCGTTTGTCAGATGCCTTTTCGACTAACAGACGTTCATTGAAAGAGCGTTTAGTTATTTTTTTTTTTGGAATTTTGAAAAGTTATTTTTGTTTTTGTAAATACATTAAATTTAATTTTCTTTTAAGAACTTTTCTTTTTCTTTTATTGTATAGATTATATATATAGGCAGAAAATTAATTAGGAGATATTATAAATAGTTTGGAGATTAAAAAGTGGAAAGAAGAGATAAAGAAATAGATTTTGAGATTACAATTTATCCCATTGTGTATGACAACCTTGTCTCATAAACTGTTAATCCCCATATATTTAATATAACTTATAATTTTAATGTATTTTAATATAAATTATAATTTCATTAAGGTATTAAAATTAATTGATGTGATATTTATTATAACATATTAATTGATCTATTACTACTTATATGTGGATCAATCTATATCTATATTATTATAAAGCAACAACTGGGGCTGCCACCATGTGACACAATTAAAAGCCTCTATTTTCAAAGGCAAAACCTTCCTCATTAAATGCCTCTATTCTAAACACAAAACCTGGGTTGGAGTACGCCCTGCATAGTTCAGAATGTCTAGGATGCCCACATCTCTCATTAATGATGATGATGGACAATAGTATAAGCCACGTGGCACTCTTAGGGACCACTGACCACATGGATGTTTGTCTCTTCCTTAGATGGACCTATATACCAAATATCAGCCTGATTAATGATTTCAAATCTTTGGATCTGAATACCCATATAATGCTCAAAATCTACGGTTAAAAATCAACCCGTGAAAACGAGTCCAATCAAATCCTTAAAAAATCATTAATAGGCTAATTTTTTGCATGTAGGTCCATCTAGGGATGGCCCAAATATCGATATGGTGAGTGATCTCTACGAATGTGCTACGTGTAAGGTATTGTCACGTGTAAGGTGCACGTGCATCCCACGTGGCATTCCCTAGTTAGATTATAAATTTGAAATTATAGTTAATAACACATGGGTAATAAAATTTAGGACATGATAGGTATAAAATTTATCTCAAACGTGATAGTTGAATTATAATTAGACTAATTAGGCAATTAGGGTTCATTTATTGGTATAATTTTGAAAGATATGTGAATATTTAAACTAATAAAAAAATGAAGATATGCTTAATTAGATTTATAAATTAACCTAATTTAGCAAATAAGCTTAAATTATACATATTAACACGTCTTTATATCATGAGTATTAGATTATTAATTAGAAGTAATCTAATTTAGCAAATAGTTTTAAATTATACATGTATACTTTTTTTATATTATGGGTATGTATTAAATTATCAGTCAAAATTTTATCCAGGCTATAAAGTCATGGACTAATAACTCGGGAGTAATTAGATGGAGAGAAAATGAATTCAAAACCTTAACTATAGATACATTTTATAAAAAAAATAGAAAAAATCTCGTAACTAAAGATACCTTCATATTATTTTTAACTACAATATAAATTTTTATAAATCCATAACTGAAAAAAAAATAAAAAACAACATCGCACCTATAAAATAACTAGAAACGTTTTCTTTATTAATTTGAAAAAACATAATTCTAACTACAATAACATTATTTAATAAACTCATAACTAACAAATTTTAAAAATCTTTAAAGAAGGATTAAATCCTAAATCATAAAAATACACTAACTCTACTCGAGAATTATTTTACAAAATAGATTCAAGAAACTCGTATTGAAAATATTTTAGTTATATATAAATATAATAACATGATTTATAAATCATACCTAAATAGCTTGGAAAAATTCATAAATATATCACTCCTTTAAAATAACTAAAAACGCTTTAGCTATTAGTTTAGAAAGAAATCTTTTCTAACTACAATAATATGATTTTATAACTTATAACTCAAAATTAAAAAATATTAAATGAACCTAACTTTGTGGGAAAAAAATGATATGTAACACCTCAAATTATTTTTAGACTCAGATTGATATAGATTATAGAGTATGCTCGAATTTTTCTGGGATAGATAAAAACTTTTATAAGTCACCATTAATGAAGATGTCATATTGTAACATCTGTGAGCTCATTTACTTGCTTGTTTACTGGTTGATATATTTTTTTGATACTGTGTTATCCGGGCCTCTCAGAGCACCCGACTAAGTCTCACTAATATAATGGACCTTGAAGTTCCCTTGATATTGATACAAGAAGACTTAGAATGGGTGAATAGGTCTATTAAAAATTAGCCTAAGTTGATTACTAATATGCTTGAATGAAATAGATCAATTAACTTAAAGCAATAAAAGAAAATAGATAATAATTCACAACATAGGTATATATAGTGGTTCGGTGTATCAACACCTATGTCCACTCTCCAACCAGCTCCACTTAGCTAGCACCTTTTTAATTCAATATTTAAGCAGTCTTAGACTATTGAATATGGTATGAAAAGTCTTTGTTGTCAATATCAGGAACTCTTAGTTCTTCTGTAATTTATCTCATTAGTTAGAAGTTCTCTAAAGACTGGAGTGTCAAAGATCAAGCAGACTTCATCAACAAATCGAAGAAGAACAAAGGCTGAAGAAAATCAACCCAAGTGTTAAAGCTCAACTGAAGACAAAGTCAAGTTCAAAGCATGAAGATTTGAAGCACATATTCAACATACGTTCTCACTAAACGAACGTTCAACTATCAGAATCATGTATTGTTGTTTCTTGCGTACACCTAAGGGTGCAACACATGTAGCCAGCGGATCTACTTGACCCTAGATGTCCCTTGGACCTGTACTTATTATTTGGTGGCTATCCTTGGCATATAGGATAATTTCGGTGAAATTTGGCATAATTGGCGAAAGGCTTAGCAGAGCGACCGACCGATCATTTTGAGCGGCCAACCGGAGTCTTCTGACTCTGATCAGTTGACCGCACTGATCGACCGGACCTGACAAGAGATGAATTCTTGTTCTGACCTGAGCGGTCGACTGACCATATTGTGTGGCCGATCAGAGTGCGGTCGATCGGTCAATATGTGCGGTCGACCCCTTATTACAGATCTTGTTTTGACTTTGTCTTTTGTGTGACTTTGGCATACTTAAGCCATTCAAATGACTCTTTTAGGTCTGTTTCTCTTGTTTGGGTATAGCCTTATATAATAGAGACTAAACCCATCTATAGAGATCAACAACAATCAAGCTATCTCATTGACTCCTATTCCTTGATAATCTTCTCTTGAGTCTAGAGATTTTGAATTTGAGAGAGTTTCACCTGAGTAAATCTAGTACATCTTTTGTGAAGGCTCTAATTATTTGAGAGACTACAAAGCGTGTTCATTCCTGCAATCATCTTCTTTCTAGAAGAGGATTATCTTGACAGAGAGTGTCTCTGTGGCGAATTCTTCTCCAAGGATTCTCCATTTTATCGAATTCATCGAAATGTAAGTATCTTTATGAACAAACCTTTTAGATTGAATTCAATATTATCAAACCTAAATTTTTTTGTGATTGGTGGATGAGTGTTTACGCATTGAATTGAGTTGATGATGGTGGAATCCTTAATAAATCTATTTTTTTAAAAATACTACGAGCCTAGTCTGACTTTATAGGTGAGTGAGAAGTGATTCTCGTATAGATCGAGTTGAAGATTGTAGATCCTTAAGAAAAGGGCTTCTCTAAATGTCTATTGGCCTAGGCTGACTCTCTAGGTGAGCGAGAAGCAATTCTCGTTAGATTGAGACTGAGTGTTATTTTAGTTGGTTGATTATTTATTTCGATTGGATATGTTGTAATGCATGATTGAAATAATATAATATTACTCGTGTTGAGTTTTAGACAGTCGATGTAGGTGCGGAGTTGCTGGACTAATATAAATCTATGTCTCATGTGATTGTGAATGTTTGCATATTTTATCTCAGATTTATCCATATCCATGTTCTGTGGATGATTCAAATTTTAATTGTTTGATCTTATTCTGCCTTGTGTGATCATTAAATTTAAATCTATATATAATCCGCAGAGAAATTATAAATTATCCTATTCACCCCCCTCTAGAACATATTGTGGTAATTAAAAATAAAATTAAGATAAAGGACCAAGTCTCGATCGCATTAGCTAGGACATAGTAAGGTCACAACCAAACTCTAGCTCAGTCTAGACTAATCTTGACTCAAGTAGAAAACAAAGTATAGAGATGCAGCATTCCAATATGGTGAGTGTTTCTAGAAAGAAAGCTCTCGACAAACATATAAGGAATATAGGACATTATTTTGGCTAATCCCATTTGACAAAACTCATTGTAAACCTTTATAATGTGTGTTAGTTAGGCTGATAGTGTGTGTTCATGGTTGCATCACTCAAGTAGTGCCTGAAGATTACAAGGATGAAGCTTGATTCTCAAGATTGAAGATTGATTCATCTGAAGACTTGATACTTTATCAGATTATACGAAATTGCACAACATAAGATGGTAAGTGACTTAGATGCCCTAGAAATAGGTGGTAGTAGATGCTTAATACACTTTAAACTAAGTTATATATGCGATTGGGAGATATTCAGTGTCACGCCCCGCAACTCGTACACTAAAATATCTATATCCGTGCATGAATCACGAGGCACGATCTGGGAACTAATCCTAATACCTCTCGAGAATTAAGAATAATCTCATAATTGTCAGATCAATATAAAAGTCAACTCATCTAAATAATATATGAAATATGAATAAAATGAGTTCAACTAAATCAAATGTGGAATAATAAAATAAGGTATAAACAATTATTTTAGGATGACATCTATTAGGCAAGGATCTTAAGCTTTTTTTAACAATTTTAGGTTCAAGGATGACTTCTCTTAAACCCTACATAGAGTTGACAATGTCACTAAGTTTAATATAGAAGCAAGTGAATGTTTCATCATCATCCATTCTTATTAATTCGAATTGTGTAGTTGATATTCGCTCAAAAGTGCTTATTTTAAGCAATTATCCTGTAGCGTTATTGCATTCTCCCACGTTAAAATATTCTATTTATCTACTTTTCTACGTAAGAGTCTCTTCTATTGTGTAGAACACACTTTTCTGGACGAAATGGT
This sequence comes from Euptelea pleiosperma, assembly GCA_035048495.1. Classification (NCBI taxonomy): domain Eukaryota; kingdom Viridiplantae; phylum Streptophyta; class Magnoliopsida; order Ranunculales; family Eupteleaceae; genus Euptelea; species Euptelea pleiosperma. The sequence goes on along the minus strand of CM068552.1, from coordinate 24,332,952 downwards.
ATATTTGCATGCATTAAACACATTTTCGGAAGTCTAGATATTAAGCCGTTCTGATAAAGTCTCATTACGCGCTTCTTCTGTCGCAGGAAACCCCGATGGGACGATTCTCGAGACTTGTGGGCCCAAATCGATCATGAGAGCCCATTATCAAAGCTTAAAGAGCCCACATGCTATGACTAGAAGATATGGGCCAAATATGGGCTGAATCAGAGGACCAAAAAGCCGGCCCAAAGAACGAAGAGAGCCGGAGAGCCAATGACCAAGAGACGGACCAAAGCGTTTAAAGCCACATGAGTCAGCAAAGAATGATAGTCGACTCTACTGGAGAAGCGTGAGGATGGTCACAGTGAAGAACAGGGTTCCAGACCCTCCGCCAGTGCTTTTTTCCATTTTTTTTGATACTTTTTCTCTCATCTCTCCTTATTCTCTCTCTCTCTTCATCTCTCGATCCTCGAATCTACTGACCTAACCCCAGAACTCCTGCCTATCAGCTCTATCTCATCTCCCTTAGCTTTCTGACCGTTGGATCTTCCATCGGACCGTTGGATCTTCAATCGGACCGTTGGATCTCTCTAGATCCGTCGATCTACCAATCTGAGTCCCAATCAAGTCACCATCCATCCGATCGCCATCAGACTGTCTGTCACATCATTCTGTGAGATGATGGACATCATCAACCCATGAGGGCCAATAGCCGGGCCCATCTTCATCGACCCGCTGACTGACCAGTTAGTGGACCCCGCGAATTTCAAAAATAATTTTAATTAAATGGGGGGTCCACTAATTGGGGAGATTCCCCATAGAAAAGTAGGTTTTTACTTAAAAAAAAAAAAAAAAAAAAAAAAAATATTTTTCTTATTTTTTTTATTTTCTAAAATCCCCTATTTCCATTAATGGAAATAGGGAAGCTTTAAAAGGAGAAGGATAGGGGTTCATTCGAACCCTAATCCCTCTCCCCTCTCCTCCTCTCCTTCCCCACGTTCTCCCCTTCATTCTCTCCTTCTTTCCTCCTCTTCTTCTTCTTTTCTTTTTTCTTCTTTCTTCTTCTTCTTCCCTATCTTCTTTCGCCGGAGTTGCAGGTCTGCAACTCCGGCCAGCAGGTGTCCAACTCGAGACCACTCACATCCTGCTCAGTTCAGCCACTTTAGTGGCAACCCACGCTACTGGTCTGGCCTACAACGGCCTGCAGCTCCTAAAACCCCATCACCGTCTTCTTCACCTTCATCTACCGGCCGGAGTTGCAGAACTCCGACCGTGTCTGCTTCCGCCTCTTGCTGCTGTCTCCTTCTTCTTCTCCTTCATCTAAAACTTCCCCCCCTTCCGCCTGTGCGCAGCAGAGCTTGCTGCCACGGGCCACACATCTTCTTGTTGCATTTTCTTACCGGAGTTGCAGCCTGCAACTCCGGCCACCACGTCACGAACCGCCCTCCTCAGCCCACCTGCCTCCTTCGTCTCTTCTTGTTCTTCTTCTCCTCCTCTAACCGCTGCCCAACCCCCTGCTCACCACGCCAAGAACCATCCTCGCCTTCTCTTTCTTCTTCTTTCTTCTTCTTTCTTCTTCTTCCTTCTCTGTTCTCGCCGGAGTTGCGCCTGCAACTCCGACCAGCAACACCATCACCAGCGTCTTCTTCTCCTGGTTCTTCTTCTCCGCCCTCTACTTCACGATCTGCCAGCCACCGTCCAGCCTTCTTACTTCTCTTACCGTTTTCTCTCTTGACCGCCCCTCTCCATTGCAAAAACCCAGCAAGCCGTTCTCCTCTCCTCTCTCATTCTCCTCAAGAAAAACAAAAAAAAAAAGAGAAAAAAAATGTTGTTTTTACAGGCGGCTCCTCAAGGAATGTTTGCAATCTCTTCTCCCCATGCTGCTCCTGTAACTCCAAAAGGGAGGTTGCCGTGAACAACCATGCAAGTGTGTCTCCTTCCACCAAGTACAGCCAACATGCAACTCGGCTAAGGCTCCTCCACGCTGCTGGTAGATGCTCCTTCCTAACTCACTAGCAACCCATCCACGATTTTGTTGTGTACACCTACAAGCATCTGGCCAGCAACCATTACCTTCAATCCATCAACGGCATCCATCAAGCTTTCGGCCATCCTTACACCGCCTGCAACTGGCCACGATCCACTTCTCTCCACCTACCTCCCTGCACCTAACCACCACCAGCAACCACGCACTAGTCTCCAACCGTGCTTCCCTTCACGGAATGACCGGAACTCCACCATCTTCACTTCAGGCAGCCACGGAGCTTGAGTCCATGGACCAATCATCTCCTTTAGTAAGTTCTTGGGTAAGTTTTCTCTCTCTAGTTTCTCTTTTCCCCTAAGATTCTCTCTCTCTAGAGTTTTCTCGTTTAGTCTATTTTCTCTCTCTAGGCTTATTTTGTTTAAAACTCATTTTCTCTCTCTATCTTTCTCACTAATTCTTTCTCTTTCTCTCTCTAACCTTATATTTTCTCTCTCTAAAATGTCTCTCCTCTTATCTTCTCTCTCTACCTATTCTATTTCTATTTTTCTCTCTCTAGATGCTTTTTAGTCTAGTTTTGCTTATTGCTCATTCAAATATTGTAAGGACATTTTGATTAATGAATTATGAAGTTTTTTTTTTTTTTTATTATTATTTATGATAATTTTCTGATTATTTTATGTTCTTGTTCGCGCTAATCCGGCTAATCCCGAGTGCGGATCGACATCCGACACGAATCCCTATACAAATCTATCAATTTTGCAGGATAATCGGATAAATATTACAAATGTGTTGAAGTTAGGGTTTCCGTAACCAACGACACGGAAAAATCCTACTTTCAGTAGTGCATTTGAAGTTTTAAGATTTTTACAGAGTTGGTTCCTTCATGAGTCGTTTTTAAAATATCTCAAGCTTGTTTTGCAGTTTTACAAGTAATAACCCTTTTAAATTCATCAAGAGATAAAAAGTAGTAAATGGTATTCAAAGCCTTATTATTCATATTATATGCATCTTTATCTAAAACAGACCAAGCAATTTTACTTTTTAAATTTATTGTGGTAACTTCACTAACAATAATAGTTTATGTAGGCCAATGCCAACCCACTTTAATAGTCTCCCAAACTCTCTCATTAAGAGATTTTAGAAAAATGTTCATCCTAGCCTTTCAGTAGGCATAGTTTTAGCCATCGAACAAGGGAGGTCAAGAAAAAGAGTTGCCCTCTTCTCTCATAGCCATATTAAGGAAAATGATCTCACTAGGTGATTAAACCTCTTGCACAAGTGTTAGGCTCTGATACCAACTGAAGTTCTCTTAATATTTATACAAGAAGACTTAGAAGGAGGTGAATAGATTTATTTTAAATTATTCTAAGTTGATTACTAATATATTGCATATAACAAAATAATCAGCAGAAAGTAACAAGACAAAGAGACAACAATCCATAACATAAGAGTTTATAGTGGTTCGATAAATCAACACCTAATTCTACTTTCCAATTTGCTTGTATGAGCTCCGCACCTTTTTAATTCAATATATAAGCAATATTATAATATTAAATAAGGTAAAGAACCTGATCTCAATTGTAATTGATATAAACGAAATAAGGTCACAACCAAACTCCTGCTCAATCAAGATTCCTCTTGACTAAAATAACACAACAGTATATAAGATGATGTTTAATAATCTAGAGAGTTTTTCTAGAAAAAATTCTTAACTAACAACCAAAGTTACCTCCCAATCAAGATCGATAAGGAACGAAGCTTCGATGTTGTTGAAGCGCAAAGCAAAGCAGTTACTTTGAAAAGTAGCTCAAACCAACCACCCGAATCGCCTGTAGTATTGTAGAGGGCAAACCACCAAAGCCAGTCTCTCACAAATGATAGTTAGAAAAATAGTCGAATCAAGCAAGGAGACCGCAAACAAATTCTCTTGGACGATGAAGAACTCAAGGGAAGGCAGAGTGAATTGGTAAGTATTAAGGGTAGGGGAGGGGGTATTTATAGTTAAGGGGAGGGGCGCTTGTGATTCGAGGAAAACCAGCCGGTGGTCATTTTCCACCGGTTGCCCCATCTGGTCGACCCCTCTGATCATTTTCTTCATTTAGGCTTTTGGTAATGGGGGTTTCTCATAATAGGCTGGGGGGCTTCAAACGTGTCTAAGTGAGACTCTAATGGTTTTCATAAGTCCACAAACTCAAGACCCCATTGCGCATCATGTATCACCTCATAGTCATTCTCAGAATCGTTGAGTCCTGCTCTCCAAGTCCTCGGCAGTTGACTAAATTGAGATTACATAAATACCCAAGGTTGTTATGGAATTGACAACACAAGGAATATACTTATCGAAAAAAGTCTCAAGAGAGATAGGCTAACTAAACCGATGAGCTATCAGATTGACTTGCTATTGGACTGATGAGTTGCCAGACTACCTTGCTAATATGCTAGACTGATGAGTTGCCATACTCCCTTGCTAATTCAATGGACTGATGAGTTGCCAAACTGCCTTGCTAAGCTACTAGACAGATCAACTACTAGACTACTTTGCTAAGCCATTGGACTAACCTAGCCAAGCCAATAGAATACCCAGTCGTGTTGTCAAAACTCCTAGCTGAGCTGCCAAGCTGTTACTACTAGCTAGTCTACTTGAGCTTCTGAATTGCTAGCTTGTTGGACAAAGAAGGTCTAACACTTTGATGACAAGTGGCAAGATTGGCCAAATATTTTGAAGGAAAAGTTAAGACTTGGTCAGATAGGAGTAATAACCCCCTCGAATGTTCAGAGGGATACCTCTTTGAATATGAATGTAGACTCCAACTAAAAGACTAATGCTTTTTTTGATAAGAAATCACAACAAACATGATAATCTTATCATAATTCAGATTATCCGCACCAACCAAGGATCAAAATTTGAGAAGATCTATATTCATACATCTATAAAGAGATAAGCCCTCTAGTGTGCAAGGTATGCAATATTACCTAAAATCTCCTCTCAATTGCTACTACTGACTGGAGTATCGGAGTGGTTTCTCATTAGTGGAAGAACATTATTTTGGAGGAGTGCGAGTTGAAGTGTGCGATGGAGATACATTACGTAAGATTTTAGCGCATGCCCACATTTGGTGCCATTTATGGTAACCGACTATTAGTCCCACCAAAAAGTCATTAGTCAAAGAGCGATGTCGAGAACTACTAGATCCAGATTTAGCCAAGTGCCTGAGATGGTAAGATCAACAGAGGAAGCGAACTAGCTGCTCGCACTACAACATAAACTTGATGAAATTCTAAAAGCACAAGTAGAACAAACATGTAAGGTAGAAATTTTGGAGAAAGAGAATCATGCACTATGCCACCAGATCACTGAAGGATTGGTTGGGGGTGGGCGAAAGTAGAGATGATTGTGAGATCCCAAAGAAGTCAGGCACACATCCTGCAACCACAGTAAATAATTCAGCCAAATTGTGAGCGTCTTGAAATGACTATTTAAAAATGATCAAAACATGGAAAATATCTTTCTGGGACATGAAAGATACCCCATTCGCTCAATATATTATCAAAGGAGATATTCCCAAGAAACTCCAAGTCCCAAAGTTTACTATGTTCAATAGAACAACGGATCCCATGGAACACTTACTCCATTATCGATAGATGATAGCACTTTGGGAAAATAACAACACCGCTATGTGTAGACTCTTCCCAAGTAGCCTACACAAGAACACTCTGCTTTGGTTTCATAAACTTCCAAGGAAATCGTTATCTAATTTTGATGATATTATAAAGGTATTTCTTGTCGAATATACTTGTAACAATAAACAATGTCCGGACATCAACACTCTATTCTCCCTTCGCCAATAGGCAAGAGAAGCAATATGGAGTTATACAAAGTGGTTCAAGGATATCGCATCCACCACAAAAGGGCTAAACGATAGTTCAACTATTTTTGCCTTCAAGAATGGACTTGTCACGCCCTGAACCTGAGCACCCAGATCCGACCCAAATGCTTGAAAGACGACCCGTTTGCCCAAGATCCAGGGTGTAATAAAAAAAATACTCTAAAATAATTTTTTAAAATGATCATAATTCATAGTAGATCAAAATAAAAATCTTTTATAAAGATGTTTTGGCTAAAACTTCCATTCGATAGGCTTTTTTAATTAACTTTTCATAATTTTAGCGGATAGGCGTAAAATTTTTAAAAAAATATAATTTCAATAAAAATTTATTTTATTAATTCTCTCTTATTAAACAATCATTTTAAGCATTTTTTGTGAATGCACTTTGCCCAAAAATACCATTTACTATTTTATTTTAACAAATTTTCACTCTCAACTGGCCCTATCGAGTTTATTGAAAAAGAACATAATTTGATTTATAGCAGAAACACTGCATGTGGTCAGATTATATATTTTATTAAAATAAAAATAATAAAACAAAAGTACTAAACCAATCAATTCGGATTTAAAATAAATCAATAAAGTTAAGATTCAAGTTATTATAATTATAAAACCAAAATAAATAAATAAAACTATGTATCTTTAATGAACGCTTCAATATCCTTTGGTACACCGTCTTTTAATCCATGTTTCTTCTCTCCCCAAATAATCTGAAAAATATTATCGGTTGAACCGTGAGCTTATGAAAGCCCAATAAGATTTAATCACTACATCATATCTATGACAGTTCTATCAATCAATAGTTCATACGTAGAGTATAAGTATGGAACACGAATAACAAGTATTTTAAAATAAACTATGATCCGAATTTAATATATGAATGCAACCAATAACCCACAATGAGTCTCTTCTCCTTCCCACATCAGGCGTAGTTCAACCAAGAACTCTTCTGCAGGGGCTTAGGGCTTTGCACTCAAAGGCTCTAGGCCTTTCTTGCTTAAAAATTTTCAACCATTGGGATCAACCTTACACTTAAAAAATGTATGCAATTCAATATCTAACCATTCAATAGATATCTAAAATTCCAATACATTCGAATGCAACACATATACAAAGAGTGGAACCCAAATTAATTAATTGAAAAATCATAGAAGAGTGTACTTGTTATTACTTCCTCCTAGATTCGAAAGAGATGGAAATGTGTAGCATATTTTTTTGATTGTTGTCGGATGAAGTCATTCTTCTAGTATGTTATGCTTCGGGGTCTCATCAATATTTTTGTCTCAATGGATGATGTCAAATGGTGACACGCTGTGATGTTTCTAGGGCTTCGAAGGTTCTTTAAGTTCTTCTTTAATGGAGGTGCTTCAATGGAGGAAGAGACAGAGAAAGATGAGAGAAATATCAAAGTAATAGTTTAGGGTTTGTAAGAGTTCACAAGCTCCCAATGCTTTATTAAATAGGTTTAGAAAGTAGGATTTATAATTTTAAGTGATTTTCGTCACTTTAAAATGGATGAATTTTATAACTCACTAAAAGACTTATTTTAATATGGATATGGGCTAAAAATGGGCCTAAGGCCTATGAACATCAAGTAGGCTTCATTTAAAATTATTATTAAGCCCAAAAGGCTTTTAAATTGGCTCTACAGGCCCATTCAACAAGTATAACTCATTAATTATTTATTACGACTATGTCTCTCATAGACCATAATAGAAATATAGTTAATTATCATTAAAAATAAATTATAGAAAAGAAAATTAAGGAGTCAAATTCAACTTTTTATAATTAATTTACTCAAAAATCCATGAACAAAAGTTCAGGATATTATAGGACTACTACTTGAATCAAAGTTGCATGATTCTCTTGTAAAGAACCTTCTTGAACAGCTAGACAAGCTAATCCTACAAGCAAAAAAGTATTAAAAGTTGGATGAAGACAAGCAGTTAAAGCACCAAATTGAGGTTTTACCTATTCATAACATCAAAACTTCTAGTAAGGCGAAGCAGCCTAAACATGATGAGCAAAAATGCAACAATAAGAATGATCGAAGGTGTCGTCATGATGATGATCAACGAGGAAGCTGGAGGCAGGAGCTGGAGCCTCCTAGAGAGTATGCTCCTCTGAATGCACCTATGGAAGAGATTCTTATTAAGATTCAACTCCAACCATTCTTCCAATGGCCTAGGTTGACTCTACAACCGAAAGGAGGCATGTATTTTGAGCCAGACAAATATTGTGCATATCACAAATATCGAGGGCATGAAATGAATTGCTGTCGTACCCTTAAGTCAGTCGTCCAAACCCTCATCGACTAAGAGCATTTGAGAGAGTTCTTTGTAACGCCAAGGGGCGAGAGAGAAAGAACACTAGGATGATGCCTCCGTTGCCAGTCTGATGATTAGTAGTAGTGAACAACCTAACCCCTCATTGGGAATTATCGGAGTAATGCATGTTGCACCAATCCTTAGACTATAATTGCCAGTACTTCCAACGAATGAGTGAGAGTGACAAAAGAGATTTTTGAAGAAGAAATACCTTCAAGATTTAAGTTGAGAAAGTACACATCTAAGGAAGTACTATGCTTTAGAGTTACTTGCCTTACGTTATTTTATTTTGTTTGTTTTACATTGTTTTGGATAGATAGTTTCTCTTTTCAACATTTATTTTCAAGATTCAGTATCTATTACTCACTAATTTATTGTAGTAAAGATTCGATCCTTTAAAAAAGAAAGCATGTTCTTACATCTAACACGAAAGACCTAACTTGGAATAAAAAATCATAAAGGGGATGAGTCATTGCTAAGTAAGTGCGTAGGATGCCCAAAGTTATGATACATCACCCACTTTCTTTAGAGTAAAATCACTTTGTAACCTTCACCAATGGAAGCTTTGATCCGTTCCTATAATCTCTTAGAGTCGTGATCCGTTCTTGCAATTGCTTAAAGTCGGGATTCGTTCTCGTAATTTCTTGGAGTCAGGATCTGTTTCCGTAGTTTCTCAAAATTGGGATCCACTCCCGCAATCTTTCAAAGCTGAGATTCACTCCACAATCTCTTAAAGTCATAATTTTTTCCTACAATTTCTTAAAGTTGGGATCCATTCCCGCAATCTCTTGAAGTTGGGATCTGTTCCTACAGTTTTTCAAAGTCGAGATCCGCTCCCACAATCTCTTAAAGGCGGGATCCATTACCATTCCATGCATATGGACCAATGCATTGACGGTTGCATGCCTGCGCCCTGCTATAAATTTTATAAGTTGGTGGTTGAGAGGTGATAGTTAGACCATACAACTTTGGAAGCAATGAAAGGGCTAGAAACCCTAAGACTTCCACAAGCCAAAAAGCTAGTTTTCTGCACTTATCTATATGCATGAAACCATACATAGACGGATGTAGACCTACATCATACTAGACTTATTACAAGTTGGTTGGCAGAACGACGACAACCCGACCTACACAAATTTGGAAGCATTAAAGGGAACGCACTACCCATAGACTTTCATCTCATGAGAGGTATTACATCATTCACAAGAACATCATGCAAACGACATCGATAGAGATTTCACTATTTCAAGGTAGCAGACAAACATGCCGAATGAAAGTAGGATTTTTCCGCGTCGTTGGTTACGGAAACCCTAGAATCAACAAGATTTGTAATTTATCCGAGATTTCCTGTAAAATTCAGAGATTCTAGCATAGGGATTCGTGTCGGATGCCGATCCGCACTCGGAATCAGGGAACGTGCAGTATCAGGGAACGTGCAGTAAAGAACATAAAATATATATATATATATATATATATATATATATATATATATATATTTTGAACACAAACAAATCAACTTTATTAAATCAAATGTAATACATTCACTAATTTAATGCAAAAATTAACTAGTCTAACTAAAAAGCATTGAGAGAGAGAAAGAGATTTTAAAGGGGTGTACTAATCTTGAGAGAGAAACTAGTGAAAACTAAGAAGATTTGTAGAGAAAAGGTGAAGGATCTCACCTTTATTGGAGGATCGATTGCAATGGTGACTGGTTCACTTTGCAAGTGTATAGACAGTAGAGGAACAAGCCTTTCGGGCAATTAGTGTGGCATGTCCAGCAAGGAGAGGACGTTGGGCATCTTATAGATGCAACCTGGACGTGTTGTGATGATTGGTGGCTGCGGCAAGGGAGTGGAGGTGCACCAGCCGGTTGTTGGCTTGCAAGAGAGAGGGAGAAGACGGCCTCAAGAGATGAGGTTGGGTTGCTGTTTGGAAACCAGGCTGGTGAAGGCAGGGCTGTAGGTGTGTTGCCGTTCAGAGATTCGGTTCTCTTTAGAGAGGGGTCGATTGGATGGTTGGCCTTGATGGGTTGGCAAGGGTTGCAAGTTGATGAAGATGGTGGTGCCCGAGATGATGGAGCTGATGGCTGTGCAAGAGGAGTAGATCGTTGGATCTCCAAGGGATGAGACGGTCCGTGATGAGCAGTCTGTTGGAGAGGCCGTGAAATGCAAGAGCAGCAACACCTGGTGGTGTAATCACAGGTTGCTGGCCGGAGTTGCAGGTGCAACTTCCGGCTAGAAACCTTGGAGCTAATGACACCAATGGAGGGTGCGTTGCTATACGTGAAGGGAGATGGACTGCAACTCGTGTGGGTGATGGTGAGGGAGGTTTGGCGGTGAAGGTTGTTGCGCAACCTACTGATGCTGCAGGTGTGAATGGCGGTCTGGTGGTGATGTGGCCGTTTGCTGGGTTTGTTGTAGGCGTGCACTTGGTGAACTTGTCGAATGAAGGAGGTGCGTTGGTGTTAGGTGGAGATACACACTGTGGAGAGGCAGATTCGTGATGAAGCAGGCAGCATGGTTGACGACCGGCTCGCCCTTGGAGCTCACCGAAGTTGCAGGTGCAGGCGGCGGCACTAATGGCGGACAGAAGCGTGGACAAGAAGGGAAGAAGAAGAAAAAAAGGAAGAAGAGAAGAGAAGGAGAGAAGGAGGAGGGGACATGCACCAACGATCAAGGCGAAGATGAAGAAGAAGAAGAAGAAGAAGATGGCGTGGAGGGCTTTTCAACGTGAATGGGATGGGGTGGGGGTAACGGCTGTAATCTTTTCTCCTCTTTTTTTTTAGAAGCAAAGGGGTTAAGACGTGGGTGAATAATGGGAGAGGTTTTAGGGTTTTCTCCCTTTCTTTTTATGTGAAACTCCCCCTTCCTTCCATGTTAGAAACGTCTCCTCTATTAAAGAATTAATTCCTCCTTTCCTTCACAAGTTTCCCCTTTTGCAATCATAACCCAACCTCTTGTATGGCAGCAAGATATCCTCCTTTAGAAAATATTTTAATGCTTTCTTTATAAAGGAAATAACTCCTCTTTTGTAGAATCTTTCCACATAACGTCCAAAGCTAGTCATGACCGTCTATCATGAGTGCCACATCAGCTTATGTGGTTTGGCCAACATAAATAGTCTTTGAGATCGTGATTCCCTTGTGGGCCCACCCCGTGCATCAACATCAACTCTATCAGTAATTTTACCTCGCTGTCCATCTACATGCTATCCACGCTTTTTGATAATTTGAACCACATTCAACACTCATGAACTGCTACGATGCCCTCATATTTGATTGGCCATGTGGCAGTTGCGCCATCCATACATTTTTGTTCGAACAGTCCATTTATCAGAGATTGTACCAACGTTTTCTATTTCGTCACCTCATGGAGCGATGATGGGCATTATTTTGTGCGCAACATTGGTTTTAACAACTTGGCCCACGTGTCCCATCCTTGGCAAATCACATCAGCCCATCAACTCGAGATCAAACCTCAGACCATTGATTTCTTGATCAAATGGTCAAACTCTTGATAGCACCATGTTCCTCATTTGGACTAACACCTAGCCATGTAGAAATCATTGTGGGGCTCCTTAGAAATCGTAATCCCTTATCTTGAATAAATATTGTCGATCATGTCTGCTTCTTCATGCTTGGCTAACCACTGATTTGGTCAAGATTTGGCCCATGGTCCACTGACTCGACCAATACTTCCCAAATCTTAGGAATTTTCCTGGTAAGCTCACATCAACTTGACTATCTGTACGTTGACCCCTTGTGGTCATTTTTATCTTGATTAACAGACCAGTCGATTTCTTGGTTTTTGGCCTAGATTTGCAATTTTCTGGCTTGGCTTGTATCTGGCCTACATCTTTAGGCTTTGATATTGGCTTTTGTGGTTGAGCATGGGCCCGCAAGTCTCGAGAATAGCCCGATCGAGTTTTCTGCAAGAGAAAAGCATGTAATGAGACTTGATCATAACGTCTTTATACCTAGACTTCCAGAAATGCGTTTAATGCATGCAAATTACCATTTCGTCCATAAAAATGTGTTCTGCGCAATGAAATAGACTCTTACGTAGAAAAATGGATAATTAGAGTAATTTTACGTAGGATAGTGTGATAACGCTTAGAAGATAACAGTGGAAAATATGCACTTTTAAGCGAATATCACCGAACAAGCAAAAGATAAAGTCTCATACATCAGTCATAAAAGTCCAAACACAAAAAGTTTAAACCAGAGAAAAAAAACAAATATCATCAATCAGCCGCACCATCGGGCTCCTTTCCATCAATAGCTATAGTAGCTACATCCATAGCATCAACCACGATAATGTAAGCACTTGCACCAATCTTACCAGCCTCAGTCAGGTAAGAAGTGAGATGATCTAACACATGAACACCCACCGACATTGATGGAATATCAATCGAAGAGGCAAGATGAGCTTAAAGAAAGGAATAAGGAGAAAGGAGGCTCAAGGACTGAAGGACAACATAATCGACAACTCGCCCGGTCGCCTAAGAGTCGAGTTATCAGGTCAATAGTTGGGCCATAAAAAAGAGAAAGAAGAGTAAAGAAAGGAGGCACAACAGACCGTCCAACTGCGAGATTGTAGAATCAATAGACCACTGAACCAATGAGGCAGAACGAGCAGTAAAGAAAACAAAAAGAAGAAAAAGGAAAGAAATGAAGAAGGTAGAACGATAGAACTATCGAGTGTAGGGCGGAGAAGGCGTGCCAATTTACTGAATCATTGAACAAAAGAGGGCATGTCGCGTAGGCCCCCCAAAATTGAACACACTAGGGAGAGAATAACGACACTATAGGGTCGCTGAACTGCCGATTCGTCGCACCACCTTGTCGTCAGATTTAGAGATGACTCTAGTCCACCTAAAAGACTTGCCCTAGACCGTACAGTATAACCATTACAACCATTGATCAACTGCGGTCTAGCTCCACCAATATTGGCACCACTGGTGATTCTACGTTTTGTGAGACACCATATTATGCTACATCCTCTATCGTACCAATTTTTTTACATTAGTAGGGACAACGAATTAGGTGTACTTGTCCTCCCTTTTACTATTTTGCGTTGTGATTATCTTTATTTTTACATGATTGTACAGCATGAAATACAAAGGTGAGACCAAAATCCACACTCTTGATAAATGCATAGAATGCTCCCATTCTAGTTATGAACCCAATTATACTTGCACAGACCCAATCTAGGGGTCGCACTCATGTTTAATTAGATAACCCAATTTACAGGTCAAGTTCATACTCATCGTCTGCCCCATATATTAGACCTAACTTGTGTCCAATCCATGAGTCCAATTCACAACTACACAGATTTCCCTATTTAAGGGTCTAGTTCATGGATATTTAAATAAATTGAATTGTGGTCCATCTTAATCCACACATATTTAGACTTCCCAACCCATTGGACTGATGCATGCTTATTTAGATCTTGAGACCTATGAGCCTAATATACGTACGTACATGTTGTTTGACCTTCACAGCCATATGATGTCAGTTCATATACATATGTGCGTTCGTGTGTGTGAATAGAAAGAATAACTGGAAATCTTCTTGAAATATTTGCCAAGAAAGTTTGGCCGATCACCCGAGAAGGGGACGAATGTGAGTGCACATTTCTTACATGTGAATTTAAATCGTACACGTATGCAATTATAGAAAATTAAATATGGAAAAAGTCTTAGGAAGAGCTATGGCTCAATGGAATTATATTCCCAACAGACCTATCTAAACAACAAGTTTACTAGACCATGAGTTGCCAGATTGCCTTACTAAGTCGAGCTGTCAAATCGTTCAGCTGAATTGCTAGGAAGTCTAGTTGAGTTGTTGAACTTCTACTACTGGATAAAGAAGGTCCAACGCTTTGATGACAAGTGGCATAATAACCTCCTCGAACGTTGAGAGGGATACCTCTCCGAATAAGGAAGTAGACTCCAACTAAAAGACTAATGCCCTTCTTGATAAGAAATCGCAACAAATAGGATAACCTTACCATGATTCGGATTATCCGCGCAAACCAAGGATCCAAAATCCGAGAAGATCTATATTCCTACATCTATAAAAAAGAGGAGCCCTCTACGGTGCAATGTATGCAATATTCCCTAAAACCTCATCTCTTATTGCTACTACTGACTGGAACATTAGAGTGGTTTCTTCGTAGGTGGAGGAGCGTTATTCTGCAGGAGTGCGAGTTGAAGTGTACGCTGGAGATATATCACATAAGATTTTCACCCACAATTTTTGGTGTGGTCTGTGGGAACCGACTGTTAGTCCCACCTAAGAAACGTCAATAGGCAAAGAGTGATGACGAGAACAACTAGATCTAGATCTAGCCAAGTGCCTGAGACGGTAGGATTGGTAGAGCAAGCGAACCAGTTGCTCGCATTGTAGCGTAAACTAGATAAAGTTATAAAAGCACGTGGGGCAAACATATAAGGTGAACATCTTGGAGAAAGAGAATCATGCACTACACGACCAGATCATAAAAGGATTGACTGGGGGTGAAAGCGAAGGTGACCGTGAGATCCCAGAGCAATTAGGCACACGTCAGCATCACATCAAGACACATAAGCATGCTAAGAAGAGATCAAGGGAAAAAGAAGAAAACTCTGATCCTGCAAGAGCAGCAAAGAATCCAACCAAATCGCGAGGGTCTCAAAAAACAAAGGAAAATCAAGGTGATCAACAGTTGCATGGGGGCTCATCACAAAACACATAGATTTATAAAAAAAAGATGTTTGATTACTTTCAGATGTTTTTGTCTGTGCTTGAACCACATGCACTTTTGATGCTCATTGGATCTAACCAACTGGCCCCTCAAAGGATGTAGGTTATATCCAATTCCAAAGAGAACTTTTATTTCCTTAT
This sequence comes from Euptelea pleiosperma, assembly GCA_035048495.1. Taxonomy (NCBI): domain Eukaryota; kingdom Viridiplantae; phylum Streptophyta; class Magnoliopsida; order Ranunculales; family Eupteleaceae; genus Euptelea; species Euptelea pleiosperma. The sequence goes on along the minus strand of CM068552.1, from coordinate 24,317,883 downwards.
AAAGAAATCACTTAACAATACAGCGAAAGTATGAACATTTTCAAGGTATCCTACAAAGTCACATGTCATGCACAGGCTGCTCTTGCACACAAAAGGGGAAATAAAAGAGAAAATTGGAAAGTAAGTGAAGACAATAATCAGTTATTTCAATTCAATTGGAGTGAGGAACATCAGATGTCAAGCCTTAATCAAGCAATTTGAATTAGAAGTTTCACCGCGGAAATATCCAATAATATGAATTGGAAGTCCCTGCAGCTTTATTTTATTCGATCCTGACTATCTTGTGGTTCATGCATCTGAACCTGCAAATCTCATCAAAGAAGTCATCCGCACATCTATGACAGTTCTTCATCTGAAGAATCTTTATCGCCATCCTCTTCAAGTTCTTCCCATACTTCACCAATGACTCAAGAGTGCTCATCTTCTGCTCTGCATTTAGCGGCGACCTCACCGTGACCACCACCTCCTCCAAGCATGGAATCACAAACCTCGAATCTACCTGCAGAACCAGAATTCATTAATAGATAGATATGAATTGTTTAATCCTCATTCAAGTAGCAAAACATCTAATGTGTGTTTATGATGTTCTTAAGAACTCACACTTCTTAAGCTATTCTTCTGACACAAAGCAGCAAACATGGCTCCATGGATCTCGAAGCTTTGCAATTTTGGATGGCTGTTAAAGAAATCGGCCAAATCAATCTCCGGAAAGGGTTGAAGGGTGTCGAAATCCCCCGTGAATTCAATCTTCATAAACAGGTGCTTCACCTCGGCCGCTAATTGGAGGATGGTGCTGACTGCATCCCAACACCACTGAACTCCTCTGATGGACAAGAACTCTAGAGCCTCGAGTTTCCCAAAATCCACCTTGTACACTCTACCTGAAGACATTTAAACAAATAAAAATTGAAGCTCCAATTGACTAGAATGGGGAATAAAGTGGAGAGCTAAGTGGAAACCAACCTGCATTATTGGAGATTGAGAGATTTCTTAAGCAATGAGCGTGATTAACTTGTATCCAACTACAACCTTGGACCTCGAGAAGTTGAAGCTTTGGAGAATTGAGAAAGAGGGAGCAATTACCGAAGCCGTAAAAATCGAGCCTACATTGTTCAAGCTGCTGCAATTCGATGGAAACCGAGCTTAGACCATCGCATCCAAGCAGAGACAGGTTGGTCAGATTTGGGCAGGCTCGAATCGCATCAGACAACGCGGAGTCCTTCAACCTCGCTCCAACTATTTCCAGAGTATGTAGACCTTGGAAAACACCCCATTTGGGGGAATGAGTCATTTGGACACCCCAGAGCTTGAGAGACTCCAATCCGGTCGCGAAGGCGATGCAGTCCAACTTAGAGGGGGTCCCCTTTTCTGTAAGATTGTCCATGCGGAGCTCGAGACGACGAAGGGAACGTCCATTGCTCGATAACCAAGAGGCAAGGCCTGTGCTGGAGAAAGGGCAGTAAACAACGAGTTCTTCTAACCAAAGGATGGATGATATGATCCGGGTCAAAATGGTGTCCGGATCCTCACCACCGTTATTGTCGTCGAAGGAATTGCGAGGGAAGTAGAGAGTCCGGATGTAGGGCATCAACTCCTTCCAGCGATTGGAGACGCAATTGCAGGTTGCAACATCCCTTGCGTTGCTCAAATGAGAGAGGATGTATTGGAGAACGGCATCAGGAAGAGCGTTCATTCTCTTTTGAGTTTGATCTGTAACAGTGCGCGAGAGAGAGGAGAGAGCATATATAAATTATCTGCGAGGACTAGGAAAGAGCTCATGTGCTTTTTCAAATTTCAAAAAAATAAATTTATTCATAGAGGGTAGGTTTAAGTCTAACGGGAACTAACCCTGGCCCACTTCTTTTAAACTTTCGAATTTTCGACCGTTCCAAGACTGTAATCTTTAAAGGGTCGGGCTCAAGAGAGCCCCATTTCTGACACCCTTTTTTGACCCCCATCTTGGCGTACCCACTTAGAAGATGAATCAATGGCTGATTTTTGGTGGGGATGATAACCTCACCATATAGATCACCCCAACAAAAAATCAGCCTATTCTGAAATTTCTAACCCCATCAAATATGGTTTTAAAGTTACACGGTAAAAATTGACGGTCCATAATGCTTCAGTTTCTAAACCAGTCTATGAATATCAGAATGATTTGAATTTTTGTGAGGATGATCTCCTCAGCATAGAGATCATCCTCACCAAAAATCAGCCATTGATTCATCTTCTAGATAGGTACACCAAGATGGGGGTCAAAAAAGGGGGTCAGAAATGGGGGTCCCTTGAGCCCGACCCCAAAACCTCCAAAAGCAGCCCCTCCATGGATGTTCACCAGCCTCACCCCTTGGGAGTAGAGCTTTGCTGACCAACGCCCATCATCAACTTTGATAGCGGTCCATAGTATAAGCCACGTGGTACATTTTTAGAGAATACCGACCGTATGATGTTTGGTCCATCCCTATGTGGACCTACATATAAAAAATTAGCCCGATTAGTGATTTTAAACCTTTGGATCTTTGTATCCCAAGTAATGCTCAAATTCGACAGTTAAAGATCAACCGTGAAAAGGGCTCCAATCCAACACAGAAATCACTATTCAGGCTAAGTTTTGGTCTGCAGATCCACCTATAGGTGGGTTAAACATCCATACGGTCAGCAATCTCTAAAATTTTGCCACGTGACTCATACTATGGTCTGTCATCAATGTCCGTCAGCAAAGTTCTACTCACCCCTTGGTGGATTTCACACCAAAAATCATCCTAGTTGGTGATCTCTAGCAATTAAACTTCTTGTGATATTTTGTGGAACTAAATCCAATGGCTAGAAATCATCAATCAAGCTGATTTTTGGTGTGTAGAGTCAGTAAAGGGTGGGCCAAACATCCATGGAAGCAGTGGGCCCCAAAGAGTGTGCTTCCAGGCACTTTTAGTGTGCCACTCATCTAGATTTTGCTCATAATTTGTTTTTAATAAATCTTGGACGACAAACCGTTAGCCCTTAAGAGACCTCTGACCGAATGGCTGTTTGGCCCATCCCTAGGTGGACCTACATCCCAAAAATCAGTCTGATTAGTGGAGGGCATCATCTCTATGAAGCTTATTAGATACCGTATTAACGGGTGGAGCTTTCATACTCACTCACACCATCGAGTCACAAATAAATGTCCTTGTTTCAAGCCAGTGGGGGTTTCGAAATATCCCATATCTCCACGCAGTTCGCCAGAGCCAGGATTTTGTTCCAAGGGCAAGGCGGCAAGCGACCGTCAAAGTGGAGTAAAACTTCGATGACACTTGCAATCAGCTAACGTTGCTGCTGACTGCAACCAATATGAGCCACGTGGCACATTCTTAAGAGGACACTAACTGTATGGATGTTTGGCCAATCACTAGGTGGACCTACAAACCAAAAATAAACTTGAACGCTGATTTCTAAGCGTTGGATTGAAGTTATGTTCATGAGTTGATTTTAACCATACGAATTTGAGCATTATTATTTCGGTACAAAGATCCACAGGTTTTAAATCACTAATTAGGCGGATTTTTGGTTTGTAGGTCGACCTAGTGATTGGCCAAACGTCCATACGGTCAGTGTCCTCTTAAGAAAGTGCCACGTGGCTTATATTGGCTGCAGTTAGCAGTAGGTGTATGGGTACACTGACCACATGGATGTTTAGCCCTTCCTTTGCTAGACGCTCATACCAAAAAAAAGTAGCTTTTTTTATGAGTTTTAGCCGTTGGATATTAGTACCCAATTTTTTTGAGTTTAACGGCTAGAATCACGTATTAGAAAGTACTAAAATCTAATGGCTAGAGACTGCATATAAGAGTGATTTTGGGTGTACATATCCACCAAGGGGTGGGCTAAACATCCATGCGGTCAATTGGCCCAGAGAGTAGCTCTGAATTGAGGGGGAGCAACAGGATCTATGTTAACTATACAATTTTTTCCTCTTTGGAAAAATTGTTTCTTTCTCAATTTTTTAAAGTTGAGAGGGGCAACCCCACCCCCCCGGCAACGCTATTGTCTCCACGGGTCCTCATTTGATGACGACGACAACGAAGTATTCCAGGGTGGGCAGACTCCCGAGTACCCCAAATAGTGCTCGAATCCCACGGTTACAAACAAACCTATGAAAAAGACTCTAATCCAACTGTTATAAATCACTAATCACTCTACTTTCGCTGCGTAAAATCACCTAGGCTGCTTCTACGCAGCAGAAGGTAGAGTGAGCGAGGCAGGTCCATCTTGGTTCTTCTGACACTGAGTTTGATCCATTCGATAAGAAACTTACATGAGTCCTGTATATCAATGGGTCATTAGGCCAACACAACATGTGCGCGGGAACACACCATCCGCTAACACTTAAGGGTGCGTTTGGTACGTGTGCAAATTGGGTGTGCAAACCGATTGCGAGTGCAATCACTTCCTGAGTGTGTTTGGTACGCATGCAATGCCCAGTTTGGATTTGCACGCATGCAACGAATCCCACACCCTCTTTAGCAAATCAATGCTCATCTTACCCCCTGAGCAATTGCTTGCACACCATCGTTGTGCAAATGATTTATACCGTAGAAAAGCCAAAACAACATCATTCGTGTTTGCCTTAACCATTTGAGCTCATGACATTTTTACAAACTCTGCTTTGACATTTACATACTCTGCTTCGAGCTTGCCCTAACCATTTGAGCTCACGATGCCCTTGCTTCCGCCTCTTCCATCGTTGTTGCAGCACGACCCCCTTGTTTCCGCCGCTTCCGTCGTTGTAGCAGCACAACGCCCTTGTCGTCTTCATTTCCGGCACTACAAGGTATTTCTCCTTCTCCATCTCCTTCTGTATTTTCGAAGCTGCCATTTGTATGTTGAACATCCAAGTAACAGATTTGAAAACTAAATTTCAGAATCGTTTCTTTGAGATACTTCTCCATTTGCCGAGAGTTTAAGTGGATGTTTATTTGATGTCTCCTAACAACAAGTTTTTTTTTCTTTGATCGACTAGAACATTCATACTTCTCCACCGTTTCCTAACAACAATCCATTCAAGAAAATAAATTTGATGATGTTTATTTGGATAAAAAACATAGCACTTCGAACAAGTTTCTATGGTGATGGATCAAGGAAATCACTACTACAAAAAAGGGTTTTACTGACGGCCGCTAACCATCAGTAAAAGACTACATAGCGTCGGTAAAACTTTTACCGACGGTCACATAGGCCGTCGGTAAAACATTCGTCGGTAAAGTTTTTACCGACCGCTATTTATAAAAAGACCTTCGCTAAAGGTCCTTCCTCAACAACATTTTCGTAGTCTAAGAGCACATATACCGATGACATATATTTTTTACCGATGGCCGTAAACCGTCTCTATACATCCCCTATACTGACGGCTATGAAAACTGTCGCTATATCACTAAAGATGCCATATACCGACGACTAATACCCTGGCCGTCGGTATATGTTATCTTTAGCGACGGTCGAAGCCGTCGGTACATACTTCAAAAGAGAATTAATTTACAAACAAAGCAATTACCGACGTTCACTGACCGTCGTTGAAAATGCCATATACCGACGGTTATAGCCTTGACCGTCAGTATATGCCATCTTTAGCGACGTTCAGTGACTGTCGGTAATGGTTTTGAATCTTCATTAGTTTTTTTTTATTTTTATACAATAACTTGTATATAACCTGTATATATATATCTGGTGACAAGTAGTACCTATTGTATATATCATGTACATATAATATTGAATATCTATCTATAACATGTAAGACCTGCTTCATTTCAATGAAAACATGTATCAAATATCTAAAAATTTATTACAATATTGATTGTTCTGAATTCAAACTTCTAGTTCAAATCTACGAAAGAAACACTGGTAGAAGAAATCGGGCGAATCAGCATCTAGCCAAACCAATCAGCATGCAATCCCTACAAAACAATAATAAAATGATTAGAATATGAAATGTTAAGAGTCAATTAAAACAAAACGGAAAATACAAACTAAAATGCCTATACCTACTACTGACTATAGTTTTCTAACCGAACCTTGAATTTTGATTCTGTTTTTTCCAACACATTTGTTTCGACATGTTTGAAGTGTTTAAAGAGGTTTCGAGTGATTCGGACCTCGTTTGCCCGATTTGGACGTCGATCTCTCGAAATAGACTTTACTTCTAAGTCTCAAATCCCTAAACCTATTACTGACTATAGTTTTCCAATCGGACCTCGGATTTTGACTCCGTTTCTTCCAACACATTTGTTTCGACACGTTTGAAGTGTCATTCGACCTCGTTTGCCCCATTTAGACGGCGAGGTCCCTGAAAGTAGGGTTTTTCCGCGTCGTTGGTTACGAAAACCCTAGAATCAACATATTTGTAATTATCCGAGATTTTAATCCTGCAAAAATAGGCAATTTTGCACAGTGGCTCATGTCGGATGTCGATCCGCACTCGGGATTAGTCGGATTAGCGCGAATAAGAACACAAAAGATAACAAAAAATTTGCATGTAACACATCATTCTCAAATCAACTTCATTTAATCAAAATTGTCTTTTACAGCAAAAATCTGACAAAATAACTAAACTAGAAAGCATTTTAATAAGAGAGGGATGTAGAGAGAGAAAGAGGTTTTGAGATAGAGAAACTAGAGAGAGAAAGTTATAGAAATGTTAAAGATGAGAGAGAGAAAGTGGTAGAAGAAGAGAGAAAATTGGAGTTTTAGAGATATTGAGAGAAAATGAGAAGAAGAGGTTATTCTAGAGAGAGAAAAAGGAAGAAAGCAAGAGAGAGAAAGAGAAAGGAAAAGGTTAGAGAGAAAAAAAGGCTCACCATGATTCACATCCCTTGAAAAAGTGCATCGTGGTGCAACTAGGCAGCAAGCGAGGGCAAGAGAGTGGTAAGAGGATGGTCAACAGATGGTGAGGAAGACGATCCCAAGCCCAGTAAGATGGGCATGCACTTTCAGGCGAGTCGGAGATTGTTGTTCGGTGAAGATGCAGGTTGAAGCTCCACGGTGTGTGCATGAGGAGTAGCTGTTGAAGTCCTGGAAAGTTGCTGTTGATGGACAGATGGTGGGCCAATGATGATGGTACAGCGTTGGAATTCAACAGGTTATCTGTTTTAGCCAACACGTTGAGGAGCTGGGGTGAGAAGACGATTCTCAACCTTGAGAGAACCACTGTTGGACGATAGGTGAAGGAGCAATGGCGGTGATCTGATGGAGTTGCTACACCTTCACCATGCAGCAACCATAAAGGAAGAGAGATTAGACCCAATGGCTGTGAAGTTGCAGACTTAGATTTGCTGGTGGTTCTTGCCAGAGAAGATGAAGAAAATCAGCAAGTTGGAGGTGCTCATGGTCAATCTTAATGGTGAGGGGCTGGTTTTGATCGGATGTGCACGGAGCACACGATCAGGGAGTGGTGGAGCATTCTTGTAGATGACTGATGGAGAAGAAAATCGTGAGAAATCACGATGCTGCATGGAGGAGGCGGACCAGTCTGATCTAGTTGAGGGCAGTGTTTACAGGCTAGTTCCAGCGGTGGTGGCTGGCGCATCAAGGGAACACGGCTGGAGAAGAAGAAGGAACAGGAGGAGAAGGCGCAGGCGCAGGCAGAAGAGAAGAAGGGGAAAGAGGATAAGGAAAGGGAGAGGAAGAAGGGGAGATGGCCGGAGTTGCAGACCTGCAACTCCGGCGAGGATTTTGGGAGATGACTTGTGGACGGGCTGCTAGTGCAGCCACCTGTGGTAGCAGCAGGTGGTGGTAGAGGCGGTGAAAAGAAGAAGAAGGCGAAGGAGAGGATGGTGACGGTGTTGCTAGTTGGGCAGGGGGTTCACAACCGTTACGGGTCTTGCAACCTGCAAGAACGATCGGAGTTGCTACCTGCAACTCCGGTAAGTAAATTAGAAGATGAAAGAAGAAGAAGAAGAAGAAGAAGAAGAAGAAGAAGAAGAAGAAGAAGAAGAAGAAGAAGAAGAAGAATGAGAAGAAGAAGATGGCAGCGCTCCACCAGCTCGCCGGAGAACCCGCCGGATTCGTGGAGAAGAAGAGAAAAAAAAGAAAGAAAAGAAGGAGGAAAGAGGAGAGGAGGAAGGGTAGAACGTGGGGGAAGATTTTGGGGAGAGAAAGGAGAAGAAAGGAGGGGGATTAGGGTTCAAAGAACCCTTCTCCTTCCCCTTTTAAAGCTCCCTAGTTTCCATTAATGGAAATTAGGGAATTTTTGAAATAAAAAATAATAATTTTTTTTTTAAGTAAAACACTACTTTTCTTTGGGGAATGTCCCCATTTAGTGGACCCCCCATTTTTTAAAATTTAATTAAAATTATTTTGAAATTCACGGGGTCCACTAACTGGTCGGATAGCGGGTCGATGATGATGGGCCCGGCTACTGGCCCACATGGATTGATGATGTCCATCGTCTCACAAGATGATGTGACAGACAGTCTGATGGTGATCGGATGGATGGTGACTTGATTGGGACCCAGATTGGTAGATCGACGGATCTAGAGAGATCCAACGGTCCGATGGAAGATCCAACGGTCAGAAAGCTAAGAGAGATGAGATAGAGCCGAATGGCAGGAGTTCTGGGGTTAGGTCAGTAGATTCGAGGACCGAGAGATGCAGAGAGAGAGAGAATAAGGAGAGATGAGAGAGAAAGTATCAGAAAATGGAGATAAAAGTATTGGCAGAGGGTCTAGAACCCTGGTCTTCACTGTGACCATCCTCACGCTTCTCCAGTAGAGTAGACTATCATTCCTTGCTGACTCATGTGGCTTTAAACGCTTTGGTCCTTCTCTTGGTCATTGGCTCTCCTGTTCTTTGGGCCGGCTTTTTTATCCTCTTATTCAGCCCATAGTTGGCCCATATCTTCTAGTCATAGCATGTGGGCTCTTTAAGCTTTGATAATGGGCTTTCCTGATTGATGTGGGCTCGCAAGTCTCGAGAATTGTCCCATCGGGGTTTCCTGCGACAGAAGAAGTGCGTAATGAGACTTTATCAGAACGTCTCAATGTCTAGACTTCCAAAAATATGTTTAATGCATGCAAATATACCATTTCGTCCAGAAAAGTGTGTTCTACGCAACAAAAGAGACTCTTACGTAGAAAATTGGATAATTAGAGCAGTTTTACGTAGGAGAGTGTGATAACACTTAGAAGATAACAGTGGCAAATATGCACTTTTAAGCGAATATCAGTCCTGAAATAGAATTCACTTCTAAGTTTGAAATTCTCAAACCTACAACTGACTACAGTTTTCCAACCAGACCTCGGATTTTGACTCCGTTTCTTCCAACATTTTTGTTTCAACATGTTTGAAGTGTTGGAAGAGATTCGAACCTCGTTTGCCCGATTTGGACGTCGACCTCCCGACGACTTCACTTCTAAGTCTCAAATGCCTAAACCTACTACTGACTACAGTTTTCCAACCGGACCTCGAATTTTGACTCTATTTTTTCCAACACATTTGTTTTGACATGTTTGAATTCTAATTTTAGTTGTTTGAACATCTCACAGAATTGAAATTTCTATCCATCTACATAAGAGAAATATCATCTCATGAACTTTGTGTTATAACAACTGCTTTTTTTTTTTGCCATCCATCAATTAAATGTTATTGATATTCGCTTAAAAGTGCGTATTTTCCACTGTTATCTTCTAAGCGTTATCACACTCTCTTACGTAAAACTGCTCTAATTATCCACTTTTCTACGTAAGAGTCTCTTTCAGTGCGGAGAACACACTTTTCTGGACGAAATGGTATATTTGCATGCATTAAATGCATTTTTGAAGTCTGGATATGAAGACGTTTTGATCAAATCTCATTACGTGCTTTTCTCTTGCAAGAAAACCAATCAGACAATTCCGATGAACTTGTAGGCCCACAATCAACTACAAGAATATCTGTGAAGTCTCTAATCGAGAGGTGATCCATTGGACCAGTGAACCAGGCTGGTGATCAAAGGTGGACCCATACTTTTATCAAAGGAAGGGAATGAACATAGATATACTCAGTGGAAAGAGAGCAGCACTACATGCAAGAGAGAAAGCAATAACAGCATGAATCTGAGGAGGAACACCGGATACGTATCCTAACCGTCGAATCTTCATCGAAATGAACAATGATGATTATTACGCCACACGATGTGTATGATGATCAGATCAATTGTGTACAAAAAAATTAAACTATAGATCATCAGATGCGAAGCGCTAAATTGAGCTCGGTAGAGGGTGACTTTAGAAATGGGTGTGAATAGCATGAGGCACACAGAGAAACCCCTATTCCACATCACATGGATAAACGGTGAATGATCAACTACTCAAGGTGCTAGGACATTTGATTCATAGAGATTGACGGTGATGGAGGCATACAAGTTATGAACAAATTAGTGGGCCACAATATTGATCACGAGGGTGGACGTGGGGCAAGCGAAGGAAGAAAAGCATGTGGCTGGTTTTGGAAATCAAAATGATAAAGATGTATGTTGTCCAATGGGCCAAATGTTGAGTCAACGGGCTAAAGTGGCAACAAAGGAGAACCTTGTGGCAATCACATGAAAGAATAGTAATCCGATAAACAAACGGTCTGGATTCTTGGAGAACAGGGGCAATATCAAGGGTTCATGATGAAAGGGGTGGATGATGAACACATGGCAACATATGAGCCAAAGTGTGGGTCACTATGAGAAAAATTAATGGAGTTGCTAAAACCCAAGAAGAGAATTGAAGGCATGCTGGCCATGGAATAAGTGGGGTCTACAAGAGACCAAGAGAATTTGTAGAAAACTCTCCCACGTGGGCCAACTTGCTGGCCGAACCCTAAAATGGGATTGTCCCATATAAAAGAGAAAGAGAAGAAGGAATAAAGGCCTCTCCAATGTCTTCTCTTCTTCCTCCCTCTCCATCGTCTTCTCTCCTCTCACCTTCTATCCTCTTCCCACGTCCTCACCCCTCTCTCCATTCCGCCACCTACCTTCTTCAACCCTACACAGGTGGCTGTTTTCCAACAGCCACCACCGTATCCATCAAACCTGAGATCTCCCCCATCTATTCCCTCTCCTAAAACTCTAGCCGTCCTCATCTCTTGACCTCTCTCTTCTATTGGAAAAAAAAAGAAAAAGAAAAGAAAAGAAAAGAAAACCAGAAAAAAAGATGGGAGGAGAAGAGAGAAGAAGAGAGGAGGAAACCAGCCTCCCATAGCCACCACCCGTTGCACCAGTCCGCCTCCATCAAAGATTGCCACCTGCAACCAGCAAACTCCAGCTGCCCTCCTCCGTTTCTTTCCTTCCTCGTTGAAAGGATGACCGGCTAGTGTTAAAAATGGCAACACCAGTCCCTGCATCTCCAGTTCCTTGTTGCCTTCACCAAGAACAGCACCGCCTAGCTCCTCCACCGGCCACTACTCCGCCTGCATCCAGCCACCGTCTTGCTTCTCCAGCCTGCAAGTGTACCCAGCAGATCCTCTCCAACTCGTGAGCCAGTGCCTCCTATCACCACCGGACCACCTGCCTCCTTCAACCAGATCTGCAACATGATCATCACGACCTGCTACTCACACCGCCCTCCAGCCAGGAAGCTTATCCACCATCTCCACGGTCTGAAATCGTTGACCACATCACCAAACCGTAGTCCTCCACTGTTTTACCATGGGAGCACCAACATGAAGTATCTGCCAGCCACCACACCTGCAGCAAAAACGTCTCTCCACTCTTCATCATCTTCTCAATAAAAAAAAATATATACAAAACAAAAAAAAAAGAAAAAAAAAAAGAGAGAAGAAGAAGAGAGGAGAGGAAGCCGTACCTTCTCACCTCACTTGCTGCCCTTGAGCTGCACCACTCCTAGCGCCTCCTCTTCTACCTTCAATGTGGAAGTCTGCAAAGTGCAAATCCTAGTCACGGACAGCAACCACACTCCCATCTTGCTGCCATGGTAAGTCAAAGGTGAGGAACTTTCTCTCTCTAGAAACTTCATTTTCCTTATTCTCCTTATTTTCTCTCTCTACCTTTCTCTCTCTAGATCTCTCTTGTTTTCTTTTTCTCTCTCTAAAACCCTCTTTCTCTTTCTAGATCTCACTTGTTATCTTTTTCTCTCTCTTGATGTTTCTTTCTCTCTCTAGCTTTTCATTTGCTTTTTAGTTAGGAATTTTTCATTCAAGCAATGTATTTGTTTTAGTTTAATTTGATTAATAAAATAGTTTATTTTTAGTCCAATTAGTCTTCATTATTTCGTATGCTTTCGATGGTCCATAAATTCTCTTTATAAAATATCATGTTTTAAAGCGAACCACCATTCTCACCCCTCCATCTTGTCTTTTTAGCAATTTTCGTGATAAAAATCCGTCATTTCATGTTCATTATTGTGTTAATCCCAACCCCGAGTGTGGATCGACATCCAACACAAGCCACTGTGCAAAATTGCTCATTCTACAGGTTAAAAGTCTCGGATAATTATAAATGTGTTGAAATTAGGGTTTCCGTAACCAACGACGCAGAAAAACCCGACTTTTAGTTATCGATGCTAATTTAAAGAAAAATTTAATAAATAATAAAGCTAAGTGGCACATGAAGCAACAAATACAGATGTCCGTCATCAACATTGCTGATGGAACACATTCTAAGCGCGCCGTGTGGCACATTATTAGAGACAATAGACCGTAGTGATGTTTATCCCATCCCTAGGTGGACCTACATACTAAAAATCAGGTTGTTTAGTTATTTTTAATCTTTAGATTTGAGTACCCCAAATAATGCATAGTTAAAAATCAACCCATAAAAGACACGAATCCAATGATTATAAATCACTAATACCGTATGGATATTTATCCCATCCCTAGGTGTACCTACATACTAAAAATAAGGTTGGTTGATTATGTATAAGCTTTGGATCTTCATAACCCAACTAATGCTAGAAATCCAATGGCTAAAAATCAACCCATAAAAGACACCAATCCAACGGTTAGATACGTCCCTAGGTGGACTTACAAACTAAAATTAGGCTGATTAGTTATCTCTCAACTTGGATCTTTGTACCCCCCCAACTAATGTTATATATCCCACGATTAAAAATCAACCTATAAAAGACATCAATCAAACAGTTACAAATTTGTAATCCATTGATGATGGACCACAATATGAGCCACGTGGCACATTAGTAGAGACCATGGACCATATGGATGTTTGTCCCATCCGTAGGTGGACCTACATGCTAAAAATCAGGCTTATTAAAAATTTCTAACCTTTGGATCTAAGTACCCCAAATAATGCTAGACATCACACGGTTAAGAATCAACTAAAAAAAAACACCAATCTAACTGTTTCAAATAACTAATCTTATTGATTTTTTATTTATAGGTCCATCTAGGGATGAGTGTGAGAGTTGGAGCCCGATAAAAATTCCTTTGAATTTCTCGCCCGGAAATAGAATTCCAGGAATTAGAAGTTTCTTCTCCCCCCTAAAACTTCTAATTCTGGGAAAATCACAGAATTGGAAATATAATTTCTGGAATTTGGTCCTCCCAAACGCAGTGGGAAAATATCATTTTCCTTGGGAAAACACAACTTCCATCGTTAGACAGCCATTTTAAATTTGTATAATTTTCCCTACCAAACCATTTAAATCTAGATAATTTTCCCTACTAAGCCCAAAATTCATTTCCCATCTAGATAGGTGAGAATTCATTTCCACATGAAATACGCCTTTATTTTCTCACATGATTGAAATATGTCTTCTCAATTGCAATCACCAAAAGCCCTAAAATGACAAGATCCTTTACAGGGCACAATAGGGAGCCACGCGGCATATTATTAGTGGACCCTGACCATATAGATGTTTGGCTAATCCCTAGGTGGATCTACAAACCAAAAATCAGACTGAAAAAAGAGATCAACCCATGAAAATAAGTCCAATTCAACTCCTAGAAATCACTAATCAGACTGATTTTTGGTTTGTAGGTCAATCTATGGATGTTTGGCTAATCCCTAGGTGGACCTAGAAACCAAAAATCTGCCTGAATATACTACTCAAATTCCAACTAGTTGAGATCAACCCATGAAAATAAATCCAATTCAACGCCCTAGAAATCACTAATCAGACTAAATTTTGATTTGTAGGTCAACCTATGGATGTTTGGCTAATCCCTAGGTGAACCTAGAAACCAAAAATCAGAAAATACTGCTCAAATTCCGACTAGTTGAGATCAACCCATGAAAATAAAACCAATTCAATGCCAAGATATCACTATAATCAAACTGATTTTTGTTTTGTAGGTCGACCTATGGACTGGCCAAACATCCATACGGTCAGAGTCCTCTAAGAGTGTGCCACGAGGCTCCCTTATTGTGTCCTCTAACGGATCCACTCATTTTAGGACTGTCAACGGAGCCCCCATGGATTTCGAGCATTATTGACCATTATTTAGGGTATAAAGACCCAAAGGGTTGAAAGAGGGAGAGGGAGGAGAAAACTTACTGGAGAAGCAGCAGCAGTAGCGGCAGCAACGTGCGGCAATGGTAGCAGCGGCGGTATGCGGCGGTGGTAGCAGCGGCGACATCGGTGGTGACGCTTGAAGAAGCAAGCCAAGAAGAGAAGGGTTTTAGGAGGAGGAGGAGAGGGGTTTGGGAGGAGAGGTTGGCGCGAATGGAATGAGAGGGTTTTTTTTTTTATACTTAGTATTTTACCGATGGCCACGTCATCGTCGGTATAAAAGGTTTTTACTGACGGTCATACATCTAACCGTCGGCCAAAGATATTTTACCAACGGTCAAGTGTTTGGCCGTCGGTAAAAACCTTTTATACCGACGGTCAAACTACAACCGTCGCTATAAACCCCAAAATTTCCCTCCAACTTCTCCGGCGTTCCTTTACCTTGTTTTTTAGGGACGGTCCGAATTGTGACCGTCGCTATAATCACCAATACCGAAGGTTATAGGTTGTCGTCGGTAAAAAACCGTCGCTATAAGCCAGTTTTCTTGTAGTGAATCTTGTGTGTGACCCCAAAATCTCTAGAGAGTGTAGAATCTAAGCTCCTAAGAAAATTATTATTACTAAAATTGATAGGGAAAAATGAGAAGAAATTGAAAAGCAAGAATAGTTGCAAGAGTTCAGTTATAAATGGAAAGCTCAGCTTAAACATCTTTTTCTTTATATACAATTATACAATGGAAACTCATTAAAACAAATGTGAGAAGACATGCTATGGGTAGTCTTGTACTAGTTATAGTGGATTTGACTGATTTTGTGGAATTTATAGAATTTGTGAAATTGAAGTACGTATGAGATGTGGGAAGAGGGTGGGTTCTTGAGGAGAGTTTGATTTAGCCTAGGAAATGAGTATTTAAATTGGGCTTCATTTGGTGTGTATTCAAGTAAGTATGAGATTGGAGCTCTAAAATCATTTGAGGAGTTCTTCAAAGAGGAAAAAAAGAAATAAAGAAAATACTCCAAAATGCTCACATTTGCTCATCTCAAATAGAACAATGATAGATGATTATTTTTTGTTTTCAAACTGATTTATATCTCATTATAGTTCTGTTTTATGATAAGAGGGTTGTCTTCAAACTCTCAAATTTGAGAGATTTACAATATATATTTTAAGAAAAAAGAACAGAGAAATCTCAAAGACAGTGAATTGTCCAATCTCGTGGATATTCTGTGATTTTTTTTTGGAAATAAAAAGAATAAATAGAACAAAATAATCTTCAAGTTCTTTCAAAAAGTATAGAAATTTTTTGAAAGTTCTTCCGATAATCCAGGTTTTTTAGTTCTTAACTAATTTATCATGATAGTTAGATGATAATATATTTTTGTTATTGGTTGATGTGGTGTTGTTTCTTAGCTATTTTTTTTTTGTCTAAAATATCTGTAGTGGTGTAGATGATTATGAAGAGAGGCATTGATGAAAGAACCGCTACGGTTGTTATGATTGCAGCCTACACATCTTGGTTAGCGGTAACTTACCAAAAAAGAAAACTAACTAGGCAACCTACAATGGATAGAAATCAATTAAGAGAACATTTTTTGAAGCGACTATACAAAGAAAGTGATAGAGATTGTCATGAGCAGTTATGTATGAATAGGAAGTCCTTCAATAGACTGTGCAACTGTTTAAAAGCCAAGGGGTTGTGTGATGGGCAATTTGTGAGAGTTGAAGAGCAGGTGGCTATGTTCCTCCTCACGATTGGTCATGATGTTAGAAATCGACATGCAAAGTTTAATTTCATACGTTCTTGAGAAACAGTTAGTCGCCATTTCAATAATGTTATGAGGGTAGTTATTAAAATGTCAAAAGATGTTATTAAGTTGCCGGGGCCAATTCTTCACCGTACATAAGCAACTACTCTAGAAGTTGGTACCACTACTTTGAGGCAATACACGTATAACGATGTAATAATATTTGGGTCATTATTTAACAATCATTGATAATTTTCTTACACATTGTCAAATAATGTTAGGACTGTGTTGGGGCCATTGTTGGTACTTACATCCATGCAACAATGTCCTTAGAAGATCAACCAAGATATCACAACAGAAAGCATGAAATTAGACAAAATGTTATTGCCGCGTGTACTTTTGATATGAGGTTCACGTATGTACTTGCTGGGTGAGAGGGTTCCGCACACAATAGTAGGGTGTTAAGATCTGCAGTTGGAGCAAGGCGAGATAGATTCACTATACCCGCCGGTATACTATATTATGAATTATTATATGTGTATCAATTTATATAGGGATGGTCACTAATTCACATTACTCATTTTTTATTTTGTATCTAGGTAAGTACTATCTAGCTGATGCAGGTTTTCCACATGTTCCTGGATTTATAACTCCATATCGTAGCCTGCGGTATCATCTCAATGAGCATTGTGGATGTAACCCTACGAATAAGAAGGAACTCTATAATTACCATCATTCATCATTGCGAAATGTTGTTGAATGGTGTTTTGGGCTGCTGAGAAAGCGATTTGCATATCTTAGGTCTGCTTCATTTTTTGGAATAGAAACGCAAGCATTGTTGGTTTTATGTTGTTGTGCAATCCATAACAATATCATGGAAGTAGATCCAACTGATTTGTGTGAGGATGAGGAAGAACCCGAAGAAGAGGAGCACGAAGATCTCTCGATCGAAGAAGAATCTTTGATGATGGAAATCACCCTTGCCTAGAATGCTAAAAGAGAAAATCTAGCAACAATTATGTGGGTTGAATACAATGGTCATCACCCATAGTGATTTCTTTGTTGGTTGATGTTGTGTTTGTAATATCTGAACTTTTGTAGTTGTAATAGGATGATCTTTGTTAGTTGATGTTGTGTTTGTAATATCTGAAGTTCTTGTAGTTGTAATAGGATGGTCTTTGTTTTGAACTATCCAATTGTCTTAAATGAACTACCTAATTGTCTTAAATGATTATACTACTTTATATTTGATTATTCTTGCTCCCTTTTCTCATAGGAATGAATGCTAAACAAAGTCAAGGAAATGCGAATGATGTTGCTACCTCAAAGGGAGTTCCCCAGTTATGGCGGAATCCAATAATGGACAGAATCTTAATATAGACCTTAAAAGATCAGCTTACCTAAGGGAATAAACCTGATAATATTTGGAAACTAATGACATCCCAAGCAGTTAAAGCAGCCTTGATTCGAGATTTGGACGAGATTATCACATCAACCCAAGTACGGAGTCGGTTGAGGACATTAAAAGCCTATTTTTATATTATAAAAGACATGCTTTCCCAAAGTGGATTTGGGTGGAATGATGTCACAAAAATGATCATTGCGGAAGATCAAGTGTGGACCAATTACATTCACGTATTGAGAATAAATATGCTATTTTTGAGAATATATATAATATCCTTCAAATACTTATAATATTCTTTACAGAGCCATCCTAGAGCCAATTACCATCGTTTCAAATCAATCTAGAATTTCGATGATCTTGCTTTTATTTGTGAAAAAGATAGTCACTGGGAGTCGGGCCACAACGAATGTTGAGGTTGATATGGACATGGATGAGGTCGAGGCTGAATATATGATCCACCAAGGTGAAGGAGCTACTATGGAACAAGGTCTTGAGGATCTTGGTGATGAGAATGCTCAATATAATGCACATCCTCTGCATCAGACTTCAACCTCGTCTGATGCCCAACAAAATGCACCTACAAGGAAGAGGCGTCGAGCGAACCATGGAGATATCATCGAACAATCACTTCATACAATCCCAGAAAGTGTAAAGATGTTGGCTACGGCTGTGTCAGAGCAAAACAAAGGTGTAGATGCCAACCTTTTTTTACAAGAAATTGCGAAGATTCAAGGTATTGACAATGATATTAATGTTGAGGCGTGCGAGTATTTTGCAGAAAATCCATTGAAGGCCAAGATGTTCTTTGCTATGCCTGAAGAACTAAAGAAGGCTTGGTTGATAAGACGTACAAGCCAGTAGAAGAGAAATGACATGATTTTGTAGGTCTGTCATGATTTTGTAGGTTTCATTGTTTTCTTTTTTTTCTAAACTTTTTGTCAAAATTTGTTTTGCAATGTTGGGTCAGATTGTTTATTATGTCTCTTGTTCATTTATTTTTCTTGTAACATCAGAGCATAAAATTAGTAATTCAATAGTTTTCTGTAAGTTCAGTTCATTCTAGGTGTTAAGAAGACAAGTAAGAGGTGAATTTAAATGCATTGATGACTTCATTATATAATCTGTAACATAGCTGACTTACTTCACTACATAATTTGTAACATAGCTGACTTTACTACATAATCCTAATATGGCATTGATAGCTATTCTGTCGGAAAGGCTAATTGGTTAATGGCTTAATGCCAATAAATATAGCTAGTTAGATTACGAAAAGAAAAATGTAATTAGCAAATCTTTCATGATGACATTCCTGTTTTATTATGCTTTTGGGTTTATTTGGAGCTCATCTGTTAATGCATGGAGACATCTCATTCTTAATTTTTTCGTTCATATTTTGATGTAGGATAAACAATAACGGTTATGGATTATTTCTCCATAACCATGTTGGCGTGCAAGAAAGTTATTTCAAGGACTATTTCTCCATAACCATGGATGTGGAGCTCTTGATGTTATTTTCTGATACATGTTGTAGTGTCTCTTGAAGTTTATGACCTAGCAACAAAGAACTCATTTTTGCCGTACAGGAAGTGGTAGTGAAGAAGCTCGTGAAGGATTATACAAATCTTTCATGCCATCTCTGTTTTGTTTTTTGTTTTTTGTTTTTGAAACTCTTATCTCTCAGAAATTTTGATTTCAGGTTTTTTTTTCATTTGCATGTGTGGAAAATGTAAGGAAATAACCATGCCCGGATCATCATGGAATTTCATGTTATCAATTCTCTAAAAAAAGGCTCCCATATGTTGTGCAATTTAACTTAGAATTTTTATTATTTTTTTCCATTTGCATATGCGCGCAAACCAAACGGTGGTAAATATAACCATCGAGTAAATTTTGAAATTTGCATATGCAAAGTTAGGACGAACCAAACACAAGAAAATAGTATGGGTGTGCAAACCATTGCATGTACAAACCATTACACGCGCAAACCATTGCATGCGTAATGGTTTGTATGCGTACCAAACACACCCTAAGTGTTTATTTTCAACTAATGAGTAATCAATCGTCAACAAATCATTTTGTGAAATTTTGAAGAGTCATTTCTACAATGAGTATATTTAGGCTCTGCTTGGTATACTATAAATGAATACATTTTGCAAAAGAATGCAAACGCATTAAGTTACCGTGCATTAGTTTATGGTTGCTTGGTAGCAATTGAGAAAAACTCTGTAAATTAATACATCCCAATTAACACAGTGATTTTCCATTTAGATCAATTTTTCACGCCCCTCCGCAAGAACATGTGTCCTCACCGTAACCTCATTCACTCTAACGCCCACCTCCTACTAGTAACACTTCGATAACCGCCCTCGATGACTGCCTAGAATATAAGCCACATGGCACACTTTTAGAGGATGCTAACGTATGGATGTTTGACCAATCCCTAGATGGGCCTACAAACCAAAAATCAGCCTGATTAGTGATTTAAAACCTTTGGATCCTTGTACCCAAATCATGGTGAAGAATGATTGAATTCTCACTGTTAAAATCAACCCATGAAAATCTCCAATCCAATGCTTATAAATCATTAATAGGATCCTTGTACCCAAATAATGGTGAAGAATGATCAAATTCCCACGGTTAAAAATCAACCAATGAAAATCTCCAATCCAACGCTTTTAAATCACTAATCAGGCTGATTTTTGGTTTGTTGGCCCATCTAGGGATGGTTTGTAGATAATTACATATCTACACATTATGATTGTGTAGGACCCACTGTGGGCCTCACAAATTTTAGATCATGCCAGTACTTGATTGGTCTATGACTATGCATCTCTTTGAGTACAACTTACTGACCACCGATAAGCACCGACTACCCATAATACGAGCCACGAGGTACACTCTTAGAGGACGCTGACCATATAGATGTTTGGCCAGTCCCTAAGTGGACCCACAAACCAAAAATCTGCCCGATTAGTGATTTTAAGCCTTTGGATCTTTGTACCCAAATAATGGTAAATAATGCTCAAATTCCTACAGCTAAAATCAACCCATGAAAATAACTTCAAAAATTTCATGACTTCAACTAACGCTTAGAAATCACTGATCAAGTTGATTTTGGGTTTATAGGTCCACCTAAGGATTGACCAAACATCAAGACAGTCAGTGTCCTATAAGAAATTGCCACATGGCTTATATTGTGGGTGGTGAGTTAGCTAGCTACCTAACAAGACTAGCTGTGGTCTGATAAGATTTATTAGCTAACCTATAGTTGTTTGGCTTTGGCCATCCTTAGGTGGACCTACGGACCGAAAGTCAGCCTAATTACTGATTTATAAACGTTGGATTGGAGTCTTTTTCGTGGGTTTATTAGGTGGACCAAAAGGCAGTGGAGAGTATTAGATATGGCTCTACCCAACACCATTTGGCATTAGGTGTACGGTGTACCTTGTTACATCACAACCTTTTTCTTCTCTTAGAGTAAACCTTGCTCACACGGGGCTGTAAGCGAAGTCGATCACAGCCCACAATACAAGACACGTGGCATATCATGATGACCGTATGGATGTTTGTCCAGTCCCTTGGTGGACCTGCTTACCAAAAATTAGCCTGATTAGTGATTTACAACCTTTGGATCTTTGCACCCAAATAACGTTCAATAATGCTCAAATTACTACAGCTAAAATCAACCCATGAAAATAACTTCAATCCATCGCTTAAAAATCACTGATCAAGTTTATTTTTGGTTTGTAGGTCCACCTAGTGATTGACCAAACATCCATACGATCAGTGTCCAGTAAAAGTATGCCACATGGACCGTATCATGGGCTATGATCGGCTTTGCTCACAGCCCCACGTGAGCCAATGTTTACTCATTTTCTTTCTCTTTTCCATTCTAAATCTGAAAGTTCAGTTTTTTTATTTTTCTTAAAAGAATAAAAAAAATCATTCATTTTTGGGTCATCTACTTTTCTAATTTCTTATCCTATTTCATTGCATCTTCTGCATTGTGATTCAACTAGTTTTTTCCATCATTTCAATGCAAGACTTTTACCTCAAGTGACGCACAGCCGCCGCATTCATTTACAGTGGTTCCACTTTACCATGGTAACCAAGCACCAAAATTTGTAGGACGCACTGTAAACGAATGCATTTGCATCAATATACGGTATACCAAGCAAAGCCTTAGTGCAGACCAAGTCGGAGAATATAAGATTATGTGCGGTCAAGCATACAAGATTTGCTAAAACCTTGATAAGGTTAAATCTGATTGAGTTTAGACAAGAAGAGAAGCCAAACACTCAAATATGTGTAGTAAACTTAGAATGTAAGTTTGTGTTTAGGAAGGTGATCAGTTATATAAAGAAATGCAAATTCTAATTAAAATTGTAGCCCCAAGTCTCTATATCCTTTAACGGGTGTGGGAGCCTAGTTAGCAATATCCCGTTTAATACACATATTTCACGTACTTTTAACAAAACTTATTATATTGTCATATTATTCAAAGATTTGGTAAAACTCACTTATTTATGAGGAATCTTATTCACAAATATTTCATTAATTATTGAAAAAACATATTGTTGCATGTGGAAAAATGGAAAAGAAACATTTTTTAAATTTTTTTTTTTTGTATTATTTGCTGAATTTATTTAATGTGTTTTCAAATGACAAATCATAATTATACTCGAACTTTTACTATTGCATATTTTTTGTCGTATGCCAAATTGCTAAGTAGGGGTAAACTTGTAATTTTGACCTTTGGCTGAGGCCGGTTCAGCCCCATCCAAAAATGACCTGGCTTTTTCATTTTTCTAAAATTGACTAGGCCTGACATGTTATAAGGCCTACTCCCTACAGGCCTTGGGCTGGGCCTAGTCCTTGAAATTTGGCCTGACCGGCACTGTAGACCAAGCCTGACATGGCATGCCATAATTACAAGCTTAAGTAGGGTTAGGAGTTTGAGAGAGCATTATACAAACACTGGTAATGGTTGGGGACATCTCAAACTTTTCAGCTCAAGGAAGAGCCCCATTGTTATCTAGGGTTTAGGAAAGGCGAAGACTCCCTCCTCCCTATTTTCTCTAGTTTTCTTCATCCTCTCTTCTTCTCTTTCTCTTGTGCTACTCTGGCGAATTGGTGTGTTCCTAATTACGTGCTTGATGGTACGACCGGGCCAAGATCAAATTGATAGAAGATGATTTTGGTTACTAAATTTTGAGTTTTGATACGTAGTTTGGCAGTGTGCCTATGTCAAAGGGACAGAAATGCTCATTCACTATCTCTAAAGAATTAGGTTACAATAATTTCCTCTCTCATTCTCTCACTCTCCCAATGAGCAAGTACAACCCTAACGCCACTTCAGAGATATATAATCTCTGGTACAAAACAATATGAAAGTACCCCCAATACAAGTTGTACCCAAACACGAATTGTACGAAACCTGAACGGACTGCTTGTACATATTTGTATCCAAAAAGCTGGACTCTGCTATTGAGGGTGTACACCTTGAAATTTTCTCCCTTACTGAGCATGAGGAAAGTGCCTATGTACCCTTAAATATAAAAAGCCTATCCAGATTATATGATAAATAGAATAATTGTTAGAGGTGGAGCTGATGGTAGCCAATAGGCACCATGAACATGAACAATAGGCTTTTTCTTCTTCAAATAACTCTCTCAGATGGGTTATTAATGGGCTAAACCTTCATCTATATCTACAAACATGGTTCTCCACTTGGTGCATGGCAGTTGAGCTCAATATGCTCCTCCACCATATGGGCCAATCACAAGGCTTGTTGACCCCACTTGCCTACAACTCACAAGGTGGTCAAGCCCATTGCCCATATGAGCTTGTTCCCTAGGTTGACTAGGTCAGCCCAACTGTGCCATCTTTTGAACAGTTCCTTGAATCAAGGGTAAAAAAAAAAGGATTAAGCAACCCTTAATGACATATGCAAAGTGCAAACTTAATTAATGTAACCAATCATCTTCTTCCTGTAGGAAATGTGGGACTATTCCCACTTCCACTATAATCTCAACTTAGGTAAGAAAAAGACATACGGGATAAATGTCTATTTAAGTGGTTGGGGTTCAACTCCCCCCCACAACCACCCTTACTTAATTATTTAATTTTATCACTTTTAAAACCTATTTAATTTAAAACATTAAGTCCAAAATAAAGCATCTGCTACCATGTTGTTAAGCAGAATATGTGGCAAGACACCGTACGCTAACCGCACTGGATAGATTCCGTTCTTTGGTTATAATTTGTTGACTTTTAAAATGGATTTAAAGTTACGACCGCCATTATTTTGAAAATAACATATGTTATCCGTTATGTCACTGTTGTCGATGTTATTTTAAAAATAAAAATAAAATAATATTATTTTGACGTTTTTTGAGCACGGTGTAACCCGTTATAACGGAGGTATTAAACCTTGATTCCAAATAAAATAAAATAAAATTAAACCCAATAAATGAAATGGGTTAGTGCTAGAAATTAAGTTATGTGTTGGTGAATAAGAATAGGGTTTTGAATTTGGATGATGGAGTCATTTAGTGGATCATCGACTACAGGTCTATGTAACCCACATTCCCACCCATATCCATCTACTTAGAAGACAAACATAGCTCAACCATCCAACCACCATTTCCAGAGTAGGGGGTTCAATCAAATTCTTGGTGGTTGGGCCTATTCTACTTGTTTGCTTCTTTGGTCTGATATTTGCCCATTTTAAGATGTGGACAATAAATCCAACGGTCTCCATCAATATGAATGTGGGTCTATTATGGGTGAAAATAGGTTATACAAATGGGTCGGGCTCCAGGGACCAGCCTTTTTTTTTACCGTATGTATGTTTGACCAATCCCTAAGTGGACGTACAAACTAAAAATCAGCCTTATAAGTGATTTCTAGGCGTTGGATTGGACTTATTTTCATGGGTTGATCTCAACTGTAGGAATTTTGAGCAGTATTTGAGGTACAAAGATCCAAAGGTTTGAAATCAGTAATCAAGCTGATATTTGGTTTGTAAGTCCACCTAGGGATTGGTCAAACATCCATACGGTCAGAGTCCTCTAAGCTGATTTTATGTAGCTGATTATGTAGGTATCCCCATCCAACAAACCCATCAATTCCAAGTTTGCTCATAATCTAGTTAGCTTTTCATTGATTTACCTACAGAAAATGACAGTCTACTGAAGCTTTCAAGACCTGAGGATGACAATAGGAATGTCGACAACGACTATAGATGATGCTTACATTCCGCTTCATTAAAATGGTTAGGGTCGTTTCGTTGGTCGTCCATTTCATCAATAATCCACTTGTCAAAAGATTGGGTGAGATTCATATTAGAGAATACCATTGTAATAAGGTGTGTGAGATGCATCATATCATTATCGGTGTATCTCATCTGCCTGCACAAAAAGACAATTTTTTAAATTTGGCTCTACTATCACTCTCCATTTCTTTTTTCTCTTGACTAAATTACCTTTCCAATCTCGTATTAACGTCGAGTTAACTTAATATCAAGACTAACGTTACTCTTGATATTTATAAACCTTTTATGTCCATGTCTACTATTCCAAAATGCCACATGGCACATTCTCTATCTGTCCGCATGGATGTTCGGGGTACTAAATTCAATGGCCAGAAATCATCGATCAGGCTGATTTTCATTGGGTAGATCTGCGGAATGGTGAGCAAACATCAACTCGAACATTAAAGGTCTGTTTGGTACGCATACAAACCATTACGCGTGCAATGGTTTGCGCATGGAATGGTTTGTGCATGCAAAGGTTTGCGCACCCATACTATTTTCTTGCATTTGGTTCGCACTAACTTTGCATATGCAAATTTTAAAATTTATGCACTGTTCATATTTACTATCATTTGGTTCGCGCGCATGCTCACTTAGGAAAGCACAAAATACGTGGGCCTCACATATTAAGTAAGAAAATTTTTTTCTCTATAATACGTGGGCCCTACATATTTGAACATAAATTTCAAATTTTCAAAAACAAAAAAAATGACAAAAAATAGAAAAATAATGAGCAATAACAGAAATAATGGACCATTTTTTTCACAAAATTTTTCAGAAAATAATGGTCGTTATTTTTCAGTATATTTTTTCAGGCAGATGAGATAACGGCAAAAATAACGTAATGAGGGAGGTCCGAATCCGTTATGGCAAAAATAACGGCCGTTGTAACGGATTCAGACCTCCCCCGTTACGTTATGTACCGTTAAAATCGTCAAAAAGTAATGATCGTTATTTTCTGTTGTAACGAAAATAAATAACATTATTTTTTAAAAAAATTTGTAAAAACAAGGGCCTTTATTTTTTATTTTTTGTTTTTCTATTTTTCTCGTGTTTTAAAATTTCAAATTTTAAATTTCAACGCCACTTTATCCATTATTTATGTTTTTTTTTTTTTTTTTTTTTAAAGATAGAGCTTGATTTGAGAAAATATTGGATTTTAATTTGTACCTTATGCAAATCGTTTGCACAAGGAGGTTGTGTAAACGATTCCTCAGGGGTGAAATAGGTTTTTAATTGCTAAAGAGGGCGAGTATTCATTTACTCGTGTGCATGTGCCAAATCGCCGAATGCACGCATACCAAATATGCGTGGAAAACAATTGCATGCATAAACCTATTTGCACACCCAATTTGAACGAAACGCACCCTAACCAATTTGTACATCAAATATTGATACATATGCCGTTTCAAAAGTTTGACTCGCACAAGAAATGCCACGTGCATGGGATAATGCTTGAGCATTTTTTCATCATAGGCTTCGGGTTCAAAGCCACGATGATAATTGCGCTTATCTAATGGCCATAAACAGCCAATCAGTTTGATTTTGTGGTGTGTAAGTCAACCAATGGGTGGGCCAAACATTCATAGTGCTAGTGGTCTCGAGAAATTGGTAGGTCAACATTCATCTCAAGGGCACTCTACCTCCCACACCACTAGAAATCAATTAGATAATGGAGAATTAGTGAGTAGAAATTTGCTGGTGACAGCCCAATATGAGAAACGTGGCACACTCTTAGAGGAGATTGACCGTACGGATGTTTGGCCAATCCCTAGGTGATTTAAAATTTTTGGATCTTTTACTCCAAATAATGGTCAATAATGATCAAATTCCACGGTTAAAAATCAACCCATGAAAACGTTTCCAATTCAACGCTTACTAATCAGGCTAATTTTTGGTCTGCATGCTCATCTAGGGTTGGGCCAAACATCGATAAGGTCAGAAATATCTAAGAATATGCCAGGTGGCTCATAGTGTGGGCGGTAAGTAAGTTTGCTGACCGGCTCGATAATTAGCGTAGAATACAAGTGGGACACGTGGAACGTCCTGTTACGTGTGTCACTAACGTTGGAAGATCCCATAATCACTTAATTAATGCTCTCTAAACGAGTGTCCCATTCAGGAAGTGGCCGGCCCCACTGAACATGGTCCTGATTATGCTTGCGCGTCACGTGTACAGTGTGGCACGTTGGTGCACACCATGACAGGGCCTGTCATCAAGGCTGATGACAGGGTACAATAGGAGCCACGTGGAGCATTCTTAGAGGACTATGACCGTATGGATGTTTGGACAATCACTAGGTGGACTTACAAATCAAAAATCAGCCTGATTAGTGATTTCTAGGCGTTGGATTGGAATTGTTTTCATGGGTTGATATTAACCGTGGGAAATTTGATCATTATTGACCATTAGTTGAGGTACAAGATCCAAAGGCTTGAAATCACAAATAAATCAGAATTTTTGTTTGTAAGTCCATATAGAGGTTGGAAAAACATCCATACGGTCAGAGTCCTCTAAGAGTATGCCAAGTTGCTCCTATTACACCCTGTCATCGGTCTTGATGACAGGGCTCTGTCAACAAGGTCTTACTCGATTAAGAATTAGCCAATTAAAGGATAAAAAAGGAAAAAAAAAAGGAGAAAAGTAAAAGACAAAAAAAGGAGTAGTGTTGATGTCATCCCGAGGAAAAGTAATCCCTAGCTGGTTCTGCTGACTGTTGGATTGTCCTAGGGATTTCTGAATCATAGGGAAACGTCCTCCTCAGGCTGAGAACATCATTTTTCTTTATTAACTTTATTTTCAAATTTCATGGCTTTCTGTCTCTCTGAATATGGCCTTTGCTTCTCCCCAACGCTCAGTAGCAACTATTGAATAATAGCATCGAATACAGCATAAAAACAACATCGTTCTCACTAGCACCTTCCTTTCTCTTCTTCGTCTTCTTCTTCTTTTCTTCGAACAACAAATACAGTAGAGAGAGAGAGACGGCTGTTACAGATGCTCTGCAAATGGGGAAATTCGATCAAGCACAGCAGCAGCTGCATGAGCAGATTCAAGATAGAGAAACGGAGAGATCTTATTCGCAGCTTTTCTGCGAAAGCTGTTTGAGTGGTCTTCTAAAGATCTGGAGTGCATTCAACCTCAAATGCCTCTTCGTTTTGATTCTCAGCGCCTCTCTTTTCCTCTCTACGATCTTCTGGCTCCCTCCTTTTCACCCAATAAAATCTGGGTTTGATGCTGATGTTGCAGATCAACTCAATGGTATGTTTCCTGCTTCTTTTTCTTCAATTCAGGATTTGTTTTTATTTTAGGGCGTGTTTGATTGCCGAGTGGGAAAATTGCATTTTCCTTGGGAAAACACAACTGTCCCTTGTTAGATAACAATTTTAAATCTGTATAATTTTCCCTACCAAGCCATTTAAATCTGGATAATTTTCCCTTATTAGCCCGGAATTCATTTCCCATCCAGATAGGTGAGAATTCATTTCCACCCCAAAATACGCATTTATCTTCTCACGTGATTGAAATATGTGTTCTCAGTTGCAATCAATTAGCCATTTAAGGCATTTCTCAGGAGTAATTTCTCGGGAAATATTCTGTGCAATCAAACACGCCCTTATGTTATTTTATTTTTTGGTAATTATGGTATTTGGTTTCTTGGGGACATGGGTATGCGTTTTTTCTTATGTTTTCTAGGCTTTGAAGATGGGTTTTTGGTCGCTTGTTTTTTCTTTGTTAGGAGATGTGTTTTTTTAGGGATTTTTTACTTGTGGGGCGGTGGAGAAACGTTGTACTATTTAATAGATTTCATGTTTTGATTTTTCGGGTTCTTCTTAAGCTAAGAATTGTAATCCGATTCATCTTCCAGACCTTGTTAACTGTCGTAAACTTAGGAAATGTGTTCTGCATATCTTTTGCAGTCTAAATCAGTGCTAAGTGGTTGTAGTTGGGGCCTGTTTGGTTCGAAATGATGCTAAATCCGAGACAACGACAGCATCTGTACTTTTAAATGCCATTCTTTTCATATATTTGTTCCGTAATAGTTGTAATACTTATAGATAGAAATGTAACTAGGAAACACATAGGATCTCAGCACATACACCTAGGTTCAATGTTTAAATCTCCGGGAATCTAGGTTGGCAGAACTATCTCGTAGAAGTAGTTTGTTTGTGAGGTGTGCCAATGAATTGCCATGAGAGCATCGCCAAGAAACACACCGTGTGAGTTGGCTATGAACACTAGCTGTTCATGAACAAAGGCAGAGAAAAAAAAAATCAGTTCGTTATACACTAAATGTTATGGACGTTATTAAGGACTCTAGGGTACTAAGAAGTTAAATCTTTTCGTTCACTCAAAAGACGAGATATATATGCGTATGTGTAGTTTATCCTATTGATTTTGGAAGACTTTGATGGAAGCGCATTTCTTTGAGGAAATCTCATCATGTCCAAGAATATTTTCATGGGTTTCCTCAATTTTAGTCGGTCAAAATGTTAAATGTTAAAAACAAAAAGAAGATAAATAAATTTCTGGCTTGATATATGTTCAAAGGTACTTGATTTTAGCCAGATTCATTTATGCAAGATTGTTATTTGGTCCAGCAGTTGGTTGAGAATCTGTTAGAATTGTCATTGGGGTTGATGAAGTTGGTTTGGAATACACTAAACACTGAATCTTAGAGGAGTGAGTCTTTCAAACAAAGTTTCCTAGCAAATTTGAAGGACTTCACAAACAGAGTTGCTTGGAATACAAAACTTCAGTTGCAGTCATGTCGATAGTTGATACGGTATGACAAGGAGACATTTCTACATGAGAGGATGTGAATGTATTAATCTTCTATCCAAAACTTGTTTAAACATGTAGTTTGAAGTCTTGAGGTGCTAGACATTTAGTTTTGGTGTTTATGAAGTTTGAGAAACCAAACTTGTTACATTTTTAACATCTCCCAATGTTTTAGTTTTGTATTTATTTATTTAATTATATACATGTTCCAGAAACACTTAGTAGAATATGTGTCATTTACATCAACGGAGTGGCCGTCAGTTTGTGTCGTATAAGCTATGCAACATATAATTAATTCACGCACAACCATAGGTGCTTAGGGTGAAAACAAATGAAATTGGGGTTTTTCCCAAATTTCAAAATTTTACCCTAAATGATCTTCAATCTGTGCACTAATCCAATGGAAATGAATCATAAATCCATTGATTCGATGCATTTACACCTAATCTATGTATTTGTAGCAAGAAACAACAAAAATTCCAGTTAAGAACAAGAAATTTCATACGCACATTTCGAATGTGGAAAAACCTCAAAACGGGCTTTGATTTCTCCGTACGATCAATCCGTGAGGTTTTTAACAAGAAATCTACAATGGATTGGTCATTTTGTGATGAAGAATATATGGGGAGGGGTTAATTGGATCAAATATGGGATTTGAGATGGTTTTGAGATCAAATGGGATGTTTCTTACTTTCTCGAAATGTTTCCATACATGTCGAAACATGTCAACCAAAATAATATATATTTACACAATTACACTGTTAGTTGGTCAAAATTTATTGTTCATGGCGAAATATTTCGACATAAATTGAAATATTTCGCAAAAGTCAACATTTTTTTATGTATGTATTCATTCATGTCGGTAACCCAGAAAATGAAAATATTGCGTGAAATATTTTGATAGTTCTGCAAAACTTATTTCCTTGGTCCTGGCCAATCCCGAGATCACTCAAGATTTTGAAGTTTGAACCATGCGTAAGTTAATATTCATGCCTTGATGCCTGACATAATGGTAAATAAGCAACAAAATCGTCGCTAAATAGTAAATAAGAAATAAATAAACTAAATCTTGTGGGGTAACTTGATTTCGGCTTCTTTGGGCTCGTATTGATGCTTCTTTGGGCCCATTGTCTATGTTGTATCACTTTATTTCTTGTGAGATATGGTTTGCCTTTTTCCCAACATAGGTTTGAGTTGAACATTTGACAAGGCTAGAGCATGAAAAGAACTCTTTCCAAACATACCCGTAGTAACATAGCATGTTCTGAGGGCTCTAGGGTCTCTCTTCATCAAGGTTTAAAATTTCAGTTTTGGTCGGCATTTCGGTGTGGCCCGAAACCGAAATTTTGCTTGAAATTTCGGGATTTCAGCAAATTTCGGCTTAAAAACCCATATTTCGGGGATTTTGGTACCCCCCGAAACCAAAATTTCGGCCTAAACGCCGAAATTTAAAACCTTGCTCTTCATAGACCTAGGAGTCCTCGGCTCTCCCTTTTCGTCGGTGACGAGATGTAGTAGCAAGAGGGGGGTTCTAGGGATGCTGATGGTGGGGCTCAAATGCTTTCTTGTTAGGGGTCGTCAAATCTTAGATGGGGTCTTAATAGCCAATGTGTATTGACTCCAGATTTAAGTCGAGAGAGTTGGGAATTGTCTGTAAGATTGATATGGAAAATGCGTATGGCCATGTAGACTGGAGATTTCTGGATTACATGCTTCATAAGATGGGTTTTGGTGAGAAGTGAAGATTGTCGGTTAAAATGCATCTTGTCTGCTTCCTTCTCCATTCTTGTGAATGGATCCCTTGCTGGTTATTTCAAAAGTTTCTAGGGGTTGAGACAAGGGGATCTATTATCCCTCTTCTTGTTTGTTGTGGTGGTGGAAGCTTTAGGGAGCATGATTTCTAGAGCCATGAATACTGGTCAGTTACAGGGTTTTGTGGCCGCTCCTGGAGTTCCTGTGATTTCCCACCTTTTGTTTGCTGACGACACCCTTGTCTTCCTTGGGCCTTCTGTCTCTCAACTTAGATTCCTTAGAGGCCTCCTCTATTGTTTTGAAGCCGTGTCGGTGTTGCGTGTGAACTTGTCCAAAAGTAAGGTGTATGGCGTGGGAGAGGTGGAGAACATCACGGGCTTGGCAGGCATTCTGGGATGCCTCATTGAGAGTGTTAAACAACCATTTACCCCAAAAGATCGACCTGTTGGGGAAAGGCGAAACAACTATGTATACCAACAGGCTATGATGCCCGGATACGGATACGGATACAGACACGGACATTGATACAGGAAGCGGGGATACGACTCGACATTTTCTAAAATCAAGAACATGGATACAGATATGAGTATCTTATTTTGTAGTTCAAAATTTTTATTTTTTCTAAGTTTTTCAACTTTTTATGGAGGATACGTGGGGATACGTGTCGGTGGAGTGTCTGGTGTCCGTATCCGTGTCGACACGACACGACATTGGTACGAGGCACTAGTACAAGTATCCGGGTATCACAGCCAACAGGTCGTCAGGCCAACACAACACATGCGTGGGAACACACCATCCGTTAATACGCCCCCTCAGCGGGAATACACTCTGTTGGAGACTTGAACCCGCGACCTTCCAAACCTTTAGGCTCTGATACCATGTTAAACAACCATTTACCCCAAAAGATCGACCTTTTGGGGAAAGGTGAAAGAACTATGTATACCAACGGATCGTCGGGCCAACACAGCACGTGTGCGGGAACACACCATCCACTAACAGAGAGTTTGCCGGCTACATATTTGGGCCTCCCTTTAGGGTAACCTACAAATCTAAGGCCCTTTGGGATCCTGTTATTGAGTGTGTTGAGAGGAGGCTAGCTTTGTGGAAGTCTAGTTATTTGTCGAAAGGTGGTAAATTGGTGTTGATCAAGTACCTTTTCCAGCCTACCAATCTACGATTTATCACTTTTTGCAGTTTCTAGTAGTATGACGATTGTTTTGGAAAAGTTCACGAGGGTCTTTTTGTGGAAGGATAGGGTCGAAGGCTCGAAGCCCACAAATTTCATTTAGAGTGGAAGACTGTGCATCCCCCAAGTCTAAAGGAGGATTGGGGATTAAGCAGATTAGAGTGATGAACCAGGCTCTTTTGGGCAAGTGGTTATGGAGATTTGGGGTAGAGATCTCTAGTCTATGGCGGATGGTCATTGTGGGCAAGTACGGGATCGTCATTTGGGTTGGAAAGTAGAGCGGCTCGTCTTTAGTATGGTTATAGCGTGTGGAGGGGATCTTGAAGTTTATTGGGGACTTTTCCAGTGGTGTTTGGTTTGGTGCAGGATTAGGGAATAGGGTTAGGTTTTGAGAGGAAATTTAGTGCACGGTGTCACGGACACCTTCCTTGATTAGGAATTTACCCGTGTGGCACCCGATCACCCACTGGATCATGAGTCAGCCTAGTCCGGTCGTCCTGGTCGCGGCCTAGATCACAATCACACAACAAGCAAGAATACACAACAGATAGAACAAAAATCAAAGATTAGTTCATTAAATAGTAATGGAAATGGAAAGACACTATAACCTATCCTAGACTCGAAGGGGAGCAAAGGATGCAAGAATGTGCCAAGGGGTCAAGCACAGCTCCACTCTATTACAACACTCACGTTCCCTATAAGTATGTAAATACAATTTTTTATACTTGGAATAGGAAACATCAATTCTTGAAGCGAAGTGTACTTTGACTTCATTTTGCGCCTACACCTCGGATTTAGATTCCGTCTTCTTTATTGGACTGAGAATGACATTTACAATTCGGAAAACATATTATACACCTATATGACAAAACAAACAGGCCATGGCCATGCGAACAGCGCTGGACAAGATGGCCGTGACAGACTCCCCCACTTATGAGGTCGACGCCCTCTTCGACTTTTCGCCAAGTACTCTTCAATCTTGTCTGCATGAGGGATCAATGAGCTGGCTCGTTCCCAACTGGTCTCTGCATCTGGTAGTCCCTTCCATTTGATCAAGTACTCGATCTCTATGGCTTTGTTAGGAAGGTTGTTGGCACGCCGATCAGCTAAAACACATTGCACTTCTCTTCCCGGCATTGATGTTATGTTGGGCGTGAGTCTTGTCGGGATGTTGCGAGTTGGATCTACTGGGTCTTCATGATAGGGCTTCAGGCAACTCGCATGGAATACATTGTGGCTCTTGGAGAGATAGTGGGGCAACTGCACTTTAAATGAAACTTTCCCAACTCGTGCAGTGATAGGAAATGGACCTTCGTATCGTCGGATAAGACCCTTATGTGCTTTGCAGAAGAATCTCCATTGATCTTGTTTGAGCTTGACAAGAACCAAGTCTCCCACGTTGAAGTTATGAGGTTTCCTTATCAGCCCACTTCTTCATTCTGTGAGATGCTTTCTCAAGATATGCTCTTACGATGTTCGCATTCTTCTGCCACTCCTTTGCAAACTGATAGGCTCTTGGACTACTACCATTGTAACCTGTAGCAACCATGTGGGGTGTAAGCGGTTGTTGGCCTGTGACTAGCTCGAAAGTACTCTTATTGGATGAAGAGCTCTGCTGTACATTGATACAAAATTGCGCCACATCGAGCAAATTCACCCAATTATTCTGGTTTGCTCTTACAAAGTGCCTCAAGCATTCTTCAATGAGCGCATTGAAGCGCTCGGTTTGTCTGTCAATTTGAGGATGGCTACTTGTCGACAAGTCCAACTGAGATCCAAGGAGCTTGAAGAGTTCCATCCAGAAGCGTCCTGTGAATCTCGATTCCCTATCACTCACAATGTTTTGAGGTACTCCCTAGTACTTCACCACATACTTCAAGAACAAGTAAGCCGTTTCCTCAGCAGTGCAATGCAATGGAGCAGGGATGAAGGTTGCATACTTAGAAATCGATCCACCACCACCAGGATGGACCCATACTCCCCCACTTTTGGTAAAGCTGATATAAAATTCATGGATACACTCTCCCATGGTCTTTGGGGTATTGGCAAAGGCTCCAAAAGTCCTAGGGGCTTCTCCCTCTCCACTTTATCTTGCTGGCACATGAGGCCACCCGGGTGACCCGCCCATGGAGTGTCGTGACACTCCTTCAAAAGATTTCTCCTTAGGTCTCCCCACCGTGGCACGTAAAGACGACCCCCTTTTGTGTACAATAATCCCTCATGGATGTAAAAGCGTTGGGATCTCCCTTCCTCAACCATAGGCCAGAGGGTCTTTGCATCTGGGTCAATCTTTAGTGCTTTCCGAACACGGTCGAGCAAAGTGACCTTCAACTGGTGAACACTCCGTTGTTCCTCAACTTTTAGAGCACATAGTTCAGCCTTGTGACTCAAGGCATCAGCAACATGATTTGTTCATCCTGGCCTATACTCTAGTTCTAGGTCTAACTCTGCTAAGAACTCTTGCCAACGAGCTTGCTTGGAAGTTAACTTCTTCTGGGTCATGAAGTGAGATGCAGCAATATTATCGGTCTTGACTACAAACTTCGACCCCAATAGGTAGTGTCTCCAAACTTGTAGGCAATGAATGATGGCTAACAACTCCTTCTCCTGAGCTGTGTAGCGTCTTTCCGTCTCAGAGAGCTTGCGACTCTCGTAAGCAACCGGATGACCCTCTTGCACAAGTACCCCACCAAGAGCATAGTCAGAGGCATCAGTGTAAACTTCAAAAGGTTTGTCCAAGTCCAGGAGGGCAAGGACAGGATCGTGAGCTACAATAAGCTTCAAGTCCTCAAAAGCTTGGCAGCACTCTGTTGACCACACCCACGGCCAATCCTTCTTCAACAACTCAATAAGTGGCGTGGCTCGAGCAGAGTAACCTTGGATGGACTTGCGGTAATAGTTCACCAAGCCCAAGAATGACCGCAGCTCGGTCACAGTGGTCGGAGTCTTCTACTCTTGAATGGCTCTGACCTTCTCTATGTCCATCTTAACTTTTCCGACCCCAATGTAGTGACCCAAGAACCCAATACACTCCTGACCAAAGCAATACTTCTCCTTCTTCACGTACAAGTGGTTCTTCTTTAGCAGGTCAAACACGGTCCGCAGGTGCCTAACATGTTCCTCCAATGTCGAGCTATACACCACGATATCATCCAGATATACCACCACAA
Organism: Euptelea pleiosperma; assembly: GCA_035048495.1. Lineage (NCBI taxonomy): Eukaryota > Viridiplantae > Streptophyta > Magnoliopsida > Ranunculales > Eupteleaceae > Euptelea > Euptelea pleiosperma. The sequence goes on along the minus strand of CM068552.1, from coordinate 24,282,103 downwards.
TCTTGTCTAGGCGGTCATGGAAGATCTCATTCATCAAGGTGCAAAATGTAGCTGGTGCATTAGTCAGCCCAAAGGGCATGACCTGAACTCGAATGCCCCATAGCGAGTGACGCAAGTTGTCTTAGGCTCGTCTCCCTCAGTGATACGAACCTGATAATACCCTAATTGCAGGTCCAACTTCGAAAAGTATCTTGCTGATCCCAACTGATCAAACAAGTCTGCGATCAAGGGGATGTAATACTTGTTGCGCACCGTTACCTTGTTTAGAGCTCGGTAATCAATGCACAACCTTAAGCTCCCATCATGCTTCTTTTGAAAGAGAACTGGTGACTCATATGGTGCCTTGGAGGGACGGGTGAAGCCTGATTCTAGTAGCTCTCCCAATTGCTTCCTAAGCTCTGCCAACTCAGGTGGGGTCATACGATAAGAACCTTTGGTTGGTGGCTTTGCTCCAGGTAGCAACTCTATCTTGTGGTCGATCAGTCTCCACGAGGGAAGTGACTTAGGAAGCTCCTTCGGCATCACATCTTTGAACTCACCCAACATCTTAAGTACCTCACTAGGTGTTGGTAGCTGATACAGCTCTCCCGAGTCAACCTTTAAGGCCGCAAGGTAAGTCACCTCTCATTTCCTTAGTCCCTTCTTAAGCTGTAGGGCTGAGAGAAACTTTTCTCCATGTCCCTTGGTCGATGCCGAGACCATACAAGGAGTCGCCCTGAACAAGCATAATGACTCCAAGTAAGGCATAGGCACTGCCTGGGCCTCATACAAGAACTCCATGTCCAGGATAACTTGGAAGTCATCTATAGGAATGGCCATCAGATTGGTCCTCCCTGACCACTTCCCAATCTCTAAGGGTACTGCTTTGGCTACACCATGGATTGGCCGAGCCGCCGAATTCACTGCTTTGATCTTGCTCGAGTCCTTCTCCAATGTGAGCCCAAGTCTCCTTGCTTCCACTTCCGAGACAAAGTTATGGGTAGCTCCCGTGTCTACCATGGCCCGGGTGGCCTTCTCATTGATCTTCACCTCAAGGAACAACCCCCCTAATTGAGATCTTTTTGTCCTCGACTTGCCCCTTCAAGGCATTTAGCAACCTAAGAGCTCCCATCCTAGGTTTATCTTCCTGTTCATCCTCATCGGCACTCTCCTGTTGACCTTGTGATGCTTGCAAGGCATTGAGAGCTTGCTTCTGAGGATAGTTTGCTTAATAGTAAATAGGTTTTCTAAAATTACAAATAATGTTAAGACATTAATGTAAGTGAATAAGGATTTGTTAATACCTTACTTTATGACTTTTTTATAATTTGCAATTAAATAATAGTTATATAATTAAATTATACCTTGACTAATTAAAGATACCTGCGGCGACATATTACAGACCGTTATGGTCATTCATTTTCACATTACATATGATTATATATTATGGTTTGATAGCTTATGAGTGTGTTTTAATGCTTGTTTCATCATTTCCCAAACTTTTCACAAAAATTTCCACACTATTCCAATCATTTCCGCATTATTTCCATCATTTCCACGAAAAATGTATTATTCTACACTGGTCTAAACCTCAAAACCGAAATTTATTTCCTTGGTGTGAAATAAGTTCTCCATTAGAATCTCCTTTGTTGAGAAATACATTTGGAGAACGAGTGAGATTTTGGTTTCCAAAAATTGGAAATTGTTTCCCACTTGTTTCCCTATCTTATGACTCTCTCTCTCTCTTTCATTTCCCGATTGATGCAAGTGGAGTTCAATTCAACGCACTACTAAGGCTTTTTAGAGAGAACCCCCTAGAGTTCGTAAAGAAACTAAAGGCTTAAAGGAAAATTTCATTCAAATCATTAAGAAGTCCACAATGCTCTCTTAATATATATTTATAAGAAAATAAACCCTAAAAGCTAACTTAAGGACTAAGAAACTAATCTGAAAAATTGATCTAAAATAACTTAAATCTAGCTTCTAAAATGACTAAAATACATATAAATCAGGTTACTATCATTGCATTCACATTTCACACGGTTTTGAAGCTTGGAATATAAGAATCTTGACAAAAGTCGTGAGATAACTATTAAAGATATGGAAAAGAGCTTTCCAACGTATCTAACGGCTTCTCAATCTGATATATGAATAAAAAACTAAGCCTACTGGAAGCTGACTGCATCACTTATGCTTATGCCTCTCTTCCTCTTAACTACCAATAAATGCCAATCTACCCTTAGTTAATAAAAAAAGTAGCAAAAAGGGAAGGGAGAAAAAGGTGATTCTAATTATAGTTCAAGGGTTTCACACTAGAGCATTCTTTTTCCACCTATTACCTGATTCATGCATCAGGTAATTTTTAAGGGTCTGTTTGGAATCTCATTTTATGTGTGTCCAAGAGCAGTCCTAGCCCGGAAGAACCAGTTCAATGTTGCAACTACTTTTCAAAATACCAGCTCAATTCCTGTTCTAAGGGTAAATCTGAAAAAGCGTGGCCCAAAAAGTGGGCTCCACATGGGTACCAAACACAGACCAGAAGGATCAGACCTTAACTGACCACAGCTGGCCCCATTTTTGGGGTTTCCAAACAGTTCCCAAGGGTCACTGTTACGTTGCTGGCACCTTTTCAGCATCCACATCTCTTGCAACTACAGTTGAAACCCAAGCTCAAAGTAGTTATCCATTTAAGGGTATTTTGGGGCTTCCATGTATCACTTAAACGGAGAAAAACTTGCATCCATTGTAAGGAATTATTACCTATAAAAATACTAGCATAAATGGTGGAACACTGCTCCAAATCCAAGGTGTTTTGAGGGATAGATCTGCTTTAACTTTAAAGTCTTCTGATGTAAATGTTTCCTTTACCTCCTGTCGATTTTCCTCTCTGATTCTTCTTCCATTCTCAATCATTTTTTTTCCAATGGCACTGTGTTCGGGTAGTGACTGAGTCGATAATGAAAAGAAAAGGTGGCTGTATGCTGTTTTACATGTGTCCCAAAGCGTAATTCTGGCATCCAAAATAATGCACCTAATTTTTTTTTTGCTTGATTTGGTTTAGTAATAATTAATGTGGTGTGATAAAAAGATTAATATTTAAGATTTTAGTAAATAACATGTGCTTGGTATGTACCACAATTTGTGATGGTGGTTAAGAGGCTTTTTAACAAATCAATGCCAAAACTGAAAACAGAATAAGGAAGATGAGCTGATACATTTGAAAACCAAGAGTAAGAAAGTAAGATGAGCTGATGCCTTTGAAAACCAAAAGAAGGTTAAGAAAAGGAAATAAGGTGGAAGCATTTCCAGCATTCTCTATGTTCATCAATTACCTTTAAATATTGGTACCATGGGATTTACTATCCCCATGCATTTGCCATTCGGGCATGGGAGCTTTTATTTGTTTTTTGAGCTATATAATGATTTGCTTTCCTAGTGGCTTTCATTCGTTCCATTTTGACACTTGATTTCTTTTATCAGCTACAGTGCAAGCAAGATTCAGACTGCAAAAGCCATTTTCACTGCTCCTTGCACACACTGAAAGACTAGAGGATGATATTTTGGGGGAAATAGGCGTGCCAAGCACAAAGGTGTTATTTCAAGCCTCAGCTATTGTATTTATTGTAATCCATTTTAAATGATGAACTATGGATCTAAATGTAAACATTTCTTGACAGATTTTTATCCTATCTATGCACCAATCGGGTACATCAAACTGGACTGATGTGGTGTTTGGTGTTCTCCCTGATCCGAAGAATGTTCCAATAAATTCAGTGTCCTTAAGTTTGCTGAGATCATCTTTGATAGAGCTGTTCCTTCGGCAATTGAATCTGTCTCTGACAACAGCAGTTTTTGGGCAGCCGTCTTCCTTTGAGATTTTGAAGTTCTCAGGGGGAATCACAGTGATCCCTGTGCAATCTGCTTCTATTTGGCAGATACTCCAAATCCTCTTCAACTTCACACTAAACAACTCAATTTCTCAGATACAGGAAAATTTTGACCAGTTAAAGGACCAGTTAAAGTTTGGGTTGCATTTGAGGCCTTTCGAGGTATTAATGTTGTGCCTCTAGATTCCTCAATAATCTTCTTAACACACTACATTTTCAAGTTGTTATTGGATGTTTAATTTTCCTTTTCGCACACAGAATGTATATGTGCAGTTGACAAACAAAAATGGTTCAACATTGGATCCCCCAGTTATAGTGCAGGCTTCTGTTCTGTCAGATGTAGGGAGCCATTACCTTCTCCCACAGAGATTGAAGCAGCTGGCTCAGACAATTACAGGATCTCCTCCTGCGAAGAATCTTGGCCTTGATCACTCTATTTTTGGAAAAGTAAAGGAGATTAGTTTATCATCTTTACTAAATAGTACGCTCCATACATCTCAAGGGTCTCCAACTCCATCTCCATCAGAGGAAAATTATTACTCTGCTCCATCTTTTTCTCCATATCTTGCTCCATCTCCATCTTATGCTCCTGCTCCCTCAGCTTCCCATCATAACCTCTCACCTTGTTTCCACTCTGACTGTTCTCCATCATCTGATAATGCCCTCCATCATGCACCAACTCCTGAAAATGGGCCCAAACCACCTTCGTCTCCATTTTCAAAATCTCCTGCACCTTCAGTAATTACTACTCATTCACCTAGACATAGTCCATGCAGTGGTTCCGTAATTTCACCAAGCCCGGCTCCAACAGATCCTTTTGATCAATCTGCTCCTTCAGATTTTTCACCTCGCGCCGTTACTCCTCATCACCCTCCCCCCGGTCCCACACTGCAGTTGGCGCCAGATCTACCACCTTCACCCTCTGTATCCTTCGGCTATGGTCCAGGCCAGGACAAGAGAAGTGAAAAGGCTTCAATCTCTCCATCACATGCCTCGCCCCCGATATCACCATCCCCATCTTGTGAGTTGCTACTTCCAATATATAACTTATAGTTCGTTGTTTTTTAAGAATCTTTTTCTTCACCTGTTTATAATTCATGGCATGACGCATATCCCAGTTGTGCTTGTGGCATTTGATATTTAGCTATAAAGTTCACCTTTCTTTGTTTTTTTTGGCCTTGTTCTTTTATCTGCTGATTCAAATGGTTTATTTTGGAGATCCTGTATGGTAAAGCGTGTTTTTATGATTATGATTATTATGATTATTATTATTATTATTTTTTTGATTATGATTATTAATGTCCATTGCCGATCTAAAAGAGAAACCTCCCAAGAAGCCAAAATCGTTGGACAAGTGATGATGTATTTTCCTGCATTTTATCTGATTCATCTTACTAGTAATATACCCATCTCCATCCGAGTTCTTTCATTCCGATAGAAATTGGTTGCCTCATTATAAGTTCAATACTGTGGGTGGTTAGCAATTGATACTATGGTTCCCTGGAAGGCTGAGTATTTGGTTGCCCCATATTATGTCAGTTAATTGGTTGTTTGTAATCAGTCTTTTTTTTCAAATGTAGTTGAAATGACGTCGTTCATGTTGGATTCTATATACACCAACGTGAGGGTGCACTTAGTGGGCTGCGTTCCACTACCCCATGTGGGGTTTATTCTCTATTGTATAGAGGTTAAGTGGTGGGCCCACCCACTTAACCTACAATCCATTTTTTATGTTAGTGGGTTAAGTGGTGGGCCCCCAGTTGACCCACACGATTTCTCATTTACTTGTAAAAGGGGTTTCCCTAACTTATATATACCACTTATGGGAGATTGAATATTCACTTCAATCTCCCCATTCTCTCTCTCTCTCTCTCTCTCTCTCTCTCTTAAGCATATTGGCGACAACCTCAAACAACATGGTATCAGAGCATGGTTACTCTAGGGCCTAAATCATTGTCCCCTAGAGTTTCCACGAAGATCTTATATGTGGGCATCCGAAGTCCGGGTAGTTTCTGAGCAAATTGCAGAGGGTCCTCCTGCGAAGTTCTTGGGTCGCTTCTGAAGCAATAAAACCACAGATCTATCATTCCCGGTGTATGCCTGCTATCAGTCGTTAGAGATCCACTATATCCTCGTTCTTTAAGATTTTTTAATCAGTTTTTTGGAAGAACACGTATATCGAGGTTTTTTGGGTTTTGATTTTCCTTAAGATTCGTGTCATTTTTGGGCTCTCTACCCTAGCCTCACCTCTCATAAGGCTAGTAGGGTTCCAGAGAAACTTATTTCAAGATTTTTGGATCACTGGATCTCCGGTTCCAAAAATCGGAACCCGACTCAGATTTTGAGTTTTATCTTCTCAAGATTCGTGCACTGCTTGGGATCTCTACCCTAGCCACACCTCCCTGTGGATTATCTGGGATCTGCAGAGCTTTGTTTGAGAATTTTCTGATCGTCGAATCTCCGGTTCGAAAAATCGGATCCTCAGTTCAGATTTCGGGTTTCATTCTGCCTCGAGATTCGCGCGCTACTTGGGCCTTCTACCCTAGCCGCACCTCCCTGTGGATTATCTAAGATCTACAGAGCTTCGTTTAGGATTTTTCTGATCGTCGGATCTCCAGTTTGAAAAATTGCCCGGCTTTTGGCCTGGATCCGGTTTTTGATTTTTTGGGTTTTTCTCTATTTTAGAAACAAAGATTCCCAGGGCACTTCTACCCTAGCCGCACCTCCCAAAGTGCCCCTAGGAACCTTCCGAACCTTGGTTCAGGTTCTACAGACCTTCTGTTTGTCAGTTGGTTATTTTCAGGCCCTTCTACTGCAATTCATCAGAGGTTTCATCAGTTGAGTATAGCTCTCTGTCTCATGGTTCTCATGGAACCCACAACCCCCAGTTATGCATCACTACGGTCAAGTTTGATGGGACCAACTATCTTGAGTGGAAGACATTCGCTCTCATGTACATCGGGGGACATGGCTATAGTGAGTACCTCAGAGGGAAGACAGTCCAGCCTGCCACAACGGAAAAATCCCACCAGAAATGGGTAATGGAGAACCTTACGGTGATGTCTTGGCTTCTCTATTCAATGCAACCCCAAATTAGCAAGGGGTTCATGTTCCTTCTTACAACAAAGGAAATCTGGGATTCTATTACCGAAAGCTACTCACAGGTTGGCAAGTTTGCGAAGTTCTATGAGTTAGAGCAAGAGATTGCTTGTTTCCGACAGGGGGAGCTCAAGCTTAGTACCTATATGTTTCTCTTCGAAGCAAATGGGAAGAGATGGGTTATTTTAGGACTATACTCCGGTTTGTGCTGCGGATGTGAAGTCTTTCCGTGCTATGGTTGAGTAGTCCCGGATATTCTAGTTCTTTTCCGGACTTCATCCTAGCTTTGAGGCTGCCCATGTTTAGATACTTGGCAGAATTCCTCACCCTACCTCATTGGCATAGGTCTATGCCTACATTCAGGGGGAGGATAGTCGTCACACTGCCATGCAGCTACGCAATGGTAGTGACACTCAGGATTGATCTACCCTTGCCTATGTCTCAGAAGAGCCAGAAACTCTTCCAGAAGAAGACCGGTGACGACATACGACGTCCCAAGTATGATCACTACAGCCATCTAGGCCATGTGAAGGACACTTGTTGCGAGCTACATGGGCGTCGACCAAGTCTGGGCTCAAATCTACGTCAGCGATCTTCAGCGAGACAGGGACCTCCTGCGGCACTTTGTGTTTCAGGACACTGCACCCTCAGCACCTCCTACCACTGGGGTTCTGGACTCTGTTTCTCCCAGTGATCTCGAGCGACTTCGTCGTATGATGGCCCAGCTCAATGGGCAAGCCTCCACTTTCACCTCCACTTCCAGGCTCCAGCTCAGACAGGTACTGGATCTGCTTTCTCTGTATCCACTGTCCCTTCTAGTTCCTCCTAGATCATCAATTCAGGGGCCTCGGATCATAAACTGGTATGTCTTCAGTTTTCTCCAATTATTCAATTTGTTCCGGTCTTGACAAGGTTAAGATAGCTGATGGCACCCTTTCCTCCGTTTTTGGGAAGGGCAATGTTCATGCCTCTTCAGCACTGACCTTGTCCTCAGTACTGCATGTTCCTCAGTTTACAGCTAACCTTTTATTTGTCAGTAGCCTTACAAAGAATCTTAACTGCAGTGTAATGTTTTTTCCCTTTCGTTGTGTGTTTCAGGATTTGGAGTCGAGGCAGACGATTGGCAGTGGACGTGAGGAAGGTGGCTTGTACCTCCTAGATCGTTTAGTATCTTCTTCATCGCATTAGTCCAGCATCAGTAGTAGTAGTTTAGTCAATAAAGACCAGTTACTACTTTGGCATAACCGACTTGGTCATGTACCTGTGTTCGTTTTAAAGCGTGTCTTTCCTGCTTTCTTTTCTCTTTGCGATATTCTGTTCCACTGTGAAGCTTGTGAACTCGCAAAGCATCATCGCACTGTTTTTCCTCTTAGTGAAAGCAAAAGTACTATTCCTTTCAGTATTGTGCATTCTGACGTGCGGGGTCCTGCCCCAGTGATGCCTTTATTTGGCTTCCGATATTTTGTTACCTTTGTTGATGATTTCAGTGGCTCTACTTGGGTATATCTTATGAGGTCGAAAGATGAGGTTTCTTCCATCTTTCAGACCTTCCACAAGATGGTCACCACTCAGTTCAGTACCCCCCTAAAAAATTTTCAATCTGATAATGGGGGTGAATACTTAGATAGGAGCCTTAGAGATTACTTCGCCTCCCATGGCATTGTACATCAAACCTTCTGTCTGTTGACCCCCCAACAAAATGGGAAAGCTGAAAGAAAAAACCGTCAACTTCTCGAGGTTGAGCGTGCCCTTCGTTTTGGGATGCAGGTTCCAAAATCTTTTTTGTCTGAATCTATCCTTCTGGTTGTCTATCTCATCAATCGCATGCCCTCTCGCATTCTTTGCTTTTAGACCTCTATTTCTGTCATGCTTCCTGGTAGTCTAGCCTTCATTGTTCATCCCAAAGTCTTTGGGATGGGCCTTGAGATGTATTTTCCTGGGGTACTCCACTCAGAAGGGATACAAATGCTATCATCCGGGTTCGCGTCGACGTTTCACTTCTATATACGTCACCTTTGTTGAGCACGTTCTGTTCTTTGGTAGTAGGGTGTTTCTTTAGGGGGAGTGTGATATTGTAGACGAGAGCCCTGTCCTCATGCCGCTTCCTGTACCCATCTCCACTCCTGTGCCTATGGCCGAACCTGTGTCTACTATTGACAAGGACACTTTTACTACTACAGCGGCAGATATGCGGGTATGTCAGATCCAGGAAGAAATGACAAGTCACTGACTCTGTGCTTGCTAGTCTACCCTCAGATCCAGCTCCATGTATTGTTTCTACCCCTGCTTTAGTTCATGAGTCCTCAGTGACTCCTACTCTAGAGGTGTGCACTTCGTAAGGGTGTGCGTACTTGTACCGAGCACCCTATCTCCCACTTCGTTTCTTATCAGTCCTTGTCTCCATCTTATCAGACATTTGTTAGCATTGTTTCTTTGCCATCTACTGTTGCAGATGAACAGCCATCCAGAGTGGAAAGGGGCTATGATAGACGGAATGGAGGCTCTTGAGAAAAACAAGACATGGGATCTTGTTTCTTTACCCAGTGGGGGAGAAACCAGTGGGGTGCAAGTGGGTCTTCAATGTGAAGCACAAGGTAGATGGTTCCATTGATAGGTACAAAGCTCACCTAGTTGCCAAGGGGTTCAGCTAGATATATGGGATAGATTACCAGGATACATTTGCACCTGTAGCCAATATGAACTTGATCCGGGTTCTACTGTCCTTGGCTGCTGTTAGTTTTCACAGTATTAGGGTTTGAGAGGGAGAAGTGGAGAGAATTGAGAGAATGAGAGTTGGAGTCGAACTTGGTAGTTTGACCTCTTCTTGTTATTATATATGTATCCCACTTAAATGGCTGTAACCAGTTGTCACCCGATCCAGTGCAGAGGCAGAGTTCCGCTCCATGGCACATAGTGCATCTGAGCTCTTGTGGTTGAAGATCGTGTTAGCAGAACTGGGAGTCAAGGTGACAGACCCAATGAGCCTCTATTCTGATAACAAAGTGGCCATTAGCATTGCTCACAACCCAGTTCAGCATGACAGGACAAAGCACATCGAGGTGGATAGGCACTTCATTAAGGAGAAGCTTCAGCAAGGATTGATTTGTACACCCTATGTAAGGACTCAGGAGCGGGTTGCCGATATATTTTCTAAGGGAGTCAACAAGTCAATCCTGAATACATTGATAGCCAAGTTGGGCATGATGGATATTTTCGCACCAGCTTGAGGGGGAGTGTTGGATTCTATGTACACCCACATGGGGGTGTTCTTAGTGCGCTGCGTTCCACTACCCCACGTGGGGTTTATTCTCTATTGCTTACGGGTTAAGTGATGGGCCCACCCACTTAACCCACAATCTCTTTATTTCATGTTAGTGCGTTAAGTGGTAGGCCCCCACTTGACCCACACGATTTCTCCTTTACTTGTAGAAGGGGTTTCCCCAACTTATATATACCACTTATGGGGGATTAAATATTCACTTCAATCTCCCCATTCTCTCTCAAACCCTAATCTCTTCCTTCTCTCCCTAACCTCCATTCTCTCTCTCTCTCTCTCTCTCAATCTTAAGCATATTGGTGACAACCTCAAACAACAGTTCACAATTATAACGTCATCATGTCAATGGATGGGTCAACTGATTGAAATCATTGAGTTTTAAAATGTTATGGTCAGACTTCATTAGAAACTTGTATAATTATAATGCATTGTCATGTTGAAGCATTCATTACTGGAGTTGGGTGGTTTGCAGATATGTGTTGACAACCACTTTACTCTAAAAGCTTAAGCTGTTAGAGGGAGGCATAATAATGTATATCAAAGGGTCCACAGGTTTAATAGAGGTGGAGTGCTGGCCACACAACCAAACAACACCCTCCCTCAGCATTTTGCCGAGGAATCGAACCCGCGACTTACTGGGACCTCCTGCTCTAATACCATGTTGAAATACTAGGTTGTAACCAGAAAGTAAAAAGGGATAGTACACATGATATAATAGGATAGGAGAGCATCAGTCTATGGGGTTCCGCCTACGAGATCTTATGAAAAAATTGACCTAGTTGAATGATTGTAATAGTAATATGATGTATCAAATTCTTTTTACCAAGAGGAAAATTTATAGTCAAAGGTTCTAGTAGAATAAGTGATTGGATGGCTACACTCATGGTTCAAAGTCTCACTCTGTCTCTGCTGAGACGTCTTATTCCGAAAAGAGGAAGAATCTCCACATGGTCTTTATTGACTTAGAAAAAGCATATGATAGAATCCCTAGAGAATTAATTCGGTGGGTATTGGGAAAGAAGGGAACCCCCAAGTGGATATATTGACATCATTAAAGATGTGTATGAGGGAGCAAAAACTAGTGCTAGAACAATTGGTGGTAAAATAAGTGAATTTCCAATCATAGTGGAATTACACCAAGGATCAACCCTAAGTCTATACCTATTTGCTTTATTTATAGATGTAGTAACTGCTCATATCCAAGATGAGATCCACTGGTGTATGTTATTTGCAGATGACAGAGTATTAGTTGACGAGACTAAGGATAAGGTAATGCAAAATGAGGACTCTGAAGGAATGATTTGAAATCTAAAGGTTATAAAATAAGTTGAACCAAGACAAGAGTATATGGGACACAATTTTAATAAGGATGCACATAGAGATGATCTGGCTATTAAAATTGGCAACCAGGAGATACCTCGAAGCGACCAATTTCGGTACCTTGGTTTTACTATTCATATGAAAAGAGAGATTGAGGAGGATGTTGCCCATAGAATTAGAATGGAGTGCCTAAAGTAGAGATGTGCTTCTGAAGTGCTATGTGTTCCACGTGTCGCCCTGCTGAGCAGCATCCTCCCCAAAGCCTTTGCAATCGTTGGCCAGAAGGACGCCATCCAGAATCTGCCGACCCTTCACAAAAGCCCCTTGTGTATGGGAAATAACTGAAGTAAGCACTCTGTTGATGCGTGAAGCAAGAGTCTTTGCTAGGATCTTGTACAGACTTCCCATCAGGCTAATGGGCCGATAACCAGAATGTTGGGCAATCAAGATACATCATGTTCATAAAATGAGTATAGCCAAGATGAGGATGTTGAGATGGATGTGTAGTAAGACAAAGAAAGACAAAATTATAAATAAACGCATTTGTAAAAATATCATAGTAGCCCCAATAAGTGACAAAATGAGGGAAAGTCGATTGAGATGGTGTGGTCATAAACAATGGAGACCAATGACAGCACTAGTGAGGAGGAATGTGCAAATCAAAGGGCTTAAAAGGGCGTGGGGAAGGCCAAGACAGATGTGGATCGAGGTTTTGAGAAGATATTTTGAGAAACTTAACGGAAGAGATGGCTTTAGGCAGGATTGACTAGAGAAATAGGATTCGTGCAGCCGACCCCTTACTGTTTGGAAAAGGCTTATGACGATGAGGATGATGAAACCTTGTTTTAATTAATGTATGCGTATTTTATAACACATGAAAGATAACACATTTTGCATATAGAGACGAATCACTTTTTTCCCAATGTCTTGTTTTGTCTCTGTTGAGATATCTCGTTCTGTCAGCCTACTGAGACTCAGAATAAGTTTGAGGCTTTAAACCTTGGTTATGATGACTGGGTCTTTTCTTGATGGTGATCTCCCAGGTGGGACTAATCTACAAAATGGATCACTAGATCCCATTCTCATCTCCAGCATGGTGAAGTTTATGGTTTTATTGTTTATTAGCCATATTATGGTCTACAAGATGGTGGACCTAAGATGATGATAATCCCATTATTAGGATGCTCTCCATTACTATTTCATTTTGTGTTTGTGGGTATACTGGGCTACCAGCTAAAGATCTTCTGTAGCCAAATTTTAATACCATGGCTGATGGTGGGAACCTGATTGATGATAAATGCTTGGAGTTGTGTTGATTATCGAAGTACCTGTGGACATTGATAAGCATGTTAATATGAGATGCTCCTCATGGTCAACTCCTGGTATGATTAATTGGGGCTTATGTGGAAAGTGCAACTTTGGTCCTAGGTGGGGGGATTGAGTCGTGCAAAAATTCCTACTGATAGGCAAAACCTTGTGTGAGTGAGGGTGCAGGAGGCTGTGGGTTTAGTGCTATATCACATGGATTCTTCTAGACTGGGGAAAGTACCTGTATCGACGCACGTTCTGACACTACAAGTTCTGGTGTAACACTGTAGATTTCCTTCTTTTTTAATCTTCCTTTCCTTACAATTTGTAAGTGGCAAATTTTGAAGGTGCCAGCTTGCTTAGTTGGTAAAGTTTGTGGGTGATGATACCATAGACCTGGGTTCAAAACCCGCCGCACCGAGTTACCGATCTCCTTAAAAACAGGCTTACCTATCAAAAACAAATATGTGGCAAATTTAAGAATTAAGATTACATTCATGGAATATCTTGCCCATATATATATGATACAACTCATAATACTTATATGATCTGATTTGATGATCCTTATTATCATATAATAACAACTATTCTCTTTGTAAATTTTAAAATATACTGTTGAATCCAAGAATCCCCATTTTCAGGGTTTGCCAAATCCAGCACTCGGTCATGTCTGATTTAATATTCATACTCATATGAATGCAACGTATCCTGGGTGGATGAAATTCTTCTACTGAACATGATCTGCAACCTGAAAAGTTTTCAAGTTAAATGTGATATGACATCGCGGTCTTAAGTCTCAAGTGAGGTTCTATAACAACTGCGTTCTAGGTGTAATAATTCCATGCGAGACCTCCAGAACTGTTTTGGATGCTTTTGATAGTCTTTGTATTTTATGCTGGTTTAGTTGCCTCTTGGTAAGTTGAAGACACATTTGTCAATTCTATTGTCTAATATTATGCCGACATTGAACTTGTTTTTATTTGTTTTAAATTTTGACAGTTGTAGTTGATTACCAAGTCTCATTTATCATCCTGTGTGGTTTTCTGCAGCTTTTGTGGCAGGTCCTTCCTATATGGAGATGTGGCTAATTGGATTGTTGGGGGCCTTGATATTTCATCTCCTATGTGGATCATATTGATAGATCAACAACATGCTCATCATCAAGCAGTAAAATTGGTCCCAGGTTTTGGCTGTCCATACAAGCAAAACACAGAAGGCCAATAAACAGTTTTGCTCGTCTCTAGTAGATGTTGGAATCAACTCAAGGTTTGGACAGCAGAAGCCCCCATGAAAGTAAGAGTATGGGGGGCTCCTAGGCAGGTAATCTGTATATATGTAGGAAGATGAATTTTGGGTCAAAGCCACAAAGGTGGCAGGCCTTGCTCTCTGTTCTAGGAAACATGTTCCCAAAGGGAATAAGTCATATAGGTCAGAAATTGATAGCAGGGAGCTTCACATTTGTAAAAAAAACCTAGCAATCCTTAACTGGAAAATTTTGAAGCATTTTTTAACATTTCTCTATAGGAGCTCATGATTTCACAAAATCAAATGCCCCAGGTTGCACGTGAACCTAGATGGGATAATTGGATCTCATTAGAAGTTTATAATGAGAGTCCAAATAAGTTTTAGGTATGTTTCAGACCACTTTGATAGACCCCTATGGGATGCACTTTACAACAGAAAGGTATTCTCTTCAGATTTTTTACTTGGTTCAAAGTCCTTTGGTGGATTATATCCATGAACCCAACGAATCTTTGAGCTGAGAGAACAAAGACCAACGAATCTTTGAAAAATCATAAATCATACAAATATGCACATGGAGGGATAAAAGTGAGATCCATAAATATATATACCAAGACTGAAAAAGGTATGCAGGTAAAGCATAGGGAGAGAACCATGAATATTAGAAGTAAAATATACCAAGAAAAGTAAATATGAATATCCAGAGTTTCATCACCAACTCAATTAGAACATTCTGTATACGTATCACAATACAATCATCCACCACACACACAAAATGCATTTTCTTTTTCTTCTTGTGGAGTATTGTGAGAGGTATAAACTATTAACAGCAGACTGAATTTTTCTAGTGTATTTGCGTTGCGCTAATGCGAATGGTTGCACGTATGTGTGTTCAGATGTATCGCATTTGTTCGTGTATTGTTACACAATCACACTAAGAGCACACCAAATATGTAGATCCAACATGCACCTATGTGAGCCCCCCCCCCAGAGTTGAGCATCATTACCTATATGTGGCTCTTGCTTTCAAACCCAAGCTTTGGAAAGCCCACATCTATGTGTGAGGGACCCATCTTGCCTATGATGTGTTGGAGTCCACAAATTTGGTGTGTTCTTAGTGTGTGTGTAGTAACACGTGCATGTGCGACACCTGAATTTCCAAAACTGAATAAAATTTCATTATTTGGTTTTGGGACTGGTGGACGTAATCTTTTTCACGCATGATCCAAACATACCCTAGCTTTCTTCCATGTTCACTCCCTGTTCGCATGTTTTGGTTGGAATAAAACATGCCAAACGTGACATTGCCCTCTCTCTTTTGATTTCATGGGGCAAGGCACTGGGAAAGTTGAATCCTCTATGGGAAGTTTATAATTTGTTGGCTTTTGAACTACTCGTATTGCCAGTCGCGAGTCGTGATAAGATCAATGTGAATATTATCACAGAAGTTGATTGCAACTTGTTATTCAAGCCATTGCTTCAATCGTTGTTGGACTGCTGTGAGGGAGGGATTGCCATTTTCAAGGAATTTCTGTATGTACAAGGTTGAGGGTATAAAGGTTCGATCTCTCTGTCACCGTTAACAAACCTCAGATACAATCTTTTCTTTTTTTTTTTTTTTTTGTGATCCATAACACAGCTTAGGTTTGTTTCCTTTCACCTTTCTTGGAAGATCCAAAACATAGTATTAGGATCTACCTACTTTAGATCTGTCAGTTCTCAAACACTGTCTTCGACAACAAATACGATCAAGTCCAACCAGAAAGGTTAAATACAATTAAAATAAAATTACTCCATATGATGAATCAATCCACAAACTGTAATACAATTCTTCAGGAAAAAAATATAATAATAATAAAATGTTACGACAGTTTTGTGACCATTTTTCAAATCCAAGGTCTTTGTTAATGAGCTGGATCGAAAATGAGGTATGCGACAAATGCTGCTTATAAGTGTTCCATATTGACAATCAGGGTAGGTTGGTAATAAGGATGCCTTTGCCAGATCAACATAGTCAGTTGGGTGGAAGGGTAGCTTTGTCATATTAACTACATTCCAGTTGAACTACTCAGGCCTTTCTTTTCCAGTTAGTCAGATAGAAAATTGGGGCTCTGTCTGCAAATACTGATCTGCCATCGTTGGACCTGGATTCATACGTCCACGCAGGGCCCAGAAGCCATGAAGTGGCAGCTCCACCAAGCAAGCCTCCCAACTGAAAATTTAATCACATGTCAACACAAATACAAGTTAAAAAGTTCTAAAAACTGAGGTTTGGTACTCTGGGCTGTCACAAAGCTCACAAGAGACTCCATTTCCTACTCGTACAGTGATTTTACATGTGGCGGCTGGATGGTGGGACCAAAGGGGCCCACCTGTTTGACCACCTCACCCCGCTCTCCACGACAAGTTTAAATAATATACCACATTACTTGGTTGACTTTCCTGTGGAGAGGGGGGTAGTGGGACCAAAAGAACGGACTTGGTGGAGAAATAGAGCATTACACAAGTAATAATTTCGACTAGAGCACCATCCACATGGCCAATCCAAGGAATACCAGGTCCACCCTCCACATGCAAGACAACGCCCACCTTAATGGGCAACAAAGCCTCACATGAAACCCCAGAAAACATTTTCCCTTATAATTAATGCTGCTGTAGACTTACGTGCCCCCAGTTATCAATGCCTTTAGATAAAAGCCCAATAACCTGCAATACAGGACCAGCATTGTCAACTTGTCATCGTTTGGAAGTATCTAACAAGGTTAATACCGAATGACTCCGAGTCAACAGACCCAGCTACAAAAACTTGACATTCAACATGGTAATAATTTAATAAGCATCAAATTACAAAATTAATCGCGCGCGCGAACACACACACACACTATGTTGGTCACCAGATCCCATTCCATAGAATGCCACGACTCTGATAAGTCACTATTGACTTGGCAACTCACCCCGTCATTCAAAAATTCAAGAAAGTGAGCCAAATCATGATGCTAAGCTTTCAGGAATTATTTGACATGAGTAGGTAGGCTTCAAAAAATGATTCAATGCAACTGAGTCACAAGTTGATTTGCCAAGTTTTCCATCTACAGTTTTGTACGTCACATGCTATTTTGATTCTGGAAGAGGAAGTGAAGACCATACCATGTTTAGGGCAATCACGCGTGCTATATGCTGTAAATCTTGTTTTGAATCCCCAACGAGACTTCTATGCCTCAAGACAAACACGGCAAAGGACCCAACCTGGTCACACAATGAAAGCTTAAGCATTGAAGATGAGGGGGGAAAATTGATAATGGAAGTACCACCAGTTACGGTTCATTTGGCTTGGACGAACTTTTTGGATGTTAACAACAACATGAATTATAAATCACAACTGATTGGGGCTTATTAACCCGGTATAAACAATATTCACCTTTTGACCAAATTGGAAGATTCATATCTCCAAGAAAAAAGTAAAGCCATGACCAACAGCATTAAAGAAAACACGATATGATCTTCAGCCTTCTGTAAGACATAATAGCATCTACAGCTCAATAGTAGTTGCAAGGCATTGCCAGTTCTTCAATGCATTTTCTGAACAATTTTATACCATGGGAATTCTAAATTGTGAATGTTTTAGTTTGGACTTCTCCATTTCTTTACGACAGAATATTTTGTTTTCACTATTTCTGAAGTTTGATCTTTAACCAACCTCCTGTCATTCAGGTCTAGCAGTATGTCTGAACCAAGAATGAGTTTGACAACTAGAATAGATATATAGCTACAAGAAAATGAATTCAAGAATACTTACTAGTCCAAAAATGGCCCCTGAAGCACCAACTGCAGGTGCTTTGCAGAACCAGTAACTCATCGCGGAACCTGATTTTCTTAAAATTATTGAATCAGAATACTATTGAAGTGGAAGTTGCTGGTATGGAGATAAACAAAATCATCTTCTATTACAGTAGGTTTATGAGCTGTTACTTGCAATTGCAGAAGTGAAATAAACTGCAAGAAATCTCCTAGGGCCACTGATATTCTCCATGGTGGGACCGACAGAGTTCAAAGAATAACAGTTGACCTGAAAATAAAAGCTCTCTTTTCAACCACAGCACAAATCAGCTGTAACATCTGAAATTCTTGGGGCCAAGTTTAAAACCAGACCATAAGATGCCCAATATTTGCATGTAGAAAGGATGAAGAAGCCAACCTCCACAATTGTCCTCTGTCAATGAGGCTATTAATCTGTATATACAATAAAATGATGCAACTGAGATGAACCCACAAAATGGAATTCTCTTTAAGAATGCCTTGAGATGGATATCTAGTTGTTCATTCTAACCTTAGCTCCCCATAACATCAGCTTCCCCTGGGTAGCAATTTGTGCAACAAAAACTCTGGGCACATGACATTATCAAATAAGGATATTGTATTTCACATGCCCATATAGTAAATATTCAAAAAGATGAGTAGAACAGGAGCCTCAAAACAATAACATAACAAAAATATATTCCTTCACTTAATAATCGGTATTAACCATGGAAAGAAACACAATAGCAAGTCACAACCAGTGCTTTCAGATTTAAAGTCATCACCATAAATGATCGTACAGCATTAGTTTCGTTCAGTGGCAGCATCTACGTCCGTCACTAAAATAGTAATTGTATAAAAGTTAATTTTAAGCGTCTGCACTGTTCAGAATTGCCCACTTATGAAGCTTTTTATGTAAGCTTATTAGTTTTCATTTAAAAGGAGAAAAAAAAAAGGTTAAAGCCTTGCTGCACTGTTGCTACTGCAGTTCATTTAGCAACTAAAGTTGAAGCCCAATTAAGCCAAGCAAGCACTCGGGTACCATGGGTGATAGGGTGATGCTCCAAACATGAGGAAGAGGTGGTGTAGCATCCTGGGAGGATCAATAACAGCGCAAATCATTCGACCAGCACCTACTACTCAATCCTATACTCAAGTCGCGGGAGTGAACAAGTAGGAGGATCAATGAACATAGGCTCTCGGCTTCAAATGTGTCCCAGCATCTGTATGCTTCACAATTTGAGGCACCCCACACCAACTGTTTCAAGAGCGAGAAACCAATGCACTGATCTTCAGATTGTTGATGAGGATTTAACTTGCCTCTTGGATAAAATGAAGAGCCATTCGAGAAGAAGGAAGATGATGTGGCAGAAATATTTTAGTCCATTACAAGGGGGTGTGTGTGTGTGTGAGGGGTGATTGACTTCGATGATGATGAGGTCACCTGGGAAGATCAACCAAGGAGAGGCCTTGGTTGTGGAACATACTATGTTTGCACTAAAAGCTGGGAAAGAAGCATGGTTGCGGAGCATCTTTTGAATGTGATGCATGTCAGGAGGAAAGTTGTGCATCCTCGTCATAGAAGGCAGGAGTTATGAGAACCCTGTTTCCCAAGGATCCATTGGAGTGTTTACTCATTTAGTTCTCGATAAACTAGTTTCCTCAAATAAATCTTGAGCATACTTTTGTTGAGACATTAATTCCGGCCTTGTACCGTGCAAGTTCAATACCCAGAAAGTACTTTGACTGTCCAAGGTCCTTAGTGTGAAAGTGTACGTAAGAACATGCTTCAATTCTCTACCCTTGACGTCACTACCTGTAATCACAATGTCCTCAACATAAACAACCAAAACGATCTTCCCAACCTTAGAACACCGATATAATACAAAGTGGTCTAATTGACAACTTCTCAAACAAAATTGAAGTACAACTTAACTAAACCTGCCAAACTAAACTTACGGCGATTGTTTTAACTCGTATATAGTCTTTTATAATCTAAACACCCTAAAAGGCTCCCCGTTAGCAACAAATTCTGCTGGTTGTTCCCTATAAACCTTATCATCTAAGGTATCATAAATGAACACGTTTTTCATGTTTATCTAGTACAGAGATCACTGTGCATTAGCGGCAATAGAGATGATGACACGAATCGAAGATATTTTAGCTACTGGAGAAAACATCTTAGCATAGTCAATGCCATAGGTTGGTAATAACCTTTGGGAATAAGACGAGCCTTAAGCTTGTCCAAAGATCCATCGAGAAGTTGTTTCAAGGTATACACCCAGCGACAACCCACATTCTGCTTAAAAGGAGGAGAGAGGTAAGGTCCACCATTGTTACGAAGAGCATCCATTTCATCCTGCATTGCTTTCTTCTAACCAGAATGTGACATAGCATCCTGAAGATTAGTAGGAACTGATATAAAAGAAAGAGGTGACAAACGTGTGAATATTAGACAAATTAGTAAGAGAAACAAAATAAGAAAAAGGGTGCAAAGTACACACACATTTACCTTTATGAAGGCAATGGGAAGATCTAATGAGGGAAACAGATCTATAAACGTGGAAGAATATGGAGGCACATGAACAATCGACAGTTCAGAGGCAATAATTTGTGGATGTGTGGGATGGTACCACATAGACTTGCAAATCAAAATTAGAACAAGTAAAACTAGAAGTATGAGGTGTGGAGCCAAATCTATCAAGAGGAAGAGGACCCATTAGAGGAAGAGGAATAGAGAACACCTTATCATCCACATGATGGCTCTCATCTAAAAAGAAATGAACAAACTCAAAAAAGGTGACGTCAATACACAAATTGTTGGTAAAGAGGATTGTAACACCAATTTCCTATTTGGGTACGAGAGTATCCCAAAAAGATATACTCGAGGATCAAGTTTATCCCCTGAACCTAAATGATGAACAAAGATCACAATCAAATATATGGTGGGAAAAAGAGAATAAGGAAGTATCTAGAAACAAATTTGAGAATGGAGGCTTATTATTAAGAACTGACGAAGGCATCTGGTTAATGAGATAATAAGTTGTGAGGACAAACTTTCCTCTAGAAAAGCAAATAATGGACAACTTTTAACACATGCTGAGGTTTCCTTAAGCCACCCCATTTCGTTAAAGTGTATCAACACAACATGTCTAATATAACGTACCATAAGAGCCAAAAAAATCCTGAAATAGTGCAAAAGTATATTATTTGGCATTTTCAGAATGAAGAACATGGATAAAGATACCAAATTGAGTTTGCACTTCCATATAGAACAATTTAAAAATAGAGAACAACTAAAATTTTATCTTTCATTAAGTAAATCCATGTCATTCCGGAGTAGTCATCCGCACAATTAACAAAGTACTTAAGCCATTGTCTGAAAGTATCCTGGTCATGCCCCAAACATCATAATAAACAATTGAAAAAGGACTAGACACACGACTATTAAGCCTAGAATGAAAAGAGACACAGTGATGCTCATTAAGTAGACATGACTAACAATTCAAAGACGGTAATTGACTTAAAGTAGGAACTAAAATCTTCAAACTATGTAGCGAGGGATGACTAAGGCAACAATGCCACAAGGAGAAAGTATAGTCTGAAGAGCAGAATTCTGAGGACAACTACCACCATCAAAAATCTTAAAGATCACCATCTTCATGCCCTCCACCAATCCTCTTCTTCGTCATTGAAATCTTGAAAGACGCAGAAGGATAGATGGTAACTAAACAATTAAGAGATTTTGTGAGTTTACCTATAGACATTAAGCTAAAAGAAAATTTAGGTACATATAAGACAAAATAATGACAAGGAGGAATGATGATGTGCAGTACCAATGCCAGACATTTTAGACGTAGTGCTAACGACAAGAGTAACATACTAAGTGGACTAAGGGAAGAAAACACACCTAGGGTGCCAGTCATATGGTCTTAGGCATCAAAATCAATAATCAATGGAAAACTAGTAGAAGCAACACAAGATATACCTGACTAAACCTAAGTGGCAATAGAGCTGAAGAAAGCGTTGGCTGGAAAAATCAATGGAATGTTGGGATTCCATCAACTTGGCATATTCCTCTCGAGAAATAGAAATAGTAGGAGATGTGGTAGAAAATGGAGGGGTTGCATAGTTCGGAGTATTAGTCTCAACACTTAGAGCAGAAGCCTGAATGGCCCATGCCGATTTTCCATGAAGATTCTAACACATATCGGAGGTGTGACCATCACGACCACAATTACAATATTTACAATTACCACTTCCTCTATTGTGCCTCCCCGTGAGTCTCTACCAGCTCTACGACCTCTACCATTTATCTAACCACTATAACTAGTAAAAGTGCCTCTCCAAGACAAGAAAATTACCCAAAGCTGCAAGGGCGAATTATGAGTTATGAGTTTCAGTTTCTATGAGTTATGAAAATTACCCGAAGCTGCAAGAGAGTTATAGAGGGTAGAGAGAGTTATGAGTTTCAATTTCTATGTTCAGAGATCTTAATAGTTTTGCATTTTCTATGTTAGGTAATTTTAAAGGTATGCACTGACTTTTGTATTTGATGATTTCGAATAAATATTGGTTCCTTAATAGAAATTTTAAGGTTCTTTTGAGTCTCATATGTTTTCCTTTATATTTCTCTTGCATTCTTCTGTGATTTGGATGATAGTTTTGCTATGCATGTATGAATGTTTAATGTGGTTGTTGTGAACCTTTCCCATGGACATGTCTTGTCTGTCCAGAACGATTCACACAAGGCCAGAAAATAAATTATCAGTATAACTAGCACGTTGAAGTAGAATGAGGAGATAATTTTCATTCCACCCTGACAATGCTTGAAGACAAGGACTCTTTAGTAGCTAGTAGATTTGAGGATATTTTTTTATGTGAGAATTATATTAGTGAAAGGAGAGCACAGAAGAAATACAAAGACAAGGAAAAGGAACAATAAGAGTCAGTTCTTGAAGAGAGACTTAACCCAGGAGGTTACTACATCGATACAAGAGGTTGTGTTCGCGAGTGAATGACTCCCAACTGGATAATAAAGCACGGTAAGGGATCCCCTTCAACTCCTTTATGAAGAATCTTTGCAATACAAAAAGAGATCGAAGCTTAAACCGGTGACAACTTGGGAAAGATGAGAGAAGCTTAATGAATGGAATA
The DNA here is from genome assembly GCA_035048495.1 of Euptelea pleiosperma. Classification (NCBI taxonomy): domain Eukaryota; kingdom Viridiplantae; phylum Streptophyta; class Magnoliopsida; order Ranunculales; family Eupteleaceae; genus Euptelea; species Euptelea pleiosperma. The sequence continues at coordinate 24,259,039 of CM068552.1, read as the reverse complement.
TATTTTACGTCGTAATGTAAAATGAACATCATAGGCGACTGAAACATGACGGTTGGGGAGAGGATTCCGGTGGTGGTGGAAGCCAAGAAGTTCCTGTTCTCGGTAGTCAAGAAGGGGGGCAAGGCCTTCCTTCGTATCAGAGAAGAGGGAAGGAGATGGACAGAAGAGGCTGACTTACCAGAAGGAATCCGGTATTGGCTGATAGGAGTGTTGCAGGATTGTATCAAATCTAAGAATCAGAAGACGGTCTGGTGGAAACAGGTGGTTCAAGGGTGCACCTTCATTGCGGAGGAACAACAGAATGGCAGAGATAGCTTCATACGGTTCTCGGAGATTACCCCCGAGGCAGAAATAAGGCCTTTTACTTCCCAGCAGGTAGGGAGGGCTCTGGGTGGAGTAAAGTGGTCAAAGGACTAGCATCTTTGGGTGAGGAAAAGGGGAGACAAGGAGCCTCAGAGTTGTTTTGCTCTCAGCCACATATGGGAGGGGACGGACCCACGGTCGTAGAGACTCGGTGTCTGTTGATGAGTACTCATCCCCGGTGTCGGTCCAGGTACATGGGCTACCGTTTCATCTGTGGAATCGTCGTACCTTTGGATATATTGGTAGAATGGCAGGTGGGTTAGTAGATATAGACACAGGGGCTATCACAGGGACGGATTTCAGCAAAGCGACTATGAAGGTGAGTGGAAGAAGGTGGGATATCCCCCAATGGATCACGGTGGAGGACAAAGGGGCAGTCTTTCAGGTTCGGCTGGAGATTATTGGTTCTTCAGTAGGGGGCTAGCAGGGGAGGAGCATATGGAGGAGCAGGAGGGGTTCGGGAAGGTGATACCGTCAGCACCCCCATGCCTGCCGAAGTTGTGGAAGACGAGAGGAGTCCAACGGAACAATAAGGAGGTGACGATGGCCGGAGAATCGGAGGTAGGAGGCGCGTCGGTAGAGCTAGACGCGGTGAGCATGGTCCCTGACTCGCAGCCCTGTCCTGCAAAGGATGTTGTGGAGGAGAACAAGAGGGGGAGGTCTGACGAAGCTTGTACGAGATGTAACGTGGCGTACAAGGAAGCGCAACCCCCAGCTCGTACGCCTGTGACGAAGGAAATATATTCAAATTCTCGAGTCGCAGAAGAGGGGGATGGGATGTCGAAGGGCAGGATGCAAGAGAAGGCTGACACGTGGTCAATAGACAGGGACGTCGAAGAGAAGGGGGTGGTGACACGTAGAGGCGAGAGATGGGGTTTTCGTATGCGGAGAGGCATCTGGGGCAGGGGTAAAATGGGAAGAATGAAGAGTTTTAAGAGAAGCAAAGCGGGTCGGACAGTCGGGTCGTGGTCACTGACTCGGGCAGGTGGATCGCTTACCATCTTTAATAAAGACCAAATGTCGTTGGGTCTTTTAAGCGCAAACAGAGAAGAGGGTTCGATTCCACCAGATACTACTCAAATTCCTCAGGGTTCAGAAAGGCAGAACCAGTCAGCGGAGGGAAGTGACGCTAGAGGACCTCAGACGGAGGCGACTGAGGTAGGGACGATCTCCTCTGCTCAACCTGGACACGACATCCCCTTTCTTCTCCCCCCTCCCTTTCTTTCGACGGAAGTACTCTGGGAGAGGACGATTGTAGGTGTCTAGGCAGGAGCGAGCTGATAGCACAACCCAGTATGTACAGTAGGGGGATGTTTGGGAGCGAGGAAGACGGAGCTGAAGAGAAAGGCAGAAACCTGGTTAACGTGTCAGAGTTGGAGAGAGACAAGAACCATTTCAGAGGAATGGAAGGGGAGCGGAAGAAAGTACAGAGGGTAGCTTCGCTTCCAGTCGGTGGAGAGCCAACGGGACCAAACGACAAATCTCTCCAGAAGAACACTTATGGAAGATGGGGGAACAGAGGATCCCTAGAACAGGGAAGGGGGAAGGAAAAGGAGTTGAAAACAGCTCTGGTATTGGCCACACAGAGGCCCTTAGACAGGGAACCAATACCGTTGGCGATCTCCAAGCCTGACGAAGACAAGGAAATAGGGTGGTTCCGGAAAAATATTCTACACTTGGCTATAAGACTCGGAGTATCTATGGAGGGCCATGAGGAAGAGGTAAGGAGAATGCTGATGGGTATTGTCGAGAGGGCTAAGGAACAACAGCCTAACCTACGGAGGATCAGCTGTGTCTGGAGGGAGGTGGCTCAGACGCAGAGGGATAGCGACAAAGGGGAAAGATGTTTAAAGAGCTCCAGTGAAGAGAGAGGAGTGGAGGCAGGGGAGAATCAAACAGAGCTTGCAGAAAAGGAGAGGGCAAGACAGGCAGGATTGGAGTCTTGCCAGAAGAACAGCACCTAGAGTGTCTAGAGAGATTCAACGACTGGCATGCCCCTTTAATTCTGGGGAATTGGTGGTTTATGGAAGTCGTAGGAGAGGGAGGAATGCTCAGAGGAAGTAATGAAGCTAAAAATTCTGTCCTGGAACGTCCGTGGCTTAGGGAGTAAAGGTAGAAGGGCTGTTGTGAAGAACATGATTCGTAGGTGGGGGTTATCAGTGATTATGCTGCAGGAAACTAAAATAGAGAAGATAGATACATCCCTAATCAAGGAAATTTGTGGGTTCAGGGATTGTGGGTGGGAGGCGATGCCAGCTATAGGATCGGCGGGCGGTAGTGTGATCTTGTGGGACCAGAATCACATTGAGGTGGAGGACACGCTGATAGGGGCCTTTTCAGTGTCCGTGAGATGTAAATGTGTGGGAGAACAGTTTACATGGGTCTTGACTAATGTTTATGGCCCTTCGGATCGCAAAGCTAGAGACCAATTCCGGGAGGAAATGGAGGATATATCTGGGCTATGGGGGGATCCATGGTGCATTGGGGGGGATTTTAATGTCACACGGTTCTCTCATGAGAAAAATGTCAGGGGAAGAATTAGTAAAAGTATGAGGGAGTTTGGGGACTTTATTAATAGGAATTCCTTGATGGACATTCCTATGGGAGGGGGGAAATTTACTTGGACTAATAACCAAGAGCGGCCAATCCTTAGCAGGCTAGATAGATTCCTTGTCTCTGCCAGTTGGGAAGATCAGTTCCAGGGAGTGTCGCTTCTGGCTATGCCAAGGCCAGCCTCCGATCATACTCCTCTGATGCTAGACTGTGGGGGATTTCGGTCAAGGCCCATTCCTTTCCGCTTTGAAAATATGTGGTTCCGTAGTCCTAACTTCAAAACTAGGGTGGAGCAGTGGTGGAAATCATTTGTCATATCAGGGAGGCCGGGAACTACCTTCAAAGCTAAGCTAAAAGCGTTAAAGGGGAAGATCAAGCAGTGGAATAGCGAGGAGTTTGGTAAAATTGAGTAGAAGAAAGGTCTAGCCTTAGAAGAGATAGCGGGGATTGACAGGAAGGAGGAAGAGGGTTTGTTATCGGAGGAGGACCGGATGAGGAGAGCAAATCTGAAGGAGGAGGTTCAGAAATGGGCTCTTATAGAGGAAACGAGCTGGAAGCAAAAATCTAGAATCAGATGGTTAAAGGAGGGTGACCACAATACCAAGTTCTTTCACAAGATGGCCAATGCTCACAGAAGAAATAACCACATTGCTAGACTCCAAGTGCGGGGATCTACATTGGTCGAGGAAGAGAGCATTAGAAAAGGAGTAGTAGATTACTACTCCGATCTGTACAAAGGCGAATCCTCGTTCCGGCCGAAGTTAGATGGATTGCATTTCAAGGAAATTAGTGAGATGGATAGGGAGGAGTTGGAAAAGCCCTTTGAGGAAGAGGAGATCTTGAAAGCCATGGCAGACTTGGCAGCGGACAAAGCTTCGGGGCCCGATGGATTTAGCATGGCCTTCTTTCAGCAGTGTTGGGACATTATCGGTGTTGACTTGATACAAGTTATCCGTGATTTCCAAGATAATGGGTACTTGGATTATACATCCAATAGTACCTTCGTTGCTATGATACCTAAGTTTCAAGGGGCAGATGACATAGCAGACTTTAGACCCATTAGCATGGTGGGTGGGGTTTATAAGATTATAGCCAAGTTGTTAGCTATGAGGCTTAGAGAGGTTCTCCCTTCGATTATATCGCCAGCCCAAGGGGCCTTTGTCAGAGGCCGTCAAATCCTTGATGGGGTCCTTGTTGCCAACGAGTGTATCGATTCCAGGGTCAAAGCCAAGGAGCGGGGGATAGTATGTAAGTTGGACATGGAGAAGGCGTATGATCATGTGGAATGGAGCTTTTTGGACTACATGCTGGGAAGAATGGGTTTTGGCTTAAGGTGGAGACAATGGATCCAGAAATGCGTCTCAACGGCTACGTTTTCTATCCTTGTTAATGGATCACCGGCGGGATATTTCAAAAGCTCCAGGGGTCTTAGACAAGGAGATCCGCTATCCCCCTTCCTCTTCATTGTTGTGGTGGAGGCTCTCGGTAGGATGATTGATAGAGCAGTTAGCATGGGAGAAGTGGAAGGTTTCAAAATGGCTCCAGAAGGTCCTGAGATCTCCCATCTTCAGTTTGCCGATGACACTCTTGTGTTCTTAGGGCCCACTGTGGACCAAGTGAGATCCCTCAGAGGCCTCCTTTGCTGTTTTGAAGCAGTGTCAGGGCTTCGGATTAACTTGGCTAAAAGCAAAGTATATGGAGTGGGGGAGGTGGAACAGTTAGAGGAGCTTGCTTATTCTATGGAATGTCGCATTGATAGCTTGCCTACGAGTTATTTGGGTCTACCTTTAGGGGCAGCCTATAGGTCCAAAGCATTGTGGGAGCCAGTCATAGAGAGAGTCAAGGCTAGGCTATCGTCTTGGAAAGCTAAATACCTCTCGAAAGGAGGAAAGGTGGTTCTCATCAAAAGTACGATCTCAAGTCTTCCAATCTACTACATGTCTCTGTTTACAGCCCCCAAAGGTGTGGTGCAAGAGCTGGAAAAGATCATGAGAAACTTCCTATGGCATGATAGGGTGGACAACAAGAAGATTCATTTGATGAGATGGGACTCAGTGTGCAAGGATATGAAAAGAGGAGGGTTGGGAATCCAGAAAATCAAAGAGATGAACAAGGCGCTGTTGGGAAAATGGCTTTGGAGATTCGGAGATGAGCTATCTAGCTCTTGGAGGGAGTCAGTTGCGGCTAAGTATGGGGAGGCACACTTCGGTTGGGTTAGCAGTATGACGATACAACCTTATGGGTGTGGAGTCTGGAGAGGAATACAGAATGTCTCTGGGGAGTTTGCTAATGGGATTAGGTATGAAGCAGGGGCAGGAAATAGGATCAAGTTCTGGGAAGACACGTGGTGTGGTGAAGAACCTTTGAAAGAGAGGAATCAACGAGTCTTTGAAGGGAAGAGTGAGGAACTGGGGGCTATCATCATCAACATTAAAGGGCTTTTGTTTCTATGGTCTAAATTGTATACAGAGTGTAGAGGGTTTTTTTTTGAAGACTTTGTGTTCCGTTGGGACATTATATGCCTTGGCGCTGACTGTTAGCTAAGGGCCCGGGGTCTCCTTGTTGTTTGGGGTGCGGGGGGAGGTCAGCTCGACCTCTCCTACCGCCTCTTGGTTTGCTTTTTGCTTGCAATAAAATTCTATACTTACAAAAAAAAAAAAAAAAAAAAATGGAATATATTTCACTCCACTATTCCAAAGATCTTTTTGGAAAGTTGCAAAATCTTAAACAAAGAAATATGTCGGTACAGGAGTGGACAGAAGAAAATTACAAATTTCCTTCATGCTGTAATCCTCACGTGTTATATAACAAATGCTATAACTGTGGTATAAAAAGGTCATTTCTCTTCTTCCTATCCAAAGAAACATGGTCTTGTAATCATTAATGAGAAAAACTCGAAAATGGAAGTCCCAAGGAAGAATACAAATTATAACACATAAAACTTGATGGACCTAAATGCATTAAAATCCCTTTTCATTGTTAGTTGTTGTTAAAGGGTGTATCTGGAAACAAGATTTGAAATATTGTACAGTAGTGTACCATAGCATATCATCATTAGCCTTATCCCAGTGATATAGGGTCGGCTACACAGATTATGTTCCTCCATTCAAGTCTGTTTAAAAGTCATTCTTCCATAAAGCCCGTTAAGGCAAGTTTCTTAAAATCTTCTTGGCATTCCCCCCTATACTACAACAAAGTAGTGTACCATAGCATTTGTCAAATTGGATAAAGAAGAATCAAGCTCAAGTTTTCTCCAAATAGTTAATAGTATTAAGAAAACTTTTCTTAATGCTTGAGTAGGGCTATGAGTAGTCTATAAATAGAGGATGGGTGAATGGTTTTGGGTGGTCTTGGAGTTATATTTTGTTTTTGTGTTTGAGAATTTGAGTTAATAAGAGAATTTTTTTGGTTATGTGTTAACCATGGAGCCCTAAAATTCTTCTTGATAAGAAGATTAGTTTTGCAGCCTTCTCAGACCAGAAACCTCTTCATTCAATCAGAACAATTTCTTCGAGTCTTTCTTGTTTTTTCTTGCAGTTCAGCAAGGCAGAAACTATATATTGCTAAAAAGGGAAGAACTTTTTATTGGTCCAACAATTTAAGGACGAAACCAAGGAGAGCAGTGTGGATTGTGTTAGTTGTCAAGGAAGGAGAGGAGAGTGCGGCGGTTATCTTAGTGATAATAGTACCACTTTTGAAGGAATATGTGGAAATCATGCCAGAATACCTTCTTGATGGACTGCCACAAATAAGGACCATCCAACACTACATAGACCCCAGCTATGGTAGTGTAACCTACTGCATTACCTATGCCCCAAAGGAAGATAAAAACCTACAAAAGCCAAGTGACAGATAAATTGTGTAAGGGGTTAATTACAGAATATGAGTCCAAGCCTCAAGCAGGCACTCCTAACAACAAAGAAGGGCTATGTTGTACGTGCATGGACAACCGGTCAATAAATAAGATTACTGTTAAGTATCAGTTTCCAATAGCACACTTGGATGACATGTTGGATGCTATATGAATCCAACATCATTTTGAAGATCAATTTGAAGAGTGGGAACCATCAGATTTGGATTCAATAAGGTAATAATGGAAGACTGCACTCAAACCAAGGAATGGCTTTATGAGTGGATGGTTATGCCCTTCGATTTGTCAAACAATCAAAGCACTTTCAGGCGTTTGATAAATCAAGCGTTGAAGCCATTTTATTGGCCAGTTTGTGGATATACAGACGATATTCTAGCATACACCTCGTCCTTTATGTATGCACACTAAAGGACCAAAAAAACAAAGAAAATACCCTAAAAAAGGCTATTTCATGGTCAAATAGCAGCAAGAAGGAAGAGCAGTCCAAAATACCCAAATAAACATTTTAGGAGTGATATAAACCTAAAATAGGGGGATATTGCAGATCTGAAAGTGAAGTGTAGCCCAAAAAATGTAAAAATAGGGCGGTACCTTTATTGGGAGAGAAATCGAGCTAAAAGCTTCGATTCCCAATGGAATGGCTCATGCATAGATTCAATGGATCCCTATGATAATAGGGGATCAAAAGTGACCAAGAAGCCCCATCAGAAAGGTCTAAATTGAAGGGGTTTTGGACTGGTATTGAAAAATGATTTTTTCGATTTTCAAGAGAAGAATGGTCTTAACACCATCAAGAACTCCCCAAAAAATTCCTAAAAATTGACCAAAAAACCTGAAAAATCGAGATCTATCGGAAGGAAAAGCGCGACAGACCTCGAAATCCATGTCCGTACGGCTTATGAAGTCAGCCGTACGGCAAGTTAGTTAAAGGCGCAATGTGCACTTAAGGCGCTAGGACCTCTAGCGCCTGAGGCACAAGACGCAAGGCGAGGCACGCGCCTGATTGAAGCAAGGCGCAATATTAAAAATTATAATAAATATACTTATAAAAAAAAACTTATAATAAATATAAAAAATAAAGAAAAATAACATCATAAAATAACAAAATAAGTAATCATTAGAGGCCATAAAACATAAAAGATAGCAAATGTCGAAAATCTCAAGTAACCCAAAAGCATTTCTAATTAACATTGTCATTATCTAAATGCAAAACAAGTAATCAAAAAGCCATAAAACATAAAAAATAGCAAATTTTAAAAATTTCAAATAGCCCACAATTCATTCTAGTTAACATCGCCATCATTTAAAATATAATCATTAGCTTCATCCCCATCATCATCAGATGTGCTAGCCTCCTCAATATATTATTCTTCTTCTGTCTCCTCCGAATTGGCATCTTCCTCTTCCGGCTCCCTTATTAAAGCCCTTGCTAAGCTCTTGACCTTGATTGTGATCAAGTATTTGATGTTGATTCACCAACTCCAGCAACTCTCGCACCAACACTCCATGTCAAGCTATCATCCTCAAACACCAATTCATCTTCTGCTACTCCACCTTCTTTTTACATCTCCTCGAGTAGTCATTCATTGTTTTCATCAATGTCTTTCAATGAGAAAGGTTCAATTGTATCTCTCCTATCATAACGATGTTAAATATAATAGGCCAAAGAACAATTTTTTTTACAAAAAACATGTATTTTAGTGAGGCACGGGCCTTGAGCATAAGGCCCGCGCCTTGCCTTGACCCTTCTAAGGCGCTTAGGTGTGCCTTGCCCTTGAGGCGCGCGCCTTGACTACAGAGCCGTACGGTACAATGAGGCATTAACACTTCCCCGACGATCTTCTCCGGCGAAACCTTGCTCTGATACCAAGTTGAATTAGATAATTAGGGTTAGGGTTAGGTTTAGGATCAAAGAGAGAAGAATGTCATGTGATTAGGTCACAATGACTCCATAAATCTTATTTATATAAAAGACCACAAGTGAAAGATAAGTATACCCCTCACATCAAGGGGTATTTACATAATACCCAAAATATGCTATATACGTATAAAATACGTATCTGATAACAATATCCACAAGAGAAAACATTCATTTAGAAACACAAGTCCCAGGCAGAGAACAAGGTGGTGGACATACTTCATAAAGGAGCCTCAGTGTTGACTATGATGGCTACTACTATTTCTAGTTTTGATTTAGTGGACTTATAAAAGAGGGATAATTTCTTCCAACTAGTTTCCAATTCAAAGACTACATGCACAGGCAGCAAAGACAGTACACGATGGGTTTCTCTTCAAGGGGAATCAATTGTGCTCCACTAGTTCCCTACTGGACATCATTATCATGGATATGCACTGTGTAGGCCTAGGAGGGTAAGATGATAGAGGGAAAGTACTATTGGCTGAAGATGCAGAGAGACGCAATACTCTTATTGACCATTATCATCTGTGTAACAATGACATGGGCACGTTTGTTGGTGTCCAACACAAATACGAGGAGTTTGACACAATGCCTTCAAGAAGCTCAAACTGCAGACAAAAACATTTTCATACACATGCATTACAATATAACATTTTAGTTACATTTAAATCAAAAACTTTTTAAAAATAAAATACCGAAAGAATGCATGAAAAATTAATTTAACAAAAACATTTTCATACGCCATGGAGCTATAAAATAACTTAATAAATATAAGTAGATTCATAAGAGGGAAGACTATCGTACGACTATAGTTGTGTTTAAATTAATTGTGTATGGAGGACAGATCGCACCAGCCCTCTTTTAGAAATTATTGACGACACTGCTGTATGTGTCGAGATGTGTCACCACATGTATCCATGTCGATACATATTGACATGGCAAAATACCCTAAAAGTGCCATATCACTCCAAAGGAAGTGGAAGATAGTGGTCTTTATGTATGACTGCAGGCGCCAACATACTTGTGGGATGGCATTAGTATGGGCTTTGCTGTTGTAGATTGTTATGTCCCACTTATTACTTGCAAAGACGATGGCGCAACTCAAATGCTAATCTGTATTTTGGCAAGGTCAATCGTTTGCATGGCATGCCAAGTATCATCACTTCTGACCACAATTCAAAGGTTGGGCACTATGGAAGCAATTGGAAATCAAGTTGGAATTACAGTAGTGCCTATCACCAAGTAAAGGATGGTAAACATAAGTGGTCGACCAAAGCGTGGTTAATTTACCAAAGCAATGGGCCATCGCTTGCAAAGACGATAGCGCAACTCAAGTGTTAATCTGTATTTTGGCAAGGTCATTCATTTGCTGGCATGCCAAGGATCATCACTTCCGACCGCAATTCAAAGGTCAATCACTGTGGAAGCAATTGGAAACCAAGTTAAATTATAGTAGTGCCTATCACCTACTAAAGGAAGAGTAAATAGAAGTGGTCAACCAAGCTTGGTTAATTTGCTAGGAAGCCTCGTGGAAGAGAAGCCAAAGCAATGGGACGTGATCACATCAAAAGCTAAAATTGCATTCAATTAATCCCAATTGAGCTACAGAAAAGCCTAATTGAAGTTGTGAACAGAAGGCAGCTGAATCACTTCTGTGATCTGATGTTGATACCTCAAACGGAGAAGATTAATGAAGAAGCGGAAGACATGGACAAGCATATGGAGGAGCTGCACGAAGTTATACATTTAAAGATTTAAGCCCCCAAAGCCAAATATAAAGCATATGTTGATACTCATGGAACGTTCATTACTTTCAATGGAGGGCATGGTTATGGTATTCCTACACAAGGAGAGATGTCAAAGTGGGTACATACTCCAAGCTTAGCAAGCATAAAATTGGAACACACTCAGACCTCTACTGTGATCGAGGCGGAGATGTTGAGGAAGAAGTCGAGAACATACTTCGCAGGATGATATCTAAGACAATTGTGGAGAGCGCACCATCTATTAAGTGCACTGGAAAGAGATTCTTAAAGGAAGAGTTTGGATGAGTGTCAAAGATCTTCAGGATATTAGGCCAAGAACTTTAAGAAATTATAAAGACCCAAACAAAAGGGCAAGTTCTCTCCAAGGGAAGAGTGGCTGATGCAAATCAAGAAGCTATGACGACTCTTACAATTACAAAGAGGTTTTCTAAAGCAAATAGAATCGAGAAATCACATTCAGCCCAAAAGGGAGGATTGCATGACAGTTGCAGTCCCAGTTATAGGAGTTAGTAAGACAGGCTATAACCAAACTGTCAGTGGTCCTTTGCGCTGAAATTTGAAGGGTAGAGAGAGTTATGAGTTTAGTTTACATGTTTAAAATTTGAATTTCATTGGTTGAATCTAGGTAAGGGTTCTATCGGGGTTTTGTTCGCTGGTTTTTCAGGACTGTTGTGATGAAAATCTAGCCAAAATGTTAAGCTTTAATCTTTAAGTAGAATTTCAAGCTAAAACAATTACATTTATTGGGTCTTTTATGGTTTAGGTATTTTGAAATATATAAGGATATTTGGGGAAATGTTTAAGGGATATTCTGGTCTCTTTTAGGGTACTTGTCTTTATACATTGGAAAGGAGATTCTAAAGGAAGAGTTTGATCGAGTGTCAAAGATCTTCAGGACATTAAGCCAAGAACTTTAAGAAATTATAAAGACCTAAACACAAGGGCAAGTTCTCTCCAAGGAAGAGGGGCTGATGCAAATCAAGAAGCTATAACGACTCTTGGAATTGCAAAGAAGTTTTCTAAAGCAAATAGAATCGAGAAATCACATTCAGCCTGAAAGGGAGGATTGCATGACAGTTGCAGTCCCAGTTCTAGGATTAGTAAGACAGGCTATAACTAAACTGTCAGTGGTCCTTTGCGCTGAAATTTGAAGGGTAGACAGAGTGATGAGTTTAGTTTACACGTTTAAATTTTGAATTTCATTGGTTGAACCTAGGTAAGGGTTCTATCTGGGTTTTGTTTGCTGGTTTTTCAGGACTGTGTTATGATGACAATCTAGCCAAAATGTTAAACTTTAACCTTCAAGTAGAATTTCAAGCTAAAACAATTACATTTATTGGGTCTTTTATGGTTTAGGTATTTTGAACTATATAAGGGTATTTGGGAAAAAAGTTTAAGTGGGGGATATTCTGGTCTTTTTTAGGGTACTTGTCTTTGTACTTTAAGTTATGTTGAAGGTCCATATTAGATTAAGCCTTCCTTGCAGAAACCTTCTACCCTTGGTGCCGCTCCCGCATCTTCTCCTGCTTTGGAATCTTGCTATCACTCTTGCTTCCCAAAATAGAGAAATAAAAATTTGTTTGCAACAACTGCTTCTCCGATCCAGCACACATTCCCGCTTCATGCAACTAAGGATTATGTTACCCAGATACTTCAAAATTGGTGTCATATGCGTATTGGATACTTCAATGTTAAGTGTAAACAATGTATCCACACCATATCGGTGTCCTTGCCATATCTAGGTAGTATAGACTAAGGATTATGCAACACGGTGTTTAAGGGATGAAATTCGTTCTTCTATAAACTATTGTATGGATGTTAAGGGGGATTTTTGACTAAAATTGAATTCCTAGTTTCCTACTAGAATTCCCTGTGTTACAGACTTGTTTTAATGCATATATTTGCTTGATTTATGTTCCTTTGCTCTTCCACATTCTCGCCCATAAGTGAATTTTGCTAAGGTATAAGCTTGCTACGGATTTATGATTGTTCAAGTAGGGGAATAACTCTAAAGCAACAGGTGCCCACGTTAAAGTGAGAGAAGAAGCATGGTGCCTATACACTTTGACTATAGATATATTGAGGGCACAATTTGACCATAGATATATTCAGGGTATTTCCTGAAAAAACAAGAAAACAATTGAGAAAGAACAAAAGAGTGGAACGCCATTTATTTCTTTTGGCTTACAATTTTGTTTCCAGAAGTTAATGAGATAAAACATGTGAAAGTGATATAAAACGAAAGGGGCTAATAATGTTGTGTTAATATACCACAAGGGGTATTTATGTACTTTTACCTTTATTACAGCATCAATATATATATAATAATTGTGAGGGTCGAATAGTGTAAGTTCAAGACACTTAGAAACTAGTTCGACTTCTTCATCTCTCTCTATTCTTCTCCTTCCTCTTCCCATCTCAAAACCCCAATTTACTTTACATGGTGTCAGAGCATGTGATCCATTAACTAGGATTTCCTCTTTTCTTCTTGTTCTTTTCTTCTCTTCAATGTTTCTTTTCTTATTTGTGGTGAAAAATAACAACCTAGGGTTTGGTCGTGAAACCCTAGGTTTTCCCATCTTTTTTTCCTTCCTTTTTGCCGTGGTTCCTACCACCTAAACTGTGTGTGGATGCAAGAGGTCATTCATGCAGATTTGAAGGGATAACCTTGGCCTCTATGTGTGTATGTGCATGCCGCAAATGAGAAGTTGTTGCAACATGGTGTATTTTGTCTCCAAGGCAAATCGTAGGTTCCTATATGTTTTCATTGTCTTACAAGCATCAAATTGCAAGGTGGATTAATCCAAGGTATCAAGCATATACAGCTTTAAGCACTCAACCTTGGACACTTTAAGATCGTTGTTCGAAGAAAATATATATATATATATATTGATAAGTAGACAATATATTATTTTGATAAGTGAAAAATCTATATATTTTGTTACACAAGACCCCAATAATAACTAGATTGCTCAACAACTTGACGACAACATATAATAGACCAATTAGTGCGTGGAGATATGTGATAGCCAAGTGCAGTTGGTACTTTAAATCATTAAAAGAAAAGCATAAACAGAAATTCATTTCATCAGGAACAAGCAAGTTCATGAAGGGAAGATAACACATTCATAAAGCATGCCTTCTAAAAGTTGTATCCCTTGTCATAAAAAAGAGAAACTCACAAGACATTAAGTGCAAGGAGGACATTGGTCCATAGCCTTCCATTCAAGTAATTTCTGCTATGACTTTCCAAATAGGACTTTCCCTCATCTTCAAAGTCCCTTTTAGTTTCTTTCCGGCTAAAAAAACATAAGCAAGATGAACGTGTGGCTGTGAAAGCATCATGTGATGATTCAAGAAAATTAATTCCCTTGAATATAAGTGCTCTTTCACACCATACATCCTTGAATCCGGGCACATGACCAAAATGAGAGAACCCCTGTTGATTGTAAGGACATAAATGATGATTAAAGAAATTCAGAAAAGTAAGGAACAGTAAACATGTTTGAAGCACAATGTCATTGGTAAAGAAATTTTGCAATGAAGCAACATAAGCCTATTTTATGCAGTGTTTTAAAAGGTGTGTGAGGCTTATGCCTTGAGGCTCACCTCAGGGAAAGGCTTCCCCCTAAGCCATATTAAAAAAGATTAAAATCTTGTGAGGCATACACCTCATCCATGGAAGCTTTAAATAAGGCTTACGACTCACATGCATATACCGGTGGGGGAAACATACCTTAAAAATTCAATTTATTTGCTCTTTCTTTTCGTTTTTTCCCTAAATCATAATTAAACAATAATAAGCTATTCTAGATTTCCTTATTTTTTAAGAAAAAAAATCTCTCTCCTCGTATGAAATAGATTAATGTTATTTTTCCACAACTTTACCTAAATTTATATTTTTTATTTGTATTATCCTATTTTTTTTTATTTTAGTATTCATTTAAAAAGGCATGCCCATGAGGCACAGTTCCACCCATGCCTTGTGGCTTATGCCTCACACTTTAGGCCCTTGAAGTGCCTCGCCCCATGCCTCCGCATATAAAAACATTGATTTTGCTTCTATGTAATCCCCTTCAAATCAGATTATTCTAAAAGATTCATTTATTATGACTTATGACTTTATGACTAAACAAATATGAGTATTGCTTGTTGTAGGGCCAAGTTACATTGTGACAGCTTATGAAACATTATTAATATGATACATGACAGGTTTAACAGATTGGGATCACATTTAATCTAATATTGACTGATCACCAGACCTAGACAAGCCAGTCCATTTCTGATACTTACTGGATAAATAAGACCTGTCTCCAGATTCACTTATGCTACCCGGGTATGGGTAAAGGTGATGGACCGTGTACTAGATTGACTGATTACTTGACAGGACCTGATCTCAATTATCTGGTTTGGGGACTACCTGTTTCAGTACCAGAAATGGAACTGATAGGACCAGAAACCAACGTCTATAATAGGGTCTGGTACAATGGTACCCGGACCAGTATCGGCTCCCAAGTTTCTCCTCCCATGCTGAATGGGATGTTCTGAGTGATTAATTTAGCATAGATAAGCAGGAAACTTATTAATCGTGGAAATGAAATGCAAATTCCAGATTGTACCGACTATAGGACCCAGAACTGATGGGAAACCGAGTATTTGTCGGTTCTGGTTCTTGGACTGCCTCTTTCAGTACCAGAACCAGAACTGATAGGACCTGGTACCAACTGATATAATAGTGTCTGGTTCTGGGTACAGAATTACCTAGACTGGAACCAACCATTGGCACCCTAGTATGGGTACGGATCCAAGTGTCAGGCTTGCTTGAACCCTAAATATTAGAGTAAAGGTACATGCTTATATCTTTAGTATTTTAATATTTTGCCACTATACATGTCTTTTATTATTATCTTCCAATTTTCTAATATATACACTCAGTTTAAAACAGATTTTAAAACACAAAATATCTGGATACGGCTGAACCATATCAGCAAGAATCCCATACCTACCCATGTCCTGTTATATTGACACAATTACCGTGGGGTTTTTGAAGGATCCGGGTAACATAGACTACAACAACAAAAAGGCATCACAATTTTTTTCCTTATGACATTTTTCCTGTGGTACTCAACTCAGAGGGGATTTTGGTATGTGTTTGCATCCCTAACCCAGACTGAGCAACGAATTAGAAAAATAGCAGTGACTTCAGAAAAGTGGAAACAGAGCTATAAACAGTATTAGTTATTAACATTGTCAACAAACATAGCATCTGTGTATATATACATAACTGTGTACTAAATATAGTGTTTATATATACATGTTTACTACTTTTGCAATAAAAATAAAGGCTCAGGTGTAAGATATTTTCTTAATATGGCACATCTCATACGGTTTTCACAAACCGGTCCAATGTTGCCAATTTAGGAGACCTATTGAGATTAGGAAATAAACCCTCATTTATTATGTGATCTAGGGTTTATAAGTGTCCAAGAATAATTGCTAATTAGGTGTGGTGGTTACCTAACGAAGAAGGAAAGTGCAATCCCCTCCTTCATTAGTTACCATGATGGGAAAGGTTCTAATGTGGGAAATAAAGAGTGTATATATACACTATAGGTGGGGACGTCCCTCTCTCTAGCTTATGTGTTCCAGCCCCATCGATAGCTAAAGCAAAAGAGAGAGAAGAGATTCCACATCTCCATTAAAGGAAATCTTGCTCATCAGGTCCCACATCAACAGTTGGATCAACAATAAATGATCAAAGCCGTCCATCAAGCGAGAGGAAGCGATTCCCAGGTATGTTAACTATTTGATGATTACGACTTGATCAATGTGGTTTGATCGAGCTTTAAGGTTCTAGATCTTGGATCATATAGTAGTTCTTACAAGTGGTATCAGAGCGTCGGCTCGAACCTTATTCTTGCTTTAAATCACGATCAGACGGTTATTTTAATGCGATCATGTTCATTACATGCTTAGATCTTAAGGATATTAACATTATGTGGACCGTACCGTTTCCATGCCCGAGGTTATTGATTTGTTATGGTGATCAAAGGATTTGTTGATCATCATGTGTTATTGGGTTTCAAGTTTTAATAGGTTGCACACACTTATGATATTGTTAAGGGATAGATGTATAAGAATATTTTATTCATGATTAAAGATGCAAATTGAAAATGCTTTGGATGTTGGCTCAACGGTTTGATCAAAGTGTTTTCTTGCTAATCAAAATTTGGTCATTTTGTTGGTAGCCGAACCATACAGGGTTTGATCTCCTAATGTGTTTTAGTTTCATCGTATATAGATTTTAGAATATTAAATGACTTGTTAGATAGGCCTTAACAACCAGAAATGTTTCTATGTTACGCACCTTATCATATGCCCTTGTTTCAGGATTTCTTCTAGGTCAAAACTAAAATAGAATCCCCTAATTTCACTTGACTAAAAGGAAAGATATATTAGACCTTCTTGCCTTTAATTAAGATTTTCTGATCTTAGAGAATACAGAGAGAATGGAATAAATAATATTTTCTTTATTGCTAAATTAGCGGGGAATAAAGTAAGAGACGTTTCTCTTTCCTTCTGTAACAATAATTGTTAAGTATTTTAGTTCAATTTTTCTCACTCATGGGTCACACCTATTTGCAGGCCCAAGTGAAATTATAGACCACCAAGTCACATGTATGTAATTGTTGACTCCAAAATTCAGTTGTATGAACTTTCTCACCTTTGATCATATATTATCTTCACTGATTTGTGATTGTAAATTGATTTCTCCACACGAAAGTCTAATGCTATCCTTACAAATATAAGATAAGGACCTTTTGAGGAAATGTAGAATGAATGGGCCAGGCTATTAAAGCCCATGGATCGAATCCCATGACCCAAAGCTTTTGGGTCAAAAGCCCAAAACCGTTAAAGATGAAGATGAAAATTTAAGAAGAAATCGGTTTTATATGTGGATGGCATGGGCCAGCCCAGATTCATGGCCCAAATCTAGTGAGCATTAATGGCCCTTGGACCACTACATGTTTGGCCAAGTCAAGAGGCATAAGGGCCTTACCCCAACCCGACTAAGGGACACATGGGTGGCCAGTGAATCCGACCCACCAACCCGACATAGAATCCGGCCTATAGTCGACCCATTTGGGTTGACCGAGTCTGACCCGGGTTGACCAAGTCAACTCGGCCCGAGTTGACTCATTGACTATTGGGTTAAATCCTGTATATGCCTAAACTTTGATTGACCATAAAATGTTCGTTTTAAGTCCAAATTGGACAAATAAATAGTCAATTTTTAGTATTTTTTCGAGATCAATGCAATGGTATGGTTATTGGAACATTTTGATTATATTACATGATCATTATATGCACTTTAAGTTCTTTAATCTATCACATCCTATGCACATTAAGAAACTTTATTAGGCTAAAGGCACACAAATTAAATTATTTAATGTCCACATAAAGATATACATGAACTCCAGAATATCCAGAAAACAGACATGATGGTTGGGAGTGGTCTCACTCACTAGATCTACCCTACTAAGGGGTTTAGGAATATCGCTAAAACGGTCGTTTGAGGAAACATAATGGAAATAGGTTGTTGTCTACCCAAAGGTGACCGACTTATGAAAGTTGTTGTTTCTCAAATCTTAGGACCTTATAGGTCTTATTAAGATCGCTAGTGGCACTTACTTGCGAAGAACTACTAGTCTTGCCCAAAGGTGTCTAGAAAATTTGCATAAAATGAGTGGGGCAGAATGGTCTGTACCCTCTTGCCCAAAGGCGTCGAAGTGTCTGTAATTGAACAGATACGTGTTAGGCTAGTTCTGTGCATGACGGTTGTCACCAACTGGGAGGCGAATAGCGTGTCAAAATCTCTTGCCCAAAGGTGTGATTAGATGACGCACCTGCATGTCCCACGGAGTAGAAAGATGAACAAAATTAAAACACTCTGACTCTTCCATCCTGACCCCAGATTGGTTGAAAAGGCTAATTACTAAAGTGACCTCAAGATTAAATGAAAGGTAAAATGCGTATGATTTATGATTGGTCATTTGTGCTTACAGTTATGGACGGATCTATTATTCAGAGGCACTTGACCGGGATCGAGCCATCGTCTGGTTCGAATTACTCATCTTGGATGATGCAGATCCAGATTATGTTAGGGTGTATGGACTATGACTTTGTCCTCACAAAGGACAAGCCAGCAACTCCTACCGCTGAGTCTACCGCATCTACCAAAGCGGCTCATGCAAAGTGGAAGAAGGCAAACAAGCTAACCATGTTGATCATTCGAGCTTCGATATATGAGACCATACGGGCAGTATTCCTCCTGCGAAACCGCCAAGGAACTGCTAGAGGTCATAAAGAAGTAGTTTGAGGGATCTGTTAGAGCTCGGCAATACACCAATCTCGTACAATTGATTTCGTTAAAGTATGATGGTGGTGGGGACGTGCCACATCACATTTTCAAGTTATCCCAATTGATCCTTAATCTTAGGGAACTAGGTCTTACCCTTGAGGATGACCTGATGGTTCATCTTACAGTAGCGTCTCTCCCTAGGAACTTTGACACCTTTAAGGTGAATTACAGCGCTCAGGACAGGAAATTGGATCTTCATGAGCTCATAGCTCTTTGTATATCTGAAGAAGATAGGTTGAAGAAAGGAAAAGTTGAGATGGCTAATCTTACAGTACATTCATACAGCAAGAAGCCCTTCAAGAAGAAAGCTTTTCAGAAGCCTAATTGGATGAAATCTGGACCAGGAGAAAGTTCAGGAACTGTTCGTCGGCCACAACAGAATAAAGAAATGACATTTAAACCTGATGAATTAGAATGCTTCTTTTGCAAGAAGAAGGGACACTTGAAGAAGAATTGTATCAAATACGGAGAATGGTTGGAGAAGAAGGGAGGAATTCAGCATCAGCCAGGAGGCCAAGGATGAGGATGAGCTGAAACGGACGAGGGTCGAGGCTATTGAAACCTATCGTCTCATTTTAGATACTATTTTATTCTGCACTTTAGCATAATTTCTTTTGCAGCTATTAAGGCACAATCTTACTTCTTATTTGTTTGAGAATCGTAGTTTTATTGAGACATCACATGCAAACTCTTGGTAGTGGCATTTTGATTGGTAACCTTTATAGATTGAATCTTAATTCAACCTTGCTTTATTCCTTATATATATATTTACGTTGTATTTGTTCAATCTTCATATGTTTTCAAACGTACTTGTACCAATGAGAGATCATTGATTCTTTGGCATAGAAGACAATTCGCTCTAATCAAGGTGGAGAATATTGTGGCAAGAGCGATCAGGACGAAGTTAGTCATAGAAGGTTTCCAACTCAAGAGATCATTTTTATAGGCCTCTAGCCATAGTACCTAAAGTTTGACCAGGTTGTGATTAGTTTTGTTTTCCTAGAGAATCCCATGGATCGTTGTATATACCTCAAATTCAGTGGGAGCAGAAGAAAATTAAGTATCTCTACGGTTGAGATAAAGTTAAGTAAGAGTTGACAGTTATTCCGCATTTTCAACTCTTTTCCTAATTATTGACACGTTAACAGAAGAACACACGACTAGAATGTTCAGGAGCATGATGCTGATATAGATGTGTGTTTAGAATTCTTGTTTTCTGTTTCTTGAGTGGGAGTCTTCCCTTTGTGACAACATCCTTTTTGATATTTATGTTGATGCATACACATATGTTGTATTTATTAAACTGTTGTTGATAAATCATACGGTTATTTTGTGTGCAACTAAAGATAATTAAAGTTATTAAGGAATAGCCCTAGAGAGTTTTGCACAGGCTATCAAGTTTTGCTTGGGCTGAACGTGAGGGGCTCTCACGTTTGAGGCCTTTATCCTGGATAGCTGGTGATGGTCTTCACATGGCGGATGCCGTAATCTATCGGGATAACATGTATTATTGGGTAGATATATAAAGCGAGGACATATTTGGAAGTACACAAGTATAATAAAGATCACATAAGGGTGTACTGTCCATATTGCACTTCAATTAAAACTACCATAAAGAATAAGGATGACTCAAGAACAGTAGTAGTACTAGCACTGAGACCATGGAATTGCCTTTATGCCAGCTTCGGAGAGCATTTTGTGTATCCATGATCCATTGCTAGCGGTGTTTTGTTTTTGGGTAAAGGATAAAGGACACGGGCTCATCAGTCTCTTTGGCAACAGTTTTCAAACTAAAGAGTGGCCACTTGATCTTTTTAAATGAGTCATTGGACCGGAGAGTTAATTTTCTAAAACTAATTACTAGTATGAGGTGTGCCAAGTGGGAGATTGTAAGATATTTTCTTAATATGGCACATCTCATACGGTTTTCACAAACCGGCCCAATGTTGCCAATTTAGGAGACCTATTGAGATTAGGAAATAAACCCTCATTTATTATGTGATCTAGGGTTTATAAGTGTCCAAGAATAATTGCTAATTAGGTGTGGTGGTTACCTAACGAAGAAGGAAAGTGCAATCCCCTCCTTCATTAGTTATCATGATGGGAAAGGTTCTAATGTGGGAAATAAAGAGTGTATATATACACTATAGGAGGGGACATCCCTCTCTCTAGCTTATGGGTTCCAGTCCCATCGATAGCTAAAGCAAAAGAGAGAGAAAAGGTTCCACATCTCCATTAAAGGAAATCTTGCTCATCAGGTCCCACATCAACCGTTGGATCAACAATAAACAATCAAAGTCGTCCATCAAGCGACAGGAAGCGATTCACAGGTATGTTAACTATTTGATGATTACGACTTGATCAATGTGGTTTGATCAAGCTTTAACGTTCTAAATCTTGGATCATACAGTAGTTCTTACATCAGGCTCCTGGGACTGGCCTTTTTTGACAGGCTCCCAGAACAGGCCTTGTCGGGCGTGGATTCTGAGAATCCAACAATGGCTTGCTTTGGTAAAAAGTGAATGCCAAATCAACACTATCACACTGTTGAATTCTAGAAATCCACACCCGACAAGGCCTGTCCTGGAAGCCTGTCAAAAAAGGCCAGTCTCGGGAGCCCGACCAAAAAATAAAAACCAAAACAACTAAACCAAGTCATACCAAATCTAATTAGTTGATTTCATACTTTGCAGATGTGAGTTAAAATTGTATGGAAAATTTTTAATCCTTGAAAGGTAGGTGCCCCCAGCGATTGAACACCTGCTATATTCCATATCTCAGTTTGACAAACAAGATGCCACCATTGGCTTCAAAATGAGTGAGGCTCTAAACGAACACCTCTGGAAAGAGCAACATTATAGGAACACACCAACTTTTCAAAAAAATTTACATTTCAATATTCATTCTAAAACAAAATAAGATCCAAAAAATAATAATAAGGTTCAGCATATATTGGTTGAGAACAGAGTGCATGCGTAGAACATAAATAAAACAAAAATAGCACTGAATAACATTATGAAGAAAATGTTTTACATGTCAGATGAACCACATTTTTCATTTACATCATAAAATGAGTTGAGTAAACTATTTCTAGCCATTTCCATCTATTTTGCGCTCCCTCTAAAACAAAAATCAGTCTGCTAGCGAAATTCTGTATTATTTAAATTTCATCAACTATTATGAATTTAATAATTAAATTAAATTCCAGATGCATCGGCAACACCTAAGCGCCACGGCATTACCACAGTGGTGTGAAGCAATCCAAGTTATTGATTACCACAGGTAACAAGAACAATTCATCACAATCCACCACCGCCAAGTAATAGGTCCAGCATTGTCCCGTCAGGTTCAGTCCTACTATTCAAATTCCTCCAAAGAGTTATAACTATGATGCCCCATTGTTATATATGTAATGAAGCAATGGAAATGGTAAGTACTACTACTACTATGACGTCATTCAAAACAAATGTGCAGAAACCATTTTGCAAAAGAAACCCCAAGTTCAAGCAGAATCTGCAATTTTTTTTCTCTTCAAAAACAGGTTAAGTGTTAAATATTAGTGGAAAAACAGTAACAGTACATCAGCGGATTAAAGAAGAAGAGGAGTTAAGCTATAAGTGCAAGTCCCATGGTACTCAAATACAACGCAGTTGACTAACGGTCTGCAACTACAAATGAATTTTTGATCCTCGAAGCTTACCTTGAAAGAGGAGCGGAGGAGAAACCGTAACCCTAACCCTAGGTGGTGGTGGGCGCGAAGGTGGAGGAGGTTGCCCAGGCGCAGAGCAGCGGCCGTGGTGATGAGGTACGCTGGTGTGGGGCCCTCTCTGAATACCGGAAACCGGGAGGGCGTAGGCACGGTACCCATCTCGTCCTCTTCTTCTGCAAGCACGTTTTGTTACGATACGAAGGGGTCATCATTCAAACCCAAATCCATCCGTTACAGTTTTTGTTTTTTACTTTTCCTGTGGACCATTTGTTACATTTTAATCTTGTGGACACTAGAAAATGTATATTTTTTTTTAAGGTTAGGCTCTGCGGACACATATTCTCACACACAAAAATCGTCGGGGCCAATATATAAACTAGAAGTTTTGGAATGGAATGATTTTTGGTGAGGATGGTCTCTATGGTGAGGAGATCACCCTCACAAAAATTCAAATCATTCTGATATTCATAGCATGGTTTACAAGTTGAATAATTATGGACCGTCTATTTTTTACCGTTAGCTTGAATCCCACATTTGATGGTGTTAGAAATTTCGGAATGGGCTGAATTTTTGTAGGGGTGATCTATATGATCATCAGATTAATGCTATGCAAGAAGAGCTTAATCAATACACAAGAAATGATATTTAGTTTTTATGTCTTGATATAAAATGGATATTCAAGAACAAATTTGATGAAAATAAAATTGTAGACAGAAATAAAGCAAAGTTGGTATCTTAAGATTATTCTCATATTGAAGGGATAGATTTTGAAGAAACATTTGTTCTTGTAGCTTGGCTAAAATCTATTAGAATCTTATTATAGCCATAACCTATCACTTAAACTTCAAGTTATATTAAATAGATGTCAAAAGTGTCTTTATCAATGAGCTAGATTCTTGATGATGAAGTTTATACTGAGCAACCTAAGGGATTTGAAGATCCAAATAATCCTAACCATGTGTGTTTAGATCGATAAAGGCTCTTTATGGTCTCAAGCAAGCACCTAAGGCTTGGTATGGTAGGTTGACTCAATTCTTATTAGAAAATGAATTTACAAGAGGAAGTATGAACGAAACCCTCTTTATTAAGAGAAAAAGTGAGTCTCTTTTTAATAACTCAAATCTATGCTGATGACATTTTTTCTTGGATCCATATGTAAAAAAAATATTGTCATGAATTTGCTCAACTCATGAAATCTGAATTTGAAGTGACCATGGAGTGAAAATTGAACTTCTTTCTAGTACATGGTATATTTATTTCTAAATCTAAATATTAAGAGCTTGTTAAGAAATTTGACCTAGAATTGTCTAAGCATGTTAACAACCCTATGAGTACTAGTCTTAAGCTAAGCAAAGATCTTATAGGTGTAGAAGTGGACTCTAAGCTATATAAGAGTATGTAGATAATCTATTATATCTTACTACTAGCAGATCGGACATTGCATTTAGTGTTGGAGCTTGTGCTAGGTATCAGTCCAATCCCAAAGAATCACAATTAACTAATGTAAAGAGAATAGTGAAATAAATAACGGGACATTGGAGTATGGACTGTGCATACTAGGATACAGATTGGGCAAGGAATAAAGATGATAGTAAGAGTACAAGTGGATGATGCTTTTACAATTTTAATTTCCTAATTACTTGGCACAACAAGAAACAAACTCCATATTGTTCTCGTAGCAAAAGTTGAATTCATTGCAGCTGATAGCTACTACTCTCAACTCATATGGATGATACAAATGCATTAAGACTATGGGTTTGGTTTAATCGAAACACCATGAACTTATATTGTGATAACAACTACATGAAATTTCAAGAAACCAAATGCAATACTCTTGCATCAAGCATATAGATATTCGGCACTATCAGGGAGTTAGTAGAAGATCAATTCATATTTGTCGAGTATATTGAAATATATTTTTTGAATTAGTTTTTTTAATGGAATTGACAAATGGGAAAATTGTGAACTCAAATTTGTGTGATTGTCAAATTCCATGCCAAAATGTACCTAAGTATATTATGATTGGGTCAGTAACATCTGTTCGAGACTAGACATGAAGAGCAAGGCCTTATCGGGATCAAAAGAGGATCAAAGGCTCGTCTTGCTCCGACGGCTCATTCGCAGAAGATTGAAGAATGCTCAAGGAGAAGGTAAATCACATTTAGAGTTTATGGGAAGACCCCTTGGCTCATGGTAAGGAAAGTCAAAAATTTTAAGCTTAAAATAGTTAAATCTACACACTCTGCTCGCCCTGAAGGCCTAGTCGATCGAGCAGGAGCCTTGGTGGACCAAATTTAACATGTGTTTTGTCCCAGAACCCATGGCCGGCTCAACCTTAAGGCCATTAAGGCAGTTGCCTAAGGCCCCTTGGTGAGAGAAGGCCCCCAGCCCAGGTCTCACTAACCACATGGATTTTTAGCCCACCCCTAATTGGATATACAAACCAAAAATCAACCTGATTGATTATCTCTAGCCATAGATTTTAGTACTTCTTAGGACATGATTCTAGCCGTTCGATTCAAGCATGTTTGTTGGGTAGTAAATCCAATGGCTAGAAATCATCAATCAAGCTGATTTTTAGTGTTTATCCACAAATAGGTGGGCTGAACATCCACACACTCATTTTGCCCAAAAATGATCTATGTAGGGCCACGAGAGTCTTCTGCAGACTGCAAGAGTCCTTTGCATCTAAAATTTTTTCTGTAGTTTTTTACTATCAAGAATAGTTTTTATATAAAGATTTCAAATAAAATAGAGAGATTAATTTTTTAATTAATACCATATATATTAAATATTCTATATAACAAAACGGGGAAGTTGTCTCCCCACTTGTACCCCCCCCTCTTCTCTGTTTCAACAAAGAAGGGCCGAGATCTTATCCCCAAATGGACGGTGGATCTCAGCCACTCACACCTGATTTTAGCAAATACTTTGACTAGGAGTGCCGAGGGCACGGGCCACCCACTGTCAATATAACAAGTGACTGTGGTTTTCTTATACCCCCTTTTTTATCTTATATGACTTCAATAATGAGTGGCTGAGATCCACTATGCTTCATATCGATGGTTGAGATTAACTCCCACCCAATTTTGACAAACACTTTGTTGGAAAGTGCCGCGGGCACGGGCCACCCACGCATATAACAAGACAACTCAGTTGTATTCTCTTATCTTATCCATCCATCTAATGTGGACGGTTAGATAAAGAGTGGTTGAGATCAAATCCATCGATCTAATGTAGACGGTTAGATTTCAGCCACTAAATCCGCCTCATTTGACCTCAATTTATTCAAAATTTGAATTTCAACACCGTTATTTTTTGTTATTTCTGTTATGTTCTCATTTCTCCCTCTGTGCGTTACAATCGTTCTAACAGCCGTTATAATGGAAAAAAACGGTAATGCCCCAGTTTGTTATACCGTTTGAGTGCCGAAGGCACCCAATTTTTGCAAACACTTTTGTCGGAGAGCGCCGTGGCCACGGGCCATTTACTAGTATATAACAAAGAAGGCCTTATATAGAATTTTCGCCTTAGGCCTCAACTTGTATCGAGACAGCCCTAGAGGAATTTTAGTTGACCAAGCCCTTTGATAGCAGGGTGGAGTCTCCGTGTGGTGATTTGGTAGACTACAAATCGCATTATCTCGGGAGGAATCACGGGAGTAGTTGGATGGACTCTCAACTACTACAATTGTACGTGTGGATCATTTAGATTGAACTTGGCTGGATAGCCGCTTCATTGCAATTACGTTTTAGCTCGGGGAGATTTGGACAATGGATGCAGGTGTTTCACTCAACCACTAGAAAATTATTGCATTGAAGTCCAATAAGATCCAAGCTATAGGATCTTTCTTCCTAGCATGTGTGTATATATTCATGTGGGACCGCATACCCTGTCATGTACTTAGCTTATGATCTTTTTACGCTAGCCGTTTGATCAACATCAAAGGTTATTGCCCAATGGATCCTATGATAAAGATCATATATCACTGATTGCATGTTGTTGGATCTCATGATTTTTTTGAAGTGGGTTTCTCTCGTTGTGGCAATGTGGTCACGTAAAAACATGCCACATGTTTGGGGCTATTGATACAGACCAAAATCAGCCTGATTGGTGTTCTAGCCATTGGATTTGAGTCATTGTTCCATTTTTAACCATGGGCTTTGAGCATTAATTGGGCTACCAAATCCGACAGCTTGAAATCACTAATCAAGCTGATTATGTTCTATAGGTCCACCGAAGTGTGGGCCAAACGTACATACGGTAAATAGCCCCTGGAGCATTTTCACGCACCCACACACAATGCCACACCTGAGAGGGACCCACATAAAAATCCCCCCCACAAGATATCATCCTTATGGGTGATTTCTAGATGTTGGATTTGACAATTTTATTCAAAATGGACTTTGAACCCACCCATGGGCTTGTTAATGAGGCCCATGGTGATGGAAAAATGCTTGAATCTAGTGTCTAGAAATACTAATCAGGTTGATCTTATTGAGTAAAACTTGTGTCACAAGATGTTGTGACGGAAGCCGGTCACAGCACTCAACACGAGCCACTGGCACACGAGCAAAGGGCGCTGACCTCGGTGGACCTACAAACCAAAAATCAGCCTGATCAGTGATTTACAACCTTTGGATTTTTGCACCCAAATAACGCTCAATAATGCTCAGATTCTTACCGTTAAAATCAACCCACGAAAATAACTTCAATCGAATCGGTTAGAAATCACTAATACCGGTCCACTGAGGGACTAGCCAAACATCCATACGGTCATCGTCCTCTAATAGTATGCCACGGGGCTCGTATTGAATGCTGTGACCGGCTTCCGTCACAACATCTTGTGACACAAAATTTACTCGATTTTATTGGTATGTAGGTCAACTAATGGATGGGTGGCCCAAGGATTTGCAACTTACGAAACACAGCAGACCACTACAGCTGCCATGTGTTAGACAACCCCATCTTTTTCCAAAGATCATTAGAGCATTGCGAAGAAAATTGGCTTTGAATGCGAAAAAAAGAACGACTAGATCGGGAAGGCAGGATTTAAGCCTGACATCTCTCTTTTTCTCCATCCTCCTTCCCATTTAGTCAACAAAGGTCGTCATCTACTACTGCAATAATTTTGAAAAATACAAATAAAAAAACAGGGGCGCACTGGCCACTACGTGAGCCATCACTAAGGAATAAGGATACGGGGGGCGGTTGTTGGTACGGTGTATAAAAAGCAGTTTCTAAGAAGGTTCAGTTGAAGACTTATCTTCTCGATCTGAAATGAAGTTCGTTCATGTGACGTTTGTAAGTTCTAAGAACCCTCACATACAGACACACACGAAATGGAACGCATAAATGCTCCAGGATGGGATGCTTCTTAGACCTTTCTCACATGGACCTTGCCTCTTCATCCCCCAACATTCAAACCCCCCCTTCATTCCACTTTTGCCCATCCTCTCCAGTCCACTCCGCCATCTCTCTCTCTCTCCCTTTTTTTCTTCCTGCGCTATAGCTGGCTCCCTGGCTCAGGCGATTGGCCCTACCTACTTGAGTTTAAACTTTAAAATACATGGAATTATTATATTATTTTGTTGTCGCTTTCATGAATATGCTAGGTACGGATGGTTATGGGCATCGGACGGATCCTTAGTCAAGAGACACAGAAACCCATGCCAGTTTTACTTTAAAATCTTTAAAATATAGAAATAAAATACCTCAAATTGAAATATTTTAATATAATAATAGATATGGAAATCCCATAAATGTTATTATAATTAAGCAAAGGGACCCATTGATCCTGATAGTTTCTAGTTTCTAGTTTCTACTTCAACTTATTGATTTTGCTAAAAAAACAAAAAATATAATTAAATGCAAATTGCTTTCTAATATTTTCTTTTTTATTGCATGGTTAATGAAACTATATATATGGAATCAAATAAGAAATTAAGTTTCCAATCAATTCATTACAATTACTATTTTTCTTCTTTTCATCAGGTAATTTTTTTTTGAAATTAGATGTTAGAACCCGTCAGCTCCAGTTTGTGAAAAAATGCATGCCATCCAATCAATTCATTACAATTACTATTTTTCTTCTTTCCGAAAATTGCACAAAAGAAAACAAACTTTAATTGATTTACAAAAAAGAATACAACTTTTCGCAAATCCCAAAAAAGAAAACGAAACGCCCTTTGAAAAGGCGTTTCGTCTGCTGCCAGTCCAATCAGTCGAGTCAGAATGACTGATGGCTGACACGTCTGACAAACGCCCTTTTAAAGGGCGTTTATTCCTGAGAAATTTTAAAAAACGTCCCATAATTCCTCAACTTCTAAACCAATCTACGAATATCGGAATGATCTGAATTTTTGTGAGAATGATCTCCTCACCGTAGAGATCATCCTCACCAAAAATCAGCCATTGATTCATCTTCTGGGTACGCCAAAATGGGCGTAAAAATTGGGGTATCAAAAAACGCCTTTTAAAAGGGCGTTTGTCAATAAAAAACGCCCTTTAAAAGGGCGTTTTCTACTGACACACGTCCTTTAAAACGTCTGTCAGTTGTCAGAGGTCTGACAGACGTTTCTGACAGACGTTTTTTAAAAAGGCGTCTATTACTGAAAACGCCCTTTAAAATGGCGTTTTTTACTGACAAACGCCCTTTTAAAGGGCGTTTTTTCATAAACATGTGCCACGTAATGAAACGCCCTTTGAAAGAGCGTTTCGTTTTCTTTTTTGGGATTTGCGAAAAGTTGTATTCTTTTTTGTAAATAGATTAAAGTTTATTTTCTTTTTAGAAATTTTCCGTTCTTCTTTTCATCAGGTAATTGTTTTGAAATTAGATGTTAGAACCAATGTTTAAAGGGGACCGTTATAACTGTATAACGGACTGGGTGTGTTACCGCTTTTTCCATTATAACGAAAAAAAAAAACGCTCAGGGGCAAAAATGGAAAAAAATGGGAAAATAACAGAAAAAACAGAATATAACGGAAAAATAATGGAAAGTAACGGAAAAAACGAAAATAACGGCCGTTTTTTTTCACAAAAATTTCTAGAAAATAACGGTCGTTATTTTCATTATAACGGAAAATAACGGCCGTTATTTTCTAGGCGTTTTAACGGTCCATAACGTAACGGGGTAGGTTTGAATCCGTTATAACGGCCGTTTTTTAAACCTTGGTTAGAACCCGTCATCTCGAGTTTGTGAAAAAATGCACGCCATCTAATTGAGCTACATACTCAACCATTTTTTACCTGGTAGCAAAGATATATGTGTTGGAGGAGCAAATAGAGAGACTCATGTTAACTTGATATTAAACACAATATATGGAGAGGTTCATGCCATGCACAACTTAATGCAGATCAGATGGCCATGGAGTATTTTGAGAAGAGAGACCGAGCACGGAGAAGATAGATCAATCGGTTGGCCTACGATCGATGTGACGTTTGGCTTTCGATCGATCAGGCCTACGATCGATTTATCAATGCCTAGTACCTACTTACTATTGCTCTCACCAGGTTTGAGCTGACTGGGAGTAATAGCTCAGTTTGCTTCCTTCCTTCCTCCGACAAGGGACTGTCCAATTACTCATCGAGTTCCATTGTTCCTGCTCGTAACCGATCGAATCCTATAAATACATCGATCGGAGAACAAAGTTGAGCAATAACTAGGTTCTGCCCTTGTAGATTGGAGGAACAATCTACCTCTGATTGACCGGACCCCATGGCTGATCAATCAGAGAACTAAAGGTTGGTCATGGTGATTTTGGCCTTGATTGATTGGACCTTGTGGACAATCAATTGAACCGGGCACGGAATGTTTTTAAAAGATGATTTAGTTTCCTTTTTTTACACAAACTCTTAGTTAGATGATTTCCTTCTTCGTACCAACTCTTGATTAGGTCATTTTTTATTGTTTACCTATAAATAAGACTTTAATACATAGTTGTAGGGACTCTTTATTGATTTTATTAATAGAATTGAGTTATTACTCTTCTTTTCTTCCCAATTGATTGGTATTCTTCTCTTGAATCAAGAAGTTTTAGATGCCCATTGTTTTTGGTATTTTCTAAGGAATACCAACAAGATACCAATGGAATGTTGTGTGTTTAGTTAGCAGAATTCATCTGCCCAATTGCTCACTGCATCAGTTGGTATTAGAGCTTGCGTCGATCTCGCCGATATGTATCCAAGGAGACGTCTCAATCAACGCAAAGTTCCACTAAATGATATGCACAAGTGGAATGGAGTAGCACGAATCTCATAACAACTATGGATGCTCGATTCGAAGCGCTATTCCAAGAGTTTGCTGCCATGAAGACACCGAGGATGATGATTTTAGCAATTCTTTTGTCGAATATGGTCCACGAAGGAGAAAGCCCATGGCCGAACCCATAGATCGTGATTAAATTTAGCCGAATTGGTGAGAGGCTGATTTAAAAATTGAAATTCTAGACTTCTAAGGGAGTCTACAGTCGAAAGAATTTTTCGACTGGGTTAATAGCATGGATGAGGTATTGGATTTTAAGGAGGTGCCAGAGAACAAAAAGGTGTCATTGGTAGCAACTAGATTATGAGAAAGGGTCGCCACTTAGTGGCAACACACTAAACTTACTCATGTGCACTGGGGTAGACCGAAGCTGGAATCATGGGAGAAACTAAAAAAGTACATGTGTGAGGCATTTCTATCTCACAATTACACAAGGTCATTGTACCAATGACTTCGAAATCTTCGACATGGAACAAAAATGGTTGACGATTAAACTCAATAATTTTATCAATTAATTATTCATAACAATTTGGATGAATTTGGGGATCAGTTAGTATCTCGCTACATCTGTGGTATGTGATATTCGCTCAAAAGTGCTTATTTTAAGTTATTATCCTTTTAGCGTTATCACACTCTCCTATGTAAAACTTTCATTTTTATCAATTTTTCTACGTAAGCATTTCTTCCACTACATAGAACACACTTTTCTAAATAAAATGGCTATTTACATGAATTAAACACATTTCTAGAATTATAGATATGAAACCGTTTTGTAGAAATCTTATTATGCATTTTTACCATTGTAAGAAACCCGATCTCATGATTCTCGAGACTTGCCGGTCCACGATCAACCACAGAAGCCCACTATCATAGCTTAGAGAGCCAACAGGCTAAGACAAGAAGATATGGGCCAAGTACAGGCTGAGTTAGAGGATTACAAAGCCGGATAGAGAACCAAGAGAGCCAAAGACCAAAAGAAGGACCCAAGTGTTAAAAGCTACACCAAATGACATGAAATGATAGCTTGCTCACTTGGTGAAGCATATAGAAAAATTTGTTGAAGACCAAGGTTCAAGACCCTCCGCCTGCTCTTCTCTCTTCTCTCTCCTCTCTCCTCTCTTTCCTCTCTCTTAATTCTCTCTCCTCTCTCTTAACTCTAACCAACTTACGACCATGACCAATCATCATCATCCTAACTCTCCCATCCCTCAAATCCACCGTCCGATCATCCATCTCAATCATTTGATCGATCATTCAATCGACCAATCAATCATCGATCTCACAATCGGACGGCGTTACCCACTCTATCACCAACAACCACTCGATCATCTCCCTCCATGAAGCCCATGGCTCTTCCATAACCTAAGCCCATCACTAACATTTTCATCTAACCTAACCCTCGTTCCCATTTAACTAAAGTCCATTCCCAACCGTTGGATCTCTCAAAATCCAATAGTTTTCCACCATTTCTCTCCTATCCCCACATTTTCTCTCTCATTCTTCTAAATCCAAAACCCAAAAGAAATAAAAAAGAAATGAACAAAAGAAATAAAAAAAAGAAAAGAAAAATAAAAAAAATAAAAAAATAAAAAAATAAAAAAATGAATGAAGACCCCCACGGTTTCTAAAATCGTGTGGATCTTCTCATCTCTCAACTTTCACTCCCATCTCTCCCACGTCACACAACTCACCCATGAACCCTAACCAATCTAACCCTCCCCCATATAAAACAAAAGAAAACCTCCATTTTAAAAACTGGGCTCTCTCTGAACTCTCTTCTCTCTCCTCTCTACCTTCTATGACTATCACGGCTGAAACTCTTTGTTGCAGCCATTTCCTCTCAAACTTTATCTCTTTTCTTAAAATTCTCTTACCCTATCTTCACTCTAACTCTACCCTCTCTCTCAACCTTTTCTCCCTTAAACCCTAATCTCTAAGCCTTTCTTTTCACTCTACTCTCTCACCTCTTTCTCACCCACTCACTCGCGA
Source organism: Euptelea pleiosperma (assembly GCA_035048495.1). Lineage (NCBI taxonomy): Eukaryota > Viridiplantae > Streptophyta > Magnoliopsida > Ranunculales > Eupteleaceae > Euptelea > Euptelea pleiosperma. The sequence continues at coordinate 24,226,184 of CM068552.1, read as the reverse complement.
CTCTTCTCTCCTAAACTCACCCTCTTTCAAATGGAAGGTTGTCGGCTGATCATTTCCTTAGAGAAGCCGGTGATACCCTACTTGCTTGCCTCTCTTTGACTGCGTCCTGCTCTTCACCTCCATGGTCTCCTTGACCGTGGGTTATTCTCCACGGCTAGTCACCATCGAGCTCCTTTTACAACTCTAACAGCCCACCCTGTCTTCTTCTTATCATGTTGTAGATCTGCAACTCAATAGCGTCGGCGTAAACCTGCTACATCACCTGTAATACCTTATGTTCTAGGGTATTATGGTAATTTGACCAAATTTCAAACTTCTATTATTATATTTATGTTTAGATATCATGTATGAACATATGAATCAATTTTGGTTACATTCTGACAACTTTGAAAATTAAGATTTTATAGGACCCGCAAGAGTCAACTAAAACTTTCATAGAAAATTCGTTTAACCTTTGATCAACGAACGGACAGTTCCGGCACAATCGTATACTTATATAGATCTTAAATATCCAATAATATGACCAACTTTATTTTTTCAGTTTTAGGCTAAATTTTAGGTGGGACCTGCGTCTTATGATTTTTAGACCTTGTAAATAGACTTTAAAACTGTAACGAACATTTTTGGCAAAAAAATATATTTTTGTACTTTTGAATTTTTCCCCCATTTTACACTTTTTAAATATTAAAATTTATTTTTAATAAATTTTAAATGAGTATGGGACCCAAAGAACACGTTTTGAGTCAATTTGACGAGAGGTTTATGACCATGAGTAATCTTGCCACTTTTATTTTTATTTTTCATGATTGTTTATTTTGTGTAAATGCTATATGTTAGATTAATTGTCTTCTATGATATTTGCTTTTTGTTAACATACGTGATTATTGAGCATGATGATGAGATTATGTATTCGAGATTGTAATGACCATGTGTTTCGAGATAGTGTTATATTGATATTTTTTGGGCATTATTGAGGGTTTCGGCCATGGCTCTCTTATGAGAACCCATGGGACCGATCCACTCATAAGGATCCACAGAGGATCTACATGAGAGGTTTGGTCATGATGGGTTTCCACAAGAGGACCGTATAGCCCTACCCTATAGTTGATTATTGATGATTGTGATATCATGTTTTGCATGCCCTATTGGTACTATGTTGGCCGATGGCCTTATCTTTCTTGCCCTATGGGTACAATAGTGACATATGGCCTTATTTTCATGCCCTATAGGTACTTTGATGACATAGCCTTATGTTATATTGGGCATATGGGGGTGAGCTATGCATTGTGATGAAGATTATCTATTGACCCCTGTGAGGTTCTATATTACACAGACCAGTGAGGTTATCTATTATAATGACTAGTGAAGTTATTCTCCCAATGAAGAAAATAATTAAGATGACCAGTGAGGTTATTCCCCGTGTGAGGGAAGGAGATGGAGACCGTATGGTTTGAGTAGATAGGGGTGAGAGCATAGAGTATGCATCTACATTGCTACCTTATTCATGACTTCTATTATCTCGCATGTGCTTAGTTTGCTTAAACTCTTTTGGTTATTCAAAATGCATGACAAACTATTTGTGGTATACTGAGTCCTTTTGGACTCACCGCGTTTGCTGACACATTTCTCAGATTTGATCGGCGATGTCTATAAATACTCGGGCGACGGGGTGAAAGATCTGGATTTGAAAGATCTACAGGAGAAATTTTGTGACGGGGAGAACTTTTACACGGAGGATGGCTAAAAATCCCTAAACTCATTTTGGACACCTTTACATGTTTTGGTTACTTAGAATTAAAACAAGCTTATTCTGGCTTTATTTTTTAGGGTTTATCCTCATTTTATTTTATCATATGTTTGAGTTGTTGTGAACATGATTCGATTGAATTTATGGTATGATTCTTCATTATATTTTGGAATATTATGAGCATGTGCTAAATAATAAAATGAACGCCCTAGTATAATCCCATTTAGACCGGTACACATATCGGGTTCCAAAAGACTATCACCAAAATGTAACAAGAGATAACAACTAATTTTTCTATCTTGTGGTGCATTGTACGATGCTTAGATGACAAAATTGGTTTCTGATCAGTAAGGAATTTTTGAAGCCCTCTGAGTATCTTTTTGTAACAATTTTTAGAATTCAATAATTCGATCATAAACGAAGGTTATGACTGAAATACAAAACATATCTTGAATCTGCCAATTTTGCAATTTTGACTTGAAGTCCAATTTCAGATGAGTAGATGACCTTTCTAGAATTAGGGCCAGAATAACTTTTCGAAGAGCTTCGATTTAGCTTTTCGTAAATGTTTACGGTTTCTACATATTCGGTCTGTGCTAAAAGTGATAATCGAAACACTGATAGTAAGAGAATCTGACAGATTTATGGTCCTATTTTGCAACGCATATTCGGGCAGGGAGATGGACCTTCTGTGTAATACCCTCTTTTATTTGGAGTATTAATATAATTTATAAGCATAATTGGGTCATTAACTAGCAAATTTTTTTGACTCAAGGATTTCAGTAAGAAAAATTCGGATAATAAAAGGATAATGTTAGGGTTTCTGTGATTGAACAACTATAATGCACTAATTAACTCCATAAGTTAATTTGCGCATAATTAAATATTTTTTTTTATAATTAAATTGGGTTTGAATAGACCCTACAGAGTACTTGGGGTAGGGTATACTTCTTATAGACCATATAATTGGTGTGTAAGTTCATATAAGTTATAATAATGGTGTATTAGTAATAAAAGTGAAGAGAAGTATTTTTTTTAAATTAATAATTAACTAATTAAATGAAAGATGGAAATGCCACATCATCCTAATAATGTAAATGATCTAATTCAATTTATAATAAATCTTTTGTATTCCATACTTGGTAAAGTACAATATTTCTTTTATCTTTTAAAGAAATTAAGTATAGAAAATTTAAAATTTTAGAAACTTTCAATCATGGGTTAATTTTAGTAATAGTATAACACACAATTGCCTTTAATGATTTTAGCCAAAAATCTTACACTTTTGGCAATTGATAAGACAACTAGTGTAATACCCTGAAAATTTTATTCAGGGGTATTAGGGTAATCTCACCATCATATGATAATTTTGACAATCTATCTTGAATTTTTTTTCATTTGCTTGCATAAAATGATGTGTGTGACACTTAAAAATACTTTTGATAACTTAACCAGAATAACAATGTTATGACATATAAGATTACTTTTCGACCATACACTTTAGGGCCTTAATAAAGATAATTAAAATAATAAGAGGATAATTCATAACTCATAATTTACCTCTATAACGAACTTGAATTACTAAGATAACCTACTTTTGATAAAATATATATGATGGGACCTATATTTTTTTGGGTATGACATGTGGGACGCTAGACCGAAACCCTATGACTTATTTTGGAATAATTAAGGCTAATAACGGGTAATAGGGTTAATTGCATTATTAATGATAATAGATTAATTATATGTTGCTGAAAAAAAATTTATTTATTAAAATACACCTTAGAGGGTGGAGTGTAAGAGTGCATCATTTATACACTTGAAGTATGGTACATAAGTCTTAGGACATTAATAATAGGGTATTGATATTCGCTCAAAAGTGCTTATTTTAAGCAATTATCCTTTTAGCGTTATTGCATTCTCCCACGTTAAAATACTCTAATTATCCACTTTTCTACGTAAGAGTCTATCTCATTGCGTAGAACACACTTTTCTGGACGAAATGGTATATTTGCATGATTTAAACACATTTTCGGAAGTCTAGATATGAAGCAGTTCTAATTATGCGCTTCTTCTGTTGCAGGAAACCCAAATTGGATGATTCTCGAGACTTGCGGGCCCACATAGCGTAAAGTGCCAGCAGGCTATTACAAGAAGATACAAGCCAAGTGCGAAGCCAGGCCAAAAACCAAGAAACCAACTGGTTTGTGAATCAAGATAAAAATGACCACAAGGGATCAACTTACAAAAAAAAAAAAAAAAAAAAAAAAGAAAATCAAGTTGATGATCCTATCAGGAAATTTCCTAAAATCTAGGTAGCATTGGTCGAGTCGGTGGACCATGGACCAAATGTCGACCAAGTCAACGATTAGCCAGAGCATGCAGAGGTAGACATTGAGGCAAATATGATCGACGACATTGATAGGTTATCTACATGGCTGGATGTTTGCCCAAACTATCAAAAAGGTGGACCGTTCGATCAAGAAGCCAACGGTCAGATTACAAAGAATGAGGTTTGATCTTGATGGATGGGTGTGACTTGCAAAGAAGGACCACCACAATGTTTGAACAAGATGTAGACTGCGAGGGGTTTGCCATTTTCGACTTAAATAAATCAAGGCAAAGATATGAGGCTTGCATATTCATAGAGTGGTGATCAAAAAAAAAAATTGGAAGGCGTGGATTGTAAGAAAATAGAGGACCCGTGCGTTTGGATCAGAAGTGAGAGATACGTATACGTGACCAAGACGTATACCAAGTTTGTGGGCCGGGATTTTACGTACAAGGTCGCTACATGCAAGGATGAGGTTGCAGGTGCTTAATTTGATTGAGCTTCTAAAACAATTGCATAAGTCACTAAAGGAAGATTGAAGGGGCTGGATAGTGTCACGTGTTAATTGGTTTGGCAAAATGAATATGAGTTGGACGGTGGGTGATAGGGACAAGATGCTGGATGGTATGGGCAAGAGAAGTGTGGCTAAGATGCATGGAATCAGTCACCTAGTTTTGAGAAGATAAAGACAAGTCAGCAAGGACTTTGGGCTAGCTGTTGGATGATTGAGAGTTCACTCTCTCTCTCACCATCCATCATCCAACGGCTGTAACAGCCACCCCTCACCATATATAAGAGTGTTAATGTAATTAGAAAGGGCTCCCACTTTCTAATCTCTCCCGTTCCAACACTCTCTCTCTCCCTCACTTTCTAATTGCAGCCCAAACTGTTACCCCCTTCCACGTTCTCCTCAAGAAACCCTAAAGAGGGCATCACGTTGAGAGAGGAAGAGAGAGCCCAGCCATCACATACCACTTCCTTCCTCCTCCAAGGCCAGTCCGTCTCCACTCCTTGCCATCGTTGTCACCATTGGCTAGACAACACCATTCCACCTGCTTGCACCGCTCCTGAAGCGCCTCCACCTACTTTCGCCTCCAGCAAGTGGTTGTGAACCACCATCTCCGCCTCTACCAGGGGAAACCACTCAATGGACCACCATTCAGCATCTCCTCTTCACGGTTCATCACGAACCCAACAATCATCAACACCCCCACACGGTAAGCTCCTTCTCCAACCCCCTTCCCTTCTTCTTCTATTCTTCTTCCTCCCACCGGAGTTGCAGGCCTGCAACTCCGGCAGGCACCATTAAAACCGGTGGTGAAGTTTCACCACAACGATCACGAAGTGCTGCCCACGGTTCTTCTCTCATCTTCCATTGCTGCCCTAAACTCCCTCTCAGCCCTCTCTTCTCTGAAAGCCATCTTCTTCTAGCCAAAAAAAAAAAGAAAGAAAAAAAAAAAAAGAATTCAAGATCACCGGAGTTGCAACCTGCAACTCCGACGAACTCCATTAAAACCGACGACCTGCACCTCCTCCTCTCTCACCTCAGTAATGGCAGGCCTCTCCTAGGCCGTGTTCCACTGCCTTGCAGTTCTCCTTCCTTCCGGTGAACTAGTGGTCCATCCTCCAAGCATTCTATCTTCCAACTTCTTTCACGTTGCTGCACTCCGGCCAGCCAACCTGCAACTCCGGCAACTGACTCCACCGTGTTTGGTTCAGGATCCCCTGTCTTCTACCTGCAAGCGGACCAGCAACCACTTCTCCATACCGTGTGCAAGCCTGGAAGTTTCCAGCCAACCTGCAACTCTTGGCCGGAGCACCACCGTCTCCTCTCAATGGGCAACGCTTTTGCTACCTTCCATCACCCACTGTGCATGCTGCCCTTAGAGTCGGTGCTCCATGGCCAGCACATCTCCTTGTGCATGTTTGACTGACTCCTCCCAAGCACTCTTTGGGCTGTGTTCATTTTTCTGGGCTCCTCCGTTGTGCACACGTGTACAACCAGCAACTCAGTTGCATTCTCCTCCAAAGTGGTTGTGGACCTCCAATCACAGCCCCTCAACCTTCCTTGGGAGCGCCTGATCGAGCACCACTTCTCCTCTCCATTCACTACTAGGCCAGCCAGCGTCATGCACTCATGTTCGACCAATGCTCGAGCCATAGCCACATCCCTACTCATGTGCACATCATCACATGGTCGATCACCATGGCCTATCTTATGGCCGGATCCGATCATGGTAAGTGCTTGCAAGGTATCTTCTTTTCTCTTACTTTCTCTCTCTAGAAACATGTTCTCTTTCTACGGTTCATTTTCTCTCTCTAGAGTCCCCAGGCTGATCGCCTTTTTGCATCACTGACTCCGTTCGGTGAATGCAAGAGGGTGAGTTTTTCTCTCACCTCTACCTTGTCGGCCGATAAACGACCGAGGTGTGAAAATTCTCTCTCTACCTTCTTCCTCTCTCTCTAAAATCTCTTTTTACATGCTTTCTAGAATAGATTTACCGCTTTATTTATTTCTGTCATTTATTTCATGTAAGCAACAGTTTAATTAATGCAATTTGAGTTTGATGATTTTAGTCTTCTCTGGATCTCTTGGATGTGTTTTTAATCTCGACTCGCCATTCTCATCTTTCCATGTTTCTCTTGTATATTATCTGTCATTTTATGTTCTTATTCGTGCTAATCCGACTAATCCCGAGTGCGGATCGACATCCGACACGAATCCCTATACAAATCTATCAATTTTGCAGGATAATCTTATAAAAATTAAAAATGTGTTGAAGTTAGGGTTTCCGTAACCAACGACGCGGAAAAATCCTACTTTCAGGTATACCATAAGTTGATGTATTTTGATCTTTATATACTTAGAATTTTATTTTATGTGTAGAGATTATGAGATAGATGTGGGCCCTATATGGCCAACCGTGCAAAGGTGAAAATCAATGAGAAGAGTTAATTTGTATCCAATGAAAATCATATATATATATATATATAATTAATTAATTAAATAAAAAAATTATATTGTTAAATGATAGAGATTGGTAAAAAGCAATAAAAATTAGAAAATGCTTAAGGAGCCTTTAAATGTCTCCCAAGAATTCTCTAGGGACTTGTTACAAAGAGAACTCTTAATCATGAAAAAGGAATAAAAGTGTATAGATTTTTAAAATTTGAAAAAGATCTCTAATAACTAAACTAAATTAGAAACTTGTGAGATTTCTCTCAATAAAATATAAAAGTTAAGGGAGGAGAGAATATGGTTACACATATTTGGACATGGGGGTTTTCTCTGAAGGGTGAAAAATTTCTCATCAATAGGCTAAGCTATTCCTCTCAACTTTCCGCTTAATCTTTGTTTGATTATCATCATTCATGTAAGTACACTCTATAATGTTATATATTTCTGTTAATTACTATAGTTTTTATTAATGATTATATGGTGTATTGTTTAAATTTTAATCTTATTTGTTAATCATATGGGTAAACATCATAAATTCATGATTTTTACATTTATTTGTAAGAATTCGTTACTCTTAGTGGGAAATCGTTGCCCTTGGTGGGAATTCATTACTCTTGGTGTGAATGAATAAGAAATATAATGCATTTAATATCATCATCACGATTGGTTATTTTGGATGGTTTGATCTTTTCGATTTTGGGTAATATGTTGATTAACATGCTAAAGTAATTATAATTGGATTATCTTAATTGTCTTGTGTACTCGTTGTAGTTTATTGGGCTTTCGCTCACAGAATTACATTGAAACATTTTAGATTTTGTTGATCTCGGTAATGAGGATACTTGGGATGAGACGGAGTCGATTGATGGTGTAGAAATTGAAGAAGAGATTTTAATGCTTAAATGATTTAAAGGGTTTAATGATGTAATAATAAATTTTTAACATGGTTGGGGTCATTAGGACCATCAATGGTTTGAATTGATCACTTTACTTTTATTTTTAACATGTTGGGTTTTCCAACGTCCTACGCGGAAATATTTATAAAATATTCATGCGATAATATTTTAAAATGATTCTAATGAAATTAGGACTCTAACTCAATTTAGTATTTTACTAAATTATTTTATGATTTTAAGAGTTATATAAGTGGGTGCGGTTTGGCACAAATCTCAAAATTTCTGTGCTGATTTTGCAGAATCAGCACCCTTATTCTGACTTTAAGCAGCTTTGGCATTTATTAGATGATCGAATCTAGTAAAGGGGAAAATACAAAAGTTGTAGGTTTTTAAGTTACATTTTCATCCATATATAGTGGGTCAATAGATTCGATAGGATATATCCTATAGAGCCATTTTACTAAAAGGAGGTCAGAACTGTCTGACTGCAAAATATCTAATTTTTTCAAACATTTGTCTTAATTTTTTCCTAAGTTGTAAAATAGGACCACATAATTTTTATTACATATAAATTTAGTTTATTTTGAGTAGATAAAAACTCATATGTTAGTTGCTTGACTTGGATTCTGATCAAAATTGTAACAATTAATACAAGTGGAAAATCTTACTTTTTACATATTTTTGACGGTTATCATTAGGGCTGAATTGAGAGTGGAGAACTGACTCCAAAAATTTGTAAATGTCATTTTTAGCTAAAGCGCTATTGTTAAAGTTGTATTTTATGATTTTTAGAATAAAATCCTCAAAGAAAATAATTTTTTGACATATTTTGAATTTTGACCAAAAGTTGATCATTTTTCTTTGAACAACGAAAATCAAGTTTCAAAACTATCTTCAATGGGCGTTTTTGCTTAAGTGTTTTCACAAAAGATATTTGATATAAATTCTAGATAATTATAGAGACCCTAATTAATGATATTGATTAAAATTAAAAGTTTGACTTTGATTATCTCACTTTAATAGCTTATTTACGCTTCCACATTATTTGATTATTTGAGTTGAACCGTTCTTTATCAATCACGATAGTGATTCTTGATGTTTTATTTATTTATTTTTTGAGCATTTTATTTTTTGCTCATACTCTGGATCTTGGGTAAACGAAATGATCCACAGGCATTCGAGTCGGATTTGGGTGCTCGAATTCGGGGTGTGAAAATTAGAAAACATCAATCCTAAATGAAAATCAACATTTAACTAGTTGACATGTCAAGAAACATTTTTATACAAAATTCAACAATTAAGTCATTAAAGAAAGATTCACACTCTTCATTCTTAGAAATTTTGTAATAATAAGTAAATAAAAAATTCTAATATTAGAAATAATTCATTTCTAAATAATTAATAAAAACTTACCAACTTATACTATATAATGATTTAAGTTGAAAAATATTTACTTTTAAAAGAATGACATAAAAAGAATTACTAAAGATTTGTTATAAAATATATTTAATTTTTAGCAAATTAAGAAATATTTTGACAACACTGAAAAAGCCCCAATAGTAAAAAAAAATATTTTAACCAAAATTTTCTCTAAAAATCATTAGTTTCTCCTCTATTATTGAAGAAAGAGTGATCAAGTCAAGAAAGAAGAAAAAAATGTAAGTACCGTATATAAATAAATTATTTTTCATATTCAATTTGTGTTCATTGGTGCATTTTTGTTGTGGTGTTATGATTGTATTGATCTATGTTTATGTGAATTCATGAACCTCAACATGATGTGATTGATCTTGTTCTAAACTATTTTGATCTATGACTAAATGCGCTTCTTTTGATATGATGTTTAATTATGTTCATTACTATGTTAATATGACTTTTTGATAATGTTATTTTCTATGATCATCCTTATATTTTCATCACTTTCTTACGATGACTGAATGAGAAGATGAGAAAGAAAATCATTTTTTGATCATTGGTCCATTATTCTCGACCGTTGGTCGGTTTATTATTTTGACCATTGATCGGTCTGCTATTTCGACCGTTGGTCGATTTATACTTATTTCCGTTAGTCGGATCAACAGTCAATCCATTGGCCGGATTGATTTAAAAACCTCCCGTTGGTCGGGTCAAGTGAAAAGTGAAAACTATAATAATTAATCTTTTTGATGGTGCATTATTCTTATGCCATTATTCATGACTAGTGATATCATCTTCCCTATGATCATTTATTGTTTATGTCTATACATATATTCGTCTATTCACCATGGTACACGTGGAATTACTGGGAGTCATCGTTCACGATTTTCAACCGACTTACTCTACAGGTGAGATCGATGAGTCATTCGCCACCACGGATGAAGGGATTAAGGACATTGAATTTAAGGAAGATCCCGATTTGAATATGGAGATCTAAATCTAGCCATTTATTTTAATTTGTTTGATGTATTTGAAAACATTTGATCATATGATAAGACAATTTTATTGAAGAACAAATAGACGGATGCGTGTTTTCCATCATAACATAATTACCCTTCGATAACAAGATTGAATGGTTAGTATGATTTGATGCGTAGAATTTTTGTGAGTGGATATTGGGTAAGATTTTTGGTGTGTCAATTTGTTAGTTGTTGAAATAATTATTGTTATTTTATGAAATTATTCTAGTAAGAATTTATATTTTTTCCATTTCATTATTTGTTAATCGTCATTTAAGAAATCGAAAAAATTGACAGTATTTGCCTCCAGACCCAATTTTCGGGCCCAATATCTCATAATCTGGTTAAGTTCGTTAAACATGAAGTGAACCGTAACATGATTTTCCTTTTAATAACATAGACAGAATTATTTATTTCTACTTTTAAAATATTTTATGAATATTTTAAACTAGTTGTAATTAAAGGATTACAAAATGAGATTAGCGACTATCAGAAAACAGAAAGTGTTTTTCCGCTTATAGGAGCCGAATTGGCCCTCAGCTATATCTGAAAAAATTGAAGATCTCGACAAGCCCCTAAAACATCGTGGGCCAAATGGTGAAATTATGCTCCGTTTGAAAGATATGGTCTGATTTCTAAATCGTTATACCTATGTATATACTCAAGAATACCAATAACCTAGTTTTTCTTCAATGCTACTCTCCCAACTCACTAAATTAGTGTTTTACCATATCAAAAAAAGGAAAATAAAATTTTAAAAATGAACATTTTTATTTATAAAATATTTTAAATTATTTTGGAGTGTTTCAAATTATTTCTTTTTATCGCACCCTGAATCTTGGGTAAACAGGTTGACCCACGGGCATTCGGATCGGATTTGGACACCCGGATTCGGGGCGTAACATTCTCGGATTTTCCCACAAGAACACTATTGAAAGTAGGGTTTTTCTGTCATTGAGAGAACGACCTGCGTTTCAACTAAATTTTGTAATTATCCGATTCACTGAAATTCCTGCAAAAATGCAGACTGTGTAGTGGCTTGTCGGATGTTGATCCGCACTCGGTGTTAGGATAATGCAATATCGGAACATAAAATAACGGAGTATGCCAAAGAACTTGATGGAAGGGTGAGATGGCGTCGATCGAAGTTTAAAACATGATTTTTTTTATTTTGGAGATAAATTCTTAATTGACGAGCTTAATAAACAAATAAATTCAAAATTACTATTCATAAAAAAAATATCAAGAACACTAACTCATAAGAAAATAATTTTATTGAATCAAAATAAACTACTTACATTGACTGATAAAAATAAAATTAAAACTAACTTAAAAAACATGAAAGGTAGAGAGAAAACAAGAGAGAGAATCTATAGAGGAGAGAGAAAGAGGTTAGGATTGTAGAGAGAGAAAACTAGAGAGTGCTCACCTTTTTCACACTTACCATGGAGAGTTGTTGGATGAAGACCAAAGATGGACCCACTAGTGAAGAAGATCACGGCCTGCAAGGGTTGCATGGTCATGAAGGTTGGGACAACAACCCGGTGTGGAGAGAGGTGCAGTCCAGCCACTAGTTGATGCGTTGTAGGTGAGTTTATGGAGGTATACAACAAGGTTGAGACGGCAATGGATTAGAAAGTGGTAGATCTGTATCTCAATATTGCAGATCGTGGTGGAGGGAATGGTTTGGAGGATGTTTGGCAGTCCAAGGAGGAGAGTTAACGGTCTAAATGTGGACCTACCTCCAACTCTCTCCTCTTCACCTTCTTTTTCTTCTCTTCTTTCTTCTTCTTTCTCTTTTTTTTTTTTTTTTTTTCTTTTGAGAGGATGAGTGCAGAAAGCGGCTGGGATTGGAGATGGTAGGAGGATGAAGAGGAGTTTGGAGGATGAGGGCAGCGCCTGCAAGTTGGGAGAGTTGCTGACCAAACCTGCAACTGCCTGAGTTGCAGGTCTAGCTAACAGTTCCGGTAGCTGGTGCACAAGGGGGAGCAAGTTGCTCCTTTGGTGGTTGAGGAGGTGAAGGCACGGGGCGGTGGAGTTTCTGATCTGCCTGAGGGTTTGCACCAGCAGGTAGCAGGTGGTGATGGTTTGTTGGTAGTGGTATAGGCCCTGGAGGTTGCAGCGGTGGAGGAGATGGGAGGCCGTGCAAAGAGGTGGAGGAAACCACCGGTAATGGAGAAGGGAGGCGGCAGCAGATGAAGAAGAAGACGGCGGCTTGTGGAGGCGCACCAGCAAGTTGGAGGTCTAACAGTGGTGGCCAAGGGTGGACGAACGTACAGCAGGTGGCCGGAGTTGCAGGCGGCAACTCCGACAGACTGATTTAAAGAAGATGAAGAAGAAGAAGGACAAGAAGCAAAAGAAGAAGAAGAAGAAGAAAAAGGAGAAAGAGAAGAGGAAGAAGCGAAGGAGAAGAAGAAGGATAGGAGGAGAGGGGGAGAAGGACGTGCTGGCGATGGTGTGTGAAGAAGACGACCGGAGTTGCAGACAGCAACTCCGGCGACGATTAAGAGAATGAAGAAGAAGAAGAAGAAGAAAGGAAAAAGAGGGGAGAAAGGGAAAATGTGGGGAAGGGTTTTGGGGAAAGGAGAGGTGAAGATGGGAGGGGGATTAGGGTTCCAAAGAACCATTCTCCTTCCCCTTTTAAAGCTCCCTAGTTTCCATTAATGGAAATTAGGGAATTTTTTAAATAAATAATTTTTTTTTAAGTAAAACACTACTTTTCTTTGGGGAATGTCCCCATTTAGTGGACCCCCCATTTTTTAAAATTTAATTAAAATTATTTTGAAATTCACGGGGTCCACTAACTGGTCGGACAGCGGGTCGATGATGATGGGCCCGACTACTGGCCCACATGGATTGATGATGTCCATCGTCTCACAAGATGATGTGACAGACAGTCTGATGGTGATCGGATAGATGGTGACTTGATTGGGACCCAGATTGGTAGATCGACGGATCTAGAGAGATCCAACGGTCCGATTGAAGATCAAACGGTCCGATGGAAGATCCAACGGTCCGATGGAAGATCCAATGGTCAGAAAGCTAAGGGAGATGAGATAGAGCCAATGGGCAGGAGTTCTGGGGTTAGGTCAGTAGATTCGAGGACCGAGAGATGAAGAGAGAGAGAGAATAAGGAGAGATGAGAGAGAAAGTATCAGAAAATGGAGATAAAAGTATTGGCAGAGGGTCTGGAACCCTGGTCTTCACTGTGACCATCCTCACGCTTCTCCAGTAGAGTAGACTATCATTCCTTGCTGACTCATGTGGCTTTAAACGCTTTGGTTCGTCTCTTGGTCATTGACTCTCCTACTCTCTTCGTTCTTTGGGCCGTCTTTTTGGTCCTCTTATTCAGCCCATATTTGGCCCATATCTTTTAGTCATAGCATGTGGGCTCTTTAAGCTTTGACAATGGGCTTTCCTGATCGATGTGGGCTCGCAAGTCTCGAGAATTGTCCCATCAGGGTTTCCTGCGACAGAAGAAGCGCGTAATGAGACTCTATCAGAATGACTTCATGTCTAGACTTCCGAAAATATGTTTAATGCATGCAAATATACCATTTCGTCCAGAAAAGTGTGTTCTACGCAACAAAAGAGACTCTTACGTAGAAAAGTAGATAAATAGAGCATTTTAACGTAGGAGAGTGTGAAAACGCTTAAAAGATAACAGTGGAAAATACGCACTTTTAAGCGAATATCAACTATCTAATATCTATGAATTATCTTTCAAGAACATTTGACGAATCCCAAAAGTTCTTTCCGTGCTGTCCGTAATAGTTAAAATAGTGACGATAGGTCAGAAAATTCTATTTGGAGTTTCTGTCTTGTGTAGCAAATTCGGAAGGAAATATGATCTTTTTAAAGATCATCATAGAAGGACTTTTTGAAGATCTCTACGAGACCTTTCCGAATAGAGCATGTCAAAATAGTACCTTGCTGGGCTGTTGGACTTAAAATTATTTTGAGATTTACCGAGTTAATTGGGTCGACTCATACCTAGAAATAGGTTGACTTTGTAGAATACCCTTGACTTGACCTGGGGAACTTGTCTAAATAAAAATAACTCATAATAAATTTCATTTAAACTATTCACCCTCTTAGTAAATAAACATACTTAATTTAACTCTGTTAATTGGACAATCGTTTAGGATTATTCTAGGTTGTTTCCACACCTAGACTTTTTCGAACTTAGTGGGTTTTTGAATGAACCTTTAATTAGACTACTAGGGGACATTTCATGGATGACCTCTGGGTTCGGGTCGATCTACGGATTTTTGGGTTGTATCAGGGTATCCAAAATTGGGGCGTGATATCACTGGTGCTGCCGTCACCACCTGGAATGACAACCCTTGATAAGTGCACAAGGTAAAATTCCTCTCTTTCTCTCCTCCATTTTCTCTCTTTAACCTTCACTTTTCTCACTCTAAACCTCTATTGTTCTAACTTTCTCTTTAAGTTTGTCTCTCTCAATCCTCTTTCTACTTTTCAATCTCTTTCTCTCTCTAATCTCTAATCTCTTTTAGTAGCTTTCTAGTGTAGTTTTTCTTACCTTGAGTTATTATGATAGATTTCAAGTTAGAAGCATTGTAAGTTCTATGATGTTTAATAAAAGTGAGTTTGTTTAAGATAGATTTCATCAAAGTTGGTTTGAACAATTTTTGCAATTATAGTTCTTGGATCTCACTAAAATCAAAATCATATTTTAAGTCACTTTATCACCATTCTCACCAATTTCCATCATCTCTAGTAATTTTTTTTATCATTATTGTTTCGTTATTGTACTAACTCATCTGAGTGCAGATTTGACATCCGACACATACCGCTACGTAGAGAAGTTCATTATTTTGCATGTTTTAAAAATAAAAAATAAAAAATATGTTGACTCTAGGGTTTCCATAACCAACGACACGGAAAAACATTAAATTAGTTTGCGACACAATAATTTCAGGATATATACCATAACATTATTCGATCCTTACTTTGTGCTCGAAGTGCACCAAAGGGCACTACACTTAGAGAAATAAGGGAGTCAAAGAGGTAGTAATCCTACATAGATGGGAGGCAATTTTGGTGATCAAAACCATAATGCTTCATAACTTGTGAACTAAGTTCTAGTCCCATTAGGAAACATTAATAGGCCTACCATGGGAGTGCAACTGGCTAGAGCACCAAATTTGGGTATTGGTTGAAGTGTTTCAAATGCGACAAACAAGGGCATGGAGCTTCCGAATGCTACTCTACTGAAGTTCTCTTGATATTTGTACGAGAATACCTAGAAGAGGAGGTGTATAGGTCTATTTTAAAATGTTATAATTTGATTACTAACATACTTCATATAACAAAATAATCAACAGAAAATAACAAGATAAAAAGTTTTATCAATCCACAATAAGTTTATAGTGGTTCGGTGAATCAACACCTACATCCACTTTCCAATTTGCTCGTATGAGCTTGGTACCTTTTTAATTCAATATCAACCTTATAATATTGAATATGGTAAAGAACTCAGTCTCAATCGCAATCGCAATCGATATATATGGGGTAAAGTCGCAACTGAACTCCTACTCAATCAAGATCCCTTTTGACTCAAACAATACTTAGTTTTTCTAGAAAAATTCTCAACTAACAACCAAATTACCTCCCAATCGAGATTGGTGAGGAACAAAGCTTAGATGTTGTTGAAACGCAAAGCAAAGCAGCCACTCTAATGCAGCTCCCGAATCACCTATAGTGTTGTAGAGGGCAAAACACCAAAGTCAATCTTTCACAAATGACAACTAGAAGAACCGTCGAAGCAAGCAAAGAGAGTACAAACAAATTCTCTTGGATGATGAAAAATTTAAGAGAAGGCATAGTGAGTAAGTATGAAGGGTAGGGGGAGGGGTATTTATAGTCGAAGGGAGGGGGAGTGGAATGCTCATGATTCATGAAAAACCTGAGGCTGGTTGACCGACCAATTGCTGTGATCCTTTTGGCGGCTTTCCTCTTGAAAATCTATTAGTAGTTATTCATTTTAAGGTATTAATAATTATGGTTTAATCATTTTAATTCCTTATTGTCGTTTCTTTTAATAATTCTTAAATTCTTAATGATGTATGATTTCAGTTTCTGCATCATGTTCTTAAAGCTTTTACTTCTTAATAGTTAGAAGATAATTTAAGAATGTAATGAAATGTTTATTAATGAAGATTTAAAGGATATAATTCAATTGTAAATGGTGTAATCTTATAATTTTAATTCCCAAAATCACAGATTTGATTATATGAATTATATGTTTCGTTAATGAATTTTTCTTTCTTAATAGTTATTAATGTATCCTTTTTAATGTGTTTTGCAGGTGGATGTTCTTTAATAGCGACGATGATAAGAAAGATGGAATGGAACTTATAGAATTATATCTTTTTCAGAATTCTCATGTAATCCTTAGGGATTCTTTTAATATTTGGGTTGATTAATGGGTATAAAATGGTTAAAGGGATTAATGATGTAAATGACTTATAGATTTTATGTAATTAATGTAATCTCAATCTATTCTATGAATTATTGATTATTCACTGTTATATGCATCTCAAACACATTCATCTTGATTCATTTTACTTTCTTTAATATCTTTTGAATGTAATTCTTTAATTTTTTTAAAAATTCTATGGTTAATTGTTCAAGTTCTTGTCTCTTGAGAGGACAAAGAAGACACATTTTCCCGGATTCTATGCTGTTTTCTTATCTTAGATAAATTCCCTAAGAGGACATATCCAAAATAGGCTATCTCTCTAGATCATGCTTGCTCCTCCCCCAAGATCAATAGTGTTGAGTCACTGTCGTCGTTGTATATGAAATATGAAAATCGAAAGAAGATTATACCTTGATGAATATCAAAGAGTAAACTTATGGTTTTATTCAAGGTAGATGTAAAACACCAAGAATTCCCAAGTATATGCTCTCTCAAAAATTCAACAGAGAAAGGACGGTTTAAAAAAAAAAAAGATCAATCCCTTTTCCCTCTCAACAGCTTTCTATTTATAGAGTTTTCTAAGGGGAGGGGATAATATTTACAATTATACCCTTTTCACTCAAAATAGGACTGTTACGCGGGTTTAGTCGCTTTATCACTTACAATGGGTTTAATTAATACAATTGATCATAAATTAATAAATCAAAACTATATCTTTATTTATATTCACATTAGAACTAAAGAAAATCCCCATTCCACTACTCGCAAACTGCCATATTACTCGAAGTGCCAAAATTTTACAAGTTGTTCCCATATATGTTCCAACATCATCTGAATCACCCAAAATGTGCATTATTTGACAAAAATAAGGCCATACTCCCATATCATCTTCAATTTCATGCGGGCGTATGCTTTCAGATCTATCATATCCTGCACAAATCTAAAAAAATCAAGACTTTGACTAGAAAAGTCAAATTTCATCTCTGTGGCCATATCTCCCAAGTGGCTCCATAGAAATGCAAAGTAAGACAAAAAACCCACATTATTTTCAACTTCATGTGGGCGTATGCCTTAACATCTGTCAAATCTATGCATCTTCGTAGAAATGCAAAGCATCAATCGTCCGATCTAGCTTGATCATGATGATCCAAAGCTCCAAAAAAGAATGTGAGGCCATATGCCTACATCATTTTTTATTTAATGCAGACGTATGCCTTAAGATCTGAAAAATATGTTCATCTTCTTAAAGATTTGACGGTTGATGCTTCGCAGCCGTCTGATCTGGCTTGATCATGATGATCCAAAGCTACAAAATAGAATGTGAGGCCATACGCCGGCATCATTTTTGATTTAATGCAGGCATATGCCTTAAGATTTGAAGAATCTTTTCATCTTCGTGGAGATCTGACGATTAATGCTTCTCGACTGTCTGATCTGGCTGGATCATGATGATCCAAAGCTCCAAAATGGAATATGAGGCCATACGCCCGCATCATTTTTGATTTAATGCGGGCGTACGCCTTAAGATTTAAAAAATTTACTCATCTTCATGGTGATCTGACGGTTGATGCTTCTCAGCTGACCAATCTTGATTGATCATGATGATCCAAAGCTCTAAAATAGAATATAAGGCCATACGCCCGCATCATTTTTTTTTAATACGGGCGTATGCCTTAAGATCTAAAAAATTTGTTCATCTTCCTAGAGATCTGATGGTTGATTCTTCTCGACCGTTTGATCTAGCTTGATCATGATGATCCAAAGCTCCAAAATAAAATGTGAGGCCATACGCTTGCATCATTTTTTATTTAATGCGGGCGTATGCCTTAAGATCTAAAAATCTGTTAATCTTGATGGAGATCTGACGGTTGATGTTTCTTGGTCATTTGATTTGGCTTGATCGTGATGATCCAAAACTCCAAAATATGATCTGATGCCATACGCCCGCACCATTTTCAATTTCATGCGGGCATATGCCTTAAGATTTGAAAAATCCATTTATCTTGATGAAAATCCAATGGTCCATGCTTTTTGGTCGTTTGATCTGGCTTGATCATGATGATCAAAAAATCCAAAATATGATCTGAGGCCATACGCCTGCACCATTTTCAATTTCATGTGGGCGAATGCCTTAATATATGAAAAATCCATTCATCTTGATGAAGATCCAACAGTCCATGCTTCTCGGTCGTCTGATCTTGCTAGATCTAACAATCTATCAGTCCAAAATGCAATCTAAGACCATACGCCCGTACCATTTTGGATTTTACGCGAGCGCATGCTTTTACTTCTTGAAAATATGTTCCTGTTGATGCTGATTCAAAAAGTCAACTCTCTTTGACTGTTCAAAAGTTGACCAAATGGGGTCCTCGTCGTCCTTTGGTCGTAATTTTCAATCCTTAACCACATTTCTCTTATAACACCAGTCAAACCAGTCGATTTGTTTAATTAAGAGTCTTTCATGATTAATTAAATTTGTTTTATTTAAAGACTTGTTTATATTTTTAAATTCTTATTTTTTTTCTAAGTTAATTTTTCTTATTAAGTTTGTTGTTGAAGCTAAACCAAGCCTGTAAATTGAAACTGCAGCGTGCACCAATCACCGAGTCAATCCGGAATCGAAGAATGAGGATCACTAAAGTCGATCTCTCACACAAGGCTAGCAAGCTAGACCACCGAAGCAATCATACTACAAGGACAAGGGAGCAAGAACAAAATCTAGAAGCTTGGAATAATTCTTTTGGAGTGAAGAGCTCAAGAGAAGGCTGAGTGAATTGGTCAGTATTGAGAGTAGGTGAAGGGGTATTTATAGTAGGAGGGGTAGGGAAATGGGCACATGCAATTCAAGGATTTCTTGGACCAGTCTAACTGTGACCGGTCACCCGGTTAACAGATAATCAAATCTAGGGCTTTCCACCTTGGGGGATCCTTATGATACACTGGGGGGTTCCAAATGTGTCGAGTGGACTTCTTGGGAATTTTCCAAGTCTATAATATTTTAGTCCCCATTGTCGTCATTCGAATCACAACATGTTCTCCCAAGTCCAAGATAGATAGCCAATATCAGTTACATAAATACCCAAGGTTATTCTGAAATTGATAACACAATGTATACTTATCGTTCACCCCCTTCTTGGTGTCTTTGGATTAGATCGGAAGAACTATCAGTTTGAAAGATACTATATGTATAAGTAACCTAGAAAATACTATATGTCAAAAAACATAGAATTAAGTTATAGAAAATGGAACAACATAAAGGGGCATTTTAGGAGCAAAAAATTGTGTCCAGATTTCACAGTGTGTACTAAAGAATTCATAAAAAATAAAGCATTGATGCAATGAGGATGGAGATTTTGTTTTGAAAACCATACTGAAAACCTATAAGTATTATGTTATGCAAAAATGTCAAAACTAAGTGCAACTATCTTTTATTTGGGCATCAAGACAAATAATGCTTCCCTAGTGTCTAGAGGACCTATAGAAATAGTCCAAATAAATTCATGAAACCTTACAATATTTTAATATAATTAAATAAAAAACCATCGCTTTTAGATTAATCAAGTCGTTTTGACCTCCAAGCCATATAAAAATGATTAAGATGATGATGGTGATCATGCAATATCTCCACCTTTTTCTCCATTATTAGTAATCCCTATAAGGTAACATAGGCGAGACTGACCCAAATAGTACAAATCTGGCCCAAGATGTTGCAGGACCAACCAAAACCTCCATCCCCCACTACATGCAAGATCATGGTAATAAATATCAAGACAAGATCGTGATCAAGCATGTAAAATTGATCATAGTAGGAGCATGAACTCAAAGGCAACCAAAATTGCGAGCATATAGTTATTAACATGATGATTGACATCATAGATTTATACTTCAATAAAATTGAAGCCTTGATGTGAAGGAAGAACAAACAACACAATTATCAAGAGAAGAGCAATAGAGAGAATTCTCTCAATAGAAGATATGAGGGATCTTAGGTTTGGAGAGAGAGCCCAAATAGTGAAATCGTGTGGTTCTTTCCTTTTACCTCTCTATATATAGGTTTTAGGGCGGTGAAGGCTTTCCAATTGAATTTTAGGAGAGATTCTCATAAGTTTCTAAAATAATTCCAAATAATTAAGAGTTTCCATTCTTTCAAAAGTTCTGGAGAAATATTAATGACTTTCTAAATTTAGTTGGGCTTAATTGATAATTGAGAGGATCTAAAAGATCTTTCCATTAGGAAAAAACGTGTTGCCTATTCCCACCTTCACATTTCTAATTTTTATTTAATAAAATCTTCCTATTTTCTTAATTAATCAATTGAATTCAATCAAGCAATTTTTATGGAAGTAATGGAGACAATTCTCCAATCGAGATGCGCTAGACATGTTGACCAATTGGGCCCACATTCACTTCATTTTTGTATTTATTTAATTAAGTTCTATTAACAATGTCTATATGTGTGCTTATAACATATCTTGTTATCATTCTGTATGAATGAAAGTTTATATTTAATGCAAACAATAATAGAATGAGAAGTGTTGCATGATAGACTATAGACATGGTCAATACAAGGCGAGGTGGCGGCCAAGCGAGGCAACCCTCATAGATCCAACCTACATTAGAGGCAGGACCCTCTAACCCAATAGAAGTTGAGGCGTCTACTCCAGATCAGATTGCCATCAGCAGTGCCAGTATGTTAAGTACCATTTTAAATTATGCATGTATTTTTTATGGTTTATGGAATAAATGTTATTGTATTTTGACTAAACAGGGTCATGCACGTCTGGAAAAAAAGGAAGGGGGAAAACTACGGGCATTACACTCATGAAGAAGAGGCGCGAGGGGGAAAAGCTAACCGTTGACATTCCACCACATCTGATGCGAGCCGTCGGCAACAATGCCCAAGCATTAATCACTGAGTTGGGCATTATTGTCAGACAGATGGCCCCACTCCAATATACCAAGTGGAAAGCCATTCCAGATGACATCAAGAAGAAGATGTGGCATGCTACAAAGGTGTGTCAACTCAAACAATTCTAGCTAGTTACATTTGTCGCTACTAACTTGCATTTGTATGCTTACTTTCTCATATAATATTGTGCAGCAAAAGTTTACTCTCCAAGATGACCTTCATATTCAAGGAGCTATATATCTACAACTTAACCGTCAATATAGGGACTATCGGCACAGGCTGCATAAAGATCATTATTGCATGCATGACACTGATGCTATGAGATTGCAGAATCCCCCATTAGGTGTGAGCAATGACGATTGGGTTGCTCTTGTCAATTATTTTGGATCTGAAGACTTTAAGGTGTGAATGCTAATTAAGTTACACTACTTGCAGTTTCAATCTATCATTCATACATGTATTGCTTATAACATCGTGATTCTTGAATGCAGAAGATGAGCAGCAGAAATAAGGAGAATCGGAAAAAACAAAATATTAGACACATTGCTGGGACGAAGGCCTTTTCTCGGATCAGCTATGATAGTGTAAGCTTCATTTAAAATGTTTAGGGTACTTATGTTATCAAATAAATAATTAAATATAATAACTTGTGTAATGACAGTGTGATCCTGAGACGGGGGATGAGCCATCTCGGACTAACATGTGGTTCACTATTCGGTTTAGTAAGAAGAAAAACACTTGGGTTGATTCGAAATCAAAGGAAGTCTACGTAAGTTTTTATGTCCTTCTCTGTTTCCCTATCAATTTTCTTATGTACTACTAAATTGATTGATATTATCATTACTGTTATTTGTTTTCGAATATAGGAGGAGCTTAAGAAGTTAGAGTCTCAGCCATTGGAGGAGGGTGATGCCCCCATGACCGAGGATCAGAGGTTTATCGCAGTGCTTGGACCAGAGCGGTCAGGATATATACGTGGTCGTGGGGCTGGACCGAAGCCCACAACATCAACAGCTGGGCAGCGAATTCGTGCGCAGCTAGAGAGGGAGAATGAGGAGTTTAGAAGACAGGCTGAAGTGGATAGGAAGCGGTTGGAGTCGTTGGAAAAAGAGAATGCAGAGTTTAGGACACACTTAGAGTCCCTAGAGTCCCAGGTAGCCTCGCAGCAGACACAGGTGCTTGATCAGGTGCAGGCCGCGTTCCAGTCCCAGCTTGCCACCCTCCTCCAACAGTTCAAAGAGTCGGGGCAAATTCCTACTGCTACTCATTCTGACAGGGTAAGATCCCTTTAATTATAAAGTTAACTATAAAATTTAAAGTATTATTTGTTTAATCGGCTCAAAATCTATACAAACACTTTATTACATTTATACTTTATTTATTGTTTCTTCTTATGGATTATTGACACAAATTATTTGCTGATTGCCTTAAAATCAACACAAACACCTTATTACATTTATGTTTTATTTATTTTTCTTCTTATGGATTATCGACACAAACACATCATTGTTTCTACTAGTCGAAGTGTTAAGACTAGCATATATGTATGGTTAGTCGACATAAGGCATTGTATGGATCTATAATTTGTAAATATAAATTGTGTCTATTAAGTGATAATTTTGCAAACGTCAATAAAACAGAGGAGACTCTGCTGAATTTTTTGTAGACATGGTCAATTTCAAATTTAAGTCCCAACAAAAATTTGTATCCCAACTCCTAAGGTACTTGGTGATTAAAGATAGAGAAATCTGTTAGTAATGCCTTTCAATGTGG
Organism: Euptelea pleiosperma; assembly: GCA_035048495.1. Taxonomy (NCBI): domain Eukaryota; kingdom Viridiplantae; phylum Streptophyta; class Magnoliopsida; order Ranunculales; family Eupteleaceae; genus Euptelea; species Euptelea pleiosperma. The sequence continues at coordinate 24,202,685 of CM068552.1, read as the reverse complement.
GGTCAAATCGATCTCAGATTGCCACTGGATTTATCTATTGTATGTTTTGGCTGCTATGAAAAATCAAAGTATTTGAAATTCTCCCGAGAATGAGTGGTGTAGAACTACCTAGTATGTAATCTATGTTTATTTGTAGAATGAAATGAATGGCTAGTCGGCATTAGGGATTGTATAAATCTTTAATTCAATTTATAAATTATTTTTATCAAGTGATAATTTTTTAAACATCAATAAAACAGAGGAGACTCTAGCGAAATTTCTATAGGCATAGTCAACTCCGAAGTTTAGAGCTCGCTTTTTAAACTTAGAATTGTTAATTATTTTTAATTTATCACATATATCTCATATATTGTATCTTTGGATAATATCTAATCATATTTTAGTTTTTTATTTGCAGGCAAGCAGAGACATATGACGCAGAGCTTCTCAAAAACCTAATGATCGTGATCATTTTAGTTGTATTTTTTGTTATGATCGCGTACATATAGTTTAGTTGTATTTTTTGTTATGACAACGTACATATAGTTTAGTTGTATGTTTTGTTATGACGACGTACATATAGTTTAGTTGTATATTTTGTTATGATGACGTACATATAGTTTGGCTATATTTATGAATGAATATTTAACTTAAGCAAATTAACTTTGAAATTATGTTTCAGTGGTCGGTGGTGATTGGATTTGTACATTGGTATTTTATATATAATAAAAATTTTCTTATTTTTGACAATATTTAGTTGTAGCTAAACATAAAGGTGTTTTAACCGTGATTAGAAGTTGCCACTAAAACTACGACACCAAACACTTTTGTGACGATATGCAGTTGTAGCTAAACATAAAGTTGTTTTTATAACTGCGACTATTAGTTGTCACTAAAACTACGATACTGACCACTATGGTGGCGATACATAGTTGCAGCTAAACATAAAAAGTATTAACTGTAACTATAAGTCGCTACTAAAATAACGATACTGAACCCGTTTAGTGGCAATATGTAGTTGCAGCTAAATGTTTTTATTTTTGCCGCGAGTCGATATCGTCACTAAAAATTACGTTTAATTTATACTTTAGTGGCGATTTGTATCTTTAATGACAATAATTTGATTTAATTAGCGACAATATAACGCGTGGCTAAATGCTTTATTTTAGTGACGATAACAATGGCGCACCTAAAAGGTTGTCTTTTAGTGACAATATCATAAAGTTGCCACTAAAACATTTAGCCACAGTACTTTCCGCGGCGGCGTAGTGGCGGTAAAAATGTCGCCACTAAAAGATTTAGTGGCAACTTTTAGGCATGTAGCCGCAACAAAAATCGCAGCTAAAAGTCAAATTTCTTGTAGTGTACCTTTTGGCATACCCTATTCTAGGTGTGTAAAAGCTTATGGATGTAAAAGATGGTGTACTAAAGGTGTACCATTATTACCTACTCCCTAAGGTGCATATTAAAAGGTAATTTTTAACAATTATTAATCTAATTAATTATTAATAAAAACCAATTATTTGTAATTACCTAACCATCCGTCGAATGTTTCAATTATTATAAGTATGCCCTAAGATTTTAAGATGATGTCAAAAAGTGTTCCATCTCTCGAATGTGGTCTCACCTATCATGTTATTAGTGAATTAATATTTAACTTTGTTAATTAGTGTATTATGGAGGTTCAATTATGAAAATCTCAACATTATCCTTCTATTATCCTAATCTTTCTCGCTAGAACCCTAAATTCAATAAAGTGGCTAGTTAATGTCCAGATTATGCCTGTGGGTCTTGTCATTATTGTATTTAATCAATTATGAGTTATTATTAGCTACCTAAGGGATTTGTGAAGTCTCATTAGGTTTGATGATTGTTTGGTAGTACAAATGTGATTATTTCTCCAATTACCCTCATATGGTTATTTATGGAAAGTTTTTGGTTGTTAAGGTCCTCAGTGGGTCCCACCACCTTAAAATTCATTATGAGCTTATTGAATCTAGTTCGTTAGATGATGTTTCGAGTTTATACTTGCAAAAATCAGTTCAAGTGTAAAATCACAAAATAGCCCTAAACTGACAATTCTAAAATATCATTGTGCTATGAATTCTCGGGTTCCGTCTAAGTTCTCAGTTTTCATTCTAAGTTCACACACATACCAAAACATGTTCAAATATGGTGAGATGATGGTTCACAATTTTTCAACATTTCGAAAATGCCCATAAGGGTGTTATTCATGAAAATACCCCTGAATGCAAGTTCAGTGTATTACTATATCAATTATGAAACTAGACGAAAATATATATTAGTTTATTTTTCCTAATTTTTTTACAAAATTTTTTTTTGAGTAAAATAGGTCAGAAAACATTCCTCTAATATAGTATAGACAAAACCCTATCTAGACAGACTAAAATAAAAATTTCATATCAATTCACCCAGATACCCAATTGGGATGAGACTACTTGGGTTCAAAAGAAGACATTAAAATACTATAACTTTCATGTTTTTTTAGAAAATATCCAAACTAGGTATATTTGGGGTTCGATATTAAAACCCAGTAGGAAAATCTTATTGTTGAAAGAAAATCTAGAAATTATTTCAAGTTTAAAGAAAAAATATAGTTAAACAACCATATGGAGTCCAAATTTTATGAAATTTAATTAAGACTTAGATCTACAAGTTAGTGAAGTAATGGCATAAGTTTCACTCAATTTCATTAAGTAGATGAAAAAGATAATGATTTTGTTGAAACCCACTTATTTTTAACCACTAGAGCGGCTCGGACGGAACAATCTGAAGATGGAGAGCCAATAGTATCTAAGCATTCTTTTCCATTTTCTCTAAGGACCAAGTCTACTGTAATACCTTAAACTTTCAACTATGGGTATTATGGTAATTTGACCATCGGAGAATAATTTTGGCAGTTTGAACATACTTTCATCTTTAGATATCCCATATTAAGTCTTGTGTCAAGTTTGGTAGGATTCGGACAACTTTGAAAAACTTGCTATTTTGGAACTCACTTTTAGAGCTAATTTTCTACTAAAAATAATGAGCAATAACTCACAGGGGACTTTTCTGGACACTAGATGATATACTTGATCTAATAAAATAATAAATTTTAACCTCGGGCTCCAAAAACTTTCAAAAAATAATTTACACACTTTATCTTATGATTGAAAACCCATATCTCGAATTTGAGATCAATCCGGGATCATTTGAACACTGTTTGAGTTGAATTTAGAAACTTTCTATTTTGGAACCCCCATAAACTATAAATAGATATTTTTAATTTTAATATTATGCAAAACCTAAGTTGTGGGACCTACATGCAAAATTTGGAATGAATCAGACATTATTTGAGTCACATGTGAGACACTTCAGGATTTTTTTGGCATTTTTACCATATTTGAAATATGCCACCACATCATTACCTTTTGGTGGGAACATTTTGGTCAAGTTGACTCATGGGAAGGTTGACTTGGTCAACATACATAATTAATGACTCACCATTTATTTATTTAATTATTAATTATTTTATTGTTGTTTTTGTTAATTAGTAAGTGGTGTAGAGATTTTGGAATTAAGGAAACTATTATTCTTGCTTTGAAAAATTTAGAAACTATTATTGACTTGCATTGTGTAATAAGCAACTATTTTGAAACAAGGGAAGAATTTAGAAGGTGGAAAAGATTGCCCTAAATCCTTAAGATGATTTTTTCCAATTACCTACCATCTCTATATATGAGATAAGGGAGGCAAGAGAGCTCCCAATAGTGAAAAAAGTGCTACCCATGGGAAAGCTCTCAAAACATCCAAAAAATCTCTCATTCTCTCTCATCTTTCTCTCCATCTTCCTCCATTGAAGCACCTTCATTAAACCTCCATTAAAGAACATTTTCAAGCCTTAGAACACCTTCATCCCACCATCAAAATGAGATCAAAACCTAGCATTTAAATACTCTCATCAACCTCTTCAACATAGTTGAAAATCAACAACATCGGAGAACTCAAAGAAGAACATGGACTTTCCATTTCACCATTAAATTCAAGCTTCACAATACGGTTTTATTGTCTATTTAACAGATAGGTAACCCCTACAATGCATATCTTCATTTGCATATTTTGTTTTCTCTAAAAATGTTCATTATAATTAAAAATTAGTTGAATTATTGCTTTGAATTACTCACATGTGTTTCTATTTATTTTTATCTTAATATTATATTGTTCTTTCCTTGCAACCCCCTTTTTGTATATTATCTTTGATTTGGAGAGAAGGATAAGGGTGGAAAATGTGCCATGACCATGCACTAATGGAAACTAGGGATAGTTCTCATTGGTGGATCGGCCATGAGAATACCTCTAGGTGAAAACATTTTTGCCCTTAGTCATCCTCTCGTATTAGTTATTTTTGACATTTGATTTACACTATACTTATCATGGTCATTGGGGGTTCATGTGAGAGAAAGTTTATTATTTTTGTTGTTAAGCAAGAAGGGCTAGAAAACCCTAGGGTGAAAGACCCCAAACAATCTTGCAGATGAGCCATACGACTACTCCCAACGAGGGAAGGAGATGGAGACCCATTAGTGGTTGAGTTATTGGGATGAGACATCCTCACATTTTGCATATCTTGTAGATCATTGGTTGTATATTGATTGTCATGTCTTGCTTATCACATTCTCTATTCTATCATTGATTTCTAATGATTATGATTAGTTAACTTTATATGTGGATCAAGAGTATCATGGGGTTACCCATTACACTACTGAGTCCATTGGACTCACAATGTTTTGTGACACTGTACAGACAAGTTGGGCTTTAACCCGATGGATGACTCTTTGTGGGAATTACCCGACTACGAGGAGTACGAGGATGGTGATCATGGCGAGCCTTTGGTGAAATCGGAGGAGTTTTAGTCCTTTAAACGCTTTCTTGATAAAAACTAGTTATTCTTGACTTTGATTTTGGGCTTGTTCTGGCCTATCTTTAGAAACTTGTCCTTTTTTATCTTATGGATGATGCTTAGTTATTTTTATTCGATAAACATAATAATTTGACATTATATTATTTATATGATGATAGTAGATTAATGGTTAATAATGGAAAATCGACCCTTAATGGACCGAGACCGAGTTTTGGATTCAAGAGACTAAAAGCACTATAAATACCATATTAGACGAAACTATAATTTCATACTTGTAATGTATTTTCGATAAGGTAACTCATAAAAATTACGATTATCGTACAGTGACATTTTGAAGGTATATCAGTTAGCTTTCTAGCGATGTAAACGGTTTTCATAGATTCTTTCTGTGCAGAACGTTATGGCCAAAACACTGACTATAGTACGAACTTATCTATTCTGAATCCGAGCCAAATAGACCTAGTTTCGACCCTTTATATAACATCTCTGAGCTCTAACCTCAATATAAGAGTTGTAGCCAACTCAGAGGGCTATCCAATAGGCTTTGGAACAGCTAAACTGGACATTGGATGAAGAAATGACGACCATTTTACTGCAACGCTATCCGGGTGCACTGTAAGGACGAGAAAAATAGGAAGAAAATTTATTTTCTCCTTTTGACCTAATTTTTGGTTTGAGACTTCCTTATACATAGTGAGTTAATCCCATATAGTTTAAAAATAAAAAATAATTAATTTAATATTTTTCACATAATTAATTTCATAATTTATTCTAGGATCTAATTACCGAAATTTGTTTAATCACTTAATGAACTATGATATAGATTGGATTATTTGAGAATGGATCCTAGTGGTTTGGAGTTACACTTGAACCATTAGGATGAATTCATAGATCACCTCTAGGTTCGGGTATGAGGTTGACCCATGGATTTTTGGGTCGGATCTGGATATTTGGATTTGGGGCGTGACATCTACTTTCTGAAATTCCACAAACATAACCAGACTTCCCAATCATTCAAACCATAACGATCGTAATCCAATTTATTCCAACATAGTTGATTTATCATATAAGGTTTCCATACTAATAATTAAGTCTCCAAATCCAACTACTTAAACAAACCAACCAATTAAGTTTTATTACATCCCAAAAAAGAAATAACAAGAAGAAGAAAGTTTCTCCGATCTATCCGACTTTCACTCCGCATCTGAAATGTTAAAAGAATGAGTTGTACCCAATAAGAAAATTTCTCTATCCTAATCATATGTACGACGTACCAACAAGGATATAATCAACACATATGAAAGCTATAACAAACCATACACATGCCAATAGCATCATGATTAATAACTTAATGTAAATTATTATAATGTAAACTCACATAAGGGTTTCGACCCACACAAGGAGCCCAACCCACACAAGGAGCTTAGCCTGCACAAAGAGCTGTACCCACGTACATAAGATGGGTCTTTCTTGAGATATTAAGGGCCTTAAATTTAAGAGAATTCAGTCACTTCTTGCTTTAATTGATGCAATATGATAATATGCCTCATGCATGTCCATGAGCATCACGCATCATCCTACCTAAAAATCTTCAACTTAAACATGATATATAATACCGCATATTCAGAGCCATTAACACAAGAAAGTAACATGGATAAAAGAAAATATGAATAATATTAAAAACCATGATAAAGACATGGTAAACATAGGAAATGAACAAGATTACCTACCTCAAAAGTAATCCTTAACTTGTATTTGAGCTTTAGGGCTTAAAAGCTTGGGGGTTTTCTTCTTCGATCTCCTTCTTCAATTGTCTCCACAATAGGTATGATTCATCATGCGGTCGGATTATTGTCCAATGCGATCTCCATGCGAGCCCACCATTGGTGTAAGAATTGAATGTAAAAACTGAGATTGGTTGAAAGCTTAAAATGACATGATGGGGCCCACATGGAGATGAGTTAAGGGATGATTTTTGAGAATGTTTCCATGTTGACATGGAAATCAACCTACCAAAAAATAGCCCATTCTGACATTTTTAGCCATATTGAAAGTGGATTACAAGTTGAAAAATTATAAAACCGTCCGCTTTCACAATCAAAACTCCACATTTCTTGAAAGGATTGATGATCCCCATTCTCTCCTAACCAGAAATCATCCCTTAACTCATCTTCATGTGGGCCCCCATGACCTTGTCATTCTAGGCGGCACAAGCGAGCCATTTTATATGCGGTGCCCACATCAAAATGAGTCGAGGGATGATTATTTGTGAGATTAATTACGAGTTGAAAAAATCTGGATCGTCTATTTCAAGTACATTTTGAGTATACATTTGATAGGATCAAGTTAATTTGACACACCTTATCTTGACACGCATATTTGGGTTCCACGGTGAGGAGATGATTCTCATCATATCAAACAATTCTATTAGAATGATGATTAGCCAAAAACTCAAGGCCATGTCCTGGTTTGCAAAACTATGGCGCGACTAGAACATGTGAGAAGTTGTTAAGATATGGATTCATATGCCTTTCAAAATAAAAAAAAGGAAGCACAACGGCAGTTACCTATATTATAGAAAAAAGGAGCTCATGTTAAGAGCCGAAACAGTAGTCATATAAATTATTGGAAGGAGATTCCTAATGAAGTTTATTTAGTATTTAATGAGTTAATGAAGGAGAGGGAAGGAGAGGGGGGAGGAGGAGGCTTGTACGGCTTGACGACACTGTTCCCACTGCACATGTTTCAATGAAGAAAGCAAGAACCCAAACAAGATTATTATTATTACTGTTTCTACTTTCTACTACCGTTCACACTTAATTAACAATAGAATAAAACTAAGGTATATTCACAAATATAGGAAGCTTCCTTGTTGGGTGTGATCTAGGACGTGTCAGCCATGCAACTAATGTCCATGGGCTCTTTACAGGACATCATCCAAGTTACAGGGTGTGAAATGCTGTAGTAAAAGTCAATTGATTGGACCGTGGAGATGTTGCATATGAGACGCGCCCATCGAGACCACTCAACCCAATTCATATGATTTCTAACCATTCCATCACTCACTTCTCTTATATAGTCAAAAGAGAAAGGTCAATAGATTGGATGGTTAACCCGCTGGCTTAGCGGAGATGGCCAGGACCCCCCACTCCAGAAAGCAGGAGGTCCTGAGTTTGACTCCCCCTTAGTTCTTCCCCTGGGGATCTCCTTAAGGAAACCCATGAAGTTTTATGTTGTCATGCACCCTGCATGGTTACAAACATTGGTGAAGAAAGCAAGGTTATAAAAGAAAGAAAGAAGCTAAGGCAAATACCCAAAAAAAGTCAGGGATGGATGAGCTAGAAAGTACGGTTGAAGCAGTCATACTCTACTAAAAGTAAAAAGTAGAAGATCTAACGTGGTGTGAGAGGTTGTACAAACTACATAAAGAGCATTGGACCAAGAGAGAATCCCATTTTGTTGAGAGAGAAAGAGAGAGAAGACCAGCATGGAGGTGTGTCACAAAAGTCCATGTTAAAATAATGAGAGCTTAGAATATAAAAAGGTCATTTTCAGTAACTTGTGTGATTATTGGTTAGAGAGATGTGTGTGTGTGTGTGTCTTATGAAAGAAAGTCAAGTCATGAAGGTGTAAGCGAAGGCTGAGAGACGGTTGGAGCGTCTTAATTTAATCACTGGTGGCACGAGTCATGACGCGGTTTTAGAGCTGCGCGACAGTCGTGCAACAGCTAAGGCATGGTTCCTGTGCGTTTGAGCGTGTTTTTGTGTTCTGTGTGCTGCGTATCCCAATATTAGCATCTCTAGCTCTCTCTTTCTCTCTCTCTCTCATCTGCAAATCTTGGAAGCTACCTCAAGAGTATCCTATGATTCTCTCTCTCTCTCTCTCTCTCTTCACCCCCTCCAACTTTTATAATATTTTTATTTATTAATTATTTATAAACAAAACCCATTTTCAAAATTACCCAATTGCCCCTAAAATTTGTGTCTCCTTGTCTCATTTTTCCTTTTTCCTCTTTTTTTTTTTGTGACGTGTTGTCTAAGTCACACACTCTAAAACAAAACTTTCTTATTGAACTTTTCTTAGTGCACATGGGATCCAGACTGTCTCATCGATAGCTTGAAAGTTACACTGGTGCCATTGTAAAATTTATACACATTGATGTCTTCACTTCTTAACTATCCAACGATCAACATTCCACAACAAAAAGAGGAATCAGTCAGATGGTCAGGCTGATCAGAGCTTTTGATGAGTCATTCAAAAGATGATCATTGATTGGATGATCAAGATAGGTGGTGGGCCTGTTCTTTTTTTTCCCTTGTATACCAAATAGGTTATAAGGTTCACCACTCGATCTTTAATTTAGAGTAAACCATTTTGATTTTTACCATATATAGCAAAAGAAAATAGGGACACATTATTCATTTTCAAAAGAAATGAGGGGCATTCTATTCACTGACCCCTTAAAATATCTGTCATCCAATTCATATTCATGTGTAATATTAAGCCTTTGTACTATTCCTCTTAGGACTAAAGAGCAGCTCACTTGAAACCCCATCTATAAATAACCCCCTTAAGCATTCCTTCTTCCCAAACCCCTCCTATCCCATTCCCCTCCCTACTCACATTAGAGAAGAACCAGAAGAGAGATAAAGGAGTCGTCGTCGCCGTCGTCGTCTTGATCGATCATTTATTCATTGATCCCACATCCATCTAATGGTGAAGATCAACGACAAGATCTCATCGGAGCAATCGAAATCCATGGCCACATCAAGCAGGAAAAGGAAGTACAAAGGTGTGAGGATGAGGAGCTGGGGGTCATGGGTGTCTGAAATAAGAGCACCAAATCAGAAAACCAGGATATGGTTAGGCTCTTATTCTACACCAGAAGCAGCTGCTAGAGCCTATGATGCTGCACTCTTATGTCTCAAGGGGTCTTCAGCCAATCTCAACTTCCCATTAATCACTTCATCACCTCATCTCCCCGATACCATCATGTCCCCCAAATCTATTCAAAGAGTAGCAGCTGCTGCAGCTGCTAACAATAATTACGATAATGCCACAACCCCTTCTACCCCATCATCTCCCCCTCCTCCACCTCTCTCCTCATCATCGCCGTCCACCTCGTCATCGTCATCGTCTCCACCGTCTGATCACCAGGACGACGATATCTCCTTATTACCATATTGGGCAAATTACAGTACATGCGGCGCCGAAGGACCGACATGTATGGATCCATGGATTGAGTTTGGTGGCCTACAATCGCCCAAGTACGTGGACCAAATGCTAAATGCATGTGCTTTGTTGGCTCCCCCAGTGATGGAAGATTTCTATGAAGAAGGAGATATTCGTCTCTGGGACTTCTGCTAGAACGTTCAATCAACAATATTCAAAATCAAAAACTCGAAAGTGTCTTTCATTCTTTCTTTAATTCTTTCCTTGTTCTTGGTGGATCTTATTTGTTGTTTGGAGAGATTAACTAACAGTGACTACATTCATATATTCAATTTGTTTCTACTGTATTGAGTTAGCTAGGAGGTCACATGGTGCTAGACCTTTTTTTGTCGCTCACGTGACTTCCTATATTTATATGCGTGTTTACAAATATAGAAGGAATTTCTTGTATTCCAATAATAAGGAAATCAAATTAATTCAATTTAAATCCTTTTGTTCAATATTATCACTGGACTATTGTTACCCTACTAGTAGTTTTTTTTTTTTTTTAATGATGGTTTGCAGTTCACTATATTTTCGATGTAATCGAAGAGCTCGAGAAAGGGCACAGCATATATGGAAGTCCCTCAAATTGGCACATGTTCGGACCCATTGATCCATGAAAATTCGGCCCACACATTGATGGACCTATACTCAAAAAATCAGCGTGATTGATGATTTCTAGCTAATGGATTTGATCACCTTTTCAACATGGGCTTGAACCAACCAATAGGCCTGTTCCTATAAAGCCTACAATGAAATCAAGAATCATGCTGATTTTTGGTGTGGGCCAAACGTCTATGGGGCCAGTGGACCCAAAAGAGTATACTATGTGCCAATTTGTGGGACTTAGGGATCATAGAACGGCTTCACGTACGTAAAAGGGTCCACAATCCACAGATTTTGGTGAATTAGGTATCTATTATCCTATCTACGAAATCTCCTAGTTCAAATCTCAATGAGATCGCGGATGATCATACCATCCAATTTGTTGCATTCTTTTCATAATATAATGTTGATTTTTCACTTATGAAATGTCCTTGTTGGAGGCTTGGAGCTAGTTGAATGATGGATCCCAATGCCCTATGTGTGCTTCAGGCCCTCTTGTATTGCGATGGGCCTCATAATACAAAGTTCGATAAGACCCCTCAAAAATGCGACGTGGTAGAGTCTTTCAGGTCCACTGACCTATGAATGTTTGGCTCACCCCTATACACACTAAAAATTTGCCTGTTTGGTTGTGATTGCTAGCCATTGGATTTGAGAAAAAAAAAATTCATCCTGAAGCCCAAGATGAAAAAGAAGCTCAACCCAACAACTAGAAATTGCCGATCAGCTGCTTTTTGGTGTGCAGTTCAGCCAAGGATTCATGGGGTCAGTGGCCCCACGTTGCATATTTTCAGGGTCGCAACAAACATTGTATGGGCCCACTCACCATTCAAGCCAGACTCTGTGTATCTCATGTTCCAAAATAGATTTATTTTTGTATACAAAAAAGGAAAGTAGATAAGGATATTGTTGTGATCCAAACAAGTCATAGAGACATTCCCACGACCCCAATGCATGGCATGGCTTCAAGTAATTTGATGAGGCAGTTGACCAGAAAATAATTGAATGGATCTTGGGGCGATTTAGGAGTATCCCTCATATGCAAGGCATGTACGTGTTTCCGACCCCAGTTCCAGTTGTTTCTTTTACAAACATTGTATTTGGTTCCTTTAAGGTCCTCTATTCCATTTAATTGAAAGGTGGGGAGACCTCTCACCTACTACCAATATTATGGGATATGGGTCCCCATTAAGGTCTGTTTGGTACTTGAGAAAAATATTTAGCCAGGCGAATATTATCTTCGCTAAATATTTGCTCATATCAATATTTAACAATGTTTGGTACGTGTATGAGCTAGCTCACTTCAGCTTATTACTTCATTTTCTTTCAATTTGAGTGGGTCCCACATATCAAAGTAAGTCAAAAATAGGTTGGGTGAGTGCCGGAACCACATATTATGTCAAAGGATAAAAAAAAAATAATTTTTATTGAAAATAATTGGCGTAAAAATATTTACACAGGGGGGGAGGTGATCAAATGTTTTTCCGCCGCTGAGGGCAAATATGTGGGCCCGGCTAAATATTTGCTGAGGGCAAGTGGCTGCCAAACGCACCTGGGCGAATATTAGCACGCGCAAATATTTTATTTACCCGCCATGGTGCGTTACCAAACAGGCCCTAATGTCTTTCTTTTGTCTGTTTCCACCTTCTTATTCTGGTCCAACACCAGGATAGAACCGACGATCCTTACTGACCATAATTGCGTACAGTCGTCCACGATGACCCAATGGACCATAATTGCGTACATGGGACGGGACTCACCTGTGAACCAGTCCTCCAATGGACTCACTTCTCAACAGCCCCCTGAAATTTGATAGTAATTAGTAGTACCCCCTTATACTTTCAAACTTTAGGAATACCCACCTTGACCTAGTTTAACCCTCATTTGACTAATGGTAAAACATGATGACATGCATCGTGCGCCTTTTTATGCACCTATGAAAGTACCATAATATTGCAAGTACAATACTAACTCCGTGTGATTCAAGTCCGTTTTAACTTAAGTCAACCACTGTTAAACTATGTCAAGGGGGGTAATCCTAAAGTTTGAAAGTATAAGGGGGTATTACTAATTACTTTCAAATTTCAGGGTGGTATTACTAAAATACCCTTTATTTTATGCGAACACGTCTGTAGTGTTACATTCCAGCGCTTAGAAGCTAACAAACGAATAGACTTTCTATCTTCTGTTAATTTGCAATTAATTTTATGATTTTGTTTTAATTCTTTTTATATTTTATGATTGCTGGTATGGGTCCACCTAACTCCCATCTTATCCACCAAAAAGAAGAAAGGACTGAAACCTGTTACATCTGAGATATCTGGTCTGACTTGCGCCGACGGCCATGATCTACTTCCATCAGGCACCAAGAGGACATGAATTGAATCACAAATTCGACGATAAACTCATCAAAGTTTAATCCGAATAGAGGGCTTTATTGGGCCAAGATGTGTGTGGGCAACTATTTGCCTATGGGCTTGGGCTCTACAAGTCTTCAAGCAATAAAGTATTTGGGCCTCTTATAAATCTCATAGGAAGGGTGTAGACCTCTTTTTGGGATTACTAATGAATTGTGTAGGCCTCTTCTGGAACTCACAAGAAGGGTATGGACCTCTTTTTGGGTCTCACTAGTGTCTGTCTTCTTTTTTTAGTGACTTCTTTTTTCCTTTACACAAGGGAGAGAAGAGATAAGGGGTTTCTCATTGATAAGCCTCGAAGGAGAATGACTGCAATAGAGGTTTTGGTTGACGATGCTCACATCGGTGATAGGTGGGGAAGACAATGGTGACTCTGTTTAAAGCAGCGCCACTGCCTGTAGGAGACCTTGATGGAGATTCACATGGTGAAGGGGAGATGCCGATAGAAACGGAGCAGGGGGGATGATAAAAAAGAGACGACATAGGAGGAGCAGGAGGAGACATGGCATTGAGACTCTTCGCCTCTACAATTGCTACATTGTCGTCGACACGAAAATCTTTCACAAACATGAAGCCATCATCGGCAGCCTTTTGTGACGATTATTACCCGTCACTATATAAACCTAAAGCGGCGGACATTATTCGTCACCGTGCCCCTTATAAACCTTGGTTTGTATTGTCCTATCAATGAAGCACTTCTCAAATGGGCTCACCAAAAAATCCAAGCCAAAAAGACAACTACATTCCTAGTACATGTTAGTTATAGAAAACAGAAAAAACCAAAATATGAAAAGAATCAAGAAGATTCATCTCACACTTGCACCTTCTATCAGCTAACTCCAAAACAAGATTGGAGAATCTCCACCCATGATTTCTGAAATTCAAGGTGGACCAATGGGAAAATCAATCCTTAGAGGCTTACCTCATCCTCAAAAGCCCGGGTTTCTAGCACTGGCCTGCTTCTACTGCTGGTTCCTCTACCTCATCCTCAAAAGCCTGGGTTTCTAGCACCATTAGGCTCAGGCTCCTGATCATCATCCATGTTCTATACTAGCTAGCACATTAGCTTCCACTATATTTGTTTGATCTCCACCTTCATTTTCTTGCTCACTCCCCTATATGCCAACTGCGCCAGCTACATTCTTACTGGACTCACCCCTCTCCATAGAAGATTTTTTTTCCTGCTTCCCCTTCGTTTCCTCTTTTTAGCCTCCTAATCAGTTACAAGTTCCACCTCCTCCAACTGGTTAGTGTTACCTTTCTTTGTTTCATTGCCTCCTCTTGATTTTGCCTCACTACCTGCTTGATAAACATACATTGAGTACATTCGGGCTTTGCCAAGTTCCACTCTCTGCCAGAAATAAAAGCCATCAGCGATCAGCCTCTTGCAATATTTTCTCAGGTCTGGTTTAGTCAGGTCCAGGTCCAAATCCACCAAAATATGTAGTATCCCATATCCCTCTTAGCATCGCTTGCTTCCACTTGAACTGGATTACCAATTGTCCTAACCATACTTTTAATAACGGCGGTTATAACGGATTCGGACCTAGTCCATTACGTTATGTACCGTTGAGACACTCAGAAAATAAGGGCCGTTATTTTCCATTATAACGAAAATAACGACCGTTATTTTCTGAGATTTTTTTTGAAAAATAAATCCCGATATTTCCTTTATTTTCTGTTATATTTTTTATTGAAAATTTGAATTTTAGTGTCTTTTTGTTTTTTCCGTTTTTTTTTCTGTTAATTTCCATTATTTTACTGTTATTTTCTGTTTTTGCCCCTGAACGTTACAATTAGTTATAACGACCATTATAACGAAAAAAAAAAAGTAACGCCCCCAGTCCATTATACCGTTATAACGGCCCCTTTTAAACCTTGGTCCTACTATAACCATGACCATAAAGGCTTCAGGGTCCCAGTACTCCACTCTCAAAACTGGGAATCCGACCCACACCAGAGCAATATCGGTAATCTTTCCAGACTCACTTACCTTGACCTGTCCTTCAATCAATTCTCCGGGGAAATTCCATCAGAAATTGGCCTCATAGAAAGTATTCTCATCTTTTATCTCAACCAAAATCATCTTACAGGCTCAATTCCTCAAGAAGTAGGAAATTTGGTGAATCTCTATAAGCTAAGCCTCTCTAGAAACCTTTTAACCGGTTCGACCCCTTCCACGTTGGGTAATTTGAGTAACCTAGCCATTATCCACCTCTATGAGAATCAACTTTCTGGTTCCATTCCTCTAGAAATAGGACGTCTGAAAAATCTCATTATGCTAACCTTGTCTACGAACTATCTACCCGGTTCAATTCCTAGTTCTTTAGGTAATTTGAGCAACCTAATCACTCTATACCTTCATGAGAATCAACTTTCTGGTTCCATTCCTCTAGCAATAGGAAATTTGGGAAATCTTGTTGGGCTAGTCTTGTCTACTAACTATCTAACTGGTTCAATTCCTACTTCTTTAGGTAATTTGAGCAACCTAATTAACCACTCTATACCTCTATGAGAATCAACTTTCTAGTTCCATTTCTCTAGAAATAAGAAATCTGAAAAATCTGGTTGAGCTAGCCTTGTATACTAACCATTTAACCGGTTCGATTCCTACTTCTTTAGGTTATTTGAGCAACCTAACCATTCTATACCTCTATGATAATCAACTTTCTAGTTCCATTCCTCTAGAAATAGGAAATCTGAAATCACTCGTTAAGCTACTCATGTATACTAACTATCTAAATGGTTCAATTCCTACTTCTTTAGGTAATTTGAGTAACTTAGCCACTTTGCACCTCTACGAGAATCAACTCTCTGGCTCCCTTCCTCTAGAAATAGGAAATCTAACCAATCTCATTGAGTTGGACATGTCTAAGAATCTTCTAACAAATTCCATCCATTCCACATTTGGAAACTTAAAGAAACTCACCATCTTGCACTTGTTCAAAAATCAAATATCTGGCTGCATACCTTTAGAAATAGGAAATTTGAAATCTCTTACTGAGCTAGCATCGTACAACAACAATATCACTGGTCTAATTCCTACTTCTATTGGTGTTTTGAGCAGCCTAACCATTCTATACCTCCATGGAAATAAACTTTCTGGTTCCATTCCTCAAGAAATAGGAAACTTGAGATCTCGTTTTGGACTATCACTAAGTGAAAATCACCTTTCAGGTTCTATATATCCCTCAAGAGATAGGGAACTTGACACGTTTAGCTGTACTAATCTTGGACGACAATGAGTTCTCTGGTTATTTGCCACGACAAATATGCCTAGGTGGATCACTTGAAAACTTCACAGCAATAAACAATCATTTCATAGGTCCCATCCCAAAGAGCTTCAAAAATTGTACGATCTTAGTTAGAGTCTGATTGGATAGAAACCAACTCACTGGGAATATATCAGAAGAATTTGGTGTACATCCAAAGTTGAATTACATCAATTTGAGCCATAACAAATTATATGGTGAGCTTTCACGAAATTGGGGAGAGTGCAAATTTCTAACAAGTCTACATATCTCTAGCAATAAGATTACTGGTAGGATTCCACCTGAGCTTGGGAAGATGACCCAACTATGAAGGCTTGACCTTTCATCAAATCATCTAACAGGAGAGATGTTCCAAAAGAGATGGGGAAGTTGACTTATCTACTAGATCTTAATTTGAGTGATAACCATCTTTCTGGCAATTTACCTTCTGAAATTGGAAGTTTATCCAGCTTAGCAACTCTAGACCTATCAAACAACAATTTGAATGGACCAATACCTAAATAAATAGGTGATTGCTCAAACCTACAAAATTAGAGTTTAAGTGCAAATAGGATAAATGAAAGCATTCCACTTCAAATTGATAGTTTGACCTCCCTGCAACTTCCATTGGATCTTAGCAAGAACAAGCTCACTACCATCTAATTTCAGAAACTTAGCTAAATTGGAATAGTTGAATCTCTCACACAGTATGCTCTCTGGTCCCATTCCATCCTCATTTGATGAAATGCTCAGTTTGATATCCATTGATGTATCTTATAATGAGTTGGAAGGTCCGCTTCTGAATAACAAAGCATTTCAAGAGGCTTCAATAGAAGCTTTTAGAAACAACAAACGCTTGTGCGGTAGTGTTAGAGGATTGCATCCTTGCAATTCTTCAATAATAAAGAAAACTAAAAGGAGAGAGGGTCACAAAATTGTGATTACTATCATACTTCTTCTTTTAGGAGCTTTATTTCTTCTATTTGCATTTCTTGGAATCTTTTCCATTTTCTGTTGGAGTGAGAGAAACATAGACCAAGAGGCAAGAGAAATGCACAATGAAGGTCTATTTCGCATATGGAATTATGATGGAAAAATAGTGTTTGAAGACATTGTTGAAGTGACCGAGGATTTCAATGCCAAATATTGCATTGGAGGAGGCGGATATGGAAGTGTTTATAAAGCAAAGTTGTCAACGGGTCAAGTAGTGGCTATAAAGAAAATTCATCCATTACAAGAGAATGAGATGGACAATCTAAAAATGTTCAGAAATGAGATATGTGAATTAGGAGAAATACAACACTGAAACATTGTGAAACTTTACGGCTTTTGTTCACATGCACGATACTCATTTTTAGTCTGAATATTTGGAAAGTGGGAGCTTAGCTAAGATCCTAAGCGATGTGGAAGGCGCAACCAAATTGGATTGGACTAAGAGAATAAACATTATTAAAGTTGTAGCCCATGCTTTATCTTATATGCACCATGATTGCTCACCACCAATAGTTCATCGAGACATATCCAACAATAATATTTTGTTGGATTCAGAATATAAGGCTCATGTCTTTGATTTCGGCACTGCCAGACTTCTAAAGCTTGATTCATCTAATTGGACAACATTTGCAGGCACATATGGATATGTAGCTCCAGGTAATTCAACTCTCTCTCTCTCTCTCTCTCTCTCTCTCTCTCTCTCTCTCTCTCTCTCTCTCTCTCTCTCTCTCTCTCTCTCTTTTACACACACACAGAGTTTTACTTAAACTTTTATTTTTCAAAAAATAAAAAGAAAATGAAAGGATTAAATTTAAAATGTTCTCAGAAGAATGATATAATTTATAATTAAATTTATTACAAAACTAACTCAATTTGCTTCCTCCTAATGATAGGGATTTTCCCTATTCATATTGGATTTTCCATAAAAAAAATACATTTTGTATTTATCTCTAAAGAACAAAAATAGAAAAACACAAAAATGAGGCCCTGTTTATAGTTTAATTAATACTAGGATATAGTTCTAGTCTTATCTATGTAAGAGAAGAATGGATGTAGATTTTATGTTTTTTTAATTTTTTAAAGGATTAAAAATTGCTTTATTTTGTTTAACTCATTTTCAATGTTTACTTGTTTCTTTATTAATTTTTTATATCTTAATTATTTAGAAAGTTATTTTTTATTCAGTCATAATTGAAATTTCATTTTTCCTTTAGGAAACCTATTGAGAACTCACTTATGAAATTACACCGGTCCGTTCTCTTTAATCCAATATATCTAGAAGGGGGGGGGGGTTGATTAGGTATTTAAAAAAATTAATTATACCTACACAATTTTACTAGTCTATGGTAGGGGGACAAAATTGCATGCCTTAGTTGTTTGATAAAAGATTATCACAACGGATTCAAATCGAATATACCTCCGTGGTATATTTTCTTTTCGTTGTTTGATCTAATCAAGATAGATTGTGGAATACAAACAAACAATCACACAAGACAAGAGATTTTTACGTGGAAACCTTAGCTAAGGAAAAACCACGGGACCACGTCCGGACGGAAAATATCACTAACTGAAAAGTTAAACAAAACAAAGATTACCTACGCAGCACCGTTGCAAATACAGTTTCCAACCTTAGCCAAGGCCTACTACCGATGCGTCCACGTCCTCTGAGTCAATGCTACGAATCCACGCGCGCCCTTCCAACTAAGAAGCCTTGTCCGCTTGTTCAGTTTGGTACACCCCAAACCTACCATCGATCGGCTCCTCCGATCTTAATGCTCAATACTCTCGCCTTTGCAGAAGGTGAAGGATTCAGTACACCCTAAACTCTAGGTGGCTCAAAAGGTATTGAGTCACACTAGTACACTCAGGCTACTAGGTCGAATATATGAGTGGAAGACCTAAGCTGAGGATGGATCAAGCACTTGGCTTTGATCAAGAAGAAGAACAAGCTCATAAGATGTAAATGAGAAACAAACTTATTGCTCTTCAAATGGACACTCTAATAAATAAACATTTTCTTCTCTCTCTTGAAAGATTGAGTCACTCTGTATCTCTGTGTGTGTTAAAGAAGGTATAGAAGGGTTGTATTTATAGAATTCATGACCCTGAGTCATGTAGAACGTGGGATAATGGAACCAAGAATTTCAGATCTGAGAAAAACTGAGTTCGTGCAAGGTCCAATCGATTGTACTCTGGGTCCAATCGATTGGTCCATGTCCAATCGATTTGGTATAAGTGTCCAATCGATTGGCCTCAATAAGTTTCATGTTTCGTAGGTTTCAATCGATTACACAGAGGTCTCCAATCAATTGGACTCAAATAAGTTTCTGTCTCGAAGACTCTAATCGATTTCACAGAGTATCCAATCGATTGGGGTGAAATAAGTTTATGTCCCAAAGACTCCAATCAATTTCACAGAGTCTCCAATCGATTGGGCTGAAATAAGTTTTTGCCTCGTAGCTTCCAATCGATTACACAGAGTCCTCCAATCGATTGGGCTATGTCCAATCGATTGGACAAGTTCCAATCGATCGGACTCTCCCAATAGTCAATATCTCTGACTCAGACTTGGGTCTGTCCAATGACTAGGTTTGACCATTATATTTTATTCATGTTAACCAATTCATATGGCCACTAAGTCACTTACCTTCCCAATCGAGCATATACGATCTTTAACTGACAAATGGACAGTTATTCAGATGACTCCTGTCGTCAACTGTCTGATTCTTGCTATCTCTGTCTTCTAGTTTTTAAGTAGTCAATGAAGTATGCGTACCACGACATCTCCACACTATACTAGTGCTCGTAGGAACGGTTACAAGAATGTATTTATATCAAACGAAATATTTGCCAAATTGAATATGAAAATATTCCTTACAACTTATGATTAACGTACATATAAACTTTGTTTATTAAAGAGCTTAGTACGATAGTATTACTTTTTAAAATTGTTTAATTTTTAAAAGAAAATTTAAAAGTTTAGACTAGAATCCTTGAATTCTTAAATTTGATTACTTTTATAAGTTTCATTTAATAAGCATAACTGGTGTTATTTGGTTCGTTCATGACTACCAATGTAATGTGAATTGGTACTCCATATTGTTCACTTGGTTCTTCAAGTTAACCACTTCGTAAATCATGACGAACCAAATCACAAATCTCCCTTTATTTTTTATCTAAAAAAACTTGTTACTATTTCTAAAAGGAAAAAAAAGAAAATATCATGAAGGAGAGGGGGGAGAACAAGTGAAAATTTGTTGTTGTGAATGGTTCAAGGTAATTATGGATGTTTTACATAATTAGGCATAGTTTGAAAATCGCAAAAATTCAGTAGTCGTAACGATTGAACTCATTAAAATTTATGCAATAGTTCTTCATGTGTTAATTAACATAAAGTACAAAACATGATCACATTTCTTTCTTGTAGAGCTTGCTTATACAATGAAGGTGACTAAAAAGTGCGACGTGTATAGTTTTGGAGTGTTAACACTAGAAGTGATAATAGGAAGGCATCCAGGTGAATATATCTGCTCTCTAATCTCATTGTCATCATCATCAACAATTGGTCAAAATACTTTGTTGCAGGAAACGTTAGATCAACGCCTCTCACCTCCCACTCTTGAAGTTACCAAAGAAGTGGTCTTTATTGCAAAATTAGCATTTTCATGCTTATATGCTAGTTCTAAATCTTGATCAACCATGCAATACGTGTCTCAAGTGTTATCAACTCAAAAACCACCTTTTTTGGAGCCTTTATAAACAATAACACTAAGACAACTATTGAATCTAGAGGTTTGAATTACTACCATCCTACCCTCTACGTTGGAAGATCCTTCTATGTTGGTCAATAATCAAATCCCTTGACTTCTCAAGTGGAACCTCTTAAAGATCCATCGTAGAAGATCTTGAGAATCTTGATGACTATTTAACTTGTTAAAAAGTATAGTTGCTAAAAAATTCTTGTTGTTTATTGCATTGTATTAAGTGTGAATGTTTTCTATTTTTGTTAATGGGATTAATTTCTTTAGACATACGGGCTCATACATATCTATGTATGTAAAATAATGTTTGTATTACTTGAATTGTTGAGTATCAAATTGATATGGTGAAGTATGCAATCCATTGTTTCATTTCTAATTAGAAACTTGGTCAGTAACTGAAAGAGATGTCCCATGTGACTGATGTATTTATATATGTAGTCTATGATCTTAAGAATTGTGTTGAAAACTATAACACGAATTTCCATTCAAATTTTTAGAAAAGAGGGGACATTTGAAAGCTTTTTACTGAGGACACATTTCATCAACAACTTTAATTATATGGCTATGTATCCCATCCACTTAATCTTTTTACAATTTAGACAAAATATGGTTGATTGTAAAGAAAAAAAAAGTGGGGCATGTTGTAAGGAATATTTTCATATTAAATTTGGCAAAGATTTCGTGTGACATAAAAATATTTATGTAATCGTTCCTACGAGCACCGGTGTAGTGTGAAGATGTTGTGGTACGCATACTTTGCCAACTACGTGAAGGCTAGAAAACAGAGACAACAAGAATCAGATAGTTAATGACAGGAGTCATCTGAGTAACTGTCCATTCGTCGGTTATAGATCGTGTACGCTCGCTTAGGAATGTAAGTGACTTAGTGGCCATAGGAATAGGTTTAAAATGAATAAAATATAATGGTCAAACCTAGTTATTGGACAGAACTGAGTCTTAGTGAAAGTTATTAACTTTTGGGAGAGTCTGATCGATTGGACAGGTTCCAATCGATTTGATATAGCCCAATCGATTTGAGGACTCTGTAAAATCGATTGGAGGCTACGAGGCAGAACATGATCAAAGCCCAATCGATTGGACACATCTGTAAAATCGATTGGAGTCTACGAGACAGAACATGATCAAAGCTCAATCGATTGGACACATCTGTAAAATCGATTGGAGTCTGTGGACAGAACATGATCATAGCCCAATCGATTGGAGACCTCTGTAAAATTGATTGGAGCCTATGGAACAGAAACTTACTTAAGTTCGATCGATTGGACTACGTACAATTGATTATATTTACGAAGAAAATTGCCATTCGTACAAGGCCAATCGATTGGACCTTGCCTAATCGATTGGACCCAGAGTACAATCGATTGGACTTGACATGGATTGAGTCTATTTCAGATCCAAAATTTTAGTTCCCACGATCCCACATTCTACAAGGCTCAGGGTTACGAATTCTATATATACAACCCTTCTATACCTTCTCAAAATACACATTAACACTTTATACACTTTAAGAGAGAGAAGAAAAGGTTGATTTATTAGAGTATCCATTCGAAGAGAAATAAGCGTAGTTATCTCATTCACATCTTGTGAGCTTGTTCATCTTCATGATCAAAGCCAAGTGCTTGATCCTTTACTCAGCTTAGGTCTCCCACATTGATATTTGACCTAGTAGCCTGAGTGTACCAGTGTGACTCAACACCATTGAGCAACCTAGGGTTCGGGGTGTATTGAATCCTTCACCTTCGACAAAGGCTGGAGTGTTGAGAATTAAGATCAGAGTGGCCGATTGACGGTAGGTTTGGGGTGTACTAAACTGAATAAGCAGACAAGGCTTCTTGGCTAGGAGGGTGCGCGTGGATTCGTAGCGTTGATTCAGAGGACGTGGATGCATCGATAGTATGCCTTGGCTAAGGTTGGAAGCTGTATTTGCAACGGTGCTGCGTAAATAACCTTTGTTTCGTTTAACTTTCCAGTTTGTGATACTTTCCGTCTAGACGTGGTCCCGTGGTTTTTCCTTGGCTAAGGTTTCTACGTAAAAATCTCTTATTTTGTGTGATTGTTTGTTTGTATTTCGCTATTCATATTGATTAGAACAAATGACGAAAAGAAAATATACCACGGAGGTATAATTAATTTGAATCGGTTGTGATAATCTTTTATCAAACAACTAAGGCATGCAATTTTCTCCCCTACCATAGACCAGCAAAACTGTTTAGGTATAATTAATTTTAAATACCTAATCAACCCCCCTTCTAGGTATTTCCGATTAAAGAGAACGGACCAGTGGTTATTTCACACGTTTCGTGACCCAGAGAGGTCTTAGCTATAGAAGTTCTCCTATGGCAGAAAGTGTTTCTTCCCCAATTTTTTTGAAGAATTATTTTAGACCCTTTTCAAACTCCTTTAGGCCTATTTTGAGAATTAGATGCATCATTAATTTAGGCTTAATTCCACTTTATTGATGGTAACTGAGTTGCATCTAGACCATCAGTTAAAAGAGAGAGGATCGATTTAAAAACTTCTTTAAAAACACAGATAAAAGAAATTTTGTAACTAAGAAAAGAAAACCCTCTAACAATCCTAAAGAAATCATTAAAGAAGAAATTCAATGTTATAAATGTAGGGGTTATGGTCACATCTCTAGTGAGTATTCTAATAATTTTAATAAAAACGATAAAGCTATGAAAGTAACTTGGGATTATGATTCAGATAATGAAACAAACTCTATTAAATGAAGAAACTGAAAAAATAAAAGCTTTAATGATTAAATCTAATCTTAATATTTATTAATACTTAAATAAAGAAAATAGTGAAATTGACATTGAATCCAATAATTGAGACAATAAAGATCTACAAGAAGCTTATAACAACCTATATCAAGAAAGTATTAAACTTGCTAAAATTTGTGATAATAAAAAAAATTAGATAACTAAATTAAGTGAGGAAAATTCTACTCTAATTATAAAAATCTATGAAATCACTAAAAATCAAAAGGGTAAAGAAATAAAGATTGAAAATGATATATATCTTTAAGAAAAAAATACTCAATTCAAACTTATAAACAATGAATTGAAAAAAAAAAATGCTAACTTAATCAAAACTATCACTCAAGGTAATTCTAAATATGGAAACACATGATAACCATAGAAAAATCATCTAATAATATAAGAGAATTAGGATACACTAATGAAATATCTCAAACCTCCAGTTCAAAAACTATTTTTGTAAAAGCTAAAGATAATTTTACATAAGATAAACCACCCCTTACAAACAATAGGCTTACACGAAATAAGCAAATATTTTTAAAAACTACAGATAAAATCACTAGGAAAAAACAAACTGAAATAACCTGTCATTATTGTAAGAAAATGATCATATGAAGTATAATTGCAAAAAACCAATAAGAAAAATTAACTTGGAAAAGAAAAATGAATTTGAAATTAGAAACCAATCTTTAAATAGAATAAACTTAATTGACCGAGAAAAATACTTAATTAAATAAATTGAAATACTAAAAATGGAAGCTATCAACCTACATAAACAAATTAAATTCAAAAGATTTCCTATAGCAACTGTTAATCATCACAGAAACTTTAATAATAGAAATGTTCTTTATAAAAACTATTTGGAACTGACCCATGATATGTTTATCCTCTTCTAGTAGTTTTTTTCCTTTTCGTTTAAATACTTTCTTGCTTTCAGATGTCTGTATCTAAAAGCTCTTCTGAGGTTGGATCTAGTAATCCCCTCGAAGAAATCTAGTTAACTCTAGAGGAGTTAATCCTTTGGATGGCAACTTTTGATTCTCCTAAAAGAAAAGATTTTCTTGTCTCACCTAGCACACAAGAAACCATTCATCTTCGTCATGAGAATCGCATTCTAACCAACGTGAGTAGAGCATGGCTCTCAGCTCAACGGAATGAAACTCCTGAGCCAGAATTTATCTCTCCTAATTAGGAAGAGGAAGGTGCCAAAGACAACTTTGAACTCATTGGTTGGTATTGAGTAATCTGGTGGAAAATAGTTTTTAGAACTTTTACACTATCATAAAGATTTTTGAAATATTGTAATAACTTTGATTACTACTAATCATTAGACATTAGTCTTAGGGTTTCAAGCTCAATAGGATGTAAGCGGTAGTTAAGCCACTCCAGTGAGTTCTTTCAAATTGACAATAAGGATAGTCTCTGTCTAAGGAAAGAGTGACGTAACATCATTAAGCAGACCTAGTGCCTCTCATCTTCCCTAACATAATTACTTATTGTTGGTTTGATGGAACTTAGTTGGTAAGTTAAAACTCCGCATATCTGCTCAAAAAACCCTGGCTTAATATCTCTCATCTTGATATACTCATTGATAAGATATTAGATAAATCATTTATACTTAAAAACTCTTAGAAACTGATTATCTATTAGAATGAGTGTCCCGTAAAGCGGGGTCACCAGTTTTGATAGACTGGGCGACTAGCCTATTGAGTCATGAGTACTCATTTGGATGGGTGCACCGGTGTGGATTCACCGAGCGATCAACCCATTAAGAAAAATCAATTTTTCTGAACCCGAACTGCATTATTTTGGCTATAAAGCCCAAAATATCCCACTCCCTCCTCATTTCCTTCGCCCCAAAACCCTAGTATCACTCCTCTAAACCCTTTAAGAACCTCTTTGATCCTTGATTTCTCAAGATCAAACTCAAAATCCCTAAACCCTCCTTTGCCAAAATCTAACCCATTCCTTCAAATCATGGCTTCAAAAGGCAAAATAGGGCATTACTTGGGGGACACATGATGAGGAAGCACATCAGTTCTTCATCAACGACTATGCAAGGTAGGAATACAACCGCAAGGGAATCAATTAGGCGGTCACCTTGAAACGGGATGTTGTCTATCACACATACCTAGGTAAAATTCGTGAGGCATTTAACGAGGTAGAATGGCTTCTCCTTCTCAATTTCAATGGTCATGTTCTTCCCGTTCTTGTTCATCACTTTTATTACAACTTATATGCAAAATCTTCCGATCCCTTTTGTTTTAAAACCATGGTAAGAGGTGTGATGATGACAATCACCCCGAATATGATTTTCTCCATCATTTGGATTCCTCATCCCAGTACTAGCACTCCTTATCCTCCTGCCTTTGCATTAGACAACAAGGCTCAGATCATGGAGGATCTTTTTCTTGAGCCTTTTCATTGGGATGATGAACTTTTCACTGTCAAACTGTCCTTTTGAAACCTCTCTATAGGGTTATATATCTCATCATCACCTACAACCTGATTCCAAAATTAGGTCATCGAGATGAGATCAGCTCCACCACCCTCTACATCCTGCGCTGTCTGATGATGTCCGTTCCACTGGACATTCCATACATTATGTACCATCAGATATTAGAGGCCGGTGATTCTCCAGTATCCTCTAGGGCCCTCCCTTATGAATACTTGATCACCAAGATCATTCATCACTTCTCTATTCCCACACTAGATTCAGACCCTATGGACTACCCTTCCGATCCCATCAACGATCCACCATTTCAAAAATGCATATGGAGAGAGAGCATCCTGCTTAAGATCGTCCTAGATCTAGGCCTTCCACTTCTCATTCTAAACCTTCAATAGGATCTTCCTCCTCTTCGACTCCAGTTACCCTACAGTCCATATCATATCAGATTGCCTTGATGACTCAGGGATGGGAAATTTTTGAGGATTCATCTCAAGAGGCTTTCAGAGGATGGAAGCCCGCTAGGACAGAATGGAGGCCCGACAACAGAGGATGTTAGTGTAAGGAATATTTTCATATTCAATTTGGCAAAGATTCTGTTTGACATAAAAATATTCTTGTAACCGTTCTTATGAGCACTAGTGTAGTGTAGAGATGTCGTGGTACGCATGCTTCGCCGACTACTTGAAGACTAGAAGACATAAACAACAAGAATTTGAAGGTTGATGATAGGAGTCAACTGAGTAACTGCCCATTTGTCAGTTAAAGATTGTGTACGCTCGATTAGGAAGGTAAGTGACTTAGTGGCCATAGGAATAGATTTAAAATAAATAAAATATAATGGTCAAACCTAGTCATTGGACAGACCCGAGTCTAAATCAAAGATTTTGACTAATGGGAGAGTCCGATCGATTGGAACTTGTCCAATCGATAGGAGGACTCTGTTTAATCAATTGGAATCTATGAGGCAGAACAATATTTTAGCCCAATCGATTAGAGGACTCTGTGTAATCGATTGGAGTTTGTAAGGCAGAACATGTTTAAGCCAAATTGATTGGAGACCCATGTGTAATCGATTGGAGCCTATGGAACATGAAACTTATTGAGGCCAATCGATTGGACACTTATACCTAATCGATTGGACCCAGAGTACAATCGATTGGACTTAACACGATCTTAATCTTTCTCAGATCCAAAATTCTTAGTTCTACTCTCCCATGTCCTACAAACTCAGGGTTACAAATTCTATAAATACAATTCTTCTATACATTCTCTAAATACACACAGAGACACAGAGTGACTCAATACTTCAAGAGAGAGAAGAAAATATTTATTTATTAGAGTGTCTATTCGAAGAGCAATAAGCTTGTTTCTCATTCACATATTATGAGCTTGTTTATCTTCTTGATCAAAGCCAAGTGCTTGATCCATCTCTCAGCTTAGGTCTTCCACTTATATATTCGACCTAGTAGTCTGAGTGTACCAGTGTGACTCAATACCTTTTGAGCAACCTAGGGTTCAGAGTGTATTGAATCCTTCACCTTCTGTAAAGGCGGGAGTGTTGAGAATTAAGATCGGAGCAGCCGATCGATGGTAGGTTTGGGGTGTACCAAACTGAACAAGCAAACAAGGTTCTTGGCTGAAAGGGTGTGCGTGGATTCGTAGCATTGATTCGGAGGACGTGGATGCATCGGTAGTAGGCCTTGGCTAACGTTGGAAGCTGTATTTACAACGGTGCTGCGTAGGTAACCATTGTTTCGTTTAACTTTTTCAGTTAGTGATACTTTCCGTCCGGACGTAGTCCCGTGGTTTTTCCTTGGCTAAGGTTTCCACGTAAAAATCTCTTGTCTTGTGTGATTGTTTGTTTGTATTCCACTATTTATCTTGATTAGACCAAATGACAAAAAAAAAATACCACGGAAGTATATTCGATTTGAGTCAGTTGTGATAATCTTTTATCAAACAACTAAGGCACGCGATTTTGTTTCCCTACCATAGATCAGTAAAACTATGTAGTTATAATTAATTTTTAAATACCTAATCAACCTCCCCTTCTAGGTATATTGGATTAAAGAGAACGAACCGGTGTTATTGCAGTTAGGCTACATGAGGAGTATGTACCATGATTTACTCCTTCGCCATCAGAAGAGGCTTTCGATAGAGCTTAGGATCAGCCTATCGGAGGAGAGCCAATTGTAGACGAGGCATAGGAGGGGACCGAAATCATTTATGATGATGATGAGTAGACCATCTCTCCTATTTTGATTTCTGAAACAGTTGTTTGTTTGTGTCACATTATGTACTGACTTACCTTGAACCACTATGTGGTCTATCGGCATGTATCTTTAGATTATTTTGTGACAGTAAAGGGATCTGACCCTTACTGCTCTATATATATTTGTTGTATTCTGGTTCTGCTTATATCTGATCTCCCTATAATATCATGTCATATTAATTTGCTGCATTCTAGTTGATTATATGATCTTGTCTCTCATTTGTCAATTTCTGACAATAAATAAGGAATTTGTGGAAACAATGGTTCCTACTTAAAAATGATAATATGCTTTGACAAAAATTTACCTATAATTTATCGCTACTCTACTGAGGGGGAGAAATTGATTAAATCTAAAGCATGGATCATTATTGGGAGACATTGGACTCATATAGTAATTAGACTTTGCAGACTTGATAATCTGGTTTTGGTAAAACCATAACTTCTAAAAACTTAAAACTTTCTAAGTGATTTAACTAACCATATAGTAAGGGGAAAGTAAAAAAAAAACCATATGTATTTGTCATCTTTGTCTATGATATGTAGGACTAAACAAAGATGTATTGATGCCTCTCACTACAACTTGTTACATTTTTTGTTGGGTGGGTTAAGGTCATTGTTAGGGGGAGAAAGCCTCTCACTACAGCTTGTTACATTTTTGTTGGGTGGGTTAAGCTCATTGTTAGGGGGAGAACCATTGTGTTTTTTGTCCTGAAATTGAAATAGGGGGAGATTGATAAGTATACTATTTGTGTTGTCAATTCTAGAATAACCCTGGGTATTATGTAACCACCATTTGGTATTTGCCATGGACTTTGGGAAACGCGTCTCAAGATTCCAAGATTGGCTATGAGGTGATCCTTGATGCGCAACAATGACTGAAGAATCAAAGACTTGGAGAAATCCTTCTGAAGTCCACATGGACATAAATGGAACATCCCAGCCTAGCTATCATGTGGAAACCCCAATCGAAAGAGCCTTAAGTATGGAAAATCATTAAAGGGGTCGACTACGCTGGAGACGGGGCGACCGGAGGGAATGGACCCATGGACTCAGAGATGGGGCACCCGCTCAGATTGGGCGACCGATATCCAGGACCAGTCGACTAGTCTTAGTGATCGTCGAATCACGAACACGCTTTCCCATCCCCATTTGACTATAAATACCCCCTCCCCCTTCACTCGTTTTCACCAATTCACTATAATATCTCTTGAGTTCTTCACCCCAAGAGATTTGATCTTTGCTCCATTTTGCCTTCGTACTTCTTGCTAGCCTTGTAGGAGATTGGCTTTGGTGCTTTGCTATTTTTGAGTGCAGTGCGATACAGTGATTGGTCTAGGCGGCGGTTCTGCGAGGTGCCTTTGATAGAGATTTGACAACATCGAAGCTACACATTCCTCGTCGATTTGAATGAATCTTCAATCCGTATCCACTGCCAATCTGAATGAATCATCAATTCTTTTCAGTCTTTCAATTCTTCTCTGCAAGAGGAAGGGTGAGCTTTTATAAAAAAGCTCGTAAGTGAATCCAACTTCTAGCAACATGTTAGGGGATAAAACAGTTGATAAATACTAAACATACCAATTTCGTGGTAACACAAGTAAAAGCTTTTAATGCAACTAAATGAGTTCAAAAGTCATTGATATGATAGAATCCAAGATATCAAAATGGAAATATGTACTGTAGCCGTTAAACCAATTTCATAAAGCTGTTAAGGTCATATATCACAGTAATACTAAACGATCATGAGATGTATACATAAGATGCAGATTTAAATCATAAGTGGCAGGCCCAAGTCGTAACCTCTCATCCCATAATAGGCGTTAATCATGAGTCTACTTATAGCATGTAATATAATACCCAATTTTCTCTTATCACTTACTCATTATGTACTACCCTAAAATTTTGTTCAAGGGTATTACATTAGGATGATAATTTTATAGTATTTTAAGTGTTGCATTGATTTTCTCGTTATATTGTATGTACTCGACGCTTAGTGCAATTATCAAAATGTCGGGGAGGACTCTGGCTAATTCCATGTCAGGCAGGTACTCGTAGACAGTTGAAACATGTATTGTTTTTTACTTATGTCATTTCAACCACTAAGGGCATGTATTGAGAAATTTCTAACGCACTTAACTAAATAAAACCTTAACAAATCTTAGGGTGGCAGAAACCACTGAGAATACTTGGACATAATTAGGCCCAGGCACTTTAATTAGTCATTAATAACCATAATGTGAATAATTACATTGGTAGCGGGACCCACAGTGAATACTTGGACCCTTTTTGACTTCCCCTAAGAACCTAGGGACCCATTTGGAATGGTGGAAATAATAGAAGGATGAACTTGTAAATTCAATAAAGAAGACATTTAATAATAGTTAATTAATTGCTTAGTTTCTGAAAAATAGTTTTGTGCACCCTAGGTAGTACGAGAGTTGGGAGACACCCTTTATTATACCCATACCACATTTTATGGACCGGAATGACTATCCAACAAAGAGATCATGCTCATAAGCAATGTAGTAACCAACTTGTATGGTAATAATATATTCTTATAGTCACACACTTATGCACTTATACTATATTTTAGTAAGTGTGTGGACCCCACTGATCTACACACCCATACATGTCCCTGCATAGAATAAAATCCATGAAATAATATAATGAACACCTCATGCATAAATTGAGAATGATAGAAAAAAAATTGGAAACTTACCAAGGTGGGGTAATACAAGTTTAACTTACTGAATTTGGGAAATTCTAGCAAATAACATTTTGGAAAGAAACCTTAATAAGAATAAAAGAATTGAAAAATTTTATTTTTGGGTTAACAAAGATAGAAATCACCCTCCTAGCACACTAACGGTTCTACCTTTAGCATAGGAATGGGAAGATTGTCCACATACCATGTGACACCTAGGACCCTCCCCATTTAGGAAATCACCACCATTAGATTGCTGACTTTAGAGGCCCTCACAGGATACTTAACATGTATGGACAGACCATTCCATAACAGGGAATTCAACAAGATCTCCTAGAAAGGGAATCGTGTGGTATAGTGACCATTGCCCACCATTTCAAAGGAAAACTATGAAACTGTCGTATAAAGGAAGGGGCGAAAATGTTAGGAAAAAAAAAAGACTAAGAGGAAGAAAACAAAAGAGACCGGAGGGAGAAACGTTAAGAGAGGAGATTCAGAGTAAAGACGATCTCACCAAAACCGAGAGGACGTACACGACGTCGACAATAGGTAGGTACTTCTAACAATGTTTTGAATCCTTCGCGTTAATTCGCATGTTATGGATGAATGTTGTTGTGTGTTTGTATTGAAGGTGAATATCGTTATTATTGTTTGTGGAATATGGACTGTATGTGGTGCCTATAATGTTTTATTATGTTGTATGCGATCCATGAATGAATGGATGGAATGATTAGAAATGTTAGAATACGAAAGTAACATTGTGGTTGGTCCAGCAAGCATGACCCTTGCTGGGAATAGGGAAACTCTCGGTGGGAACTTGTACCTTTGGTGGGAATGACAGTCCGACCATTTATTTATGACTCGTGTATGATAACGGTTGGATCCCCATCATTGTTGTGTACAATGTGGAACTATTGAGCGTTAGCTCACAGTTGAAAACCGATGCAAATGCAAATGATCATACGTCACAGGGGATGGTCGGAGAAGATGGAGGTGAAATGGAGTGCCTCACGGAGTACTTGGATGACCCTCCGATCAACAGATTCGTGATGGGACTATAGACCTCACGATTCCTTTCCAAGTTTTGTTTAATAAACCATATTTCATTTTGATTGTTGGGGTTGGTTTGATTAACATGGATCCTAATTATTTGGCATGATGTGTGGCTAAGATGAATGTAAAGAGTAAGTGACGCTTAGTGAAGATGTGCTTACTTTGTTTTACATTCATTTTGTTATTTCATGTGTATGGGATTAAATTCTGGAGCTTTTGAATATTTTGATTGGGCAGAGATAATATGTAGGCCCTACTTGGTTCACAGCAAATTGAGTGCAATGCACTCACTTGCCACAATTTTGGGATTGAAAGTGATTGGTTGGAGGAGTGCAAATGACTGTCGTGCAAGTGGTTAACAAGGACTTGCAAATTCCTTAACAAAATAGATGCAAGGAAGTGCAGCCCAAAAACTGATGCAAGCAAGTGAATTGTGCTAACATTTTTTTGTTCCGAAAAACAACAACAATAATAATAACAACAACGACATTATTTTTTATTATTATTATTTTTTTTTTATTTCTTTACTTTTAAGTTTTCTATTTTTTGATAGGTCGGGATCGAGGGACAACTATTTGGCATACCCTCATAGAAGATGAATCAATGGCTGATTTTTGGTGAGGATGATACCTATGGTGAGGAGATCATCCTCACAAAAATTCAAATCATTCTGATATTCATAGACTGGTTAAGAAGTTGAAGAATTATGGACTATCTATTTTTACCGTGTAACTTGAAAACCACATTTGAGGGGGTTAGAAATTTCATAATGTGCTGATTTTTTGTGGGGGTGATTTATATGGTGAGGAGATCATCCTTACCAAAAATCAGCCATTGATTCATCTTCTATGTGGGTACACCAAAATGGTTGTCAAAAGTGGTTGTCCCAGACCCTTTTTGATATAGCTGGTTGGGGTCCCCTAACCCCAAGCTTTCTCCTCCAAAACAATAATAATAATAATAAAGTAATAACAATATTAATTATAATCAAGGTTTAAAAGGGGCCGCTATAACGGTATACCAGATGATATTCGCTTAAAAGTGCATATTTTTCACTATTATCCTCTAAGTGTTCTCACACTCTCCTACGTAAAACTATTTTATTTATCAACTTTTCTATGTAAGAGTACCTTCCATTGCGTAGAATACACTTTTCTGGATGAAATGGTATATTTACATGCATTAAACACATTTCTGGAAGTCTAGATATGAAGCCATTCTGATTAAGTCTCATTACATACTTCTTCTGTCGGAGAAAACCCCGATGGGACGATTCTCGAGACTTGCAGGCCCAGATCGATCATGAAAGCCCATTATCAAAGCTTAAAGAGCCCACAGGCTATGACTAGAAGATATGGGCCAAATATGGGCTGAATAAGAGGACCAAAAAGCCGGCCCAAAGAACGAAGAGAGCAAGAAAGCCAATGACCAAGAGACGGACCAAAACGTGTAAAGCCACATGAGTCAGCAAGGAATGATGGTCTACTCTACTGGAGAAGTGTGAGGATGGTCACAGTGAAGACCAGGGTTCCAAACCCTCTGTCAATACTTTTATCTCCATTTTCTGATATTTTCTCTCTCCTCCCCCTAATTTTCTATCTCATCTCTCCTTATTCTCTCTCTCTTCATCTCTCGGTCCTCGGATCTACTGACCTAACCCCAGAACTCCTGTCCATTGGCTCTGTCTCATCTCCCTTAGCTTTCTGACCGTTGGATCTTCAATCGGACCGTTGGATCTTCCACCGGACCGTTGGATCTCTCTAGATCCGTCGATCTACCAATCTGGGTCCCAATCAAGTCACCATCCATCCGATCGTCATCAAATTATCTGTCACATCATCTTGTGAGACGATGGACATCATCAATCCTTGTGGACCAGTAGCCGGGCCCATCATCATCGACCCATGGCCCGACCATTTAGTGGACCCCGCGATTTTCAAATGCTTTAAATTAATTATTTTTAAATAAAAAAGGGGGGTCCACTAAATGAGAAAATTCTCCAAAGAAAAGTAAGGTTTTACTTAAAATATATATATATTTTATTTCAAAAATTCCCATTTTCCATTAAAAGAAAGTGGGAGATTTAAAAGGGGAGAAGAGAGGGTTCGAAACCCTAATCTCCAAACCCCTCTCCTCCTCTCTTTCCCCCCCACGTTTTCCCCTTCTTCTTCTCCTTCTTCTTTCTCCTCCTCATCTTCCCCTTTTCTTCTTCTTTTCTTCTTCTTCTTTTTCATCTTCTCAAGATTTTGCCGGAGTTGCAGGTTTGCAACTCCGGCCTGCTGTAATAGTCCACCACTGAAACTGGTTCCGCCTCCTTGTGCTCTCCGCTGGTGCGCCACCCCTTCACCAACGTGCTGGACGTGGGGATCTTCCTCAGACCACCCATCTCCACCACGATCTGCCCCTCTCCTTGGGCAGCAACCCAGCGCCTCCACCTGCAGCACTTGCAGCACCACCACCTTCTTCATCTTCCTCCGCCTGTGCCTACTGCCTTCTCCAACCAGCAAGGCTCCCTTGCTGCCCACGGTTGCTGCAACTCTGAATCCGCCAGCACCACCATCCTCTCGCCAGCAACTCCACTTCTCTTCCACCTCATGTTGCTTCCACCACCGTCCACCGCTTGTTACACAGGGCAGTGCACTCTCCTCGTTCTAGATCTCCACCTTCTCCTCCTTGGGGTCACCGTTTCCATCACTTTTAGCACCTACGAGCTGCAACTTTGCATTCCAGCAACCCCCCCAATTCGCTGCCATGAAAGCACCACCACTTGCTGCCATGAAAGGACCACCACCAGCCAGTAGCAGGTGCGCCTCCACCCGAACCAGCAAGGAGCTGCCCACGGTTGCAGCAACTTCACGTCACCGATCTGCTGCCATCACAAGACCACTACCAGCGCCTTCTCCACCGTGCACAGACCTGCAAGTGCCCCTTGCTCTCCACGCTGCTGCTCCTCAATCTTGCATCATCCTCAAGGCCCACAACAAGGTCTCCAACCGGCTATACATGCTGCTTTTCTCCGCCTCTTCAATGACCACCACATCACCTCCCTTTTCTAGGCGATGCACATGCTCACGATTTATCTTCCCCATCTCTTTCTCTTCCTTTCTCTAACCCTATCTTCTCTCTTCCTATCTTATCCCCTCCTCTTTTGATAGGTTCAAGGTATAAGTTCTTCTATCTCTCTCTCTATTTTCTTCTTTTCTCTTCTTAAAACTCATATTTTCACTTTCTCTCTCTAAGTTTTGGATACTTTTCTCTCTCCATCTCTTCTTTCTCTCTTTTTGATGCTTTATTAGTTAGTCTTTTATTTATGCATTGTAAGAACTTTCAATTTTAATGGAACATGTTGATTGAGATTCAGTGATAATTTAATTGTTGGGTTATTTATTCTATTTTTCTTCATGTTATTAGTTCATAATTCTCTCTCTAGAAATCAAAACAAAAGGCATGTTTTAAATCTTGATATTCACCATTCTCATCTCTCCACTTATTTTTCAGCATATTTCCGTTATTGTATGTTCTTATTTGCACTAACCCGACTAAACCTGAGTGCGGATCGACATCCGACCAACCACTATGCAAGTATTGTCTGCATTTTCGCAGGAATTAAAAGTGAAAAATTGGATCTAATAAATTTTGTTGAAATGCGGGTTTTCATCCAACGATCGAAAAAACCCTAGTTTCACCGGACATGGAGCGTCATCCTTTTTTCAGTTATAAGGGCCATTATAACGAATTTTAACGCTCAGGGGCAAAAATTGAAAATTATGGGAAAACGAAAAAAAATGGCATTGAAATTCAAATTTTGAAATTATTAGTACGGGAAGGCTTGGGTAAACCTTCCTCATTGCGTAATTTTCAAAATTATAATTATAATTTTCAAACGCCCCTCTTGCGTAAACCGTGTTGTGTGTACGAGAAGGCTTGGGTAACGCACACAACTGTAGGACTAGTGTAAGGAATATTTTCATATTCAATTTGGCAAAGATTTTATTTGACATAAAAACATTCTTGTAACCGTTCCTACGAGCACTAATGTAGTGTGGAGATGTCGTGGTACGCATACTTCGCCAACTTCATGAAGACTAATAGACAGAGAAAACAAGAATCAGACAGTTGACGATAGATGTCATCTGAGTAACTGCCGATTTGTCAGTTAATGATCGTGTACGCTCGATTAGGAAGATAAGTGACTTAGTGGCCATAGGAGTTTGTTAAAATGAACAAAAATATAATGGTCAAACTTAGTCATTGGATAGACCTAAGTCTAAGTCAATTATATTGACAAATGGGATAGTCCAATCGATTGGTTATGTATTCCCAATCGATTGGACATAGCCCAATTGATTGGAGACACTGTGTAATCGATTGGAGACTACAAGGCATAAACTTATTTCAGCACAATCGATTAGAGCCTTCGGGACAAAAATTTATTTAAGCACAATCGATTGGAGACTGTGTAATCGATTGGTGTCTTCGGGATAGAAAGTTATATGAGTCAAATCGATTGGAGAACCCTATGCAATGGATTGGTGTCTTCGGAACAGAAATATTATTAATCCTAATCGATTGGACACTTGTCCCCAATCGATTGGACATGGCCCAATCGATTGGACCCAGTGTACAATCGATTGGACCATGCACAGAATTGGTCTTTCTCAGATCCAGAATTCTTGGTTCCTTCATCCCACATTCCACACGACTCAGGGTCTTGAAATTGTATAAATAGAACCCTTTTATGCCTTCTCTAGATACATACAGAGATACAGAGTGACTCAATCTTTAAGAGAGAGAAGAAAATATTATATTTATTAGAGTGTCCATTCGAAGAGCAAGAAGCTTATTTTTCATTCACATCTTGTGAACTTGTTCTCTTCTTGATCAAAGCCAAGAGCTTGATCCTTTCCTCAGCTTAGGTCTTCCACTTCTATATTCGACCCAGTAGCCTGAGTGTACTAGTGTGACTCAACACCATTTGAGCAACTTAGGGTTTAGGGTGTACTGAATCCTTCGTCTTCTGCAAAGGCGGGAGTGTTGAGAATTAAGATCGGAGGAGCAGATCAACGATAGATTTGGGGTGTACCAAACTGAACAACGGATAAGGCTTCTTGGCTGGAAGGGCGCGCGTGGATTCGTAGCATTGATTCAGAGGACGTGGACGCATCGGCAGTAGGCCTTGGCTAAGGTTGGAAGCTGTATTTGCAATGGTGCTGCGTAGGTAACCTTTGTTTCGTTTAACTTTTCAGTTAGTGATACTTTCCGTCTGGACGTGGTCCCGTGGTTTTTCCTTGGCTAAGGTTTCCATGTAAAAATCCATTGTCTTGTGTTATTATTTGTTTGTATTCCGCAATCTATCATGATTAGATAAAATAACGAAAAGAAAATATACCACGGAGGTATATTCGATTTGAGTCTTTTGTGATAATCTTTTATCAAATAACTAAGGCATGCGATTTTATTCCCTTACCATCGTCCAGTAAAACTGTGTAGGTATAATTAATTTTAAATACCTAATCAACCCCCCCTTGTAGGTATATTGAGTTAAAGATAATGGACAGGTGAAATTTCAACTAGTCCCATCACCAATGTGTGTGGGGACACCTGCGTTATCAAAAAATAAAAAAATAATATTATAATAGTAATTTTATTGTGCATTTTTTTTGTAAAATAAAAAATAAAATAATCCATTACATTCATTTGCAATGCACTACCAACCAATCAGCTAAACTTCTTTTGCAACTATTTTTATGATGTGAACCAAACAATTGTAAGTGACTTACATCGCAAGTGATTGCAACACAATTCATTGTATTTGCACTAAAGTTCAAAATGGACCCAAGTGCAATGAACCAAGCAGGGCCATAGTGACGCCCATCTATTGATCTACCAACACGGTTTGGGTAGTACCCAGGCCAAAACGTTCCACTTTGGATTGACCTGGACACTATGCAAACCACTGTCTGTACCAAATATACGTTAACCGGGTAACGGCCTTAATCGTTTCTCGGTTGGATTGGAGAATTTTGTAAGTTAATGTATAGTTCCAACAAGTATATGTCATCTAACGATAAGACTAGACCTAGGGTGAAAAACCTTTGGACTGATCATGGTTTAGGCAGCACATTATCGGTATAATTCGAATGTTACCGGGCGATGATAACACACATTTCAATGATAAGGGTACGAATCTGATCATAGGTTGAATGCTAGTTTGCCCAATTAGTCACTAGACTTGTGTTAAAATAAATTCTGGGTTGTATAATTATTGGGACCCGATGGTTGAGATCAATCGATCGACCACAAAAAAAAAAGATGAAGAACTGTCCAATTTAGTTTGGTGCTGGACTTAACACTTGGGAACTTCAACCTGAAAGAAGGTAATTGGCCAGATCTAATTTTTGGCTCATTCGAATGTTGGATCTTCTGCATATATGACTAGCTTGCTGATTGTGATCAAGTCTGGCAGATTCCTATATGTAATGGATTAAGTGAACGAAATAATGTTTCCTCGGGGCACTTAAGATGATGATGTATTGACCCTTCATTCCTTCAATAAAGAACGATCATTTGAATTCTCTTGAAATTCTCGTGACCGTTGTATATATTGAAATCAGTACAATTAGTATAACTTGCTGAGGTGCAACTTTCATTGCTAACCGGACAACTATTGGTAATATTCATATAAATAGGAATGTCGGATACTAGTTCTCTTGAAGAATGTGACAGCTTTCGCTTAGTACCACGTGTGGGGTGCATGGGCATTTGTACAGATCTAGACACGGGTAGATAATTTAGACCAACAGTTAGTAGCAAGCAATGATCCAGAGACCCACATTGTAGATCATGTGAAGGAACCGAAGCTGAGCCTAGGGACAGAGAACATGTCAAGAGAATCAGATGAATACTAGAAATACAATCGGTCACCTCACCTGAATGTTCACGAATCAGTGGTCCGATGAACTATTAATATCTGGATCCAAATGTCATCGCTCTAACTTTTTTAAGAATAAATGTGAAATTTTAGCTTCCGCATTATATCGTACTTGGTTAATGGTTGATATGAGCCTCCTGTGTTGCGCGATCAAACCATCATTTTGAATTAGATTCTTACAATTAGGCATAGACTGAGGAACAGTTGCTGTTTTAGATCATGTCTTGATTTCGGGTAGGGGTCGACCCATGGATTTCTCAGTCGGATCCGGGTACCCGGAATGGGGTTGTGACGTTATCCTCCTTACACTTAATAATCAGGACCCGATTCAAATTTTTTTGGACACAACTAGAGATACGACTGATTTTCTCACCGGCTCAATCAGGGTCTCTCTCCAAGTAACCATCCTCATCAGAACCAAGTATCCACATCACAATCCAAGTACTATATCATAATCAAATCCATCTCTACAACTAAGTCACAAGTATAATACATAGCTCCTAAGTTAACCAGCTGAAGTCTGTCTCGAGACCAATTTCTATCGCTAGTTATACGTCGACGACTACAAATCTGCTAAGGATCCAGAGCTCATCCAGTGCGGCTGCCCTCCTACACCCCTGTCTAAATGTCCATTGGGAAAGCATGTATATCTAAGGTCCACATGATCATACAATTAAATCATAATTATCTTATTGAATACAATGTTGTTAAAATTCTCAAACCATGTAATCATCAGAACATCGTAAAATGTACAGTAATTGTAGATACATAATTGATAAGCAAATAAATGTATTTCAAATATGCAAGTTAAAGCATTTGATTTAAGGATCATTTTCAAATAAAGCAAAAATGGAACATTTTCTTTAATATCATATACCGTTTGATAATTCAATTTTGGTTATGGGAAGGCCTAATACAAGGCACAAAAAAGAAGAAGGGGGACCACTCATAGTTGAACGCTCAAATTTCTTTTTTATGGTTGAGCTACTAGTCTGATTCTTCACAGCTTCAATGCTTTCGATCTTTAACTCTTGACTCTCTTCTTTTGGTTATCCTTCTTTGAGGTTGTACGTTGTTGCCATGATAGGATTTAAGAGAACCAATATAGAATGGAAAATTTGAGAAATATTTAAGAAATAAAAACATAATCGATAAAACGAGGTTGATAAAACAAACCAAAACCGAGTAAGGTCTAGACTACGAAAACCCTAATCTCAAACAAGTAACCCAAAGTTCGATAAGTTGGTTGGGCAACGGTCAAACAGAATTCGGATAATTTGATCAAATTTTGGTTAATCAATGTTTGGTTACCAAGGATCCGATGAGGTCCTAATCCATTCAAAAAATTCTACTAACAAATTTGTTAGAAATATTGAGTAACACTCTTGCATTATCCTTATCTTAATCCTATTCCTCTCTACTTTGTTGTCTTTTGTTTTTTATTTTACTTTATTCTATTCTATTTAGATTTATATTCAGTCTCTTTTTTATTTTTATTATCCTCTAATTGGGTCAGGTCGAGTCGACCCCGATCCATGTTCATCTAGATTGGCCATGTGTTGGCTTGGCCTGGTTATGGCCATGCTTGGGTTGGGCACGGCCTGATCATGGCCTAGCTGTGGCTTGCTTGGCATGGCCAAGGTAATGGCCATGTAGGGTCAGTAGGCGAAGGGTTCATGGGCAAGCTCATTGGTAAGGACGAGTTGGGTAGGAGGCTAGGGTGGTGGGTCAAGTCAGAGGCAAGGGTGGAGAAGGTGGTTTGGTACCCAAGGGCATGGTGATGGGCGTTGTGTGGGTTGGGGAATTAGCTAGGTAGACTATAAAACGCACATACCACGTGGACACTAATCACACGGATGATGGCCACATTCTCAGGTGGACTTACAACCACAATCAACATGATTAGTGATTTAGGACCGTTGGATTTATGGCATTTATGGATTGGTTTAAATGTTGGAATTTTAGCATTATTAACCTTTATTTGTAAAATGCAGCTAACCTTTATTTAAGTAAAAAATGACTAACATCTATGTTATTCATAAAAACAAGGGTAATTTAGTATTACCCCCCTTAGATATAAAAGTAATTCGTGCTACCCCTTGCACTTTTCACTTGCTGTGATACCCCTTTGACGAAGTTTCGCCATGTTGACTAACACCGAAACACACGTGGCCCTTGTTGTTAGATGAAAAAGACTGATTTGCCCTTGCATTAGTCTTCTCGGCAATTACGGCTTTCGGGAAGCTCTCACATTTAGTCGCAGAGAAAATTGTCGTGTTTATCGTCCTTGTTCAACACTGGTCCCCAGCAAGGAGATCGCCATCCTAGGGTTCGCATTCAAGAAGACATCGGGCAATTTAAATCACAAGACAAGAGTAGACGAGATAAACAGGCAATCTGAGAGCTTCTATCGCCCATCTTTACTGCATATTTGACTTTTCGCATCTTTGATCATTTTTTCTTCTCTTATTTTCATAATTTCTACTGATGTCGTTCAATTTGTAGTGTTTTGGAGTCGAGTTACCTATTTTTTGATCTCTGGTTTTATAGTAGGGATTGAAATAAGAGAAGAATCTGGCTCCAATTAAAAAAGGGTAATTTAGTAATTCCCCCTGCTATTCACAAGTATCTCGCAATACCCCCCTGAACTTTCAAACCTTAGGAATACCCCCTTTGACCAGATTTAGGCATCATTGACCGACATTAGAATGGGATGCCTGTTAATTATTTTGAGACTGGACCAAAATGCCCTTCTCATCTTAAACCTTGCAGCATCCTTCCTCTCTCTCCATTTCTGGTTTTCAACCTCGTGATACGGTGATAGACGACCCCTTTCCTGGGCCACCAACAGTAACCTTTTCCTTCTCACCCTAATTCACAGACCGGAGCGATTTCAGGGTAGCGATGTTGGGTTCCCTCAAGTCTCAACCTTAATAGACGACCCATTTGTATAGATGCATAAGTTACAGAAGAACAGAAACTCCGGTGATGATCCGGCCATCTTCAAGCAGAAGGTCTGCCGGGAAACTCCTGTCGATCGTTTCCGCATCGACCATTGTAATCCACAGCACCACATTAGTGACCGTCATATCGCTTGGACCAATGGACCTTCGTTTCCCACCGAAGCCGATATAAGAATTCCTTTCTCCATTTGCACCGAATGCATCCATGGCTATCGGGTTGAGGTAGTAGGGGTAGGGCACAACACCGCCACCAATGGAGATTGAAATAACGTCAACCCAGTATTCAACCGCCTTATCCAAGCCAGCGAATATGTCTGAGTCCAAGCATCCCCTGTCCCTGCATATCTTGTTTACTACAATTCACGTTTTTTGGTGCAATTCTGGCAGCAACTCCAGTGGCGAAGCCTAGCATGGATGCTTTCCTCAGAGACCTGAACTCTGTCATGTCGTTGTGGGGTTAGCTTTACTGAGAACCCATGAATGACAGTTCTATAGATGGGTTCTGAGATTTTCAGAGTCTAAAAGGTTAGGTGTAGATCTGTACCAGTGCACTACAAATGTTTGCCTCTCATGGTAACTCGTTCGAGAAAGCTAGCAAAACAGGAAAAATCAGAGCCGAAAACAGACCCATTTGTAAAACAATGGAACAGATATTAGTGAAAGTTTGTCTATGGAAACCCAATTTATGGTGGAGAAGGGGAGAGAAGCGAAGGATGAACAAGAGCCGATAAAGGTTTGCACTCTTTGCAGAAATAATGACAAACGGAGTGAGACTATACTCTGTAGAGAGGGAGAGAGAAAGAGTAATGTGGGTGAGGAAGAAGCGTTGCTGAAATTCCAAAAGTGAGATTTTTCAATTAAAGAATTGAGATTTGGAAAGGAGATTGAGTTCAGACACCAAGGACATGAGGATATTTTAGGTGTTGTGGTGGTTGTTAGAGTACGCATGGACCGCTGTGTGCCTCTTTTCTGCACACAAATGGAGCTTTTCTCCATTCTAAAAGCGCCTCTTTAAGATGAGAAGGGCATTTTGGTCCTTTCTCAAAATGATAACACAGACATGCTATTCTTAATATTGGTTAATGATGCTTGAATCTGTCAAAGGGGGTATTCCTAACATTTTAAAGTTCAAGGGGGTATTACAAGATACTTTTGAATAGTAGGGGGTATTACTAAATTACCCATTAAAAAAAAAGAATTGAAACGCATCCTTCCACCTTCTTCACACTAGGTTGAGTTGCAGAGTAAATCTGTAGAGTTTTGGAGTCGAGTTACCTGTTTTTCAATCTCCGATTTTACAGTAGGGCTTGAAGTAAGAGAAGACATGCTGGATCCAATTAAAATAAATAAAAAATGAATAGAAATGCGTCTTTCCACCTTCTTCAAGCTAGGCTGAGTTGGAGAGTAAATATGAAGAAACCATCTTCGAACTTCGAAGAAATTCTCTTCAATAACAGCCTCAAAGAACACAAACAAAGCAAATACTCTCATATATTGAATTAAAAAAAAGAGAGAAGATGGAGGAGTGAGGAGAAGAGGAAATAAGCAAGCTTCTTAGACTCAGTAACAAGAATCCCTCACACTCATTGAGAATTGAAATAGTACAGAAAAACCCAAGAATTCTATCCAATCTACCAAAACCCCTCTTTCTCTTCCTTTCTCTGTACGAACAAACAAATATTGACTCTCTCACCCACAAAACCAGACTCTCAAGAACTCTTTTTCTTCAAGTTCTTGACTTTTCTTCACAACCCTGGAAAAAAACTTTAAACTATTAGCTGAAAAACCTATGAGCAAAGTCTATATTCAGGGGTTCATCCATCCAAGTAAAAGAAACCGCGGGGCTTGGAGGCTCCGGTCACGAAGGCAAAGAGTGAGACATCAGGGGAAAATGGTCTTTTGAACCTGTTTTGACGGTCATCTGGCTTTGGACTTCGAGTCAAAGACAGTTTGACGTGGTCAAAGGGCTATTACGGCAACCAGAAAATAGAGGGGGGTAGTGCAAATTACTTCTAAGACACAGGGGGTATTACTAAATTACCCTGGAAACAACAATATTTATATATTCTTATCAAATTAACTTTCCTTTGTTTACACACACACATATATATAGAGAATTTTTGGAATGGGATGATTTTTGGCGAGGATGGTCTCTATGGTGAGGAGATCATCCTCACAAAAATTCAAATCATTCCGATGTTCGTAGACCGATTTACAAGTTGAAAAATTATGGACCGTCTATTTTTATCGTTAAATTGAAAACCACATTTGATTGAAATTTCAGAATGTGCTGATTTTTTTGGAGAGGTGATCTATATGGTGAGGAGATCATCCTCACCAAAAATCAGCTATGGATTCATCTTCATGTGGGTACACCAAAATTGTTG
Organism: Euptelea pleiosperma; assembly: GCA_035048495.1. Taxonomy (NCBI): domain Eukaryota; kingdom Viridiplantae; phylum Streptophyta; class Magnoliopsida; order Ranunculales; family Eupteleaceae; genus Euptelea; species Euptelea pleiosperma. The sequence goes on along the minus strand of CM068552.1, from coordinate 24,157,995 downwards.
TAAAAAATATTGTGAAAATTGTTGTCTCCCGATCCTGACCCTTTGGGGCCCACTAACCGCATGGATGTGTACCCCACCCCTTGGTGGATATGTATACCAAATATTAGTCACATTGATTTTATCTAGCGATAGATTTTAGGACTTTTGTAGGATTGATTCTAACCATTGGATTCAAGCATGTTCTTTGCGTATCCTTTGGACACTTAATCCAACGGCTAAAAAATATCAACCAAGCTGATTTTTAGTATGCATATACATCAAGGTGTGGGGTACACATCCATGCGGTTAGTGGGCCCCAACAAATGAACCATGTAGGGTCACAAGACCCCTCTGCATAGACTGCATCCAAAGCCCTCTGCATCTAAATTTTTTCCCCGCCTGAGACGTCAAGACTTACTTGTGGGGGTCACAACCCAAGTGGGGCCTACTCATAATTGAACCACGTGGCACTAAAAAGGTTACTGACCGAAATGGTGCTTGGACAATTACCAACTGTTAGGTGAACATACAAACCACCAAATAGCATCGATTGAGATAGCTCAGCGTTGGATTGAAGCCTTTATCATGGAATGATTTAAACCGATGGAACTTGATCATTTATGGACAAGATCAGACGAACCTGCAAAACAAAAACATGAGATTAGTAAGGTCGATTTGATCAACCTGATGGATTCATGAACCAACCATTAGACTGATAAGTGGTTAAAGCGTTAAACATTGGATTTGAGTCATTACATAAGAGGTTGTCATGGAGAAGCGTCAGCCGAATTCATCTCAACTGTATGAAAATGAAGGGTGGAGTTGCTGCTGAATGTTGAAGATGAATTAGGCAAGTTGGTGGTTTGAGGGGGCGAAGAGGTGGAACTGAACGGCTGTTGGGAATTGATGGTGGTGTAGTGGAGGAAGTCCCACGATGGAGAATATCACCAGGAGCATTGGGATGGAGGACCAAAACAGGGGGCTCGCCCTCAAGCAGCCACATGGCCATGGATGGCCCTATAGCGACCCGAAGATAGTCATCTAAAACTAGTAAAATCTCCTTTCTAAATCCTCATTATCCATATCAAATGAGTTAAAGCATAGTGTTCTGCCTTCATAGCTGCAACCACGACTAGAACAGGAGCTAGCTCCACCTTCATTGGAACAAAGACCAGCTTGATCAACCATCTGATGGCAATGAGAGCCATGTGGCACAACCAACTGAACCAAGAGAGCGTTGATCGAATGGATGATTGGCCACAACATAAATGGGCCTACAACCAAAAACCAGCAGCTGATGGAGTGGGGTCCTTTTCACGGTTTGATCGGTGGAGCTAATCTATCACCAAGATTTGGTCGGTTTAATTGTTGGCCAGATAAGATGGCGAATAAGGCTCACAAAGGAAGAAGAAGTAGAAGCTGAATATGGCGGCATTGGTTGCATACGATGGATCCAAGTTTGGTGGAGCTGATTCTGCTTGTGGAGTTGCCGAGATGATCGGAAGTTAAGGCGTTGGTGGTCTGAAGGTGGTTAGCTCAGTTGAGTTGCTAGATTTGGGTTGAGGAGGAGGAAAAGGAGAGGAGAGGTGCATGTGATGGCTGTTAGTGTGTTGGCCCAATGAGGAGGAGGAAAGATAAGTCGGTTTGAGGAGAGATAGGTTAAGGCGGTGGTGTGGTCTGCTCAGTTTGGACATGAAATTAACATTCGTGTGGAGATAAGCGCACGGATCACAAGGTTGGACGGTTGAGATGATTATGGATGGTGCAACAAGAGAAGAACAGAGGATGCAATGAGAAAAGGGGCAGATGGTGGAGATGGCGCATGCGCGGTTGGGCAAATGGCAACCAGGCTGGTGAGGAGAGGTAGTCATGACGTTTGCTGGTTGGTTGATGGCCAAGGGGTGGATAGGCCACGCTCAAGTTGAGGCGTAGAGAGGGGGCACAGATCAAAAGATTTGATCGGTTGAGATGGTAGTCCATGGCATGAGCTGAAGGCCAATCATGAGAGAAACACCCGAGCTGCTTGATTGGTGATCGAGGGATGTACGGACGTGCATGCATGGGTAGGGTGATACATGGCATGTGGTTGCGCATGGCGTGAATTAACATGGCGCTAGATGGGGCGTTGCAAGACGATCTTGTGCTCCAACAGGTCGCACACTAGGGGAGCCAAAGGCGTGGCTGAAGTAGTGTACACAGTCGTTGTGAGGATCAATGGTTGCCTTCCACGTGATGGGGCATGCATGGGATGCCAAAAGCATGGCCGACAATTGATGTTGTAAGCCCAACCAATCTAAGCTACTCGATCAGAAAAATGAGTGGTTTACAAAGGTTTTGCGAAAGATGATATAATGAGAACCATAGAAGTATAAGGAGTTGGGCTTTGAGTAGGTGGGCCAAAGGTGAGTGGGCCTAGTAGAGATGGGTCGAGATTCAATTGTTGGCAAGGAGACATGCAACAGACAACCTGAAGGTGTTGTCATTGCACATCTCAACCGATGTTTAGACGATCAAGATCAACCCGGTTTGTGCGAAAGTAAATGTTTGATCAAGGCTAAATTAATGGTTGTTAACGGGATTTGCAGATGTGTTTAGATACCGATGGACTATAAGTATTTTATGTATGATGAGGGAGATGGGAATTTCATTGTAATCAAATCGACAGGAACTGAACCAAGTCAATGATTATCTAGATGTGCTCAAACCAAGTCGAAGTGGGTGGCGATCTGAAAATCTAATCCGATGGATCGAGTCTGCCACATCAAAATGTACAACCAAAGGTTTTGGTATATCGTGATGGGTCTCGCTGATCCAAGAATGATCAGATCACCTCGGATGGTTCCACAATCATCAAGAAGTGGGTTTCATAAACTATGGGACCATGCAACAAATATTAATATAGAATGATGATTGTTTGGCCATCGGATCATGTGGTGTGTGCAAACCACGAATGTCACGCCCCGAATCCGGATACCCAGATATGACCCGAAAATCCGTGGATCGACCCGTACCCGAATCCAAAGGTGATCCATGAATGTTCCCTAGTGGTCCAATTAGGTCAATTAGACAACTAAGGTTCATTCGAAAACCCACTATGTAAAAAAAGTTTAGATGTAGAAAATACATAATTAAAATAATTCATAACTCAAATAATTTAATCAATCAATTAAATATAGAGAGATGGAGATGAGAACATGCTCTCAATCAAAGGACTACATGCCCGTTAAAATAAATAAGTAATGTTTTAAAATAATCAATATAAAGTCTTCTAAAGTGTGGGATCGACTCCCAAATCCTCGCCGTTCTTTTCGAATGCACCGGAGTCCTTCGCCTCAAAATCATCTCACGTATCCGGCTCCTCAAAATCTGAAAATGGTATCGGTGCCGAGGCCCAGTAATACAATAGTGTGCATGGTATGATATCATACTATAAAAGTTTTTAACCAAGGTATGCATCTCAATCATATAATAAGGATGACATGAATATGATGTGAATGCAAGTGAGTACGGGATGCCAATGCAACTAGTACCCATAACCACATAGGGTCTCCATCTCCTTCCCATACTGGGAGCGGTCTCATTGACCCATCTGCAGGATATAATAATGTCTGGGGCCTTTCACCCTAGGGTACCGAACCTTGATTAATTGATAAAACCAATATAAACGTATATAATATACTTCAACCCCATTCCCTTATGCACTCCTTATATGAAATGACGTGATGATCATGGTATGACAACAAGATGATACTAGGGTTATATAGCATAAGCACACATGTATTTAACGTTTAAATAAGAATATAAAATAAACACATGATCATCAAAAGTGATAACATGAGAACGAATTAGGGTTAACCATGAATAACATGTAATAAACACCGAAGGTCACGATCAACACAGATGAACAATATAAGTAGAAATCACAAGACAATCCAACACACCATTGCCGAACCCTATGAGGGATCCATGACACAAGGTCGAACTCTAAAGAGAGATCTAAGACACTTGGCCGAACCCTATGAGAGATCCAAGACACATGGGTGGGATCCCCATGCATACAAGTCTAAGTCAAACAACAAGGTTAAAACCTTAATATAGTCAATAATCATGACCGAACCACTACGGGTTTTCAAAGCCATTAATCGTCCAAAATCCAAGAAATAGGTAGTTCACAGAAAACATAGTTTCTTGTAAAAATCATAACTAAATAAATATAAATTAGAAAAATATAAACTCAATGGATTTGAAAACTAGATTCACAGAAGTTTTTAGAAATATAAATAAAAAAATATTCAGATTCAAAATATGGGTCAAAACCCTTAATAAAGTGGGCCGGACAGAATCTGAAATTCTGAGTTTTACAAAAAGTCCAGCACATTTGAAAAATCATAACTTAATCAATACAAATTAAAAAAATATAAACTCAAAGGTTCTAGAAACTAGATTGATAGAGATATCTATGAAAAATAATTAGAAAAATATTTAGACTAAAAATATAGATCAAAATCTCAAGTGAAGTGGACCATGTAAAATCTAAAATTTTGGATTTTTTGTTAAAGTCATACAACTTAGAAAAATCATAACTTAATCAATATAAATCAGAAAAATATAAACTCAAAGGTTCTAAAAACTAGATTGATAGAGATATCTATAAGAAATAATTAGAAAAATATTTAGGTTAAAAATAGAGATCGAAATTCTAAGTGAAGTGGACCGTGTAAAATTTGAAATTCTGGGTTTTTTTGTAAAGTCATACAACTTAGAAAAATCATAACTTAATCAATACAAATCAGAAAAATAAAAACTCAAAGATTCTAGAAACTAGATTGAGAGATATCTATGAAAAATAATTACAAAATATTTAGATTAAAAATAGAGATCGAAATTCTAAGTGAAGTGGACCGTGTAAAATCTGAAATTCTGGGTTTTTTGGTAAAGTCCAACAAAATAGAAAAATTATAACTAAATAAATATAAATCAGATAAATACAAACTAAATGGTTTTGAAAAATAGATTCATAGAGGTATTTAGAAAAAATAATTATAAAAATATTTAAATTAGAAAAATATAACAAAAATGATAAAGAACATAGTCATCCGTTATAGGCACAAAATAGACCATGGCCAAACCCATCATGGTGACCCAAAATAAAGATCAACCCAATAAGAATAAAGTAAATATAGTTGAAATTAATTTATAATGAGTATCAACCATTACCTAATGAAAGAAAAACAAACTCTTGAAGAAAAATAAGTATAGAATGGATCAAACACACTTACTTTAAGGTTTCTTGAACTTTAATGAAAATCAAAAGTTTCTTCAAATTTGAAAGTCTTCGGATCGTCCTCTCCTCGGGGTATGTTCTTCTATTCAGAGTCCCCGTCAATTCTCCCTTCTTGCTCGAGTGCGATCGGTGCCCGGATGAAGGTTTAATGAGCTTTCTCTATTCTTTAATGGAGTTGGGTTGTGAAAGCTTCTAAAACTTTAGGGTTTTCATAAATAGGTTTAGGGAAGGATTATGGTTTTTATATTAGTGAAATTTGTAACTATTAAATTGATGACTTTTTCAACCCTCAAAAACTTATATTTTACACTACTAATGGGTTAGAAATGGGCCCAAGGCCCATATATAACAATAGGCTTTATTTAAGAATATTATTAAGCCCAAAAGGCTTCTAGATTGGCCATACGGGCCCATCCAACAATCATAACACAAATAATTATAAATCAATTCAATTAAACTATATTATATAATTTAAAGTCCATACAATAAGGTATTGACACGTGGCACACACATAAATCACATAAAATAGTCTAAATACACAAAAATCACAAAAAAGTTCAAAGTACCGAAAAAGTGTCAAATGACATCGAAATGACCCGAAAGTGATTCGCGGGTCCCACACTCTTATTAAATAAATAAAATATAATTAAATATTATTTTTAAAAAATATAAGAATGGTAGGAAAGTTTAAAAATTACGAAAATACTATTTTTGTCAAAATCTCCCGCTAGGGTTTTCATGTATTAGGAAAGGTTCTAAATTTCACAAGTAAGTAGGTAAGGATAAAATAGGAATATTTTTGGTGTCTTGGGCCCACAAAATAATTTTTTTATAAAAATTCTGGAATGTTAGCTGGGGAAAGAAAAAGTCCCCTGCAAGTTATGGTTCATTATTTTTAGCAAGAATTTAGCCCTAAAGAGCAAGTTTCAAAAATAGCAGGTTTTTCAAAGTTGTCAGAATGAAACCAAACTAAATTCATATACTCAAGCATGAAATTAAACAATAAAAACAATAATAAAAGTCTGAAAAAGTTTTAGGTTTTCATTATTAGGTGAATTTACCGTAATATCCTAGAACGAAAGTTCAGGGTATTACAACGAATCACTCCAAAGGCCAGATTCATTTAAGATGGATCTACACCCTACAATGATCTTACTAGGTGATTCTATCGATGGATTCTACAATATCAAGTCAAAGTCATTAGATATGTGATCCCTATAGACCACACTATCCTAGGCTGATTTCGCTGACTAGGATAGCCCATGGACTTTAATTGAGCCAGATTGAATATATGAGGGATCTACTCACTAAAATAATGGTCCGATGAGTGAGTACAATGAGTCCAAACCCAATTATGAGGCCCCTGGGTCTCCAAATCTCTAAAAAGGGTTCAAAAGCCCACTTGAAAGTCTGGGGTATTACAGATGCACACTCTTATCTTTTCTCAATTATCAACACTCTCTCACACTCTTAAGATATTTTTTAAGAAAGATCTATTTCTCAATGATGGAACAAAGCCAATGAGAGGTCATTTTTATAATGTGAGATGCCTTGCTCAACAAGTAGAGCAACTTGCTTAACAAGTAGAGCAATTAATGCGATCAACAATCCACCTTGCTTCCACCAAAAGAAAACCCTTCACCTTCCTCAAGAAAGCCCATAAGTTGGACCCAAGTGGGAGCCCAACAAAAAATGTGGGTCCCACCTCCACATGAGGAGGGAAGCCCAACAGTTTGGTGGTGGGGAACGGCTCCACTGTTTCGTTGCTGAACTGAAATGGAAACCCAAGAGGCTAACGCATTCAGAGAAACGCTTTCTCAAGTGAATGAACTTGCTTGGTATCGTTAATTCTACAGAAACTTGTCAACTTTGTGCTACACACCGATGCAGGAGTATATGCATGTGTGTCTCACACCACCTTTTTTGCCCTTCAAGTTCCAATTTTGTTTTTTTTTTTATAAATCCAAGAATATATTAAAGGGATGTAGTTGATATTCGAAGTCTTTTAATTTTGTTAATTTAAGGGTCCAAAATCAAGTAAAACAATTGGCATTTGTTTCATTTCGATATTGCAACACTAGGAGTTTCTTTAGTTGAACAATACTATTTTACGTGTAAGAATCTTTAATTTATTGGATTCGATTATGAATTGAAAGAAAGAAAAAAAGAGGAATTACCTTCAACTCATAATAATATCGATCTCTTTTTCTTAGAAGTTAATGAATTGCATTCTTACATGTATATATGGAACATGTGACAAAATTATGCAAACAGGAGAATGTGGCTTTTCACTGAGAAAATTAACAGGGATATTTATAAGAGTATTATATGGAGAATTTTTATTGAAAAAATATAAAGTGCAAATGAATGTCATGCTTATAATTTTATAGCGTTCAAAGAAGGCCATACCTAACCAAAATCCATGACACACAAAGCACTTTAAGAATGCCATGCTTTAGGACTAGTCTATAGCTTTTTTTACATGCCGTGGTTTATAAAAATATGAATGCCATGCTTCTAAATTCTATAACGATAAAAAAATGACATATATAATCAGAAAGTATGATAGACCATAGCATTTTATGAACGACATGCTTTAAGAAAGAGTCTTTAGCATTCTTTAACGGTCATTGTTAATAAAATAATTTGAAGCATCCATAGCGTTCGGGTTTTCAAAACGTCATGAAATGCTGGTAAACGAACAAATTTATCAAATGCCATTGATTTATGGCGTTCGTATAAAATGCTATTACAAAAACAATAGCATTGCTTTCTATGGCATTTTGGGAACTCCATCAATTGTACATAAATAGCCTTTTTTGTTGTAGTGAGAAGATATCAAAGTAACAACAGAGCATGATAGAAATAACAAAACAAGAAACTCAAATCAAAATCTAGTCGAGTCAAAAACCAAGTCGCTAAGGAAGGTGCCTCTCAATTCATTAGATACGCTACCCCATTGGTATAAGAGAGCCTTGATACTTAGAATGACTTGAAACAACGAGCTCTCCTTTCCTTCACAAGTTCTCTTATTCCGTTCCAGCCAAATTCCCCAAATAATTGCTAATAGAATCATCTTCCATAGCAACTTTCCCCTAGCCAACATAGGAATCTTAGGCCAGCTCTCCACAACCTCCCCTATACTTTCCGAAAGACCCAATCAACTCCCGCATGCACTAGGAAGAGCATCCAAACATGTCTGGCAAACTCACAGTGAACTAGAAGATGATTAGTACTCTCTCCACTTGCTTTGCACATAACACAATAGTCTATCAAGATCCAAATTAAATATTGTAACTGTGATATTTTAAGAATTCACTAATCCATTCAATAATTTTCCTTTTGTTATTTAGCATATGAAAATTTTGAACAACAGATTGTGTGACAAGACAAGTAATCTCATGCCTTGCAAAATTATAATTGTAAAGATATTGATATTTTGTGTATAATAATTTGTTATTATGATTTATTTACATTGTAATGGTGATAGCTCGCGACACTATTTACTCTAAACTGGCCTTTGTATTGAAATATATTTACTTAAACACCCATTAAAAAAATATGACACAAATAGACACAATTCATGTATTATTAACAACATATAGGTAAATATTTAGGGCATTATAACAACGTCTTCTGAACAAGGGTGTTATTATCCAAGTAGTAAAAGAGAACTATTCTCAAAATAAAAGAATAAGGTAATATCTTAAAAAAATAGAATATCCTCCCTTTTTCCTTGTTCGTATCTTTTGGCATCTCCATGTAAGATTCTATTGCATCTCCAATACGTCATCATCACTTGCATGCATGTAAGTTTTAATGTAAAAATTATGCAATAATTATCCATTTTAAAAATAATTTATTCACTTATCAAACTTGATAATAATTATTCTTTTAAAATAAAATCAGATAATCACATTATCTAATCTTTAAAAATAGAATAATTAAATTGAAAACATAATTTTAATTATTAGATAATTAAAATTAATGTTTAGAATTAATTAATTAATTACATATTATCATTTTCTCAAAAACTAATAATAACATCACATTTGGATTAGGCCATCCCTAACCACTTTGGTCTTCCCCATTTGTCAGGAGATCTTTCCATTAAAGCTTGCTAGTTGACACTTCCTCCTCTTGGCACCATCAAAATCAATTGTGATTGCGCCTCAAGAGGCAATCCTAGACGTAAAGGCCAGTCGTTCTTTTCAGAGATGCATCAGGTAACGTTAAAGGGCATTGATAGTTGGGCTAGGTGTAGTTTCTAATTACTTAGCTGAATGTCATGCAATTGTCGGAGGGGGGTCTATAGCGCTTCTCCAAGGATGGAATAACATATGGATAGAATCTGATTCAACAGTCGCCATCTCAGCCTTTAATAAGGATGACATACCATGGAGAGTTAGAGCAAAGTGAGCATCTATCAAAGACAACTTTGCATCGATATTCATGGATGTGAATGGGTTATCTTAACCATATTTATTTTTGACGAAGTCATATTTAATTAATTGTTCACTAATATCTCATTCTTATTATGCGCGAAGTCAATTTTGGAGCTGATTCTTGTGCCAAATTTAGAGCAAATTTAGCTTGTGGATCCAAACAATGGTGGAAAGGGAAACTACATTTTCTTTCATCGGTGGAAGTCCCTTTCTAGATCTACTATTGATTCACTGACCCTTCAGTTTTGTAGCTTCTTTTATTTTTTTTGTTTCTTTTTCCCTTTACTCATTGTCTTGGGGGTTTTTCTTATTTCTTCTTTCAGGCTTGATTAAGCGCCTTTTTGGCCTTTACCACTCATTGTACTTGTCCTTTTCTCTTTAATATATTTTCATTTAGCAAAAAATTAAAATAAAATTTTTACTTTCTAAAATTGAGTAAATCAATTATTTTAAATAAATAACATTTATCTAATGTCCAAAAATAATTAAATCATTTATTAATTAAATAACAAATTTTTAATTATAAAAATTATTAATTTCAATATTAGGTAAATAGATTTTCAAAAAACTTTAAATCTATTTTTTACTTTTGAGTAATCTTATTAATGATAATAATTAATTTAACTGATTATTTGTTAATAGCAATTATCAATAAAAATGATATCTACTTAAATAAATTTATTTGGTAATAAATATCAATAAATCAATTTAGCCTAAAAAATTCAAAAATTGATTTATGCATATGATTAAACATATTAATCAATTTATTCAATTAATCAATAATGATTACTATTATCAATCAAAATAATTAATCGATTAGTATATCCATCTAATAATAGTTATTAGACTAATATAAGATCGTAAAAAGTAGAGTAGAAATCAAATTTTAATTATAAAAATTTGATAAATCTCAAAAAATTTATTTTTTACTTATAATAATGAAAAAGAAAATAAAAATTATCCATCCATAATATAATAAAATATTTATCCATTATATAAATATGTAAAAACTGATTATTTAATAGTCCATAATCAAGGAGAACTACTGAAAATTAAAAATAAAACCCATATGTTCCATGTGAAAGGTTCTATACTATTGTTAGTTGCGGAATGTTATTCGACAATATATTTTAATTTTATCATGAAGAAATCAATCAAATAATACTTTGATAAAAATAATCATCACATGATCTTATAGATATTATAAGAAAGGTCAAGATATGCATTGCAATAAGTTCTTAGATGTTAAGCTTCATGTTGATTCACACTAGTTTACTTTGACTTTTCTCAACTGAACTGTAATGACTCGAAGTAGTAAAGGTAGGTCTCTCGGGTCAAAGATCATTGACTTAACCAAGATTCTAGTCGAAAACTGAAAATCTCATAGAAAGATCTGACCAGAAAAGCGACTTTACCATTAGACTCAGAAGCATCGAGAAATATAATTTAGACTGTAAGCATACTAAAATCTGAATTTTCTATAAAAAGTTATAAAATTTTGATAAATGCACAAGAAATGAGTTAAAAAGTTAAAATTTTATTCGAAAAACTTTTAAGAAGATCCAACCATATGGATGAATAGAGCACTGAAAAACATGAACATAAACTATAAGCATGCTAAAATTGGAGATCAATAAAGTCCTGATCGGACAATTGAAGATAAAATAATTATTTATAATATTTAAAAATAAATAAATAAAATAAATAATAACAAATATTGAAACATCGTGTACGTATAGTATACTGTAATAAGTCGACCATTCACTTATCCGAATCTGGACACGGTGATTGAATTAAGAATATTTAATATATAAATATATTATATTTAATAAAAGAGTTAAAAAAAAAAAAAACTCATACGAAGAAGAACATAAGGAAAAGAGGAAGAGAAGAATCCAAAAAATAAGTGATTTAAGTTTTTATTTAATTTCAATAACAAAAATCAAATTTTTTTTGTTAAATCCTTGTTAATTTATTTATTATTTGTATTAAAAAATTGTTGTTGAAAATTTCATTCAAATACTCAAATATTTTAGACAAGACTTTGTGAAAAATTCGTGTTAAAATCTCAGATTTTTATGGGGTTTTGGTAGATTCAATTGTTACAAGTTAAAATCTCTAATTGATGAATTTTTTTTAATGATTTTATGTCCCAAATGTTGAGTTTTTGAATCGAATTTCATTAACAAAGCTTGGGGCATTTTTTTTATATCAAAAACCCTCTTTTCTTAGATTCAAATTTTCAGGTTCTAGCATTTGAGATTTCAGATCCGAACCATTGATTTAGATTCCTCAAATACTGAGGATAAGTATACTAAGAAAGAATGGAGTTTGGATAGGTTTTGATGGATCAAATAGGTGCATTTTTGGACTGTTATAGTCTGAAATTCCAACGTTCTTGAAGGTAAAATGAAGGGCAAAACAACCAATAAACTTAGTTAATCCAACGGTTAACATTTGATAATGATTTTAGAAAAATTTTAAGCTATGTTTCAGAATTTTTGGGGTTGAAATGGGGTCATTCATGGCTACCCAAAACATGCTCTGTTTGCTGGTTCATACGTTAACCTCCATTAATGAAAATGGAGAAGAAGAAGAAAAAAAATGGGCTTTTCACTAAAGCCCATATGGGTTTTAAGGAAAGGAAGCCCATTGAGGTCATATAAAAAAAAATAATAATAAAAATAAAAATAAAATGATGAAAAAAAGAAAAAAAATAGAATTTTCGGTTTTGAGGATGTGTATTTTCTGGGAAGGAAAATATTTTCCAATGACAAAATATTTTCCAGCATCGCTTAAAAATTTTAAAAATGCAATATCTTGAGTTCTACAACTTGGAATCGAGTGATTCTTGAGGCAATTTTGGATGGTTTTTTTTAGTAGAATCTGAATCTACAATAAAAATAACAAAAATAAATGATAAAATAATATAATCAATCAATCCAACGGCCACAAATCACTTATAAGGCTAATTTTTGGTGTATTAGGGTCTATCGAGAGTGGCAGACTATTTTATTTTAAATTTAGATTTATTTTGTTGATATGATCGGGTCCTTCAAACGATGGATCATCTAGGAATCATCTAAGGCTGACTTTTTGGTGATTAGGTCTGCCAAAAGTGGACCATCCATTTCACGGGTCAATGGACCCACAAACTTCTTTTTTTTATGTTGGGGCTTCATCTAGAGTAGACCTAACATTTCATATTGGTGGGGAGTTCGAGTCAATTTTGGTATGACTCCATTGAGTCATGGGTCATGAATCTCCAACCCTGCTTTGTAATTCTTCAAGTCGTGCCTTCTGCCACGCACACCAACCGTTCGGTCAAAGTCACCATTAACCTGCCCATGCTTGCCTGGCTATGGCTAGCACACAGACCTGGCCGACACCTAGATCCAACCTAATCAAGATCCAAGTCAAACTCAAATTCATATTCTATTGGGTCAATGTGACACAAACCGGATTAGGGTCAATCTGACCCGATTAAAGAATAATATAATAATAAACCAAAAGAAAATAAGAAGAAAATATTAAGTAAATTAGATAAAATAATAATAATGATAATAGGGCTTTATAGAAGTTTAAAATAGGGTTATCAAAGCTTTTACCGAACCTTGATTTATCGAATTGAGTTAAATTAACCAAACTGTGATCAACGTTAGAGTTTCATTTTAATCAAAGTGTTAGGCTTTGTTCATTTTAAACGAATCTATAATAAACTTAGAGTTTAATCTCTTAACTTAATTGAATTTCTTTTTCTCTCTGTATTTTTGTCATCAACCGTGAAGAAGAGAGAGTTACGTAAAGAGATTATCATAGATCAGGATTTAAAGCATCGGAGAATCCTTGAGCTGTTGCAAAACCTTTTGGATTAACGTTGTAAGGTGGGTGGTTTCTTATCCTCTTAATAATCATCTCATATTTATTTTGAAATCTTACAAATTTATGCATATTGTTATATAATCTGATTTATGAATTAAGTTAAAAAAAATCTAGTTATTTTCTAGAACTTATAATTTTTCACTATCTAGTTTCTAGAAGGAGAATTTTCAAAAGTCGATAGTATTTTGGGAGATTTTTATCAAAAACAACTCTTTTATTTCATTTAATGAAAGAAAATAGTGATTGTATGTGGTTTGATATGGATTGTGAGTAAGTATGGGACGGGAGTTCCCAGTTGATTGAAATATGTGGTGCATGAAATCCTCAATTAACGGGTGATGGTGATAGACCGCCCGAGACTTAAAACTTGATTAGAGATTGATCAGGTGAGGGTGATAGACTACATGAGTTCTAGGTTATGGATGATAATTGTCACATAAGCTTCAACGCGTAATAATCCGTATTAGAGAAAGTTGGTCCCAAGACGACGGAACATATAAGATGTGACAGGGAATTCAGCACACATATTTGTATGCAAAGGTTTTTTAGAAAGAGACAGAAAGTTATTTTGATTAAAAGTCATTAATTATTATTTATATTATATAATATATCACTAGATGGTCTGGAGAAGGATCAGTTGAACTACTATAGGAGTGACTTGATGCTATTTTCAGGAGACAACGGATTTCTCTAAGATACGAATAATGATCTTATTCTCTTAGGTAGAATGGGCATGTTGTTTAAAATATTCTCATTATTCATATCCAGAAAGTTCTAATTCTTTTTTCTAGATTATCACCTTTGTAGTGGTACGTCTTGGAAGTCTAGATCTAATAGATGTTTACATTGTATGCCTCGATGAGGCGATAGACGTGAGGGGTACTGTTCGCCGATCTCTGGATGGTTTTAAGGATCCTTGAAATATTTGCAGACGTCGAACGATCGACCATCGTTGTTCTTTTGACCTGTATATTCAGTGTCGTGGTTAAAGGCCCTCTCCTGAGCCTAAATTCACGGGCTTGTAGTGTGTTTCTCACACGCAGCGGCAACTCTCCCCCAGACCGCAAATTAGGATACCAACGGTGGGGTTCCACACTGGTTAAGTATTGGGACAAAAGAAATTATTGTTAGGCTAAGGCTGATACTAATCGTGGCATCTTTACCCTAAGATGAATAGACAACCCGACTTGTGTGTTATTAGTTGATGATGAATGAGATATAAACATATGTGATTACTGTTTAAATTTTAATTTTGGATAGTTTGTTTTAAATTCTATCAGTTATTGTTAATTGAAATTGTTTAATATGATTTCTATTCTTATCGATAAATGAAAATTGTAAAATTGTATTTTTATTTCCACTAGACAATTATGTATATGTAGTTTTACGCTTTATATCCTGCTGGACAACCTTAGTGGTTGCTTATAGTTTATTTATTATTTTCAGCTTCTACGGAACACACTATAGACGAAGAGAGACAGGAATTCAGTTATTACTATGCCTGAGCAAAGAGAAAGTGAGCAGATTTCAGGTTATGAACTCGTGATTGAGTATGTATTTATATTTAGATTCTTGTTTAGAAGTATATATTATTAACTTCACACTATCTCTATTGTATAATGTTGAGTAGGTAGGTCTGTACTTTCGTTTTAAAAAAAAAACATCCCCTGAAATTTATAACTTGAGTTAAATGTGAGAGTGAGTTTGCTTTGCGTGCCTTGGATTCATGACACGTGGCTAACACATCAAGATTTGTGTGGTCCGAATTCAGGGCGTTACAGACTTGGTATCAGAGCTTTAGGCTCTAGGTCTGTCTGGGTAGGCTTTGACTTGGGAACTCTGTAGTGTAAAGAGAAAAAAATGATAATTATGAAAAAATAATAAGTTATGTAAGAAGCTAGAATCAATATAAAAGTTTTAGGACATTGTAAAGTAAAATCGGCAAAATAAAAGTTACAAGATATATGGATATATGAAATTTTATTTTTAGCTATGATCTTAGGGTATTTTATTGATTGGTTTGTTTGATTGCTTGCTTGTTGTAAGTAAAGCTTTTAGACTGTAGCTACTATAAGAATGGAAATATTAAAAGCTATATATATATATATATATATTAATTCAAAGAGAAAATAAATCAAGCGGGTGAGAATTAATATTCTAAGTCGTTTAATGGAATCTAAGAATTAAAAGTTCCTCAAGATGAAAGATGGATATGTATAAAAACATGCATAATATGAGGATGTATATTCTAAATATTAATGCTAGGATCTTTCAATTCTCTGGGTGATTGTTGATTTAGTTGTTGAGTTTGAATAGTACAACTACCTATTATGAAGCTCAAAGAAGAAGTTTTCATTTTTATTAGTAAAATGACACAATAGAAGTAATTTTGATAATTTTTTTTTATTAAAAACCCTACCAACTGGATTTGAGTCCAATCTCAGATGAAAACATTAACTATAATCTCTACTGAAAAGTGGTGGATTCCTTGTTTAGCATCCAAATTTTTTAATGTATCATGTGCATGACCCAACATGCCCACACATAGCCTACGATTAGGCATCAATGGTCGGGAACGTCAAATTCATATAAATATACATAAGAGAATGTAGATCTAGTAGGTTTAAGGACTACTTTGCCTCTTGCTTGTAGAACTTTTGATCTTAAAGTAATCATTTCATTGGGTGTTCTAAAAATAATCCATTCAAAGTATGTACTATCTACATATACCTACATGTTTGTTTTGGGGTCATACGCTTTATGATGGAGATACATCATGTACTATTTGATAACAATACAACATATATAAGCCATGATAGAGTGAGATGTTCAATCATCGCCCATAGCTTAGAAATCATTTTTAGGACTACACGAATTTGAAGGTCCATATCTCTTGCATATGGTTCACCAACCATTGCATGATTTTTCTACAATGTAACCTAAAAAACTATATGCCATCATCATATGAAAATATTTATTTTATATCCATAAAACACTTACGCATGTTAGATATATTGGCAAAAACATCAAATAAGAAGGTCAGAAACAAATCAGATAATGTGATTTTGATTCTGAAGGCATACAATACTAACACTGTCTCTTTTGTCTGTTGTTATTTTCTTTTAAATCACTTTTCACCACTTAAGTACAAGGGGAGGTTGAGTTAGAAGAACTCTACTTTGGGTCCAAGGGGGTAAGTACCTATCATCAACCATTAAAGCAACTATGCATGATTACTTTGAAGGGATTTCAACTCGACTTTTTATTTATTTATTCTATATGAATTAAACCCTGAAATGTAGCAAGAGTAACAATTTGCTACCCTCATCTTATCCCTTGATTTACATTTCATTTGTCTCCAACACCACCCAACACTGAATTGCCACCATGAAACCGCTACACAACCTGTCAAACTAAGGGTTAAAGTTCATGTCGAGAAGTGGTTGAAAGGTTAGCTAGATTATGCTAGAGCTCCCTTCAAATTGTACGTCAATATCCAATTAGCACCATTAAAGTTCTAAAAAAAAAAATTCATTTATCCGGGTTTATTGTTTTAGCACCTAACATTATAAACTAAAAACATGATCACTCAACAATTGAGCTGGAAATGAGCATCAACAGAAATATTCATTTTTTTTTCTAGATAAGTTTTGATGTTTTGGAAATAAAATAACCGAGTCTTACCCCCAAAAAAGATATAACCTAGAGCAATTGCAAGAATTCTTGGGGTGTGATTTTTATTTTATTAAGGTATTTTTTTGATAAGTCCAATAAATATATTAGTAGGAGATCGAGAAGATCTCAAAAGAGGGTTAAGATAAGAGAAACTCAAGAAAATAAAAGAAAGCAAAGAAAAAAACAAGGCTTCTACGATCACCTCAAAAGATCGCCCAACCTAAATACCATATCTCCTAAATAGATGCCTCTCAACTCAGGAAAACTGCTTCCCCAGTAGAATAAGAATGCCTTAATGCTAGTAAGAGTATTTAGAATGGAGTTTTCCTTATATTTATCCTTTCATTCCTCTCCACCCAAAGGCCCCACATAATTGCGAAAGGTACCATCCTTTAAATGATTTTCCCTACCTCTGAAAGTGCTAGCTTAGGCCAACCTTGTATCAAAGCCCCAATGGACTGAGGCATCGTCCAAGATAAGCCCACTTGGCATTTTCTTAAGGAGTTGTCGGCTGATTGATGGGGTATAGATGCTCATTACATTTGGGCGTCAATCAACAACGTAGACCAACGTTGATCAAATACACATATTTGATCAACTTGTTATTAGATCGGGTGATTTGATAACTAATCAGACCATAATTACAAGATTCAAACCCAATTGAATGGACCCAATCCCTCAATCCAAGCCCTTTTAATTAGATCGGATCATCCGAATCCTAAGTTTTAATTAGCCCCAAGTACATGCGCTAACAGCTCCAAGTGCACCTATATATGGGAGGTGAACACTTAAGCCACAGATTACCCTCCCTATTTAAAATCATGCCCACCCAAAACACAATTTAGTATGACTCCTGTACCAATCGTCACCGTTGTGCAATTCAAACTTTATTTCCAAACAACCCGTGCATGATTTCCTAGAACCAAGATGGAGCTAACCCACTGATAAAGAAAAAGGGTTAGGATCTGAGGACACAAATTTTGACACAAAATTTCACACCAATTTTGGTGTACCCACATGGAAGATAAATCAATGGCTGATTTTCGGTGAGGATGATTTCCTTACCATATAGATCACCCCTGCAAAAAAAAAGTAGCCCATGTTGAAATTTCTAGCCCCATCAAATGTGGATTTCAAGTTAACGGTAAAAAAAATATACGGTCCATAATTCTTCAGCTTGTAAACCAGGCTACGAATATCAGAATGATTTGAATTTTTGTGAGGGAGATCTCCTCATTATAGAGACCATCCTAATCAAAAATCATCCCATTCCCAAACTTCTAATTTATAAGACGAGAAAGCCTCTGCCAAGTGAATAAATTGAATAAAAGGAAAGAAACAAAACATGGGTATTTTTGGGATCCATTGGGTTTAACGTAAGGCACACCAATTTGGTGTGAAATTTTGTGTCCCCAGATCCTGACCCATAAAAAAAATCAGCAGCCAAACATGATCTCAGCGTCTAGTACCCGGCAGGCCGGTAACGCCACCCGGCCCACCCCCCCACCACCGACCACCACCTACCAATTTGGAAGCACCCTCCTTTTTAGCAAAGACATGTCTCACATTTCTATCCCCAAAACATGTTTTTTGCATGTTTGAGAGATCCGAAACCGATACCCTCTCAGGTGGCTGTATTTGTATTTGTTGTTGCTCCCTGAAACAGTTCCATTTATCACTAATCAAACTCCTTTTTCCGGAGCTTGTTTGGCAATCCAACGCAACCCAACAAAAAAATAAAAATAAAATAAAAGTGAGTGAGATGTGGAATATAATCATGGCTAATACCCTTATGATCTGATTGGAGAAGCTTCTCTACTTTAATACCCCATTAGAGAGTAAAATAAAGTCAATCCAACCCAATAATATTAGTAGTGGGATTCTCATTCCCTCTGCCAAGTAGCAAAAGCCGCATTGGCAGTCCAGAATTTCTTTCTTTTTGAGAAATGGTTTGTGGGTCCCTCCTCCTCCTCATCATCATCATCATCATCATCGGCATCGGCATAAGCATCAGCATCAGCAGCATGTCTATCATGATCGCCTTCTACTTCTCGATCCATCTGGGTTTGCAGCTGCGATGGCTTCTGAACCAGGTATGCGTGTTATTTGTTTGTTTTTTTGTCTCTACTGATCTCTATCGGTGATTTGAGTCTTAATTTGATCGGAGAGACTCTTAGTACTTAAGTGAGTGTTTAATTTTAGTATTTTTTTTATGGGTTTCTTTACCGAAGATTGTTTCTACAAGATAACATGTAGCTTTGAGTTTTGTTAGTCAATTCTAGATTCTTGCTTGCAAACACGGTCTCTCTCTCTCTCTCTCTTGTGACATTCTCATGAGATAATTTGCAAAGACAGGTCTAGTTGGATAAATGTTTTCTAAAAAGTCATATTTTATATGTTTTAAGTTCTAATTCTTTTGTCAAATTATATGCCGATAACAAATTTATCCAGTAATTTATAGAGATACAAGAGTGAGTGTAGAGTACACCCAAGGTAGGTGTGGTAATTTATGAGATAAAGGAGTTGCTGTTTATGGCAGACATGGAGTTAATTTATTTTGATTGGAATTTCAATTTAAATCATTTGGGAGGTATCCTCTGTGATTTGTGATTTCTGATGTTTTATTTATTTTTAAATATTTATCATCAAATACCAATATTTCTAGCTAATTAGAATTTAGAACATAAACAATTATATGTACATGCATAGAGTACATAATATATACATGCATTTGATGCACTAGAGGTTCTCTAATTTTTTTCCAATTTTAGTTTTTATATTTTCATTTAAAGAATTATTTTTTAATTATTAAAATAAGAATAATCAATCATAATTCTACTAATGATTGAATATTACATGTAATTTTTAAGTCCTATCTATTAGCTAATTTGTACTATTTGTAAGTTTAAAAAAAATTAATACTAGTATTTCCACAAATCAATCAAAGTAGTTGGCCGTTTATAATGCCTTTAGCCTAGGAGGGTCAATGATTGGTTTCTATGGAGTTTCAAAGAAATATTTCTTTTGATAGAATGTAGTTTTATACATGAATTTGGATTATTGTTTTTCAGTCAAAAATGTACTGTTCATCAGAATATTTCGTAAAATGAACAGTAATTTGAACCAAAATATTGTAGTTTCGACACGGAGATCTGCATTGTAAGAACAAATGATGAACTGATTCTCCACTATGCAAACAAAGAGGACAATGATCCAATCTAGATGTCTTTTGGGCTTAATAATATTCTTAAATGAAGCCTATTGATATATATGGGCCTTGGGCCCATTTCTAACCCATTAGTAGTGTAAAATATAAGTTTTTGAGAGTTGAAAAAGTCATCCCTTTGATAGTTACGAATTCCACTAAAATAGAAACCATAATCCTTCCCTAAACCTATTTATGAAAAATCCTAAAGCTTTGGAAGCTTTCAATAACCCAACTCCATTGAAGAATAGAGAAAGCTCCATTAAACCTTCATCCGGGCACCGATCACACTCGAGCAAGAAAGGAGAATTGATGGGGACTCTGAATGGAAGAACATACCCCGAGGAGAGGACGATCCGACGACTTTCAAATTTGAAGAAACTTTTGATTTTCATTAAAGTTCAAGAAACCTTGATGTAAGTGTGTTTGATCCATCCTATACTTGTTTTTCTTCAAGATTTCATTTCTCTTTCATTAGATAATGGTTGATACTCATTATAAATTAATTTCAACAATATTTATTTTTTTCTTATTGGGTTGATCTTTATTTTGGGTCACTATGATGGGTTTGGCCATAGTCGCGGATTACTATGTTCTTTATCATTTTCGTTATATTTTTATGAGTTGAATATTTTTATAATTATTTTTCTTAAATACCTCTATAAATCTATTTTCTAAAACATTAGAGTTTGTATTTTTCTGATTTGTATTGATTAAGTTATGATTTTTTAGGTTGTTGGACTTTACCAAAAAAACTCGAATTTTAGATTTTACACGGTCCACTTCACTTGGGATTTCGATCTATAGTTTTAACCTAAATATTTTTCTAATTTTTTTCACAGATACCTCAATCAATCTAGTTTCTAGAACCTTTGAGTTTGTATTTTTCTGATTTATATTGATTAAGTTATGATTTTTCAAACGTGCTGGACTTTTCTGTAAAACACAGAATTTCAGATTTTACACAATCCACTTCACTTGAGATTTAGATCTATATTTTTAATCTAAATATTTTTCTAATTATTTTTTCTAGATACCTCTATCAATCTAGTTTCTAAAACCTTTTAGTTTGTATTTTTCTGATTTGTATTTACTAAATTATGATTTTTCAAATGTACGGGACTTTTCTATTAAACCCAGAATTTCAGATTCTGTCCGGCCCACTTTATTAAGGGTTTCGACCTATATTTTGAATCTGAATGTTTTTCTATTTATTTTTCCTAAAAACCTCTGTGAATCTAGTTTTTAAATCCATTAAGTTTGTATTTTTTTAATTTATATTTATTTAGTTACGATTTTTACAAGAAACTATGTTTTTTGTGAACTACCTATTTCTTGGATTTTGGATGATTAATGGCTTTGGGAACCCTTAGTGGTTCGGTCATGACTTATTGACTATTAAACCTAGATGGTTTGACCTATACTTGTATGCATGGGGATCCCACCCATGTGTCTTGGATCTCTCATAGGGTTCGGCTAAGTGTCTTTGATCCCTTTTTAGGGTTCGACCTTGTGTCATGGATCCCTCATAGGGTTCAGCAATGGTGTGTTAGATTCTCTTGCGATTTCTACTTATATTGTTCATCCGTGTTGATTGTGACTTTCGGTGATTGTTACATGTTATTCATGTTTAACCCTAATTCGTTCCCATGTTATCACTTCTGATGATCATGTGTTAATTTTATATTCTTCTTTAAATGTTAAATACATGTGTGCCTATGTCATGTAACCCTAGTACTATCTTGTTGTCATACCATGATCATCACGTCATTTCATATAAGGGGTGCATAAGGGAACGGGGTTGAAGTATATTATATACATTTATATTGGTTTTATTAATTAATCAGGGTTCGGTACCGTAGGGTGAAAGGCCCCAGACGTTATTATATCTTGCAGATGGGTCGATGAGACCGCTCCTAGTGCGGGAAGGAGATGGAGACCCTATGTGGTTATGGGTACTAGTTGCATTTGCATCCCTTCCTCATTTGTATTCATCCTCATATTCATGTCATCCTTATTATATGATCGAGATGCATACCTTGGTTAAAACTTGTATAGTTAGATATCATACCATGCACACTGTTGTATTACTGGGCCTCGGCTCACGGTGCTACACCGATACCATTTTCAGATTTGAGGAGTCGGCTACGTGAGATGATTTTGAGGCGAAAGACTCTAGTGTACTCGAGGAGATCGACGATGATTTGGGAGTCGATCCCACACTTTAGAAAGCTGTATTTTGATTGTTTTAAAACATTACTTATTTATTTTTACGGACATGTAGTCCTTTGATTGAGAGCTTGTTCTCACCTCCTTCTCTTTATATTTAGTTGTTTGATTGAATTACTTTAATTATTTGTTTTCTACATCTAGACTTTTCTTCTTTTACTTAGTGGGTTTTCGAATGAACCTTAGTAGTCTAATTGACATAATTGGACCACTAGGGGACATTCATGGATTACCTCTGGGTTCGGATACGGGTCGATCCACGGATTTTCGGGTCGTATCTGGGTATCCGGATTCGGGGCGTGACACTCTCTCTCTCGGTCTTGTTATCAGCCTCCACCTTACCAAACTAATCTTCCGCCCATCACCTTTACCCACTCCATAGAAAGTTCCACATCAGTTTAATCACCCTCCTTTCTACACTTGCCGGCATAAAAAATATGTCTAAATTAAATACATTTTTTTCAATGTTTCAACAATTCTTATAAATTTAGTATATCCTGAACTTTTCTCTTTGTGTGACATCAGATATCTTTATAATATGAATAAAACAACTAAATGTATCTTTGATTTTCACAAGTTTTTACAACATTTCCTAGTATAGATAGTGCAAATTGTCTAAGTCCACATGTATGCCACATGTACCACACCTATAATAGCACGCGACAACGGTTGGCATGTCAGAAGATGCCTCATGCAATTTATCTATCAGACAACGCTTATCAGACGACACTCGCACGTCAGACGGTCGCACATCAGACAACACTCGTACGTCAGATAGCACTCGCACGTCAAATGGTCGCACATCATATGGTCACACGTCATAAGGTCATGCGTCAGACGACACTCGCACGTTAGACGGCTGCACGTCAGATGACTCTCGGACGTCAGATAACACTCGCATGTCAGATGACACTCACGTCAGACGATAGCACGTCAGATGACACTCACACGTCAGACGGCCGTATGTCAGACGACAATCGCACGTTAGACGACCACACGTCAGACAACACTCCCATGTCGGACGACACCTATTAGGGCACTCGCACGTTAGACAGTGACCCAGGCAACTTATCTATCAGACGGCTCCCGGACGACAAACGACACCTAGATGTTAGACGGTGACTTGTGAAAATTATTTATCAGACGGCAGTCACACGTTAAACAGTACTGTATACTGGTATCTTCCAGCCACAACCCCATTTGATACTTTCATATGACGTTAAAACGGTAGTCTTGCTCACGCAAGGGTCATGTACCTGCTAACATGGATTCCATTTTTCCCACGCTAGCTTGTGTCCGCACTAGCATGGGGGTCAAAGATAAATAGTAGGATTGGCAAGGCAAGGGTATGATAGGTCGATCAGAGGCAGTCTTGTTCGCAAAACCACTAAAACACGTGGGAACGGGATACTCGCTTGATCGACCGCCGTCTAGGCAGCACAGGCACCGTAACATGCCACATGTTCGATCAAAGGGTCGTAATCAAATACGACAACGCCACACTTTGATCCACGTGGCACAATACGGACGCACGATGAGAATTGCTAAATTTATTACAATCGTGCTCTCTTAACCTTCAACCCACTACTATAAATAGAAAATGGGGGGTTGAGGGAAAGGGGGGAGGCCATTTCCAATGTGTTACCCTAATCTTCTACCATGTTCCTCTCCTGTTAGCCTTTCCTCTTCATCTTCCCTCGTTGCGGTCTCCTCAACTGTTCGGTCTGCAGAACGTTGGACTCGGATGCCATGGATTCTTCTTTGATATTGCTTCTAGCTATGTTGCTTTGTATTCTGGAGTGATTATTATCAATAAAGAGAATTGATTGCTTTCTTTGAGTTCAAGATTTATTTTCTCTATTTACATTTTGGCAACTCAACTAGGGATTGACAATTGTTGAAATACGCAACCAAAGATGAGGAGAGCACGAACAAGGTTACCACGCGTTCCTAGAAGAGCAATGGGAGGAGAACCAACACGCCAAGGCCAAGAGCAAGATCCACCGGAAATAACCACAACATATGCCAACACAAGTGCCAATGGAAGAGAACAAACACCACCATGGTAGAAAGCAATACAAAGTTTGGTCGAAAGTCGAAAGGAGATGATGGCGTTTTTCCAACAAAATTATGGGCTGTCAACAACACAAACGGCCCCACGAGCACCCATAATAGATCAAGTAATCAACGAGCCGCGAACATCTTTAGTGATGGTGACGGAAGAACAGTTGTGAGTCACTCAACCACAAAAAGAGACGCTCGTGGAAGCTTCAGATCGTCACCCCAATAATTTTGTCACCATGGAGGACGTAACGCGTCTCTTCGAGCAAGAAAGGTACAAAAAGGAACAAGTAGGCTTGCCATACGAACATTGTCCGCCCTACCCCCTTTAGTTGCAATACAAGTCATTTCCCAAAGGCTACATCAGTCCGAGGTTTCCTTCTTACAATGGGAGGGGTAGTGCACGTGAGCACATTGCTCGATTCCTTGAAGCACTCGGAGAACACCAAATTCATGATGACCTACGGCTCCGTGAATTTTTGAAGTCTATACACGAGCATACACATGGTACAATAGTATCCAGCCTAATAGCATCCGATCTTGGCATGACATGGTTGTTGTATTCTACGCCAAATTTTTCTTTATTGCCCAGCAAGTAATGATCACGGAATCTCATTTTTCAGTATGTTATATACAACTATACAAGGCAATTCTCAAATGTGTAGGAGCATGTTTTAATTACTAATACGATAACTAATTGGTTTTATGTAGAGTTCCTACTTCCGAACTATGGCAGTCTCGTTTAATATACACACAGAGTTGTTCTCATCATTTAAAACATATATTGTGGTAGAACAGTTGGATGATGCTATTTGCCCTTTTAATCCTTCTCTTACTACTTGCTGGAAATTTTCACTTCCGTTTGGTCACCTAACAGTCACTGTCCTAATTTTGATGTCACTTATAAGGTAAGGTCAAATTATTCGTCTTTTGTGCAACTTCACAGATTTTTGATTGATAGAATTCTTTATTTTCCGTAGAATTATCAAGAGGCAAACGGGGTAAGATGCCCCTGGGTGAATATCTCTTGGGAGGTGGAAACAGTTTGGCATCCCGAGTCTGCTGCTGGCAAGTCTATGTAAGGTTAATAATAAGCTGGCTTATACTCCTGGGATTGTTAAGCTTCTGTCATTCGTCCATTGGACCTGATATCGAAGGTATGTGAAATATTGATACATGGACTCATTAACACAAATCTACTAGGAAAGACCTCTCATAGCCCTGATGGTAAGTTAATTTAATACCACCTCAACCCTGGCTATTAATTTAGGAATAATGTCACAAAAGTATGATGTCCTCATTGTCATATCCAACAGCTGGCGATGAGGTGATATTAAAATGACATACCACCAGCACTATGACACCATCGCCCAATCTACAATATCTGTTTGGTGTCTTTAGATAAGTTTTTTATTTGGCATTGACTGGTTCTAAGTATGCTTGTTTTATGCTTGTCTTATTCACTGAAAGCCACTAAAAGGCATGGATATGATTTGGATGATGCAAGCTTCCAAAGTCTCTTACACGTATTTTAGTGTGATCTCTTTTGTCAACCTTGTAGCTTTCATGGTCAAATGTATATTTGTGAACATATTTCTTTGCTTTTTCTGGATAACACGCTTATGATCGTGGAAATAGATTCTTTTAGTTTAGGAGGTCTCTATATTCAGCTGTTGTCTTGTTATCTTTCAACTTCAGTAATGAACTACTTTTCAAACAAATTCTCTCGCGGACTACAGAACTGTATCCTAACTCAATTATGAAATTTAGGTTTTAGCAGCATTTAATTAAAATGTGTTTCCAAACATAAAAATTCATTTCCTTTCAATGCAAAATGATTTGAAAAATGGAAATTCGTGTTTTTTATTATAAACATAATAGCATATAAATATATTCATTTCTTCTTTCACTTCATTGTACTATCTTCTTATCATCTTCACCATTTCTGCTGATTATTTGGAGTAAATGTGACATTTTTTGTTATCAATAGAATTAATGTACTTCCTGTGATTAAAAGAATCTTTCCAGTATTTATATATCCATTCGAGATTTAGTATTTTGGATTTTATACCGCTAAGAACTTCACACTGTTTGTTGCTTGTGCTGTTACCTTCGAGGCAGAGCCAGCCCTTTTTAATTTCTTAGTTGAACTCTTTTTCATACTTTTAGCTGGTACTGCTATTTACTTAAAGAATGTAGACTTATTTCATTACTTAATTTCCATCCTCCATGTTTTTTTCTTTGTTTTTCTTTTTTCTTTTTATTTTGTCAAAATAAAAGACGCATTACAAGATTAGTCTTCCAACTTGGGAGATTTTGGAAATTCCCAGTTTTCGTTGGGGATCACAAATTACCGTCCACAATATAAAATAATAAATTTCTTCCTACATCACCCACCTCTAATTAACAGATAATAATAAAAAAGTAAATAGATATTGCTCCTTTTTCAACAAGAAATGTTTTTTTCTACTGCAACCATAAGGTCCACATATTTGATCCCAGCTTACCCATGCAAAAGAATGAGGTTAGGAAGGTGACAAAAGACTGGTATAAAGTGCCGGGCCCAGATGGGTTTTTATATGACTTTCTTCAAGGTTTGTTGGGACCCTATAAAAGAAGATCTTATGAAGATGTTCGAGGAATTACAAAGGGGAAGATGGGATAGAGGTCTTTGTGTTCCAAAGAAGGAAGGTGCTGAAGAGTTGACAGATTTTCTCCCTATAATGCCTTGTTTGTAGTGTGCATAAATTGTGGCTAAGGTTCTCTCTAGTATGTTGAAGGAAGTGGTGAACGACATTGTTGGAGCTTATGAAGGTCTATCCATTAGAGGTAGACAAATGTTGAATGGTTTTTTTATAGCAAGTATATAGATACTAATCAAAGGAGGTATTAAGGTATGGTATGTGAAATTTATTTAGAGAAGCCTACGACCATATGTAATAGAAATTCTTAGATTATCTATGGGGAAGAATGGGCTTTGGGGTTGTGTGGAGGAAATGGATCATCATCGATATCAACGGCTTCATTCTCAATCCTTGTTAAACGGATCAATAGAGGGTTTCTTTAATCGTTCAAGGAGCTTAAGGCAAGATGATCATCTTTACCCTCTTCTTTTTGTCTCATAACTGAAGCTTTTAGAAGGTTTCTTTGTAAGGCGGAGGAGCTTGGTATGATTGAAGGTTTTAGAGTGAGTGGGGAAGGAGCAGTAATATATTCATGGGAGCTTCAAATGTATTCTTTGGTGCTTCAAGACGATTTTGGGACTTAGAAGGGACTAGAGAAAGAGCACTCTTATAGGTATTTGTGAAGATGATAATGGTGTTTCGAAGAGTGTGCATCTAGCTTAGGGTGCTCATGTGGGATTCTTCCTATCTCTTATCTCAGTATTTTACTTTGGTGCTCGGTTTATATCTAGGAGTATTTGGGATCCAGGAATTGAAAGAATGGAAAGAAGGTTGTACAAGACTACCCCTTTTCTTGAAAGCTTCGCAGGGACTACTTTACGATGGTAGATGGCTGCCCGTGGGGGAATGTTTGCGGCAGCCAAAGGATTCACAGATACTAGTGCTTCTGCCCCCCTCGATCACTCGAGTAAGAAGCAACACTATCCTAACCTCTCGTTGTCCCCTATTAAGAAGAAAGGGGCAGAGAAGATCAGGTAAAGCAAATTAGGCATCTTGGAAGAAAAATTATCTTTCATTCGGAGGTAGAATCACACTAGCTAAAAGCATTTTGGCTTGTCTTTTAATTTATTAAACGTCTCTTTCGACTAGTGTCGATTGCATAGCATCTTGAGAGCTCCGAAGAGAATTTCTATGGAGTGGTAGGGGTTCTAAGTAGAAATGTAAATTGTCAAATGGAAGTTAGTGTGTCGCTCGAAAAGATTTAGAGGTCTAGGTTTGAGAAGATTGAGAATAAGAACTAAGCTTTTCTTGGCAACTGATTATATAGATTCAATAAAGAAGATGAGGCTCTTCGAAGGAGAATTAATGTGAGCACATATGGGCTTCGGATGTTAAATTGGGATTGTCAACAATTTTTAACTTTCATATGGGGTAGGAGTGTGGAAGGGAACCATGAAAGTTTCCAAAGATTTTGTTCAAGGCTCTCATCTTAAGATGGGGAATGGAGAGATAATCAAAGTCTTGGAGGATAAGTGCTGTGTAGTAGGGAAACTTTGTGACAAATGAAAGAGCATATTCTCAAATTAGGAGAAATAATGAAGTGGTTGTGTGGCCCTTTATTAGAATAATTAAGTCAGTTGTTTTTCAACGTAAGGTGGCGTGGGAAGTGCGAGGATTCTTTTTCTCTCTATTCGATGTGAATTGTGTCTTTCCAGGAGCCGTATCGGCATTATTTTCTAATTGGTTGGGTGATCCTTTTGGAATAAGAAGAAAATCCATGGGAAAGCTCCCCCTTATGCGATTTGCTAGCAAATTATGGGAATATGATCTCATTCCAACATTTCTAGCCCTGTGAAAAGTAGGTTACAAGTTGAAAAGATCTGAACTGTCGATTTACTAATGTTGACAACCACTTTACTCTAAAAGCTTAAGCTTTTAGAGGGAGGCACAACTATGTATATCAAAGGGTCGGTCTAACCTACACGGAGTGCTGGCCACACAACCATACAACACACTCCAATACCACACCCCCTCGGCACTTTACCGAGACTCGAACCCGCGACCTACTGGGACCTCCTGCTCTAATACCATGTTAGTTAATTAGTGTTTCATAGAGAATGAGAGAGAGAAGAATTGGGGAGAAAGTAGGAATCGTACAGAGCAACATCAAAGTCCTCACATTGTTTACGTTGTCTCTCGAGATCAGAAGTGAGAGGCTGGTAGACATTTAGCTCATTTCAGATATTCTGAAGAGAGGAATAATATTTTGCAAGAGGCTTCTCACCTTGCTGCAAAGAGAAATACTCTTCAACCAACGAATATGTTTGGGTGATGTTATTCTCACCAGAATACATCCTCCCAACATGCTCCCAAATCTCCTTTGCACTATTCAAAAACATCAGATTGATACTGATTTTAAGATCCATACTATTCTACAACTAGGTCATAATTTGGGCATTATCCTGTATCCACTCCGAATAATTACTGGCGTTAGATTTCGGTTCAGTTTCATGCAGGTATTTCAACTTTCCTTTGGTCGTAAGAAATACTTCAACAGACTTGGCCCAACGAACATAATTACCTCCATCGAGCTTGATGGAAGTCATCTGGACATTAAAAACATCACCAGTTAGCACGATACTAGATTTGTTCTCAATTATTACGACAGCATAATCACCACTAAACCCGCACGATCTCATAAATACCCACAAAAGTCACTAACGGATAATACACGAAGAACTTACAGATAATACACGGAGAACAGATCTCTCACCTTTTTACACCCTGCGATTTACTCTGGGAGCACTTCTCTCAGCTTCAATCTTCACTGGGGGTAACACTCGCACACACCATGTAGAACACACCACACGGAAACCACGTTCTTCATTAATCTTGCATAATGGTATCTTCACATCACAAACCCTAAAATCAACTAGAGGGTTTCACAAACAAACCCTAGATTTTAAATCCCACCATGAAAGAATAAAAAAGAGAAGCAGAAAGAGAGAATGAGGAAGAAGATAATGTTGTCAGGGACCTACTTGTAATATCTTATATTCTACAGGGGGCCTTTGTAATATTGTAAAACTTCACTTAATATATATATTGGGTGAAATCGTGTAGGTTATTCTAAGCTCTACACGATTTCTCCTCTTCCCCCAATTCTCTTCTCTTCTCCTCTCCTCCATCTCTAATCCTAATCTCTTATCCTGGTTACGATCCAAGATTGCAACATGGTATCAGAGCATGGTTATGTAACCATGGCTCAATCCTAGAGGTCTGAAGAACCCTAGGGATTGCGAAATTCGATGCGAAGGGCTTTCCAAAGAAGGAGATCATCTCCCATGGATAGCCGCAGGCTTTAGAATAGTCTGAAACCCTAGCCGCCTACTCCAAAAGGTTGGAGAAGTTCTCCCAGGCCTAGCCGCCCACTCCAGAAGCCTGGAGAAGAGCTATCAGGCATAGCCGCCCACTCTAGAAGGCTGGAAAAGAGCCACCAAGCCTAACCGCCCCTTCCAAAAGGTCAGAGAAGACCCTCTGGACCTAGCCGCAGGTCTCAGAGGAGCCCGGAACGTCTCCCTAGTGCTACCGCACCTATCCAGGAACCTTTTTAGGTCATCGGAACCATTCACAAGTTTTCCGCGAGTGGTTTTTTCTCCAATAGAAAATCTATAAAGGAGTTGTTCCAAAAAGGTTTTTTCTCCAATAGAAAATCTATAAAGGAGTTGTTCCAAAAAGGAGGCTTTAAAAATAAAAAAGGTGATTTGCACCTCCGCAGCAGCAGTTCGGGTGATTTCTTATCAGAAAAGTCTTCTCTACTACCATGAGTACATCTGAGGAGTCATCTTCTGCCAAGTCAGAGATCATTGTTGCCCCACCTAGTCTGGGAAGTCATGGTGATCACAGCCCGGGCCTACAGATCACCACGGTGAAACTCGACGGGACCAACTACCTCGCATGGTCTCAATCTGCCAAGATGTACATCACCGGACGAGGCAAAGCTGGCTATATCACTGGACGCATCACTGCACCTGATTCCTCCGATGCCACGTTTGAGAAGTGGGAAGCGGAAAACTCGATGGTCATGTCATGGCTGCTTCATTCCATGCATCCATTGATCAGCACAGGCTTCCTCTTTCTCCCGACTGCCAAGGATATATGGGACACGGCATCTTAGACCTACTCCCAAGATGGAAATTTTGCTAGGATGTATGAACTTCAGCAGGAGATAGCACATCTGAAGCAAGGTGATCTTCCTTTGGGATCATACTACGCTACGTTACGCAGCAAGTGGGAAGAGGTAGATCACTACCAGACCTACACCCCTGCATGTACCAAGGATGCTATGGAGTTCCGAAAGATGATTGTGCGCGGACGCATATTCGAGTTTCTTGGCGGCTTGAATCAGAGCTATGAGCAGGTTCGAGCCAACATCTTGGGCAGAGATCCACCGCCGTCGACCATTGCACAGGTCTACTCCTACATCCAAAGCGAGGACAGTAGGAGGAGAGCCATGAGCTCTAAGACAGATGCTGATGCTCCTTTATCTGAGAAGTCTGCCTTGGCCACTCAGAAATTGAGCAAACCCACATCCAAGAAGGATGGGGATCTTGATGATCGTGATCGACTCAGATGTGATCACTGTGGCAAGCGTCGCCACACTCGGGAGACTTGCTGGAGTCTTCATGGTCGTCCTGCACAGTTCTCTGGGGGGAAGCAAGGCTCCTTGAAGAAGCCTTCTGGTAGCAAACATGGAACCTCAACCGATCATGCCACCAGCCAAGATTCCTCTGATGTGACCCCTTCCTCTGGGCAGTCCAACACCTTCTCTAGCATGGACATTGACAGGCTTCGACAATTACTTACTCAGCTTGATGGCCCTTCCCCACCTACATCATTTTTTGCTCAGACAGGTACATCCCATTCAGCCCACCATGTGTCTACGGCACCCATTGGTCCTTCCTAGATCATTGACTCTGGTGCCTCCGATCATATGACTGGTATGCCATCCCTTTTCTCCACCTATAATATCTGCTCAGGTAAGGACAAGGTCCGCGTGGCCGATGGCACCTTCTCCTCTATCTCAGGGAAGGGCACTATCTCTGCCACACCCACTTTGTCTTTATCCTCTGTACTTCATGTTCCTTAATTCACCACTAACCTGCTTTCTGTTAGCCATCTTACTAAGAGCCTAAACTGCAGTGTTACCTTTTTTCCTACTCACTGTGTTTTTCAGGACTTGGAGACGAGGTGGATGATTGGCAATGGTCGTGAGGATGGTGGATTGTACCTGCTCGATAGCCAGCCGACTTCATATTCTGTTGCACATCAATCTAGTGCCAATGTCAGTAGTTCTAGCGTTAATAAAGACCTGTTAATGCGATGGCATAACAGGCTAGGTCATTTACCGCTTTCAGTCATGAAGAGTCTGTTACCTCAGTTTGCGTCTATTCCATTTTTTGAGTTCAACTGTGAAACTTGTGTACTTGTAAAACAATGTCGGGTGTCTTTTCCGACCAGTAATAAAAAAAGTATGTTTCCTTTACAGCTTGTGCACTCTGATGTTTGGGGACCCAATCCCACCACTTCTATCTTTGGTTTTCGCTACTTTGTAGTTTTTGTGGATGACTACAGTCGTTACACTTGGATCTACCTTATGAAATCAAAAAATGAGGTGCATACTATCTTTCAGACCTTCCATAAAATGGTGTGCAATCAATTGGGCACCACCCTAAAAGTCCTACGCACTGACAATGGGGGGGGAATACATGTACAGTAGCCTTGCCTCCTACTTTGAAGAGCATGGAATTCTTCATCAGACTTCATGTGCCAATACACCTCAATAGAATGGGACCGCTGAGCGAAAGCATCGCCATGTCCTGGAGGTTGCTAGGGCACTTCTTCTTGGTACTCGGGTACCCAAGGGTTATTGGGCTGACGCTGTGTTGACGGCATCCTACTTGATAAATCGGATGCCCTCTCGTGTCTTGGGGTCGAAGTCTCCCCTTTCACTCCTGTTTCCTTCCTGTCCTGTGTTCTCCATTCCACCTAAGGTCTTTGGTTGTGTTTGCTATGTTCACGCCCATCACAGGAAGGACAAGTTAGATCCGAAAGCCGTTCGATGTGTGTTCCTTGGCTATTCGTCCACTCAGAAGGGATATCGGTGTTTCCATCCCTCTACCCGTCGTCGGTTTGTTTATCTAGATGTTACCTTTTTTGAGAGTCTTCCCTTCTTCTCAGTTGATCGGACTTCTCTTCAGGGGGAGCTTGGGAGTATTGACGAGAGTCCGATACCTCCACAGGGGGAGATTCCTCAACCAGTACCCCTTGATTTGCCTGATGAGTCTCCTGTACCCTTGTCCTTATCTCCTACTGACACTGTGCCACAGGATCCGCAGCTGAAGACATATGCCAGACGATGTCAAAAAGAGAAACAGTCCACCACCATCCAAGCTCACTGCCAGGAAATCCAACTCGATCCAGGTAATCGTGTCCTCAGTGATCCTCATGATGATGTCTATTGCTCCTTCATCTATCCTTCTCATAGACATTGATGTACCTATTGCTCATTGGAAGGGTGTTCGGAACTGTGTTACCAAGCACCCTATCTCTCACTTTGTTTCTTATCAGCAACTCTCACCATCCTACAGGGCATTTTCTACTTCCCTATCCAGTGTCGCTCTGCCATCCGGTGTCTCAGATGCCCTCAGCCAGCCTCAGTGGAAAGCAGCCATGCTAGAGGAGATGACAGCTCTAGAAAAGAATGGTACTTGGGATTTGGTTCCATTGCCTAGAGGAAAGAAACCCGTGGGGTGCAAGTGAGTATATACAGTGAAATACAAAGCAGATGGAAGCATCGACAGGTACAAGGCCCGTCTCGTTGCAAAAGGGTACACACAGACTTATGGGATTGACTACCAGGAGAAGTTTGCTCCTGTGGCCAAGATGAACTCAGTTCGAGTTCTGTTATCTCTCGCGGCAAATTTTTCTTGGCCCCTCCACCAGTTGGATGTCAAGAATGCCTTCCTCCATGGTGATCTAGAGGAAGAGGTCTACATGATAGGCCCTCCGGGGTTCAGTCCGATTGGGAGTAAGGAACTTGTGTGCAGACTGAAGAAAGCCTTGTATGGGCTTAAAAAGTCACCAAGGGCTTGGTTCGAAAGGTTCAGTTCCGCAGTCAAGAAGATTGGCTACTCGCAGAGTCAGGCGGACCACACTCTCTTCATTAAGAGATGTCAAGGTCGTCTTACTGCTCTTATTGTGTATGTGGATGATATCGTGGTCACAGGAGATGACCCAGATGAGGTTTGCAGATTGAAAAAATACCTCGGCACAGAGTTCGAAATCAAGGATCTGGAAACCTTGAGATACTTTCTGGGCATTGAGGTTGCTAGGTCAAAGCAGGGTGTGTTCATCTCACAAAGAAAGTATGTACTTGATCTCCTTCGAGAGTCAGGAAACTTGGGAGCTAAACCAGCCGATACGCCTATAGAGCAGCAACATCGGCTGAACCTTGTTGGTGGGGATCCCATTGCTGATACAGGCCAGTTCCAGAGACTTGTTGGGCGTCTCATCTACCTTTCGCTGACACGACCAGATATTGCATATGCAGTCAGTGTCATCAGTCAGTTCATGCATGCCCCTCGCTCTCCACATCTTGAAGCAGCACACCGAGTGTTACGCTATCTTAAGGGGGCTCCTGGGAAGGGTATCCTGTTTAGTAAGAATGGACACCTGCGAGTTGAAGCTTATACAGACGCTGACTGGGCAGGTTCAGTCACTGACAGACGTTCCACATCAGGGTACTGCACGTATGTGGGAGGTAATCTGGTGTCTTGGCGCAGCAAGAAGCAACCAGTTGTCGCCCGCTCCAGTGACGAAGCAGAGTACCGTTCTATGGCTCATGGTGTATGTGAGCTTCTATGGTTGAAGACTATGCTCAGTGAGCTCGGATATCCTGTCAAAGGGTCTATGCAACTGTATTGTGACAATAAAGCAGCCATCAGCATTGCTCATAATCCAGTTCAACACGACAGGACAAAGCACATTGAGGTAGACCGTCACTTCATCAAAGAGAAGCTTGGTCAGGGACTTATTTGCACACCGTATGTCCATACTGCTGATCAAGTTGCAGATGTGTTAACTAAAGGTGTTACTAAAGGGATCTTAGAGCACCTGTTATCCAAGCTGGGCATGATAGATATCTTCGCACCAGCTTGAGGGGGAGTGTTGTCAGGGACCTACTTGTAATATCTTATATTCTACAGGGGGCCTTTGGAATATTGTAAAACTTTACTTAATATATATATTGGGTGAAATCGTGTAGGTTATTCTAAGCTCTACACGATTTCTCCTCTTCCCCCAATTCTCTTCTCTTCTCCTCTCGTCCATCTCTAACCCTAATCTCTTATCTTGGTTACGATCCAAGATTACAACAGATAAAATCCTAGATCAGCATAGAACGTGGACTAGTGTTCCCACTGTCACTATACGAAGCATGATTCGCCCAGTTGGCTGGTTTACCGTATAAATCCCAACAATAATCCACTGTATGGCCATTCATATCACAGTGTGTACAATGACGAGGTCCACCACGCTCTCGTCCACGACCACCACAGGAGTCGCGATCTTCTCTACCACCTCTACCACCACCATGCCCTCTACCACGACCACCAGAAACCACCAGCCCTGATTTGTCAGCAGAACCACCACCAACCTCTGATACCGAGGCACACTGAAGTCGAGCAAAAACTTCAGTCATATTAGGGAGTTCCCTACTCCCAGGCCTCAAGACTTGGGAGGTTGTGGGTTCAAGTCTCCAGTGGAGTGTATTCCCGTTGAGGAGGCGTGCTAGCAGATGGTGTGTTCCTGTGTACGTGTTATGTTGGCCCGACCCCATTGGTATACATAGTTGTTTCACCTTTCCCCAACATGTCGATCTTTTGGGGTAAATGGTTGTTTAACAACTATAACTACAAGTGCACATTTGATATGGTTAGAAATTTTAGAATGGGAGGATGAACTCCATGGTGAGGGGATCATCCTCATAAAAAATCAGCTCCAATACTATATCTATTTTATAACGAACGAACCCCTTAGAGGGTGTTCCATGATTTTTTACCCAAACTGCCCCTACTTAATTTATCATACAAAAAGATATGTAGTATTCAAGTACTTTTTAGTTTTTTCCTATTTGCCTTTTCCAACAATAATTAAACCTATCATAGTCAGTGCAGACTTTTCAAAACTACCCCTTCACTTGCCTCAGACTTCAAAACTGGCCTCAATTCTGAAAAAAAAAACAATATTTCCCTAATTCTCTCCCTTGGATTGCAAAATTTCTGAAATCGTTCCCTCATAATCTTCAAAAATTACCCCTTAGTTTGCCAAAATTTTCAATTTTGTCATTTTCCAAAAATCTACCTACAATATTCGTTGCATGTTGAATATAAATAGGGGCCTTTTGGTAACTTAAAGAAGTCTTTTATACTGTAATGGTACTCACCCCTTTAAACTGTGGGCCCATGAGCCGTCACCATATCCTTTTTCTCCCAAAAATGCACCTCTAATAAACTATCATGCACGTACCGCCCTCTAGTATATATAGGAATTCTTTTGACATGCTTGTGTGGGGCCCGCATGGAGATAAATCAAAGGCTGATTTTTGATGAGGATGTTCTCATGTAAAACCAGCCTAATAATCCAGATTTTTGAGAAAAAACGTTTCCATGCTTTTGCTCCAAATCTGCACTCGCTTTAGCTCTCTTCTTGTCCAACTAAGCTTTGGCCTATGGGAGAACTTATGTGCCAATGTGTTGTTACCAAGCAACTAGTGGAGCTCATTTCTTTATTTTAGTGCGATAATGAATCAATTATGGTCATGAAAAGAACTGTTGCAAATATGCCATGTTATATTGTTATCTACTAATCTATATCTCACCCATCATGTATTTTCCAAATCTTTGCGGCATAACTATCTGATTATGACTTAGCTATCTTATTGGAGAGTTTTGCACTTATCCTTGATGTGTTGGTTATCTTTTTCTCAGGTGAAGCTTTAATTGAGATTCTCAGAGCTCTAAATGATACAAATAAAAGAATTACTGATTGGAATAATTATTTTGTGACCCCATGCTTTAGCTGGTCTCATGTCACTTGTAGGGATGGAAATGTCATATCCTTGTAAGTGCTTCCTTTTACTTCCATATTAAGCTGAAGAAGAATTTGTGATTTCAAAAATACATTCCAGCGAGCTTTCTCAGTAATGTACTACTATGAGTCCCCAGTTCCCATTTGATTGACATTGCTTTTTTGGATTTCAATTTTTGTATTTTTGCAGTATATTTAGTTTGTGAATGCTCTTTTGCAGGAGTTTGGCATCATTTGGATTCTCTGGAACTCTTTCACCTTCAATTACGAAACTAAAGTTTTTGGTTAGCTTGTAAGTTTTCTTATCATATAGTAGCATTTCTTATATGATGGGGCTGTATTCTGTAAAATTTGAGCACCCACAGAAGATACTGTTTTTTAGTTGTGTAGATTCTGTTTCATTAAAAGTACAAGATGGTGTGGACATAGTGCTTGTTGACAAAATAGATTATGCTTTCAAGTTCCATTTATATTCTAAAATTTGCTATATACTGCTATCACTAAATGGGATACCAAATTTTCTATGTATGAACGAGAATATCAATTGTTAATACTTTCTTAATCTTTTTTTTTTATGGGGTGTGTTTATATATATTGGGTTATTTTGACTGTCACGCTCCAAATCCGGGTGTCCAGACCTAACCCAAAAACCCATGAGTTGACCCATACCCGAATCCTGAGGTGATCTAAGAATGTTCACCAGTGGTCCAAACAGGTTAACTAGGCCCCTAGAGTTCATTCAAAGTCCAACTAAGTCCCATTCGGTCTCTAGGGTGAACCTGCTTAAAATAATCCTACGCGATGTTCAACTATGGAATGTCGCATTAAGTCCGTTAAATTCTCTAAATGATGTCCAAAACATTCCAATATAACATTATCCATTCTAAGTTAGTCTAAACCACTTAGGATGTGTCTAGGGTAGTCTAGGAAATCAAAGCGGGTCTAACCAAGTCAAACGAGTTAACTCGGTTGAGTCTCCAAAAATGTTGCATAAGAAATGTAGGACAGCAAGTTACTGTTTTGACCATAACTTCTTCGTTTGATGGAATTAACAAATGGGCCGTACCTTTTTGGAGAGGTCTTTCAATGACCTACAAAACGTTCTTCTGCTGGAAATCTCAGAAACGTCATCTTCCTGCCCCGAAAATGTCACTAGGCAGGAAAATTAATCAGGCAGATTCGTATTACTGTCAGTGTTTTGGTCACTACGGACAACACAGATGGAATTTCTGAAATTCATGAACATCGACGAAAAGCTAAGTGACACATCTTCAAAAAGTTCTTCTTCGGTGAAGTCCGGATCTGTCATCTACTAGGTCAGAAACGCAGTGCAAGACAAAAATAGTTCTGTCAGATTCGTGTCACTGTCAGTGTTTTGGTCACTACGGACAACACAGATGGAATTTCTGAAATCCGTGAACATCTCCGGAAAGCTAACTGACAAATCTTCAAAAAGTTATTTTTCAGCGAAGGCCGGATCTGTCATCTACTAGGTCAGAAACGTAGCACAAGACAGAAAAATAGTTGTCCATGTTGCACTTTTGAGCAAATTTGCTACTTAGGTCCGATATTCAACTGGGCACACTAAAGGTTATGTCTAATCCATTAATTCATATTTTAACCACATTTAACACATAAAATTCAGAAAACAAACATAGCATATCATAGAGTAATCATCAAGAAATCCAATCCATCAACCAAAAGAAAATGAGAACAACCTCTCAAAAATGAGCCAGAACAAGCCCAAACAAAGTAAAGTGAATCAAGATCTACAATAATTCTCTATCAACCAATCTCATGAGGCCATCTAGCCACTCTCCGAAATCTCCATACCCTCCTCAAAAGTATCCTCCAATGTCTCCTCGCCATCCGACTCCATCCATGTACCCACATCACCTGTCTCCTTTCCGATAACGTCTGAAAGTGCGGCAAAAGCTGTGAGTCCAAAAGGACCCAGTAGAACAACGGGTACACCCACATGTATTTCGAACTACCATATAATGATTCATATTTCAATCAACATGATATGCACCATATATAACGAAAACTAATCATATGGAATAATGTAATCAAGAACAAGAAT
The DNA here is from genome assembly GCA_035048495.1 of Euptelea pleiosperma. Lineage (NCBI taxonomy): Eukaryota > Viridiplantae > Streptophyta > Magnoliopsida > Ranunculales > Eupteleaceae > Euptelea > Euptelea pleiosperma. Next base: position 24,118,379 of record CM068552.1, on the reverse strand, counting down.
AATCACACCCGAGTCCCAACCCTCAACCCTCATTGGGTCTCCATCTCCTTCCCTCACTGGGAGTAGCCGTGAAGGCTCTTCTGTGGGATTTTCTGGGGTCATGCACCCTAGGGCTCTCTCTCCCTCATTCTTCATAAAAATTTCCAGCAACTTTCTCTCACCCAGAATCATCCCATACTCAAGAGAAAGATATAACTAACAATTAATCAAGATGATGAGATGAAATCATTATATCCCAAAATCAAGCAACCTAAAAGTCAACCTATGAGAGTATGGGCCACACGGTCTCATGGTTGGACTCCCTTATGGCTGATCCATTCATAATGATCCAAAAGAGATCTCTATGAGTGCATGGTCACATGGATTCAATCATGGGCTACCATTGCCGATTCCCTCATGGTGGTGCCATCCGATGTACTTGTAATAATAAGAAAAGAAAGAGGCACTAACAAATATGGGTATAAGATGATTACAAGGAACAAAATCACATCTTACATTCGGGAATACACATTCAAAAAAATAAAACCATACATGGAAGAATGAAATCACTAGTACGAAATACCTACCTCTTTGGGAAATACCTATCCTGTTTGAGTATCTGTATATGGCAGATGGTGTGTGAGATTCTTTGGCTGAGGATGCTCCTATCGTAACTAGGTTTTGATGCACCAAGTTCGTTGAGCCTCTTTTGTGATAATAAGGCAACTATTAGTGTAAATTATAATCCTGTACAACATGATAGAACCAAGCATATTTGAAGTTTATCGGCATTTTATTAGAGAAAATTTGAAGACTAGCCAAATTTGTACACCATTTGTGAGGTCAGAGGAGCAAAGTAGCAGGCATTCTTACCAAAGGTGTTGCCAAGGCTAGATTGGCTGGGATTTTATGCAAGTTGGGCATGACTAATATATGTACCAACTTGAGGGAGAGTGTTAAAAATGGCATAGCTGTAATTGTTCAGTTTATGTAGGGGCAATTTTGTCAATTCTGTTTTATTATAAAGTATAAATATATAGAGGGAGCTGGACCACTTTAACGTCACCCATTCCTAAAATCTTACTTTTCTTTCTTTTTTTCTTTTCTCATTATCAAATCCTAAACCTAAGAATAAATTAGGGTATATATTTCATCATTCTTGGGAGCCATTATGATTAACAAATCGATGCCCCATTAGCCTGTCACAGTGGGTTCAACCGGAGTATTTTGCCTGCATTTAATATCTATGTATGCAACCTTGTCACACCCCTCACATATGCGAAATACTTGTGTGAGGAGCTTCATGCAGCACTAATCCATTTCAAGACCTAATTTGCAGGATACAATTAACGCCGATGACATTTTCTTTGTCCTAGAGATATAAGACGAACATTAATATGAGAACCTAAAACAAATTGCAATTAAGTTTTGAAACTCAATACCATTATTTGCCAGTGCAAACTTTCCATAATGCCTAAAGGAACTTTCCAAAATCATGTTTAATTTCTTCTGGGATGTACACATTCTAAAGAAGCTCGCAAACTAAATTTGGGATTGAGACTGGATAAAATATTAATATAATGCCTTGTCCCAACTAGTTGGGGTTGGCATCATGAATCCTATTTCTCCATTCAATTTTATCTTGTGTTGTATCTTTAGGTAAGGCAGTTTCCTTTAGATATTATCTTCTTCCATCCACACCATTTTCAGCTTTGCTCTTGCCATTTTATAGCCAACCTACAGCATACCCCTCTTCTTGCTGTTGTTGTCATTAGTCTTAAGATGAGTGTTCTAATTAAAACAGAACACTTTTAAGCTATGATACCTGGATACTTGTAAATGGCCATCGTATCCGTATCGACACGACACCGGATACTCCTCTGATACGTATCCCCACGTATCCTTCATAAAAAAGTTGAAAAAATTAGAAAAAATTAAAATTTTGAACTACAAAATAGGATACTTGTATCCGTATCCGTGTCCCTGATTTTGAAAAATGTCGAGTCGTATCCCTGCTTCCCGTATCGGCATCATAGCTTTTAAGTGCATGCTTGGGAATACACGTACTGGTATTTATTGAGTTGGTAGGAATGTGCACACTCTCAATCTAGAGAAACTACATACAGTCCAAGCACCAACTGATCGGCATAGTATAGTACTGTTGTATACATGTTGAGTGCAAGTGGTCATTTGTCTTTTTAGAGGTAACCCAGACCCAGAGTACTATTGATTCCTAATACCATCCCGATTTGATGCTCATGATCATGCTTTCCCAGTATGCACGTGAGAAAGTGGTTTTGCACACACAGTCACAATCTACCTGTAGGAGTGAGGGCTTCATCATGTGAACAAGTTCCAAGAACATTTTCAGTGAGGAATTCTCTTCTGCTACCTCTCTATCCATATAAAGTCATTGGTCATACGAAAGGACCAATTGTGAGCTATTTTATCTGTTGGTGGTTATAATTGTCTAGTATGGGTGCTAGAACCCCAAATGTCCAGGTATAAAGACATGGCTGTATAGTTATTATTTTAATATTTTCTAATATTATATCACTTGTTATTTTTATAACTTAAGAAATAATTTATGGTTTTTAAGTTTTTGTGGATATAGAATAATCCAATACAGCTAAGCCATGACCGACATGGATCCCAGATCCATACCCATACCTATGTTAAGTTGTGTGGACACGAGTACCATTGGGGATTTTGAGGGATGCAGATAACATATATCCTGGTTAGCTGACAAACATTGTAACCCCAACTGTCATAGTGCCTCAATAGGTTTGATACCACACCTATCCAATCCCGATGGCCCAAATTCCAGGGCTAGGTTGTAGGTATTCAGCCAGTGTAGAGCTATTTTGTAACTGAGTGGCTAATCAACTCACACTGATCCGGACAGGCTAACTAATTCAGTATTTTTAATAGTCCAAGGACGTGTGTCTGTAGTGCACAAAACTAAGTGTAAAAAAAATGTGTCTAGACATCACAATTCCAAAACATGATGGTCAATGAAAATTTCCTTTTTTTGGCCAAATATTCCAACAAATTAGGCTTATTAAACAGCCTTTGCTATTTGCAGATGCCTGTTTCTGAAATTTCAGAAAATCATACATCTTTGTCTGAAGTTTCTAGATCGCTGTTCTGAAAATTTAAGAAGTATAAGTTTCTCTACTTGAGATTAATTTCTTTTATTTTTGTTAGTTCTTTTGCTTGATATAGATTTTATGTTTCTTCTTTTCAATTCCTATACACAATAATAAATTTGATTTCCCATGGTCAACTGGTATTCTATTTAATCTCCAGTTTTCATTTGCTGAATTCATGTTGTTTTAGTGTTAGGGTTCCTCCTTCCAATCAATTCTTCAGTTACCATGTAAATGTTACTTCCACATATTTTTTTTCCGAGTGTTTACTTAGTCAAAGTAATCTCTTATTAGGGTCCCACTCGGTTTGTCTCGGCTGCAACATGATAACATCCATGGTTCTTGAACCATGTGATCATTAGTGTTTTAATAATGAGGTATGTGCGGGTAACTTAATTAACTATCTTTTTTTTTTAAACATCTACATAAGAAACATAAGAAGGGCGTTTTGGGCAAATTAGGGGCAATTTTGAGATTTCATCTGTTTTTAACGCAAGAAGGGCCTTCTCTCATTATATAGTAGAATAGATGGTACATCTTATCAACCTGGACTGTCTAATCTCTGGACCCCAAGTGGAGACTTCTTAGATTGAAATTCAGCTCGATCGATGATTTTAACCATCCAATAGATTGACCTTTTTTAAGATCGGCACGCTTATGTTTCTAGTCAAAAAACAACTAATTGGTTGGATGGTTAAAATCGTTTGGTGTGGCTAACTTTTGGCCTAACTGTAGATGTGATCCACAAATTGGACATTTTGATTGACTAGACTACTTCCCCCATGTTTGGTAGAGGCCTATACTATTGAAAGCATGCTAGTCTCAATACTACCACTTACGATGGTACCTTATCTATATTACACAATGGTGCTTATACTTATGAACTTGAACTTTTCAATCAGTGGGACACTAATAAGAGATCACTTTGACTGAAAATCAGCTTGATTGGATGACTTCAACCACAAGATAAATTACAAAGAGTCAAAAACATGGGCCCATAATGGATGATTTGTAGATGTTTAATCGTAAATCTAAATTATGGTTGATGTAGTATAGATTTGATTTAGATCTACGGTTCAAATCTTAGATCTAAGATAGACTTATATTTAAAACTGTGTATTACGGTAAAAATTTGTTCTTAATTGAAATTGAAATAACTAAATTTCAACTAACTTATTTAATTAAATTTTTTTAAAATAAAACAAAGGTAAAATTACATTCGAAGTTTCAACCTTAATTTAGTATAGACAAGTATTTTAGTGGATATAGGATCTATGTCGATGATCTATTTTGCGTATAAAGTATCAAATAGTATCTATTTGTATATGTTAGTAGGTATTTTTTTTTTATAAGTTTTAAGTATAAATTTATTAATAAAGGCAAAAGCCGAAACAAGGTAACAACAAAGATAACAGCTATATAGGTCGAGAAGACCTACTGAGAGCTGAAAAATAAAGAAAAAAAACCAAACAACAACCGAAGACAGCCATCAAGCGTCCTTGGCGCAAAGGACATCCCAACGGAAGACAAGATCTTCGAAGAAGATGCCTCTACACTCCCAGAACAACTTCGACCAAAGGAATAACAACCCTTTGATACTAAGAATCATTTCTGAAACATCCCCGCTCTTATCTTCAAAGATTCTCTTGTTCCTCTCCCTCCATAGACCCCACGCAATCGCAAGAGGAAGCATCCTCCAAAAAATACGGCCGCTAGAGGAGAAAGCTTGAATGCGCCAGCTGAAAAGAAGATCCAAAAAGGATTTCGGCATCACCCACAAAATTCCGAACTCTGAAAGAAAAGTGGACCAAATCTCCCTAGCCACTGCACAATGCAATAGGAAATGATTGACAGATTCCCCATTATTCTTACACAGATCAAAATTTGGTAATAATAATCCCTCTTGATATCAAGTGATCCACTGTCAAAATCGTCTCCAAAGAAGCCAGCCACACAAAGAAAGCCATCTGGGATGGGATGTTCGATCTCCAAACCTAGGAATCGGGGTTACAAGGACCATCCGTGGTAGCCAGTCTCTCGTAAAAGGAATGACTGTAAACTCACTTCCCTTGGTCCAGATCCAAACTCGCTTGTCCTGAACGAAGGGCTGTAACTGAACTTTGTCGAACCGAGCTAAGAGTCTAGATAGAGGTTCAATTTTCCAATCGTTAAGATTCTGCCTGAAGCCGGAGTTCCACCCCCATCTAGACAACAATCACAAATAGATCCTGACATAATCTCGGAAAGCGAGAGCCGACAGGAGATCCAGGAAATCAATTTCGAGATATATATCAATAGGTATTGGTGTGTATTAGTGAGAAAATATGTACTTTTTTTTAATATAACTGATTGTAGGGGTCATTTAATTGCTTTAAACATCTTTTATAAGCATATTTGTGCATTAAATTCATTATTTTGAGTTTGTTTCGGTTTGTCTCGTCAATTTACCAATGTTGCGAGAATGTTTCATTCCATCTCGAGGTTTGTCTCAGTTTTTCACCTGACCGTGACATACCCCGAGGTTTTAAACCTTGATTACATGTTAGAACAATTCCAAAGGTTTTGCAAATTTCATGAGAAGTGAGAACAATCCAATTTACATTTGCATCTCTGTAATCTAGTGAGTTTAGCAGATAACAAAGTTCGGACATTGTCATTTGTTTAGTTTTGTGTTATTGGTTCATGTCCTCAAGGAACACAGTTACTTTGAATACATTATTCAGAAAAGAATCATAACCTGTCATCTACTTTATGCAGGGAATTACAGAATAATTATCTGTCTGGTTTATTACCTGCTTACCTTGGCAGTATGGCACACCTGCAAAACCTGAATCTGGCAAACAATAGTTTCAGTGGTTCTATACCCATTACATGGGGTCAACTTGCCGACCTAAAGCATTTGTAAGACTGCTGCTTTGTTTTTTGTAAAGTCGAGTTTTCGATGCTAAACCTTGTATGTTCATCCATCTCATATATTTAGAGTTCAAACTTCCACACATTCTAATTTCCTGGATCTCATTACTATAGTTATTTTGCATATGGTGCAAGTCTCCTTTTGTAAGTGAAACATTTCAACTGGATTAAAGCATAAATTTGGTTATGAAAAATCATTTGCATATTTCAGTTTCCTTTGGTTCTGAACAAAAATATTACCTTTAATTCAGGGTAATAAGCAGGAACAGCTTAACTGGGTATATTCCAGAGTCAATTACGAATATTACAGGGTTAAAAGAACTGTAAGAAACCTCTATGTACCTTCTTATGTGGTTGTTTGTGGTATTTCTTACTTTTACCATGATTTTTTCTCTTCTTCAATATTCATGTATTCATTATAATTATGAGTTTTTACTGTTCACAGGGATCTTTCATCCAACAATATGATTGGGAGAATTCCAACACAACTGTTTTCAGTTCCCACATTTAAGTAAATCAACCCGATATTTCTTATTATGTCGTTTCATTTTTGTTAACAGATTGTTATTAAAAGTTTTTGTTAAACAGCTGCACAGGTTATGATTGTATTTGAGTGTTTGTTTATTAATGTGGATTAGTTTGGAAACGTCTTTAGTTATTTATTTAATACCACCCACCACTCATACGGGCTCACATCCTGTAATTACTTTTTTCTGTTTCTGTCAATGTGCCACAATAAGTTCATATTGTTGAGATTGTCATGTCCCGATTGTTGTTATCATGAAAGTAAAGAACTGAATTTAGCTTTTATCTGCATATAATGTCATTTGTCTCGTGATACTACACAAATTTCTTATCAGCAATAATAAATATCATTTGAAAGTGAAAAGCAAGAAGAGAAAGCATTAGGAAGGAATTTCAAAGAAACACAGAAGAAGGCTTGTTTAACAATTTTAAATAAATATTTTCGAACTATTGATGCCATGGTTAGGAGGTACCAGCTGTAGTAGAGTCTTAAAAACTTGAAACTTGATTCTTACGGGATGGGCCTTCCAGTCCAAGTCGACTCAAGTTGATCAATCGTTTGATAGAAAAATTATAATGTCCTTCTCTGAATGAATTCACCATTAATGGCAATCCAGTTCAGGTATCATACTAAAAGATTTCATAGTAGACTAACATCACTTTCAAAAGCAAAGTAGATAAGTATAAGAAAAAGAACAAGAAAAGTAAAGTGAAAAATGTGAAAGTATGTACCACTTTCTACTTTTTCATGAACTATTCTGGTTGCACAACTGATATGCACATGCTAAAAATGTACTATCATCATGTTAAAGCCTTATCCCAACTATTTGAAGTTAGCAACGACTCCTGTTCATTCAGTTCTATCTAGAGCCATATCTTCTGTCAGAACGCATCTTTAAACCTTTTCTCACTGCCTCAATCTACATCCTTTCCGGCTTTCCCTCACTCTTTTAGAGCCTTCAACATTCATGTTCTTTCTCACTGGTGAAGAGTAGAAGGTTTAGAAAGGAAAGGCCAGAGGAGAAATGATGAAAGTGCAAGTACAACTACAAAAACTACAGTACAAACTAAAAACTAGAAATGTTATCTGGTATGTTGAATATATACTGGTAGAAACTTTTTATATATAATGGTAGATTTTTCATTTCTAGTATGTTTTACTCTTGAGAGGTGCCTGACTAGTTTGGTGGCAAAGATGTTTTATTTAGGATTATGATCTATGGTGATTATCATACACATTGTGAAGGTAATTTCCATCAAATTTACCATCTTAGGGTCTGTTTGATGATCATTTTGATTTATCTGATTTTCCGCTGTTCAATTATCTTGTCTTCTAGAAAGCGGGCCCCACTGCCTAGTTAACTGCCAAAACATGGTTTGAGGAACAACTCAATTTAGGAAGATATGAACGGTACCAGAAACTTGGGAAGATATTCACAATGTAAAACAGAATGAAATAGATATTCAAAAGTGAATTATTATTTTCCAGTCTGAAGCAAATCAAAAAGAGACTTAGGTAGGTGGTGCCACCCTTAGGAATGTTCCTGTGGGGATGCCCAAGGTACTAAACTCCGATTTCACTCTAAACTTCCCTCAGTTAAAATTTGGAATTAATTCGAAGAAGTTCAATTCGACTTGAAAAAGTTCTTTAAACATTTGCCAACATAGAGCAGTTTGGTGATGTTGTTGGAGTGTGTTGTTTGGCTATGTGGCCATCACTCTTCCTCTGTTAGACATGCGGACCTTTTGATATACATTGTTTCACCTCCCTCTAATAGCTTAAGCTTTTAGAGTAAAGTGGCTGTCAACATTGGTATTAGAGCAGGAGGTCACAGTAGGTCATGGGTTCAAGTCCTCAGTATAAAGTACTGAGGGGGGATGTTGTTGGAGTGTGTTGTTTAGCTGTGCGGCCAACACTTCCCTTTGATATACATTGTTTCACCTCCCTCTAACACCTTAAGCTTTTAGAGTAAAGTGGCTGTCAACATGGAGAGAGAGAATTGGGGAGAAAGAGAGAATTGTATGGAGAAAAAATCATCTCTCTCCATGTGTCCCCTAATATATATAAAACAAAAAAATAAGGAAAATTACTAAAATACCCCTCAGATCATTCGAACATTCTTCATTGGGGTCCTGATGGCCTTCGGCCCGGTACATTTATTACATTAACACTCCCCCTCGAGCTAGAGCATATAAATGCCCAACTTGGAACATAAAAATGCACTCCTTACACGACCTATAGGTAAACAAATCAGTATAGGTGGAAAAAACTACCACAACGAATAAGAAGAGAACTAGGGTTTTACAACCAAGCCCTAGACTCGGATATTCTTTCACAGGAACAAAAAATAGAAGGAAAGAAGAAGAAGATAAAGAAGGAGAAGAAGAAACCCTAGATTTGGATCAGTGCTCTGATACCATGTTAGGAAAATAAGGTTTGCAGAAGATTAAGAGAATCGGGGAAAGGAGAGAATCGTATGGAGCTAAAGTCATCTCACTCTTCATATGTCCGTCCCTTAATATATATAAAATAAAACAATAAGGGAAAACTACCGATATACCCCTAAAATCGTATGGACATTCTCGGTGGGCCCAACCCCGGAACCCTTGGTGGCCTTCGGCCCAGTACATTTATTACATTAACATGTGATATGATGAATTTACTCATTCGAAATATTAATTTGACTTTAATATATGAAAGAAGAATAAAATTACAAAGAAAAATAGTTTTTACTGATGAACAACTTGAAAATACGCAACCCTATAAGCATTTGATCTTGATTTCAACCCTTACAAGTTTTTATTGACTCAAATTCTTAATGATGTGTTCACTTTTCACCTAAGAACCTCCCAAAAGCAAGGAAATGTGGAAAAAATAGGGATAAATGTGTTATAAACACTTCTCATCTATTTTAAAGTTGTAGATAATAAAATTCACCAAAATATTACAAGTAAACTTTTCCTCAACAAGTCAAAAATCGATAAAATACAACAAAATTCACCAGAACATTGACTAATTTTAAAACCATGGGGGGTGTCACCTAGAAAAAAGACATGATAAATAGGTCAAATTGGATCAAAAGAAGAAGAGACATATAAGTTGATAAAACATACCAAGAGATAGACAATAATTGTTAAACACCATTTACCCCAAAAGATAAATCTGTTGGGGAAAGGCGAAACAACTATGTATACCAACAAGTCGTCGGGCCAACACAACACGTGCGTAGGACTACACCATCTGCTAACACGCCCCCTCAGCGGGCGCGACCTCCCAGGCATTAAGGCTTTGATTCCATGTTAAACAACCATTTACCCAAAAGTTCAACCTGTTGGGGACCTAGTCACAAAAATCTCCGATTTTTCGAATTCACGAATCAATCAACGATTAATCGGCAAGATCTCCGATTAATAAAAAAAACTTGGCGATTAATCTGCAATTTTGCCGAATTTTGCCAATTAATTGACTGAGACCCATTTTTTCCCCTTTTGATTTCTATTTTCGAATTATGAATCATATATCAAGCTTATGAGTTATGACATTATTATGGAATTATATATGTGCTTTTCATCATATAAATGTGTTTTGTTAAAAACAACATTTCTAACTTGGAAAATGCCATGATATTTTTTTATTCTTTTATTTTTGCCGATTTCTGTCAATTTTTACCGAATTTATCCGAATTTTCCCGACTTGACCCCTTGCCGCTTTATTCCCGAATCCCGACTTTGTGACTATGGTTGGGGAAAGGTGAAACAACTATGTATACCAACGAGTCGTCGGGCCAACACAACACATGCGTAGGAATACACCATCCGCTAACATCGTCGGGCCAACACAGTACATGCGTAGGAATACACCATCCGCTAATAGTAATCTCACTGGGATCTGATCCAAATAGAAGCTCTAGTTCATTTGAAATTCGATGGAAAGGCTGGTGGAGATGTAGGAACTTTTTAAGAATGACAAATGATGGTATTCTTAAGGAGTATTTGGGGTCAATGGGGGCAGCAGACTATAATGAAGTGGAAGCATGATCTTTCTCCAAGGCCTCAAAATTCTCAAGGACCAATGGCTAGGGCGTCATATGTTAGAAGGTGATTCTTGAGCATGATTAAATGGGCCAAAGCAGATGAGGACAGCCCATGGAGGCCTGCTCACTATATTTCCTATACTTCATGAATATAGTAGGTGGTGCCACTCTTCCGTAGCATTTGTATTTCTTATACTTCATGAATATAGTATCTGGTTATTTATCAAAAAAATAAGATAAAAACAAGGAAGTGAAAACGAAGTTGAAACAACTGAAAATTGTCACATTTTTTTAGTATATCATTTTATAGTCGATGGTTGACAAGGTTATTCTGTCAGTTTTACAGGAACCCATCTTGATTGTGGCTCTAGCTTGCAGCAACCTTGTGTCTCAAGCTCTTCTATACCAGGTTAGTTTTTTTCACTGGTGTATGATATTCCTTCCTCTCTCTCCAAGTTTGAATTACATCTAATTATTTTCTATGCTGGCAGCTTCAATGAGCAAGTCGAAACTTCGAGTTGTGGTCAGTGCTGCAGCGTGTGGTGCATTCCTACTTCTGTCCATTGGGGCTATCTTTGTACATCGATACTGTCAAGTGCATGAAAAACATGATGTTTTTGTTGATGTTGCTGGTAAGTTGTGTTTTCCTATCTATTTTGCATTTATTACATGTAAATATTGGCCTTAATCGTTTTGTAATATGAAGTGGTTATTTGACATCACTCTAAACGTAGCTGTAGCTGCCTCCCTGATCCGAGGAACTTGTGTAAACAATCCATGATTATTGGTTCTGCCTTGGTTGGTCTTTATGAAAATAACAAAGATTCAATGCAGAAAAGGCACTATAGGAGAAGGATGGAATGAGCATTGATTTTCAAATAGAGATTTCTATTTTCGTTTATTCTTACAAGAAACAATCGAACAGTTTGTGTTGCATTGGAGAGTGTGATCATTGGATAGTTTTTAGTTGATGTTAATTAATGTGCTTCATATTTCTATCATTCAAATTCATGCTGGGTGTCATATAGCATGGGATTTCTTCTGCTCTACAAGAGGCCATGATAGAGTCAACTTAGCTGCCAACCTTGGTCCTGTGGTGTCTTATTTGTATTCAGAACCAGTCAGTTGCTCCATCTCATTGTAACCAGAACAACCAAACTGGAGTATAATGCTAACGCTATAATAGATGGCTCGTCCATCCAGGTGCTCACTGGAGGCCCTATTATAGTTGTTTTATGAGGACTCAATCAATTTCCATACCTCTATTAATAACCCTGGTAGTCAACCTTACTACATTTTACTTTTTGAAATTAAGGATGAAGTTTGTATGTTATGTGCTTCACTGGAGCATATGATGAACTATTCCAGCTATACCGGGATCTTTTGCAATTTTACTTTAATATTCGGTCCATGCTGATGTTGTTTCTATACGTCTTACCTAATTTTATCATTTCTGTTTTTCCTAAAAAGCAGGCATTCTGATTTATGGTAATTTATTTTCTGAGATGGCACATCATTGAGTGCTCCTGCTGGAACTAAACCTCTGGCATTTTCTATCACAGGTGAAAATGAATGCAAAATTTGCTTTGGACAATTGAGAAAATTTTCATGGCGTGAGCTCCAATTTGCAACAGATAATTTCAGTGAGAATAACGTCATTGGGCAGGGGGGCTTTGGAAAAGTTTACAAAGGTGTTCTCTTAGACAATACAAAGGTTGCCGTCAAACGTCTAACTGACTATCATAATCCTGGTGGAGAGGCTGCATTCCAGAGGGAAATTGAACTGATAAGCGTAGCTGTTCATCGGAATCTTCTTCAGTTGATTGGGTTCTGTACCACCTCATCAGAGAGAATTCTTGTTTACCCATTCATGCAAAATCGCAGTGTTGCATATCGCTTACGAGGTATCTTCTTAATGAGCTGTAATCAATTCTATGATTCCATCCTTTTTCTAATCTATTCTATTGGTAGAATATTAGCTTATGGTCCATATTTATTTACCTTAACTTCTATAAATAATGTTATCTTTATGGTGGTGAATTATATATATCTTCTGAGTTCTGATAAATATTAGCTGCAGAGCTTCATATGCTTTAGGATTTCTGTACATCGACCTTTCTGACATGTACCTGGCACATCAATGTTTTTAAGAAAATGAAGTGTTCTTTTTTACATGTCTTACCAGCTATTTTTGAATCTTCGATTGAACTCCACATCTCATTTTTCTGTGTTTTGCTCAATAAGATCTTTCCTTTCATGTTATTTATATTGTCTGACTAAATGCTGTTATTGGAGTGTGTCGTGTGGTTACGTGGCCAGCACTCCGCCTCTGTTGCACCTGTGGACCTTCTGATATACATAGTTACGCCTCCCTCTAACAGCTTAAGCTTTTAGAGTAAAGTGGTTGTCAACAAAGACTTGCATCCATCCACTCTGTGCATCAATAGTAACAGTGCTTCTGTTACTTTAAATTTATGGAAAAGTACTTATATCCCTATTTTGATTTTCAATATTCAAACAACCTAAAATTTCATTGTCTGCAAATACCCAAAGAGTGGTTAATGCAAACTTCTCCCTTTTAAAACTTTTTATTGATAAAAAAAACTTTATCTCTCCTTTAGGTTTAGTATCTGATTCAAAAAAATGTGAAGATAGAAGTAATAAAACTTTAAAATCTCTATCATTCCAATGAAACTGCCATCTATGGTTTAAAGTCTGGTCGAGACTGAGCAGATCCTTATGTGAATAAGAAACTTTGTCAGGTATTGAATGTCGTAATTTTTTGAAATATGTCGGTTTTGCAAGAAACCAACACGTAAATCAACTAACATTTCTTTTTGGAAAAATTTACGCACGAAATCATTGTTCATTTTGATGAATAGTTTTCTTGTTCGAAAATTATAAATTGCAAGAGATATTGTATTATTTCAAGTATTTCATTGAAAATTTGACCAACAAAAATAAAACAAAAGTAACCAGATTTGAGCATTGTTTGGGGTACTCTAATCAAATGGCAAGAAATTACCAATTAGTATATTTTTTGTGTGTAGGTCTGGACATAAAGGAGTGGCTAAATTCTTGGTCTCAACGGGCCTCCAATAGTGTGCCACGTGGCATTTTTGGGGTGGACATCAGCGTTTGATGTCTGTAGATATCCCAAACAAAGATTAGACTACCCATCAGGTGACACCCCGCACATCGGATGGTGACCCATGCAACATGTCTATCAGACGGCACTCACATGACAGGCGGTAACCCGCGCAACGTATCCATCAGACGACACCCCGCACATCGGATGGTGACCCATGCAACTTGTTTATCAAACGGCACTCGCACGTCAGGTGGTGACCCGCGCAACATATCCATCAGACGACACCCCGCACATCGGATGGTGACCCATGCAACTTGTCTAGCAAGACGGCACTCGCACGTCAGGTAGTGACCCGCACAACGCATTTATCAGACGATACCCGTACGTCAGACAACATGGTATATCAATGTCTTCCATTCACAAAGTGCCAATTCGGTACTTGCATATAGCGCTAAGACGGTAGTCTTGCTTGCGCAAGGGTCATGTGCCCGCTAATAGAAATTCGATTTTTACACACGCTAGCATGGGGGTCATAGATAAATCGTAAGATTGGCGGGGCAAGTGTATGAGCGGTCGGTTAGAGACAATCTTGTTCGCAAAACCACTAAAATACATGGGAACAGGATACTCGTTTGATTGACCGCCTTCTGGACAGCACAATGGCACTGTAGCATGTCACGTGTCCGATCAAAGGGTCGTCATCAAGATACGACGGCGCCACCTTTGATCCACGTGGCACAATACAGGTACACTAATGATTGTCAAATTAATGACAATCATGCCCTCTTAACCTTCAACCCTCCACTATAAATAGAGGAGAGGGTTGAAGGAAAAGGGGGGGGGGGGGGGGGAGGGAAGACTCTGAAGCCAATATGTTATCTTGATCTCCTACATTGTTCCTTTCTAGCCTCTCCTATTAATCTTCCTTTTTGTGGTCTCTACAACCGTTTAGTCCGCAGAACTCTGGACTCAGATGGCATGGATTCCTCTTTTCTGTTGGTTATCGTTGGGTGTTTACCATCAAATATCTTCCTGATGGTATGGTTGAGCGCGTTAAGGTGTGCTTGGTTGCTAAGGGCTATACTTAGACGTTTGGTTAGACGTTTGGTGTGGATTATTTGGAGACCTTCTCCTCGGTTGCTCGTTTGAACTCTATTCGAGTTCTTATTTCAACGGCCGTATGCTGTGATTGGCCACTGTACCAGTTGGACATCAAGAATGCCTTCTTACATGGTGACTTACAGGAGGAGGTGTACATGGAGCAACCGCTTGGATATATACATTCTGGACAGCCCTCATTAGTTTGTCGCCTCAAAAAGGTGATTTATAGACTGAAACAATCACCGCATGCCTGGTTTGATAAATTCAGTTCGGTTGTGTTACGTTATGGGTTCATTCGCTCCGTGTCTGATCACTCCGTGTTTGCCAAAACATCGTCTTCTGGGGTTATTTGTTTGATCGTATATGTGGATGATATCATCATCACCAGCAGTGATTCTAGAGGCATCTCTGATTTGAAAACCTATTTGTCACAGCAGTTCATACCAAGGACTTGGCCCTCCGGTATTTTTTGGGCATTGAAGTTGCTCGGTCCAAGACAGGCATCACACTTTCGCAGCGCAAGTATGTGCTAGATCTTCTCTTTGAGACTGGTACCCTTGGTTCCAAACCAGTTGACACCCTATGGATCCCACGGTTAAGCTTGATGCTGAACATGGGGAGGTTTATGGGGATCTTGGTCAGTATTGTCGGTTGGTTGGGAAGCTTATCTATCTTATGGTTACACGTCTAGACATCACATTTTCTGTTGGGGTAGTTAGTCAGTTTGTACATGCCCACGACAGCCCCATTGGCATGCTGTTATCCGTATATTGCGTTATCTAAAAGGTTCTCCAGGAAATAGATTGCTGTATCGCCTGTCCAAGTCTGTAACTGTTACTGAATTGTCTAATGCTAATTGGCCTGGTAGTCACATTGATCGTCGCTCTACCTCAGGCTATTGTACATTTGTTGGTGGGAATCTTGTTACTTGGCGTAGTAAGAAGCAAAGTGTTGTTGCTTGTTCCAGTGCCGAAGCAGAGTATAGAGCTATGGCACACACGGCATGTGAGATGGTGTGGGTTCAGTCGTTAAAGAAATGGGGTATGTGGTTCCTTCTCCTAAGCCAATGTACTGTGACAATCAAGCAGCCAGTTACATTGCCAGCAACCCAGTATTGCATGAGAGAACCAAGCATATCGAAGTTGATTGTCACTTCATCCGTAACATGGTCTTGAGTAAACGAATCACCACACCATATATCACTTCCGCAAATCATTTGGGTGGTGTGTTGACGAAGGCCTTACCTCGTTCGTTTTTTTCTACTTTGTGTACCAAGCTGGGCATGTTTGATATGTACGCTCCAGCTTGAGGGGGAGTGTTAGAGTTTCTCTATGTAACGTGTGGGTGTGTGGGTGTGATAGGTGGGTGTAACTAAAGCTTCTTAGATACACCCACTTAAGTGGGACACATATATATAATAACAAGAGGAGGCCGAACAACCTAGTTCGACTCCAACTCTCATTCTCTCCATCTCTCTCCCTCTCTCAAACCCTAATACTATGAAATCTAACAGATACATTAGGGATAAAAGCCCTACTTCAATTATTTAACGCTTTAAGAGAAACTGGACTCAGGAAATCGGCCACTAGTTGGGAAGGTTTTGTGAAGTGAGCCAATTTGTTGAAATTTAACATCCTTCTCAGCCATTCTTCTAACCTCTACTCCAGATATTTTGAGTTCTTCATGCTCTTTCTCTTTTAGAAATACCCCTAGATGTCTCCTAGGAGTTGTCTTGATGTTGTTTTATTTGAGGAGAATTTGATATTCCTTGTAATATGGATATTAAGTTGGATCTAGAACTTGACGCCTCTATTTGATTTTTGTGATTTGACATAGGGTACTAGAGAAATCTTGATTTGAATGACCGCGAAGAAATTAATATCACTCGAGGACAGGTAGAAGCATGCATGAGAAGCCCCTTATTTTTTGCCTGAGAAGTTTTTAAGGCTCTCAACTCTCGGGCAAATGAATGGTAATTTGTGGCACATTTTGTCCCATATCAAGGAAATGAGTATAGCTGAGTGAAAGATTACAGTGCCTTTAATATTTTATAGAACTTTCGCTTTAGATCCATTTCTAAGAAGGATAGCCCTGGGACATGTTTAGGTATTTAACTAAGTTTTCCAAGTCAACCTTTTTAGCAAAGTATGTCTTTATGATTCTGACAAGAAGTGGCTGAAGGTTCGTCTCTTAATTTCTGGGCTTGGGATTTAGCTGACAACATGACCTCGACAGAGCTTAGCTCTTCCAAAACTCGAAAAGTGCCTTGAGAATTCTTTATTTCAAGTATTATTTCTAGTTGGTCAATATCATTATAGTGGTTATTATGTTCCCAAATCTAATATCAACTTCTTACCTTTCCTGTCCTGTTTCTTATGTTTTTCCGCTTCTTAGGTTACCTTATGCACTATGGGTTTGATCAGCTCCATAGAAAGAGAAAGAAGAATTGATATATCTTAAGGTTGTAGTGACTCAGGCTCCAACGAACAGACCTTAAACAATTCCTCTTTTGATTCCTCTGATGACAAGGAGACTCAGTCGGACTTTACCCTTCTAGTTGCCAATGAGAAAGATCTGAGCTCTACTCTCTACAAGAAGTCAAAAGAGATGGGAGATGATTTCTTTGAGCTCTACTCTCTACAAGAAGATTATCCCCCCCCTAGTTGAGTAAAAATCAGACTCCCAGCCATTCGAGTTCCAGTCCAATCACATATTAAAAGGGAAGGTTCTTGCTAAGGAAGCTGCTCAGGAGACTTAGACCTCGGTTTCGTCGGAAGAGACCAAGTGAGGTGAGATCATTGGTGAAGGTTATAAGGTCCCTAACAAGGTCCCGTTCAAGCTGACCTTCAAAAACGATGGGCAACTTCTACAGTCTAGTCAGGCATTTTCCTTCTAAGGGGCCGTGATGAGGCAAAAGGCGTTTTAGACAACTATACTGGATAGGATTGCAAAGGGGTTGGTATGGGGTAAATTTACTTCCTCTGTTTAGTTTGTTTAATCGTTCTCTTTTCATTTCTTGATAATATTATCCTTGTAGACGACTAGTTGTTCGTTGGTCCTTTGTGACTGATTTCACGTAGCCAAAGAGAAGGTGTCCCAACAAGGGAAAGATGCTTCATATATGAGGCATCTGGCAAAGCAAACTGAGGAGGAATTGGCATTACAAGCCGACTTGACGATGCTGAAGATTTGCATTGTGGAGCTTGAATTTGAACTCGGCACTGAGCAATCACAGCTTATTTAGTTAGAAGTAGCCAAGAAGGCAGTGATTGAGAAGCTTGCCAAGAAGGAAACCGCGACCAAAGAGAAGAAGAAGAAAGCTCTACATGCCAAGAAGAAGGAATGGTAGGCTAAGATTGTCAGTTTGTGCATTTATCTAGAGAGCACTCTCCAAGGTTCTGCTTAAACTTCTCAGCCGATTTTTTTGCAACCGAGTTCCTTAACAGTCAGTGTGAATCCCCTTCTAACTCCGTGCTCCCTGCTGCTTCCAAGTCGATGGTCCTACTTTTGATGGTCAGGTCTAAGGAGAAAGAGATTGGTGATGCCGAGGTTTTCAACTAGAGTTGTTTCTTCTTAGCACCATGCGCTTGTTGGTTGACTAGGTTAACTTATTATATTTTTGAGCTATTTTTTATCTCGGACTAATGGTATGACTGCTGCTTTGCTTATGCCCTTTGATTGTACTTTATACCATTATGGTTGACTGTTAAGTTTGTTAGTCTTAGACTCTTTAGGTTGACTGACGTTGTTCAGTACATGAACCACCGGTAATGCTTTTTTCGATAGTGCAAATTCCAGGGTTCCCTACATGAGTCACCTATAGTCCCATGTTTTTATTTTGATTAGTGAACTTTGATGATTTATGGAATTAAAGTATGGACCTTTTTGCGTTAGTAATCTTGTTATCTCTGAAATTCTTGACTCATACATCATACCTTCAATGCGAGTACTAAGTTGGCCACTGTTTGGGCTAATATCAGGTACCTGATTTGGGGTGTGACAAAGAAACTCATGGATAACTACCCTTAATTTTCCCTTGTTTGGATTGAAAATCAAACTAGGGATATAAGGGTAATTTTCCCTTAAATTTATTGTAAATTTTTTTTTCTTTTTTCTTTTCTTTCTTTTTTGTCTGGGTATCCTTTAAAATGTATATATGTCATTTTTGGATATGATAAACGTATATATGTTTGAGTTTTTTGGATGTTCTATTTTATGCATATTAGACATTTGATTTTGGTCCAATCATCTCAACACAGGACAACCCTTGCTTTCGTCCAAACCCCAATCTCTCCATCAATATTATTAACTGTGTGACACATGATTTTTGTCACTGAAGATAAACCTTACCTGGATACTTCAAAATGGATGATGAATCCATATCGGATACTTCAATTTTAAGTGTAAATGATGTATCCAACTTTATCAGTCTTGTGTCCTTGCTGTATTCAGGTAACACATCCTAGTTTCAAATTAATATGCAATTGTAGATTAATTCATACTCTGAAACATATTACTCATTGTCTAGCCTCTTCCAGATTTTCATTCCATCTATAAATAGATGTTTTCATTCGATCGATAATTAGATATGTCACGCACACACACACACATGCGCGCGCGCGCGTACGCACAGTACTTTGCATTCCCAAAAAAACAAAATGGAAGTTGGAATTTGAGTCTTTACATTATCATTGATATATTTAATATCGCTTCAACATAGGTATTAATTATACTTGGTACATTAATTTATAATAGGAATAGTTGCCCACATTTCTCCATTAGTCTAAGATATCCTTTTTTATTCTTGCTACAGATTTAAAACCTGGGGAGAAAGGCCTGGACTGGCCCACAAGAAAACGCGTGGCTTTTGGTGCAGCCCATGGCTTGGAGTATCTACACGAGCACTGCAATCCTAAGATTATACACCGTGATTTGAAGTCTGCTAACATCCTTTTAGATGATGATTTTGAGGCAGTTCTTGGAGATTTTGGACTAGCAAAACTGGTCGACACAAAATTGACTCATGTTACAACCCAGGTGCGTGGAACTATGGGACATATTGCACCGGAGTATCTGTCCACAGGAAGATCATCAGAAAAAACAGATGTTTTTGGATATGGTATAACACTTCTGGAACTTGTAACTGGCCAACGTGCAATAGATTTCTCACGCCTTGAAGAAGAGGAAGATGTTCTGCTGCTTGATCATGTAAGATTCTTAGTTTTACTTCATTTCAACTGCCTGACCTATATCAATGTTCATATGAAATTCCCACATTTGTTTCGCATAAATGCATATACCTCTTTTTCTAACTTGAATGCTGTTCGGGGGCATAGTTATGCATCTCTTGATACATGATTTGTTAGGTTCGGATAAATGATAGTTTTTTTGTTTCCATGTGTTTCTAGATTGGAGATGCATGACATAAATTGTAATCATGCATGGCGGGTATTTGTTAGCATCTCATTTTCACATTGTCAGTTCGAGTTAGGTTCATGCTTGCAAGGGTTAAAATCTTTATCTCGAGGTATGCCTCTCAGGTGAAAAATTGAGACACATCCGAGATAGAAGAAAATATTCCTGAAACATTTAAAAATTGGCTAGACAAACCAAAACATACCTAGGCACCCGAAATCATGCATTTGATGCATAAATAAGCTTAAAAGAAGATGTTTAAAGTAATTAAATGAACCCTACAACCATTTATACTTAAAAATTGTATTTTTTCTCACTAAAAGCACCATATGCTTAGATGTGACCCATCCATGGGCCTGTTCATGGAGCTCATGATGAAACACAATGCTCAAATCCAATGGGTAGACCAATTAGGCTTTTTAGTGTCTAGGTTCCTCATATGATGTACACCCTGGAGATATCTAAGTTCACTTGATTCGTCTCTGCTTCTTGTAACAAACAATCATTTTGCTTGACTTAGAGAACTTTCGACTGTTATATATAAAATTCATTTCAAAAGTATGCTGGGATGAATATTTGATGAGGACAGAGCGCTTTGGATGGATAATAGAAATTAGTAACCAAAGAAAATAAACAATAAACCAACTATACACCAATTTGTTTAGAAACTGGTAATGAAGAGAAAAGAAACCAGAGTATTGCTATCCAAACCATTTTTCCTTAAGAACATGGTGGCAACAAGTGAGATCTAACTAACCCCAAACATGGATTGTGTGGTAACTATCTGGCCACTTGGATTTCGTGGAACTTCCGTTTACTAAGTTGAGTGATGGAAGAATCAAAACCTTAAAGTATTAACTGCCCAGTAATGTAGGCCATTGCTATTCAATTTTTCTTGCTATCTTGTGCAATTAAACCCTGATTATTTTTTCTGCAGAAGAAAGTGATTTTCTGAGGAATATCTCAATAAAAATCCAAGCTTTGTATATCTTCTGATTTTGGTTGATTACACGCAGGAGTTCACAAGTTGAACCCTTCCGAACAAACAAAAAAAGGTTTAGTCTGCTTACACAGTTGAAACCCCAAAACATAGATCATTCTAGTGGTAGACTTTGCATACGAATAAATTAATATGCACTATAATTGCCGTTGAAAAGATTTTATAGATTATACATTTTTGTGCCTTCTTTCTTAGCGGTTATGAATAATGTGTGTGCGTGGGTGCACACAAGCAGATTAAGAAGTTACTGAGAGAGAGGAGGCTTCACGACATTGTCGATAGCAACTTGAATCAAAACTATGTTCCAAAAGAAGTTGAGATAGTTGTCCAGGTTGCATTATTGTGTACTCAAAGCTCACCGGAGGACCGTCCAAAGATGGCAGAAGTGGTGGGTATGCTGCAAGGGGTGGGACTCATCGAGCGATGGACAGAGTGGGAGCAACTTGAAGTGATCCGGAATCAAGAGTATTCAGTTATGTCCCATCAATTTGTCTGGGATGAAGATTCGACACAGGACCAAGAGGCTATACAATTGTCTGAACCAAGATAAATCTTGTCCCATGTCAACTTCAAATTTTCTCCTGAATATGAACATGGGTCGCATTGATCAGTGAACAAGAGTTTATGCATGTGGCCTATGGAAACTGAAGACATAGTGTTAGTGTCAACGATTTCACATCTGTTGCATATAGTCTTTGTTAATGATCTTACATCTATCACACTCCAATGTGTGCTTCCTCCAGTAGCTAGAGTGTGCGGGTGGGTAAATTTTTCTGTTTTTGTGTGATGGTGGAAAAGTCATACTTTGTGAGGTTTAGACTAGTCTTGTATGATTTAAAGAATTTCTTAAAGGAAAGGGTGCTTTTTAAGGGTGAATGGACACCAGACAAGATTTGAATGGAGAAATTTTTAGAAGTGAGGTTTCTTTTCTTTGGAGGGAAAGGAATTAAGTTATGGTAGATCACATACATTCAACTTTCTTAAGTTATTGTTCATATTATTTTACTTAAAGTACAGAAAGACGTACATGACAGGTATTTTGTGCATTATATGAGGATGTTGAACAGTATATATATATATTCAAATGCCGAAGGCCTAGGCATTGCTGATGGGATCTGTCTAAATATTCTCTCACATGCATGCTTAGAGGCTGTGCGACGAAAGAAGAATTGAGAGAAGAAGAGGAGAAGTCAAACAAGCTTAATGTCCTAGTCAAGTCTCAACAATATATTATATTATTGAAAACTATCCAAAAGACAGTAAGACCCCTACATATCCATCACATTACAAGTAACTCTTTTAACATTCTCCCTCAAGTTGGAGAGTAAACATCGTGCAACTCCAGTTTGGAACAAATGTAATCCACGTCGGTAATTGATCTTTACACTTTACATACGGAGTATAAACATCACTACACATAACTTCGTCTCTAATAAAGTGACAATCTACTTCAATATTTTTTGTTCGTTCATGAAATATTGGGTTAGAAGCTATATGGATAGCTACTTGATGATAACATTGCAAATTCATCAGAGAATCTACATCAACACCCAACTCCTGAAGGAGGTGTTTCAACCATGTTAACTTGCAGGTGGTATGAGTCAATGCTCTATATTCAGCTTCAGCACTCAAACAAGCAATCACATATTGCTTTTTTACTTTTTCAAGTCACTAGATTGAGAGCTAGGAAAGTGCAATATTAACTTGTAGCAGACCTTCTATCAGAAGGAGAACAAGCCCAATCAACATTTGTATAACTAATGACATGGACATGTCCATTAGACCTGTATAATGATCCATGGCTCGGAGCTTCCTTCAAGTCTCTAACCACTCGAATAATTGCATCCCAATGCGAAACTCCTAGTGACTACATAAATTGGTTTACCACACTAACGGCAAAGGGAATATCTAGTCAAGTGATAGTCAGATAATTCAATTTACTAACTATCAAAGCCTCCCTAATTGACCACAAGCTTGGTATTAGAATCCATAGGAGTATAAACTGATTTTGATTCTGATAAACCTATTTCATCAAGAAGGTCCAAAACATACTTCCTTTGAGATAAAGTGACCAGATAGCTTGATCTCGCAACTTCAATTCCTAGGAAGTACCCAGACTTTCCTAGGTTTTTGGTATGAAAATGTAGTTGTATGAACTATTTTAAATCCTGAATTTCTCCACAGTCATCCTCTTTCAGTCCATATATACAACCAACACGATGGTAAACTTTTCACTCTTCCATGTAAACATAAAGTGGATTGATTGGCACTGACGCAATCCAAATTGAATAACAACTTTATTAAAGCGACCAAACCAAACTCTTGGGAACTTCTTTAGTCCATCTATCACCTTTGTTAAACAACAAACATTCTCAAATTCCCTTTATCAATAAACCCTAGAGGTTGCTCATATATACCTCTTGCAAGATACAAAGCAAAAAGGCATTTTTTTACATCTAGCTAAAACAGTGGCCATCCCAAATTAGCAATTAAAGAGATCATAATACGAACTAAAGTAATCTTAGCAACAGACAAGAAAGTCTCACAGTAGTCTGAGTGTAGCCTTTGACAACAAGGTGTGCCTTTAATAGTTCAACAGACCCATCAGGGAGAAATTTAACAGTGTACATCCACCTATAGCCAACCAACTACTTTTTTGGAGGTAGAGAGGCAAAGTTTCTTCATACCATTAGAGTAAAGAGTATTCATCTCATCAATCCTCCGCTAACCACAACAAGAAGGGCTTCCTTAACACTGTTAGGAATATATATATAATTTATAGGCACAATGATAAAATGGATATAAGTGAGCAAAAGACAACCTTGGAAAGAAGATTGGGTACAAGAACGTGTACCTTTGCATAAAGCAATAAAGAGATCTAGGGACGAGGTAAATGATGAAGTTATCGACGAGAAAGCCGACAAGGAAGACAAAAGTTTGGAGCCAGCACTTGATTGGAAGCAAGATTCGTACGAGTACAAAGTGGTAGACCTATCATAACTTGCATATTCGATGAAAAAGCGCCACCAACCTCAATAGGAAGCGAAAGAGATGGAGGCTCAAACTCAACCAAATCACACTTAGCAAAAAGAGCAAAACATGTTCAAAGAAATGATAAACAAAGTTTTTATGAGAACTGGGGTCATAACATTGATACCCTTTTTTGATACGAGAATATCCCAAATAGATGCATTTAATAGCATGAGGATTAAGTTTATTAGATTTAGGACGGAAGTGTTGAACAAAACAAAACGCTCAAAAATTCATGGAGGCAAGAAAAATAATGAATTGTCTGAAATGGAATTGAATGTGGGGATTGACCTTGAAGAACTGACATAGGCATATGATTGATGAAATAACATACTGTAAGAACTTCATCACTCCAAAAGATTTTAGGGACTTTCATCTCAAATAAAAGAACCCTTATAACTTCAAGCAAATTCGTATTCTTCTTTTTGCTTAGATGAATGTGAACATGAAGTTTGATGCAAAATATAATGAAAAGTGAGATAAGAACAAAATGGCTATAAATCATATTCGTTTCCATTATTAAATCGAAATACTTGAACATGCAAACCAATGTAACATTATTCTTGAATAATCATGAAACAATGTAATGAAGTACTCGAAACCATTTCAAGAGATAATCTTAATGGGATCCTAAACATCTAAATGAACAAAAGAAAAAAGACTCGACACACAAGGGATAATCCTAGATGGAAATGAAGCACGATGGTGTTTACCTAACTAACATGAGTCACAATCTAATTTAGACACGTTACTCAAAGACGAAACCATCAACTGCAACGAATGTAAAGAGGGATGTCCAAGTTGACAATATCATTGATGCGGATCCGAATGTCTATCCACCACCATTAAGATTGTATAAACCACCAAACTTAATCCATCAACCAATTATCTTTTTTCATCTTGAGATCCTAAAAAAACACAAAAAAAACAAAGATAAAATTTGATGTAATTCAAAGATTTGGTAGTTAAATAACAAACATGAGATTAAAAGAAAACTTATGAACATATAAAACTGAAGATAAAGAAAGGGTTAGATAGGAGAAGTAAAACCTAGATCAGACACTTTAGATTTTTCATCAACAAATGTTACACACTGCAAAGAAGAATAAGTATACTAGATGGAAGAAAGTACACCTGGAGTCTTGGTTATGTAATTGGAGGCTCTAGAATCAATAACCTGAGAAAAGAAGACCTAAACACTTAGGAAACAAGATATGTAATTCCTAAATGCATAAGACCGACAGTATTAAATGAGAAAGCACTATATTATTGTGGTTGATGACACATATGGATTAAAAAATGAAACCTAATTGGTGAAAGAAACGATTAGGATTAAACCCAACCTACGGCTGAGATTAGAAGAACTAAAAACATGTCGGGAGGTCTCCATCTATAAATAGGAGACCCCATAGACAATATTCAACTATCCTTAGTACGGAGAATACTCTCTCTCTCTCTCATTTTCTGCATCAAGGTTTTAGAAGAAGATTCAAGGGTTAGGTGAGGCATCTTTACTCTCACCTTGTGGATGGTGGAATGTCTACACCTAATGTAGAGCCATTGCACATATCCCAAAAGTTTATAAATACTATTTGAACCTAGATTCATGTCATATGTTTTTGACTAATCATTTTAAATTGTTATTGTGATATTTTTACTAATCTTTTGTTGTTCCTGCTGTAGCTAAATTAATTTTATCCTCTATTTATTATTATCTTGTCGGATTTACTTTTGACTATTGCTAGATGTTATGTTTGGGTTGTTGATGGACTTGGACTATATTGATTCTCCCTTTCGACTATCACTTAATAGATTTACCTCTATAATAGATCAGATTTGAGGTATACCCAGATGGTACTGATCATAGTACTAAAAATGAATAGATCTTTTACCAATCATTGGACACATTTTCAGATCTAATAATACACACTTTTAAACTCTGATTTTCTTTTTTTTTTCTTTTATTTTAGAATCATATTACTATATTAATTGTATTACTAATATTTAAATATGTCCAGATTGAAAGTCGAAAATCTGATTTATATTTCGTATATGGACTTCTATGATTCTGACATTCTTAACAAAAAAGACAATGCATAGATCTGAATGTTGTTTCAGAACTGATTTTTATTTAAGTTCTTATATTGAATCAGATTGGAGGTGTACCCAAATAAGTTCTGATCGTGGTACATAACATGGCCGGATCTTTTACTTTACAAGGCACACATTCCAAATCTTATTTTTAAATCTAAATATTGTTTCAAAACTAATCTTTTTCACTTCTTTAAGTTCTAATATTAATTTTACATAGGTCTGGATTATGTGTAGATGTCAGATCTGATTAAAATTTCAGTACTGACTAATCATATTTTTGGATTTCATAACTTAGACAAAAGGTATACAAATCTAATGTAATGATTGAAAAAATCTAATACAGATCTAACTTAGTTATTTTTCCAATCATAAGGTTACACATGTTTTCTCTTAAAAAGCTAAGTATGCACCTGCACCTTTATATTAATTAAAGACTGATTTCTGATGGTTTTATTCATAGGACTATGAGCTGATTTCTTAAAACTAGAATATCTTTCTTAAAGACCTAAGTTATATTGTGATCAGAAGATTTAAAATTTTTGTAAGTGTACTAATTGGAAAAGAAGATTCTTTAGTTATGTTATACAAATTATTTGGAGAGCTAAATAAAAGTATTACTGATGTTGAAGATTTGTGATAAAGATTTTATTAAGTCAAAATGTTTGAAGGCAATGTTAGAAAGAAATCAATGGTTGGTCCCTGTGTGGCCAAAGAAATTCTTGGGTCCCTGTGAGGCTCAAATTAAGCAAGGTAGGGCCCGGTGTCCTTCGGTGAAAAATCGTAAGCCCACCTGGATCCAAGTAGAGAGAAGTGAAATTGAAAGTCACCTAATGTGACTTCCCAACTAAAGAAATGCAACATATTATGTTCAGACATTTTACTTTGTTTAATTTTATAGACGTAGTATGTTTATAATAATATGTCTACTTATCTATTGCTTGTTAACATCACTATCCCCTTGGGGATGTGTATTATTGCTTCACTGAGTGGTTGTACTCATGCCCTCCTTATAAGTTCTTTTCAGATACGAAGTAACTTTACTAGAGGATTAAACACAAATAATTGCTTGAAGCATCTATTAGATTGTCGTTAACTTTCATATTGTTTTTTGGAAATTTGGTAGTAGTTGATTTAATAAATGTCCGGTATAAAAGTCACCACGTTTAAGAAGTTCCATCCACATGTTCGCAAATGCCTCCGCACTGAAAAATATCTGAAGAGGTTTAAACCTCAACTGATTCCACTAGCGTACGGTCTCGTCACGATGTATGAGAAATTGATTAGTATGGAAAGCGAAAAGAACCATCTTATTGAGAAGACGGCGAATCAACCCACCGATTCTTCACTAGCTGAACCCTTTAGTCCTCAGTATACTCCTCATCCTGAACCAGTATACGCACCTTTGCTCTAGGAAGAAGTGACGGATAACTTTGACTTACTTTGATTGTTTCTTTGCTTGTATTTTCAGTACTTAAGTTTTATTGGTGACATTGAGGATTTCGAATAAAAACAAGGACCGTTTTGCTTATTTAATCATAATATCTTTCGATCTTTTAACTCATGCCTTGAATACTATATCATGGATTTTGGGACGTGACAAAGTGGTATCAGAGCTTCGGCTTCAGATCCTTAGGGATAAATTAATAGGATTGCTAGAGTATATATACATATGTATACGTGAATATTTGATTGTACTGGTTGAATCAACAATATTTACACATATTTGACAATGCTTATTGAAATAAGTTATATAATATTGTTAACTTCATTTGCTTAGAATTATCATTATGTAATTTCTTATGATATGGCTAGAGGGGATACATCCAACACAACTTCCCAAGATCAAGAGAACTGAAAGATCTATTTCAAGCCCTCAGGGATATAACTTGGGTTCTCCAACAACAACAAACTCATGGAGAAACCCAAGTCTACCGAAGAAGGGAGCAACCTGAAAAAGACATGGCATCCGTAGTCAAGAAGTTCAGGGGGCTCAAACCTCCTGCTTTCACAGGCACCCTGACCCCCTTGAAGCGGAGAAATGGCTGAAGCAGATAAACAAAATTTTTGATGTGATGAGGATAACGGCGGAATAGAAGATTCCGTTCGCAGCATACCTATTAAAAGGAGAAGCTGATCACTGGTGGGATATGATCAAGAGGACACGAGACATTCAAATTATGACATGGGAAAATTTTGAGATGACATTCCTGGAGAAATACTTTCCAAAATTAGCTCGAGATGCTAAGGTGGCAGAATTTCTATACTTGACACAAATAAATTTTGAAAAATAACCGGTCCGTTCTCTTTAATCAGAAATACCTAGAAGGGAGGGATGATTAGGTTATTCAAAAATTAATCTAACCTCTCACAAGTTTACTGGTCAAGGTAAGATGATAAACTCGCATACCTTAGTTGATTGATAAAAGGATTTTCACAACCGACTCAAATAAAATATACCTCCGTGGTATATTATCTTTTCGTCATTTGGTCTAATCAATAGATTAAGCGGAACAACAATCAAACATCCACAAGACAAAGAGTTTTTAGCGTGGAAACCTTAGCCAAGGAAAATCAAAGGACCACGTCCAGACGGAAAGTATCACTAACTGGAAAGTTAAACGAAACAAAGGTTACTTATGCAGCACCATTACAAATGCAGCTTCCAACCTTAGCCAAGGCCTACTACCGATGCGTCTACGTCCTCTGAATCAACACTACGAATCTACGAGCACCCTCCTAGCCAAGAAGCTTTGTCCGCTTGTTCAGTTTGGTACTCCCCAAACCTACATTTGATCAGCCACTCCGATCTTAATTCTCAACTCTCCAGCCTTTGCTGAAGGCGAAGGATTCAGTACACACTGAACGCTAAGTCACTCAAATAGTGTTGAGACGCAATGGTACTCTCAGACTCTTAGGTCAAGTTTCTATGTGGAAGACCTAAGATGAGTAATAGATCAAGTTTTTGGCTTTGATCTAGAAGAGAAATGCTCACAAGATGTTTATGAGAACTAAAGGCTTTTTACTCTTCAAATGGACACTCTTGATAAATAAAACTTTATTCTCTGTATTCTAGAGTGTAGAAGTGTATTTTATAAAACTAGAGAGGAGTTATATTTATAGAATTAGTAGCCCAGTCTATTTAGAAAGTGGGATGAGTGGAGACTAGAATTCCGAATCTAAGAAAGACTCAATCTACTATGAGTCCAATCGATTGGTTTTGTACGGATGTATTTTTTCTTCGTAAATCCAATCGATTGTACATAGTCCAATTGATTGTACATAGTCCAATCGTTTGAACTTAAATAAGTTTCTGTACTGTAAGCACCAATCGATTTCACAGAAGTCTCCAATCGATTGGGCTTCAATTAAGTTTTGTCTCGTAAACAACAATCGATTTCACAGAGGTCTCCAATCGATTCGGCTTCAATTAACCGTAGAGTCCAATCAATTTCACAGAGGTCTCCAATCGATTGGGTTTTGTCCAATCGATTGGCCTAAATAGTCCAATCGATCAGAATATCCCAGAAGTCAATAATCTTGACTTAGACTTAGGCCTATCCATTGACTAGGTTTGACCATTATATTTTATTCATTTTAAACATATTCCTATGGTTACTAAGTCACTTACCTTTCTAAGCGAGTGTACATGATTTGTAACCGACAAATGGGCAGTTACTCAGATGACTCCTGTCGTCAACCGTCTAATCCTTACTGTTTGTCTTCTAGTTTTTACGTAGTCGGCGAAGTATGCGTACCATGACATCTTCACACTACACTGGTGCTCGTAGATAAGGTTACATGAATATTTTATGTCACACGGAATCTTTGTCAAACTAGAATATGAAAATATTCTTTACAATCTCCCCCTTTAGCAATTCCGTGACAAAAAATATTTAATTATATAAAAAGTAAACAAAGAATACAAAAATATAATCCCACCCTTTTACATGATTCACTCACTATCTCACAATCTCTCGGAGATAACAAACAGATAAAATTAGACGCTTTGATCTGTTCCCTACACATTCCGCCAACAAAATATACCATATAATATCATCGGCAGAAATATATATAAAAAATTTTATTCATGCAGTGAGTTAATTATGCACATCACATGTAGAGAAATAGGTAAAATAATGTACAATTTTACTCTACCTAACTTTCTCTCCCCCTTTTTCATGCAACTACTAATTTAACTTATATAATTTTCTCTCTCCCTTTTTGTCACAGAATGACAAAGGTACAGAAAATAAACAGATAAATAGCATGCAAAATATATTATCATGAATTACAAGTGCATATTAAACAAAATATCAACAATACCATGTCATATACTATGATAAAAAAGTTTATACTTGGGAATACATCGGTAAGAAATATAAAAGAGTATAACCACAAGAAAGAGTTTATCTGAGTACAATGATCTCAAAGAAAAAATACAGATAACTCTAGCAAAGTCTCTCTCGATGAAACTAAGACGATGGTCTAGTACCATCATGCTAGTCTGGGGCAGGAAATGGAGGATGATGTCCGAAGCCCACCATAGTGAACTAATGCTCCATGTAACGCTACATGTCAGTCAATGCAAGTCATCCGGTCGAAACCTCTAACCGACGGAAGCTCTGTGAAGTCTGCTCCTCATATGAGCTGAGCCGCTGATCAAATCCAATCATCTAATGATGAAGGGATTCTAAAGTATACGTCGTATGCATTTCAGGTGGCTGCACGTAAGATGGCTGAGTCTCAGGAGGATGCATCTCAGTGTTTGTCTGATGTGCTCTTAGCTCTATATCGTCTCCCAAGTCATCATCATAGATGTCCTCGAAACCAGAAGGGACCTTAGTAACCCTACAAACCTGAGACATACTCTTCCGAATGGTAGAGGGTGGGTGCACACACCTCCTCTAATGGTGAGATCGGTATATCAAGATGAAGAAGAATAGAACTCACAAGAAGAGGAAAGGGAAGACAGGAACGATTAGACAGTTTGCTATCAGCTCTGGTTATGGCCTGAAACATGAATCTAGGAAGGTCAATGACAAAGCCAATACCAAGATGATAGAGCAACTGAAGATGATCGATATTCACTTATGCCCCATGGCTAGGTGGATCAATGTTGTACCCACAAATCAAGTGCAACAATCGATAATTAGGAAGTAGAGATGTAACTGGAATATACGATCTCCAATCGAGTGACAAACCAATGAGAGTCTCAGTCAAGATAACTCTGTCAGTCGTCAAAACACGAGTTTGAGGGAGATACTCATTCGGAGCAGATGGACGAAGAATGCTCAACAAAGTAGAAATCAGATCGGGGGTAATGGTCAAGTGAGCCCCAGAGCATAAGTCTCAAACGATAGCTGACTCTCGTCATCACACTAGATGGAATGCATGTTGGCATAAAACATTTTAACAAGAACATGATAGAAAGGCATGTTTAAATGCATAGCAGAAATCCACTGACGAGAAGTAAAAATAGAATGAACAAAAGATCCCATGATAGAATCGAATTCAACCACCCTCTTAGTAGTGAATTGACGAACATTGAAATGCACAAATATGTCCCTAGCCAAAGACGATAGAAAATGAGAAATAGGAGCACTCACCGCAAGAGGTTCTGTAGGACCAGATCGAACTCGAGATCGAGCTCTCCTAGATTCTTGAGATGATTCTCCTCGCTCAGAATGTCTAGAAGTACCCGGTCTCCCTCCTCATTTGGTACGAGATTGACCACGAAGTACAAGTGGTTCACCATCATTACTCTCATCATCGGAGTGAACAATGGTTCTCCGATGTCTAGGATTGTCCGCCATAAGAACAAGAATGGGAAGCAAGTACCAGAAAAATCCCATTTCGGACAAAAATAGCCCAAAAATCAATAAAGAAGATGAAGTGAGAAACTAGACAAATCAAGAGAAACTCACCACAAAAGTTTAGAGGAACAGTAGATCGGGCACTTTCGATCGATTGGGAGAAATTTGGGAGGCAGAGGGATCGATTGAAGTTGAAAATTACCCATTTTGAGTTTTATAAAAATGAGTGCCGCACTGTCCAATCGATTAGATTAAGTGACCAATCGATTGGATAATATCCAATCGATTGGTTTGTACATTCCAATCAATTGTCCTGTACAGTCCGATCGATTGGAAAAATTCCAATCGATTTTGCTGTGTAACCCGATTGGACTCAGGGAAAAATATTTTTGAAATTTAAAAGCTCATTTCTACGTCCCCTGGCACAACAAGTACTATTTTTGAAAAAAAAAATTATGATAATAATACTTAGAAAAATGTTAAATTTCAATTCATGAATCAATCTTGATAAGTATTAAAATTGAGTTATTTAGGAAAAAATGACTAATCATATTTGTTGTGCAGTATTGTTTATTAAAAACATATCAGCTCTTTTATAATCTTGCGCAAGTCTCACACACCACTAGTGATTATAGATTCAAATATCAACAATAATATCGTTAAGTGTAAGTGATCTGATTTTAACTGTGGTACAAGATAGATCTTAGTAATAATTTCTCACATAAATCATAATCTAGAGGTATCCCGTATCCGACCATAAAATCCTCATTAGAGCTATTAGGGGTTCTCACATATCACTTATACAATTTTTATAGGTGTATTTGCTAATAGGATAATAATTTTTCTAGCAAATTTAGCTATTTTTCACCCACTTTTTGTATATTGTGTTGTAGCTTTCACACTCCCCGTAGGTAGCCCTTTTTTGCAGCAATTAGAATCAAACTTCAATAGTAATCAGGGCCATTTAGACGGCTTTCACTCTAATTTTTGGAGGTAGTTGTTCCTTAGTAACAATAACTCACATTGGGAAGCCAACAATCGATTATAGTGGAGTTTCGAAATCAACTGAAGGCAGGAACACTACTAATTTGAAGTCACAATTAGAAGAGATTTATTTCTAATTCCAATAATACAAGATCTTACACCTTAATCATCTCCGTACCCACCAGAAAAAATCAGTGTGCATGTGAAGATAAATCAGATATACTGTATTAATAATCACCTAATGCAAACTAATAAAGTTGACCAATCATGATAATCGAAAGATATAATTCTTAGATTAGCAGAAACTTTACTAACATTGATACAATCAAATTTTCTGAATGTCCTCAAAATTACTGCTCATAAAAATAATCACAATAATTACCACCTTTAACATTCTTATAAACATTGAATCTTTTGATTTTCTCAATTTTTTTTGATTTTTTATAAACAAATAAGAAAATAAAACAACAATCCCTCCACAAAGAATAAGAATGAAAAAAAAAGAGCGAACGAAGAGTTCATTGCTCCGAGATAGCACGATTCAGAACATTTCCCTTCAGAGAATCTTTCCTCACCCACACAGATATGATTTTTGTGGATTGGAAATTTCTCTTAGGATCTCTCCTTTTTTGAGTTAAAAAACTCTGAGAATGCCTATTTTTCTCAAGGGACTCAATTTCCTTGATTAAAGCATTAGACCTTTCCATTAGGTCTTGCATCTTCGTAGACAACACATCCAATATATTTAGCTCATAATGTGTCTTCATAAGAAGTTTTTGACTTGTCACATTCTGAGTTGAGTTCATCTTTTACTCAAGGAAATTTTGATGTCCTCTTCTTAGTTTATGACAGTCTCTGATCACATGACCCAGATTTTTGCAATACGCACAAGGACGTTTGCTCTTGGCAATTTTGACTTGATCAATGATCGGAGTGGGAATAGCATTTGCTTTAACAAAAATCGTCTTGGAGGTAGACGCTTTGTCTTGATCAGATTTGTAACCCAAACCATGTTTATCTCAATAGGTTTTTCCCACATGCAAAATCTCATCGAGCTTTGTAGAGCTTGACAAGAATCTTGGCACATCCTGTTTAGTTTTGAGAAGTTCATTTTCAAGGGATTCCCTGTGTGCCGTACAAGTATGAAATTTACATTCCAGTGACATGTTTCTTTTTAATAGAGACTCATTCTCTTGCTCTAAATCCATAATTGACACTTTTAATTTTTCAGTGTCACTTAATAAGGCTTTATTTTTTGAGTCAAGATATTTAACTCTATCAGATAAAACTTTATTTGCTTTTATGAATTTTATGGATTCCTCATATAGTTCTTTCACACCAACTGTCGAGTCATCCGTGTCCCCATTGTAAGAGTCTTCTGAACTCTCATCATCACTTTTCTTAGATTCTCTATGAGATCCATAAGGGATATCAAACCGAGCAACAAAAGTTGTATACTTATCAGTCTTTTCATTGTTATCAGAATGATCTTCTGATTCTTCATCCCATGTGGCATTTAAAGCTTTGGCCTTGCCTTTATATTCTTATTTGTTGGGATAAATATTAGGAAAGTGACCGAATCCTTGCTATTTAAAACATTGGGGTTTGCTTGAGCGACTTTCCTTAGGAGTCATTTCACTTTTGCTACCTCTCATGAGGTTTGGCCTGATCTTTAGATTCATCAAAAGGTTTATTATTCTTGAATCTATTATTTTTAGAACGAAAAAACTTTTTGAACTTTTTAACAAATAACGTTATTTCTATTTCTGAGTCAACATCTGATTTTGAGTCCTGAGTTTCAGAAACTTTAAGAGCTATACCCTTCGATTTCTTTGGTTGTTTCAAATTCATCTCGTAAGTTTGGAGAGATCCAACCAACTCATCAATTTTTAGAGAATCAATATCCTTGCTTTCCTCAATAGCAGTTACCTTAGCCTGAAATCTATCAGGCAAGGATCTCAAAATCTTCCAAACCACTTTAGATTCAAGTATGCTCTCACCCAAGTTTTGAGCAGAATTAACAATTTCACTGAGTTTGGCATAGAACTCAGTAAATGTGTCATTCTCCTCCATTCGCATGGATTCGAATTTAGTTATCAGCCTTTGCAGTTTAGATATTTTGATTACTAACATTCCTTCATGAGTAATTTTGAGAATGTCCCATGCCTCTTTAGCCAAAGTGCAAGTAGAGATACTACGGAACTTATTCCTGCCTACCGCATTAAAGATAGCATTCAACCCTTTGTTATTCAGACAACACTGATCAATATCCTCTTTAGTCCAGTCGGCTTTAGGTTTAAGAATAGTTTTATCTCCTACGATCATTGTGGGTGGTGACCAACCATCTACTACAGCCATCAAGACTCTTTCATTAATAGACTTTAGAAAAGCCATCATCTTTGCCTTTCAATAAGCGTAGTCTTCTCCATCAAACAATGGAGGTCTGGATGTGTTTCCAGATTCTCTTTGTATTTTGACAAATTAATGAAAATGGACTGGTTTTGCAAGAATCTAAATTCAGGTGATTAAACCTTTAATAAAATAACCCGCTCTGATACCAATTGAAAAATAACCGGTCCGTTCTCTTTAATCAGAAATACCTAGAAGGGAGGGGTGATTAGGTTATTCAAAATTAATTTAACCTATCACAAGTTTACTGGTCAAGGTAAGATGATAAACTCGCATGCCTTAGTTGATTGATAAAAGGATTATCACAATCGACTCAAATTAAATATACCTCCGTGGTATATTATCTATTCGTCGTTTGGTCTAATCAATAGATTTAGCTGAACAACAATCAAACATCCACAAGACAAAGAGTTTTTAGTGTGGAAACCTTAGCCAAGGAAAACCACGGGACCACGTCCAGACGGAAAGTATCACTAACTGGAAAGTTAAACGAAACAAAAGTTACCTACGCAGCACCGTTGCAAATACAGCTTTCAACCTTAGCCAAGGCCTACTGCCGATGTGTCCACGTCCTCTGAATCAACGCTACGAATCCACACGCGCCCTCCTAGCCAAGAAGCCTTGTCTGCTTGTTCAGTTTGGTACTCCCAAACCTACTTTCGATCAGCCACTCCGATCTTAATTCTCAACTCTCCAGCCTTTGCTGAAGGTGAAGGATTCAGTACACCCTGAACCCTAAGTCGCTCAAAGAGTATTGAGACGCACTAATGCTCTCAGATTACTAGGTCAAGTCTCTATGTGGAAAACCCAAGCTGAGTAAGAGATCAAGCTTTTGGCTTTGATCGAGAAGGGAAAAGCTCGCAAGATGTTTATGAGAACTAAAGGCTTTTTACTCTTCAAATGGACAATCTTGATAAATAAAACTCTCTTCTCTGTATTCTAAAGTGTAGAAGTGTATTTTGTAAAGCCAGAGAGGAGTTATATTTATAGAATTCGTAGCCCAATCTATTTAGA
This sequence comes from Euptelea pleiosperma, assembly GCA_035048495.1. Taxonomy (NCBI): domain Eukaryota; kingdom Viridiplantae; phylum Streptophyta; class Magnoliopsida; order Ranunculales; family Eupteleaceae; genus Euptelea; species Euptelea pleiosperma. The sequence continues at coordinate 24,081,828 of CM068552.1, read as the reverse complement.
AAGTGGGATGAGTGGAGACTAGAATTCTGGATCTGAGAAAGACTCAATCCGTGTGAAGTCCAATCGATTGTACCTTGGGTCCAATCGATTGTACTCTGGATCCAATTGATTGTGCTTTGGGTCTAATTGATTGGTCTTGTACGGATGGGTTTTTCCTTCGTAAATCCAATCGATTGGACTATTGGACTTAAATAAGTTTCTGACCCGTAAGCACCAATCGATTTCATAGAGGTCTCCAATCGATTGGGCTTCAATTAAGCTCTGTCTCGTAAGCACCAATTGATTTCACAAAGATCTCCAATTGATCGGGCTTCAATTATCTATCTCGTAGAGTCCAATCGATTTCACAGAGGTCTCCAATCGATTGGGCTTTGTCCAATCGATTGGCCTAAATAGTCCAATTGATCGGAATATCCCAGAAGTCAATAATCTTGACCTATACTCGGGTCTCCATTTACTAGGTTTGACCATTATATTTTATTTATTTTAAACCTATTCCTATGGCCACTAAGTCACTTACCTTTCTGAGCGAATGTACATGATTTGTAACCGACAAATGGGCAGTTACTCAGATGACTCCTGTCGTCAACCATCTGATCTTTACTATTTCTGTCTTCTAGTCTTCATGTAGTTGACGAAGTATGCGTACCACGACATCTTCATACTACACTGGTGCTCGTAGGTAAGGTTACATGAATGCTTTATGTCACACGAAATCTTTGCCAAACTAGAATATGAAAATATTCTTTACAAATTTGTCCGTAGCCGAGTACAAAGCCAAATTCGCGGAACTTTCTCATTTTGTGACACACATGGTGGCAGATGAGGCCATGAGGGCCAAGAAATTTGAGCAAGGCTTAAAGCTCAACATTTGGGGAAAATTCACAACATTAAAAATCTGAGAATATGCCAACATCGTGGAGCGAGCTCTCTTAGTAGAGAACGAAATAGAAGACACACAAAGGATACTTGATTGAAAAGATGAGGGTCGAGTAGGACCTCAACAAAGCGATCCCAAGAAGCCAAAGATTACCCAACAACCGACCGAACAAAGAAAGCAAATAGTGAACCAACAACAAGGACAACCTAGTCCACTAAACTGTTACGGGTGTGGTCGAGAGGGACACATCCGAAAGGACTATCCACTCCCTACCACACATCAATATCCAGTCCCCTAGCGCCAACAACAACCGTCTGGTTTTTAGATCCAGATCCAGCAAGAGGAGGATCTTGACCACGTGATGGTTCTATTCAGCACGGGGGCAATTAATGGAGGCATAGAGAATGATGGTGGCCACCAGATGGTGGAACTTGCTGTCAGATCCAGCAAGTTCTAGGTTGGGTCATTCTCACAGGTTTAAGACAAGCTGGTTGCACGTCCTTGATAGTGCAGCGTTGTGCACACGGCTGCAAGTGATGGAGGCGTGGAGAATGATGGTGGCGCACCTGCAACGGTGTTTGCTGAAATAGATAAGAGCTTTGCTGGTCCGTGAAACTACGGGTCAGAGGTTGCACACAGCAACGCTAGTGGAGAGTGAGGCGGTGATGGTGCTTCTTCTATTCTTTTCTTCTCTTTTTCTTTTTTTCTATTTTTCTTTTTTTTTCTTGAGGCAGGAGTAGATGAAAACGAGAGAGGAGGAAGGCTTTGGGGCAGTGGAGAACGTGGAGAGATCAAAGAGTGGAGCGGCTAGGGTTTTTGTTAAAAACGTGGTGGCTGCAATGAAATAACCCCGACCTTTTTATAGGAACCGTGATTTACGATTTCTAATTTTCTTTTAAGTGGAGGGGCTTCCCTCTTCTTTTAAAAAACGTGGATGATATAACCGGAATGTGAAAGAGCGGGATCTATTAGAGGTGAGCCCCGCTAGCCGAAGAAAAAGGAAGGTTGATTAGGGTTTCTATGATGGGCAAAATGTTGTCCCCTGCCTTTTTTTTCTCTTGCATTTATTTACTCTCTTGGCTGGGACGTCCAACACTATCCAAGTTAAAGGGGGTTGACTCACATGCCACCTCAGCCCCCTATTAAACAACTTTCTTCAAAAGATCACAACCGTCCAAAAATAAAATGTTGAAAATTGTCTTTTAAAACCATTTTCAAAAAAATGTTGGTTTTTTTTTTATTTTCAAAACTTCCCAAAGTTTGATTTTAAAACTAATCTTTCCATTTTTGAAAACATCCAAATGTCAAGGCCATCCTACCGTTCACTATCTTTTGAGATCCTTCTTTTGCTACCGTAGTATCAAGGGGAGGGTAGGACGCACGATCGGGTCGCAGTCGAATGGATCTGAAGATGGATGGATGATCTAATGATTTACTTATGATCGGATGGTAGAAGTGGCTAGTGATGATCGCGGTGGAGATTGGCCGAGGTAGGCCGTAGGATTGAGTGACTGAGGAAAGAGAGAGGACCGGATGATTCGGATTTGTGAGAGGAGAGAGAATGAGGATTTAGAGAGAGGAGAGAGAAAATATTACAAAATAAAGAGAAAAATGCTGAGCAGAGGGTTTTGAACCCTGGTCTTTGACTTGGTCTTCTGCAAGCTTTTACCAATGGGTCAAGTCTTCATCTTGTGTCAGTTGATTGAGCTTTATTCTTCTTAATCTCTTCTCGGGGTGCTTGGTTCTCCTTCTCTCTTGGTTGTCTCTCGACTCTTTCGATCTCTCTAGCTTTTCCCGCTCTTGGCCTATGTCTTCTTATCATCAGCTCATTGGCTCTGAGCTTTGATCATAGGTTCTAGAGGTTGATTATGGGCTCGTATTCCATCAAAATTATCCGATTAGTGCTCCTGCGATAGAAAAATCGCGTAATGAGATTTCTACAAAGCTGCTTTGCATGTAGGTCAAATAAATGCGTATGAGTACATGCAAATATACCATTTTGTGCAGAAAAAGTATGTTCTACGCAATGAGAGAAACTCTTACATAAAAAAGTTGATAAAAATATAGTTTTAAGTAGGAGAGTGCGATAACGCTAAAAGGATAATTGCTTAAAATAAGCACTTTTGAGCGAATATCAGCTCGTTAATAAGGCAAGCAGCAACAACGTCCTCCATATCAGTAGCAACAGCCTCATCAGCAGGGCCATCAACAACAGCGGTGTCCCCCTTACCAACAACAGCGGCTTCGCCTGCAACCTCCCCAGCAACCACAATAACAACAACATCCTCAAAACCAGCAGAGGCCACCTCAACAGAACCAGAACACGAGAAACCCAGGACCTAGGCATGGGTCGGGCCTTCGCCATCTTAGAGCCGAACACAGAAGCGACCAACGCAGTAGTAGAAGGTACCCTCTTTGTCTATATCTCATGGGCTAAAGTCTTGTTTGACCCAGGTGCCACTCATTCGTTCATTTCATCGACCTATGCTTGTGATTTGGGTTTAGAATCCGAACCCTTAGGTGTTATACTATGTGTAAGTACTCCCGTAGGGAGGAATGTTGAGGTCAACGGGGTATGTCGATCTTGTGTTGTTTGAATCTTAGACCAGGAACTAGTAGTTGATCTAGTTCTCTTGGATCTGTTGGATTTCGATGTGATCCTCAGCATGGACTGGCTGGCAGCCACCATGCCACGATGGATTGTTTTAAGAAGATGATAACCTTCAGTATTCCTGGAGGGTCGACGTTTCACTTCCTTGGAAGGAAGGGTGTGGAAGAGAGTTTGAGTTATCTCGCTTACGTCACAGGAGAGGAAGTACTACGCCAATGACTGATGCAAGAGCATTTGTTCAAGAGTTACCAGAAGTTTTTTCGAAAGAATTGCATGGTTTACCCCCCGAAGAGAGAAGTAGAGTTCACGATTAAGGTCTCCCCCGGTACAAACTTGATTTCAATCACGCTGTATCGAATGTCACCTGCCAAACTTCTGAACTTAATGAACAACTCCATAACGTTCTAGACAGAGGATTCATTCGCCCTAGTACTTTACCATGGGGAGCTCCAGTCCAATTTGTAAAGAAGAAAGAAGGAACTTTGAGACATTGCATGGATTACCGCCATCTAAATAGAGTCACTGTGAAGAACAAGTACCCCCTTCCGTTGATTGACGATTTATTTGACCAACTCAAAGGATCGCAATTTTTCTCCAAGATCGACTTAAGGTCGGGATATCACCAGCTTAGAGTGAGAGAATTGGACATCTCAAAGGCGGTGTTTCACACTCGCTATGGCCACTACGGATTTCTTGTAATGCCGTTCAGATTAACAAATGCACCTGTAGTATTCATGGACCTGATGAACTGCATATTCAGACCGTACTTGGACCAATTTGTGGTAGTACTTGTGGACAACATCTTGATTTACTCAAAGTCACAAGAAGAACACGAGCAACATCTGAGCCCACCATTCTTTGTAAAGCCACCCTTCAACAAGTATCATCTTGATTTGGTGTTCCACATGTCATCTAGCGTTCGGGTCCCACTTGCATTTGGATGCTCTTTCTCCATGTGTGATTGTTGCCATCCTACAACTTCTATTAATGATCCACCATCCAATTCTATGGTACACCATCAATTTCATCATCGTACGCATCCTATGGAGAAACAACCACCATCATCCACATTAATTAGATCCAATGGTCTGGATCCATCGGGTGTTTCTGCAACAGTAAAAACCTTTTTAGAAGGCTTTGCATGTAGGCTTTCGAATGTCATATGAATTCATGCAAATATGCTATTTTGACAAAAAAAGAGTGTTCTACACAGTGGTGAAATCTATTACATAGAAAAGTGTCTAAAAAAAAAGGTTTACGTAGGAGAATCTGATACTACTTAGAGAATAATTGTGAAAATAATGTACTTATAAGCGAATATCACCTCATATATAGTTTGATATTTTCTCAAATCATAATAATCCTCTAGATTCAAATTAGCCTAACACTAACAAATGAAAAAATTTGTGGTGTTCCATTCATTGTTGTAAATGTATGGCCTAACTAACATAGAAGGCCATTTGGTGATTACAAAATCCCAACAATCCTGTGACTTCTTAATATTACTCCAGTTGACTACAATTTTTACCTCATCATCATTCCACAATGCATTTTGAGACCTTTTTTATATTATATTTAAATATTTGATTATTCATAATATATTCTCAAGTCATATTCAGTTATTAACATTACTAACTCTTACGTTACTCAGCTGAAAGTTCTTCTCCCAATCAATCCAGATACCTAGAAGGGGGGTTGAATAGATATTTAAAATTATCTAAGCAACCAATTCAGATTATTGGTTTGGGTAGGTGTAATCTAATCGCATGTTAAGGCAATCTTAAAAAATGTTGATTGTCCCTCTCTTTTGGATTAGTTACACTCCCATGCACTTGTCTTAATTAATAGCTCATACGCGATGTCTACCCTTGATCTTGATCAAGATGATGATGACTTTGATTGGGCTTGATCTCTTATGATCGTTGGCTTGATGCGTTCCTTACTTTGGCCTCTTGTCTTCAATTAGGCCCTTATGTGGTGATTATCCTCATTGGGATTTGTTCTTGAAATTCCCTTTAATTACCACGTTATGTCCTAGAAGGGGGTGAATAAGACGATTTTTAATTTCTCTGCGGATTCTATATGGATTAAAAATTAATGATCACAAAAGGCAGAAAAGAATCAAACAATCAAAATACGAATCATCCACAGAACGGAGATTTGGAAAAATCTGAGATAAAATATGCAAACATTCACAATCACACGAGACTCAAATTTATAATGATTCGGTGACTCTGCACCTACGTCCACTGTTCAATACTCACCACGAGTAGTATTATATTATTTCAATCATGCATTACAACATGTTCAATCGAAATAATTAATCAAACAACTAAGATTATACTTAGTCTCAATCTAACGAGAATCACTTCTCGCTCACCTAGAGAGTCAGCCTAGGCTAGTAGTCTATTTAGAGAAGCCATCTTCTCATGGATTTACAATCCTCAACTCGATCTATACGAGAATCACTTCTTGGTTCACCTAGAGAGTCACACTAAGCCCGTAGTATTTTAGAGAAACAAATTTCTCAAGGATTCCACTTTCTTCAACTCAATTTGATAAATACTCACTCATCCACCAATTACAAACAATTCAGGTTTGTTCTAGAAGATACTTACCTTTTAATGAATTCGATAGAATGGTAAATCTTCGGAGAAGAATTTGCCATAGAGACACACTACCAATGAAGGTCCTCTTCTTGGAAGAAGATGGTTTTTTTTCAAACAATTAGAATAACCTTCACAAAAGATGAACCAGATTTGCTCATGTGGAGCTCTCTCAAACAATCTAGAGCCTTCACAAAAGATGTACAGATTTGCACATGTGAATCTCTCTCAAATTCTAAATCTCTAGACTTAAGAGATGTTAATCAAAGAATGGGAGTCAAGAGATATCTTGATTGGTTCACTTCTAATGGAGAGAAACAGACCTAAAAGAGCCATTCGAATGACTTGAGTGCGCCAAAAATCGCACAAAAGATTAAGTCAAAACGAGATCCGGAATATGCGGGGTCGACAGCACTTCGGTTGGCTGCTCATTTTGGCCGGTCGACCCATCAGTTCATAACCAAAAAGTATCCGTGCTAAAAGTCCGGTCGGCCCCACATTTTGACCGGTTGGCCTGACCTATTCGGTCGGTGGCACAATCTGTCTGGTCGGCCGCTCAAAGTTGTTGGTCGGCTGATCCTCGCAGTTCTTCTCTGAAAAATACCGAAACAATTATAATAACTATCCTATGTCATTAGGATTACTTCCAAACGATACCAAAAGAACTATGAGACATCTAGGGTTAAATTGATCCGTTGGCAACGCACGGTGTACCCTAAGATGTACGCAAATAACCGCAACATGAGATTCTTGATAGTTGAACTTTCATTGAGTGAGAACGTACTTTGATAATTCATATCTTCATGCTTGAGCTTGGCTTTGTCTTCAGTTAAGCTTGAACACTTGGGTTGGTTTTCTTCAACTTTAATTCTTCTTTGATTTGTTGATGAAGTCCACTTGATCTTTGACACTTCAGTCTTTAGTGAACTCCTAACTCAGTGATTTATATTACAGAAGAATTAAGTATTCCTAGGATTAACAACCGAGATTTTTCAGTTCTTATTTTAGACCTCCTTGGGATACTTGATCTTGATCATGATAATGATCATTAATGTTGATGTATGTGATCTAGGCACTGAAGCACGTGAATGTACCTAATGGTGCAAAGAAAAGGCAAGGGTTCAAGACAATATCATAGTTTAAAACGGAATATCAATAAATCAAAATATATTAAGATTTTCAATCAAAATCTCAAGTAACTAACGTCATCTATAACGCATAAGGTCAAAAGAAACATAATATCAAAAGAACCGATGATCTACGAGTCACGGTTCATCAAAATGTCGTATCTGCTCTACGATCCAAAATAACATAAAGTAATGAATTTATTACAAGAATTCATAAGAAAAGAAATAATAAAAGACTAATAATGTTCATCTTCAAGGTTCGGCTCCTGCTCTTCAGGTTTGTATGTCTCCTCTCCTAATTCGTCAACGGGTTGCAGTTCCTCTTCGTACCCTTCTTCTTATGTCTCGGTCTCATCTACATCTGAAAATGTGATTGTAGGAGTGAGCCAAACGCTCACTCAAGTTTTTCACCCCAAACATGATTCAAACAATACTATTTTTATAATCATGCTAGTACAGATTAAATTATTAGACAGTAACATTATGCTCGGAATGAACATATGAACAATTAATCAAAAGTAATACGCAACCCACACAGGGGGTCTCCTTCTTCACCCATACAGAGGGTCTTCTCGGGGTTTTCAGGTCTTTCACCCTAGAGAACTCAGTCCCAACTTGCTTTATCGCTTCTGAATCGGAAATACAATGCATGCCTTCATTTATATGAAAAAATTACTGAAAATGTAAACATTCACTCATGAAATCTCAATTTTAAACATGATATCATACTGGCAAGCAAAATTATCATGATACAAAGTCTACCGTTTATTAACCAATACATGTTCACATACTTTTAATTTTCATTATAAAAATCATGGGGGTAATTACCTTTGATCGATTCCCAATATTTCACCTTAGTTCTTCTAGTTGGTCCTCTTCACATAGATCTGACCCCAAGGTTATTAGACCGTTACGCTCGTCTGTGTTAAAAATCAGAGTATTATCGTCTCTATTATTTTATAACTTTTCAAAATTCTCACTTAAAAAGGTAACACTAAACTCGTATATTGGATTAGGCCGATATAACATAATGGGATTGCCAACTTGGACCATCCAACCAATGAACCTCGAACGTAGTCCGTGAATTGAACGATCCAGATTGAGGTACGGGTGATTGTCTCTGTGCGTGGTAGTTATGCTGGATTATCAATGGTAAAAACGTGGATAGAGCAACAATGATGACGGATGTCGAAATCAATGGTAATAACAAAAATATGGCAATCGACAACTTGAATGTTTGAAAGTGGTGATAAAGTGGAACACATCAGTCCCATTCTTTCACCCTAGTGAAACACAAGCAGGCCAAAGAAGTGTTGGTGGAGGATAATATGTGCCAGGGAGTATGGAATGACATATGTACAATTGTTAGTATAAGGCTAAGAGTAGTGAAACGTTTTGCTGTAAGACTCATGACCAAAATGGCTAAAAGGATAAGAGTTGTTGTGCCAGTCACTGAAAGCAGGGGACGTGAATGGTTGAAATGAACGGACAAAAATTAACCATGATATGTCAACGATTTCAGGCATCCATCAAGAAGGAGCTATGATCAGATTGCTACTCTCGTGGTGATGAAGGATCATACGGTTGATAGAGATTGCTAAGCGATCATAATGGTAGGATAGGTGTTAGCCTTGATAGGGTTTGAATTTGAGGGGTAAGATTCATCGATTTAGATGTGAATACAAAAGTCTAATGAACATCATGCATATGGACCACATTTAGAATAAACAAATATGATGCTAGACATATGTACGTTGGATCATCTATGGGGAAAGAGATTTGGAAGAAGTCAAGAATAATCAAGAACAAACAAAAAGAAACTTACCCGTATCAACTAGTGGTTGTCCGATAGAAACATAAGGTGTTTTGATCCAACGGTGGAGCCCTTGCTGGACATTTTAGATTCTTGAAGTCGAGAGGATTGAAGAGGGGCAGCAGCACTTTCATCCACATGTGATGAGAGGTGTTGATCGATCAAAGCTACACGCTGCAACACTTTAATGGCCGAAAGGTAGTTTGAGTGGGGAGTTCTTCTCGGTTGCTAAAATAGGTAGCAGGTTTGTAGTGGTTTTCAATAGGAACCCTAATGAGTTAAGGAACGTGGATGGGGAGTTTAGTTGACATGGTCAAAAAGGTGAAGGGGTTTAATAGGTAAATGGGAATGGTTTAGATGATGCCATGGGTTTCAATCCCATTATGATTAGGTTTTTGGTGTGGGTGTGTGGAATTGTGGGATGGAAGAGTGTGGAAAGGGTTTTGGAAGGTTTGGGTATAAGACAAATATATATATTGAAAAGTCTCGGCTGTCAATCCTAGGAATACTTAGTTCTTCTGTAATATAAATCACTGAGTTAAGAGTTCGCTGAAGACTGAAGTGTCAAAGATCAAGTGGACTTCATCAACAAATCAAAGAAGAATTAAAGCTGAAGAAAATCAACCCAAGTGTTCAAGATCAACTGAAGACAAAGTCAAGGTCAAGCTCAAGCATGAAGATATGAATGATCAAAGTATGTTCTCACTCAACGAATATTCAACTATCAAAGAATCTTGTGTTGTGGTTATGTGCATACATCTAAGGGTACACCGCGCGTTGCCAAAGGATCAATTTAACCCTAGATGTCTCCTAGTTCTTTTGGTATCGTTTGGAAACTATCATAAAGTCATAGGATAGTTATTATAATTGTTTGGGTATTTTTCAGAGAAGGTCTGTGAGGACCGGCCGACCGGAGTCTACTGACTCTGACCGGTCTACTGGTCAAAAGGTGCGGTCGACCGGACCCCTCGATACCATATATTATGGTTCTGGTCTGAGCAGCCGACCGGACAAAATGTGCGGCCGACCAGACCTTCAGCACCGATAATTTTTGGTTCTGACCTAAGCGGGCGACCGACCAAAATGTGTGGTTGACCGGCCAAAAAGTGCGGTCGACCCCGCCCATTCCGGATCTATCTTTGACTCGTTCTTTTGTGCGATTCTATACGCACTTGAGTCATTCCAACGGCTATTTTAGGTCCGTTTCTCTTGAGAGGGTAGAGCATTGTATAATAGAACACTTACCCTTCATTAAAAGAACCAATCAAGCTATCTCTTGACTCACATTCTTTGATTAACATCTCTTAAGTCTAGAGATTTTGAATTTGAGAGAGCTTCACCTGTGCAAATCTGTACATCCTTTGTGAAGGCTCTAAATTGTTTGAAAGAGCTTCACATGAGCAAATTCGATTCATCTTTTGTGAAGGCTTCTCTAATTGTTTGAAGAGACTACGAAGTATATTGTTTCCTGCAATCATCTTCCTCCAAGAAGAGGATCATCATTGGGAGAGTGTCTCTATGGCGAATTCTTCGGTGAGGATTTATCATTCTATCGAATTCATCAAAAAGTTAGTATCTCCTATAACAAACATTTTAGAGTGAATTCAATATTATCAAACCTGAATTATTTGTGATTGGTGGATGAGTGAGTACTCATCAAGTTGAGTTGAAGAAGGTAGAATCCTTGAAAATTCATTTCTCTAAAATACTACAGGCCTAGTGTGACTATCTAGGTGAAGAGAAGTGATTTTCGTATAGATCGAGTTGAGGATTGTAGATCCATAAGAAGAAGGTATCTCTAAATAGACTACTGGCCTAGGCTGACTCTTTAAGTGAGCGAGAAGCGATTCTCGTTAGATTGAGACTAAGTGTAATATTAGTTGTTTGATTATTTATTTTGATTAGAAATGTTGTAATGCATGATTGAAATAAAATAATACTACTCGTGGTGAGTATTGGAGAGTGGACGTATCTGCGGAGTCACCGAACCACTATAAATCCGAGTCTCGTATGATTGTAAATGTTTGCATATTTTATCCCATATTTTTCCATATATATGTTATGTGGATGATTCGTACTTTGATTGTTTGATCCTTTTCCGCTTGGCCTTGTATGATCATTAATTTTTAATCCATCTAGAATTCGCAGAGAAATTAAAAATTATCCTATTCACCCCCCTCTAGGACATAACGTGGTAATTAAAAGGGAATTTCAATTGATATCAGAGCAAGGTCACTTTGTAAAGGGCTTAACAACCCAAGTGTGATCCTTAGTTCCCTTGGAATAACCATGAGTCAAGAGGGATTCTTTGTGCCTAGACCTCATTTATTCAATGGTACTAATTATGTCTACTGGAAGGCTAGAATGAGGATTTTTTTGAAATCTCTTGATGAACGAAGTTGGGAATCAATGGAATTGGGATGGACATCCCATATTGTTACAACTACTGTTGGTGAGATAACTACCATTACTATCAATCTTAAAATAGAATGGAATGCTGGAGATATGGAAGCATACACGTACAATAATTGTGCATTAAATGCCATACACTGTGATTTTTCAAAAGAGTTTAAGAGAATTATTACTTGTGAGACCTCAAAACAAACATGTAACATTTTGGAAATGAGTCATGAAGGAACAAACTCTGTTAAAGTATCTAAACTTCAAATACTCACAACACAGTTTGAAATCATAAGGATGAATGAGGATGATAGTTTCACAGACTACTACACTAAATTGAATGAAATAATTAATTCTATGTGGGGTCTTGGTGAAGCTATTCCTTAACCAAAAATTGTTAGAAAAATTCTGAGATCATTACCTAATAGGCTTCATTCTAAAATTACAGCTATTGAAGAAAGTAAGAATGTTGATCTAATCAAATTAGAAGAACTAATAGGATCAATTCAAACTTTTGAATGGAAACTTCATACACCTAAAAAGAAAAGATTAGCTCTAAAAATCTCTAAGAAGCAATTAAGAGAAGAAACTAACTCCGATGAGTCTAATAACATTGATGAAGAAGTTGTCCTCTTTGATAAAAAAATTCAGAAAGTTTTTTAGAAATAAAAATAAGAAAAATTTTATACAAAGGAATAGAAAACCTTTTGAAAAACTCGATAAATACAAAAAGGAAGAGAACAACAAAGATATACAATGTTATAAATGCAAGGGGTTTGGTCATATCTCTATTGACTGTCCTAACAATATTAAGAAAGAAAAAACTAAAGCTATGAAGGTTGTTGCTTCGGACATAAATAGTGATGAATCTAATACAAAAATGAATACATCCAGTGATAGCGACGAATCATCAAATGTTAGAGCGTTAATGACCATTGCTAATCTTAATGAAAATTGTCACTCTAAAAATGCTGAAATTGATAATAAAACTAACTTAAGTGATAATGAAAGTGAAGAAAACATTCAGAATGCTTTCAACAATTTATATAAAGAAAGACTAAATTTGGCAAAATCCTGTGATACCTTGAAAAAGTAAAAGACTGACTTATATTGTGAAAATGCCTCACTAAAAAATGAATTAAAAAATTTATATCAAATTGTGAACGACAAAGAAGATGAAGTAACACAAACTTTAAGCAGAGAACAAGAACTTGAAGATGAAATTAGAAAATTAAATCTCGAAAGGAATGATAGATTTAAAAGTCAAGAATAGAACCTTAATCAGAAATATTACACAAGGAAATTCTAGACTTAAAAATCTACTATGGGAAAAGCAAACAAAGATAATAGGGGACTTGAATATAATAAAAAATTTTTAAGAACTCAAACTCTAGAACTGTGTTAATTTGTAAAACTACTATGGATTCAACCCAAAATGAACAAACTGAAAATTTGAATATCATTAGTCATTATTGTAGACATTCTGGACATAACAAATATAATTGTCTTGTACTTAAAAAGAAGTTAGAATTTCTAAAGCAAAAGGAAGAAAATGAAAGAATAAAAAACCTACAGATTTTGGAAGAAACTAGAAAACAAAATAATAAAAATGAATTATTTATGAAAGTAGCTGCTTTAAATGCTAGAGCTAGAGCTATAAAAGAAAATATTAATAACTCTCTTTCCAATAAGAAAAATAATGATAAATCTCTTATAAAAAGATGGGATAAAAAATTTGTTAAAAAATGTTTGTCTATTCATACAGCTTCAATTTCAAATGAAACTTCTAAGTGGTATTTGGATAGTGGATGCTCCAGACACATGACTGGAGAAAGATCTCATTTCTGTTCTTTTGATGAATGCCATGATGGTGATGTGATATTTGGTGATGGTAGTAGTGCTAAGATAATTAGTAGATGAACTATCAAAGGTCCAAGAATATCTAAGATTGAGAATGTATTGTGTGTAGATGGTCTAAAATATAACATTCTTAGTATTAGTCATATTTGTGACAAAGACCACATATGCAAGTTTTCAAAAAATCTCACAGGAAATTTGTGGGCTGAAGCAGTGAATACTGCATATTACACGATCAGTCGTGTTTATCTAAGGATAGGAACCTTGCAGTCAGCCTATGAAATTTGAAACATTGTCAGACCAAATATAAAATATTTCAAAGTCTTTGGCTGTAAATGTTACATGCTCAAAGACAAAGAAAACCTTAGAAAGTTTGACTCTAAAAGTGTTGAAGGCATTGGTTTGATCAGACCTTTGCCCTGGTAGCTAGACTAGTATCTATTAGGATTCTCTTGGCATTAGCTTGTGTTTTAAAATTTTAACTCTAAAAGATGGATGTTAGGAGAATTATTAAGAATGTCAGTGGAACCATTGAATACGGTCTCTAGTATCCTCTTGAGACTAATAGTGAAATTGCTAGTTATTCTGATGCTGACTGGACAAGAATTATTAATGATTGGAAAAGCACTATTGATGGGTGTTTTTATATTGGAAATTGTTTGGTAACTTGGTACAGTATGAAACAAAATGCTATATCATTATCAACTCTGAAGCGGAATACATTGCCGCCAGTAGCTGCTATGCCCAGTTAATTTGGATGAAACAAATGTTGTTGGATTATGGAATTGATCAAGGATCTATGAATTTATTCTGTGATAACACGAGTGCTATTTGTATTTCTAAAAATCCTGTACAGTACTCTAGAACCAAGCACATTGATATTAGACATCACTTTATTCGAGAATTGGTTGAAGAACAGATAATTTCATTAGAGCATGAGAATACAGAAATTCAACTTGCAGATATTTTGATCAAACCTTTAGATTCGCTCAAATTTGAATATTTGAGGAAAGTCTATAGGAATTTATCCTATTGATTAATTTTGTGTGGTACTAATTGAAATAATTGAAGCCATATTGAATATCTTATTTTTATTTTTTCAGTTAGTATAATCATCTAATCATCTAAAATGATGGTTAGATTATTTTTGTAAATCTGGAATTGCTATTGTTAGTTGAATTCTTTTGTGTAATGATATTTTATACCATATAATATTGGGTACATAATTTCTTTGGTGATATTATGGAATATATGATTATTTGGTATATTGGTGATATTTTGCTTTTGGAATTGACATTTACGAATTCAGGCCGACCGAATAAATTGTCGAGGCGATTGGGTTTTAGAAAAGTTTTTTTGCGAAGTCGGGTCGACCGAAGATATTGACCGGCCGATTAAAGTAAATTCTTTTTGGTTTTTTGAAATTGGTTTTGCGGGCTCGAGCCGACCGAACAAAAGATTCGATCGACCGAACATGTCCAGTCGACCGACCATTATGACCGGTCGACCGCGCCTCGCACCCGAACCTAATATTAGTTTCGCGGGCTGGTCGACCCATGTCCGGTCCGCCGCCCTCTGTTATAAATTATCCCAAATCAATTTTGGGTCATTTGAAACCTTTTGGAACCCTAGAAAATTTTTTTGTACTCTTTCATTCCCATTTGAGAAACCCTCTAACCCTCAAATCTAATATCTTTCTAGAGATTTCTACTCTCACCATTACCCAAATTTTTGGTGAAATTTCTTTTTGTTCTAATGACTCCACAAGGGAAAAGAGCAAGAGGTGAGTCATCTTCTAGTGATCCCTATCCTCTTAGCATTTTCATCAATCTCATGGCTAGGGCTAGCTTTTTGAATAACTATATTAAAATAGCCGTTGCTGTGGAGCGTGGGGTAATCGAAAAGAAAGTGACCATGACTGGAATCCCCAATCTTCTGAATTCGATAGGTTGGTATAAACTTCTTTTCATTTCTGGTATTGCATATCTTGAGTTAGTCAGAATGTTTTATTACAACCTGAACAATCATGATCCAGAAGGTCCATTTATTTATTCCGAGGTTCGAGGAGTTAGGTTCAAAATCACTTTATCTTTGATTTTAAAGATTACTGGTCTTCGTTGTGTACCTAATGGAGGAATTTTCCTCCTTTCTCTACCTCTTAAGAACAAAAAGGCTATTTCTAAAGCCATCTGTGGGAAGGTAGTTCATTGGAACTCTGACTTGGTTACTCGGGAATTACTTCCCATGTACCATTTGTTAGGGTTAATCTTCTCCTACAATTTGGTCCCAAAGGCCAGACATTATAGTGAGATCAGACCCTATATTCAGTACATTTTGTATTGTATCTCTCAAGGCACAAGTATATGTGGTCCTTCAGTTGTCTTTCATCTGATGGTCGAAAATTTGGCAATTGAGAATCGTAAGCGGTCTTTGCCATTTGGCATTCTGATTTCAAAAATTCTGAGTCATTACAAAGTCCATATTCTTGACTTCGATAAAACACTACATCCTATCTCACCTATCAATCAAGCTACATTTAGTAAAATGTTAGTAGGTGACTCTTCTGCTTCTACTTCTACTTCAAGTTCTGTATCTCGGTGTCCCTCTGTGTCTGCATCCATTGCAGGGCTTTCGTCCAAATTGGACAATCTTTATGCGTCGATTGACAAATTTTCTCGACGACAGCAGCGTATGACTTTATTTCTTAGGTCTCAGCAACCTGACTATCCAGAGTCTTCACCTGAGGAAACCATCGTGCCTTTTGTGGCTGGAGACGACGAAGAAGACGAAGATAAAGATGAAAAAATTGAAGAAGACGAAGATAAAGAAGAGGATGCAGATGAAGATGCTGATAATGCCGATGAGGATGAGGACTATGATTAGAGCACGACTGCTCTCTTTTTAGATCAATAGTACATTTTCTTTTGGGATCTATTATTTGATACTATTGATATGTACTATTTGATACTGAGATACTTTGGTACTTGTGTGGTTATGAAAGGTTAGACATTATGGTTTATTGGGTCAATCTGTTGACCATATATATTTATACTTGGATGGTATGGTTGTTTGATGGGATTTTTTATATGTTTGATGATTATTTTGATCAGCACTTATGGCCATATCTATTGATTTGGATGGTATTTTGTTCTGATATATTTGTGGTGGATTTATGATGATTATTGCGCTATCGTTAATATTTTTTCTTTCATCTCATGATTTGGATTCTTCCCTTTGTCAATGTATGACAAAAAGGGAGAGAAATCAATTACACTTAAAATGTTATGTGGTATATTGGAAATATTTGTTAAATTATGATATACTTGTTGCTATATATTCTATTGTTGATCTACTTATCATAAAATCTATGATTCTTACTCTCTTCTGATTTTATTGGACTAATGTGATAATTAAAAGGGTATATATATAATTTTCACAACATTTTATACAACAATTTTTGGCGTACCCACATGGAAGATGAATCAATAGCTAATTTTTGGTGAGGATGATCTCCTCACCATATAGATCACTCGTACCAAAAATCAACCCATTCTGAAATTTCTAACCCCATCAAGTGTAGTCTTCAAGTTAACGGTTAAAATAGACGATCCATAATTCTTCAACTTCTAAATCAGTCTACGAATGTCAGAATGATTTGAACTTTTGTGAGGACGATCTCCTCGCCAAAAGTCATCCAATTCCAAAATGTATAATTTATATATTGGCCAACGCCAATTTTTCGTTGTAGAAAATGTTGTGAAAATTGTTGTCTCCCGATCCTAACCTATATATATATTAAAACATTAGTAAGGAAAAAGTTTAAAAGTTTAGTTTTGTGGTTCAACCATTAGTTTTGAATAAAACTAAAATAAAATAGAGTTTTGTATAATAATATTAAATAATGGTTGTTGAGTGAACTATGAAAAAGTTATCAAAAGTTTTATTAAAAAAAATGTACGGTCTAATGTAATGGATTTGAGTTTTAAAATTCTTTTATTATTTTAAGTGTATGTTAGCAAGCTTTTATCTTATGATGGTGGAATGTGTTATGCATAAAGGGTTTGACTTATTTTAATTAAAATATACCTTATAATATGTTATGAATGACATGGGTTTTAATTAGAACTATTTACTTACGGGCTCATTAATATTAAGTACCCCATTAATTACTTACATACTATACACTATAATAATACATTCGATAACATTTTAATAATGGATGGTGTATAACCTATACTAAAATGATAATTACTATAATGTACATACACATACATAACACCAAAATTAATATAAATATAATGTATAGTTAACAAATTTTGTATTGCTTATTAAAATTATTCTTATGATATTTAATAATAATTAATACCTAATGAATTCAAAATGGTTTCAGAAATTATACGTGTCCCACTGTGCCCACGTGGGCCCGCATGAATAGGACCTAAGACCCTAAAATTCAACTTTCTCGAAAATGACCGAAATAGAATGTAGTTGTTCTAACAATTAAAATAAGATATTTAATGAAGAAAAAGCATAGAAAAGAGTCTAGAAAATTTCATATGGACCAAAATACCCTTATAAGGATTTTTAAGGTTTTACAATTTTACAACCTTAAAGTTCCTTTATATAGAGAAAGTAACCAAGCCAAGGCTAATAGCAAGTACTTGGGTACAATTAGAACTATTTCCGAAATAGAAAAACTTATTCTTGTGTAAGTCCAATCAATCGAGCTCAAGGTTCAATCGATTAGGCACTTTTAAAAAAGTTTTTCGGAATAGTCTAATCAGTTGAGTTGCTGATCCAATCGATTGGGCTCTGTCCAATTGATTGGGCTTGCAAGTCTAATTGATTGGACTTAAGACTCTAATCCACCTCCGAATTCAATTTTTTAAGTCCCTTAGGCCCTGAATTAGATACCCTTATTTCATGACTTAATTCTATGTGAATATCATTATTAAATCTCATATCTCTAGGGTATCTAAGTCACTTATCATCCCATATGTGTGAGTACGGATAAATCAGACAAACATCTGAGTCTTTAGATTAATTAATCTTCAATCTTCTGAGTCTTTAGACAATCAGAGTGGTATAACTACTAACACACTCTCGGGCTAACTAACACACTACAGGATTGGTTACAATTGTGTTTTGTCATACAAAATTTAACCAAATAGAATATAGTTATATTCCTTACATTAGCCACATTATGACGATGGTGAGGGTTGAGTATAAGGAGAGGATGGGTAAGAAAGGACGAAGAAGGGACAAAAGTGACACATGTCTCTATGTTTTGATTAAAGTAAGTCTCGATTGTATTGTGCATCAGACTACAAATTGAATATGGTCTTAAATGAGTATTAAATAGGGTAAGGCAGAAAAAGATCCACACCATACTCAATATTAGTGTTGCTCTCCATCATGGGGCAAATGAAAGCTCAAGGTATAGAGATTGTTTAGGCCAAGTAAATTGATGGATGC
The DNA here is from genome assembly GCA_035048495.1 of Euptelea pleiosperma. Taxonomy (NCBI): domain Eukaryota; kingdom Viridiplantae; phylum Streptophyta; class Magnoliopsida; order Ranunculales; family Eupteleaceae; genus Euptelea; species Euptelea pleiosperma. Next base: position 24,063,059 of record CM068552.1, on the reverse strand, counting down.
ATAACAAATATAGAAAGCGCTAACAATGTGCACAACAGAAACCTGTTAAAAATAGATCTCTAAATTAGATAAATAGTGTGAAACTCACAACTCAAAAACCATAAGTCCAACAGGTCTAAATTTTGGATGTGTTATTATAAATATTGATCTCACGACCCTCTAAAATTCATGTCTATTTAACATTCTGAAGGGGTCCAACTACCCTCAATAAGAAATTTCATTTCGAGTTATTCGAAAGCCTAAAAATGATGAAAATATACAAAATAGACTAATATATCTTATTTTGAAAAATTAGAAAGTATTATCAACATGAGATTTGAATAACGTAATAAAAACATAATAAGACATTTAAGCACATGTATATACATAGTATTTTTAATGAAAATTACCACGGAAAAATAGGGATAGAGATGAAAACTTATCTTAAGTAAATAATAGCAAGCGTAAAATAAATGCATAGAAAAAAGAGTAACAACTAACATTTTCCTTCTTCTTTCTTTTTATGATATTCAAAGGGCAAAAGTGGTCTCCTAGATGAGCATAGTTTAGGACAACTAAGAGAAAAATTATGCTAATTTTTGTGGTGGAGTTTTGAATATCCAAGAAAAAATATGACAACTTAACAATGGAAATGGGGGATACAACTAGGATTTATATGAGAGGAAACAAAAATTAAACAACACAAGGAGAGGGGAGATAGGTGATGAGTATGGGATGTCTCAAGGGTAGTATATATTTAATAGATTTTGGTTGACTTTTGATGAGTTGGCAATGGTTTAAGCTAAAGCATTAATTCTAATTTTATTAAAGTGATTGCTTATGTAGCAGCCATGTAGACTAGTATAATTAATTAATTATATTAAAATATTATCCTAGTCCTCATGTTCTAGAAACTAGTGTATTGACACACACTCAATCAACTCATGTGTAAGCACTATGTGTACAATCTCTAAGTAATATGTAATTAAATAAATAAACTTAATTTAACATGTGTAATCATTATAATTAAATATAACGTATAATAAATTAAATAATACATCAACCATATGTCTAAAAAATAATCTCATTCCATGGGTCTTACAAAAGCTAATTAACGATCCTATATGAAAATTACCAAAATACCCACCAAAATCAAAAGTTTTGAAAATTTTCTAAAAAGTTGTAGATATCTTGTAATATACATATAATGATTAATAAATACAAGGTGAGTGAAAATAAGATGTAAAAATTTGAAATAAATTCTAATTATCCAAAATGATAAATAAAACACTTAAAGAGAATTAAGGTTATTAAAGACTATTTTTAATCTTATTTTCATGAGATAACCAAACACATTGAAGTCAATTGCCACTTCATCAGAGAAAAATGGTGACATTTGTACTCCGTATATGAAGTCAAAATATCAATTAGTGGATTCTTATATTCTAATAAGTTAGGTATATATGATATATACATAATTTGAGAGAATGTGTTAATGTAACATAAGGGTATTTCTGTACTGTTATCTTTATTATAGCATTAGTATATAAAATAATTGTGAAGGTAGATTAATGTAAGTTCAACATATTAGTTCGACTTCATCTTCTTTCTACGTCATCTTTTCTCTTTTTATTCTCCTCCTTCCTCTTCGCATCTTAGAACCCTAATTGTGCTTTACAATAGGGTTTGAGTATTGTTGTATAGACAAATTAGCTTGATTGTTTAGATAAAAATTAAATAATATTTTGTTACCTTATGTTTATGTATGGATGTATTTTTAGATCTACGTAAATTTTTATATCTAAAACTTGTATAAACTAATATTTGTAATATCATTCAATGTTATTATGTAATTGTATGGTCCTCTTGACATATTAGGTCCGAGAAGGCCATTGAATCTCACAAACTCTATGAAATAATACAAACTAATAATCTGTAATGATATAAACATAAAATTTTCTTTCTCGTCCCATTATCTAAGGGTACATGCTGACTATGACAAGGGGATATCAACTTGAAAATTCAAATATGGATTATTCAATGTAGTATATTCAAGGCATGCATAGAGAGGACTTATCAAGAAGGCACTCAAAAGGTTTAAAAACACATGCAATATTATGGCATGTTCTTTCCAACCCTAATTAATAATGATTGCACCAATGGCTGCAAAATTGCAGTTTGGAGAATATGGGGGCAAAATTCATAGGTAAACAAGCAATATAATGACCGTCACATATTTCCTTACATGCAGCATCATATCTTGCAAAGGTCCCTTAGAAGGTAATAACTAAAGAAGAATCACTAAATTTTGAATTGAACAAGTATCAAAGTCTTTCTCCAATCAGTGGGTTTCAATGGAAGATGCCAAATATGTTGTCTGTGTAGACCTGCATTATTTTCTTCCCATATAGTTTGAGATTTTCTAACTTTGGTTTAGATAAAAAGAAATCATAATAATCCTCTGGACTCAAGTTAGCTTGACACAAACAAATAAAAATATTTTTGATGTTCCATTCATTGCTGTAAATGTGTGGCCCAATTAACATATAAGACCATTAATTTGGTGATTACAGAATCCCAACCAACCTGTGACTTGTAAATGTTACTCTAGTCGACTCCAATTTTTACCTCATCATCGTCATTCCACAATGTATTTTGTACTTGTTTTTCATATTTTATCAATGTCATGTAATCATATTGTTCCATGTTAATCACTACAGGAAAAAGGGTATTAGCGACGGTCGAGGCCGCCGCTAATACCTCCATCGCTAAAGGTTTTAGCGGCGGCCAACTGCAAAATGGTCATCGCTAAAAGTGCCTCCCAATCAACGGATAAAGTCGTGGGTTCCATTATTATCGACAGCGAAATGACCTTTAGAGGCGGTCATTGCCCGCCACTATAGTAATTTTAGCGGCGGTCGAAACAAAACCATCGTTAATATTGACATTTAGCAGCGGCCAACACAAACCCACACTAATAGAGACATTTAGCAATGGCCAGTGACCTAAATGTCTTCCGTAGGCTTTAGCTGCGACTAGGAGCCACCGTATAAGTAAAAAAATTCTTACCAACTGTCACTTGTAACTTGTAATACCTGTAACATGTAACATGTATCATATTTATAGCCAACTAAATCTACTAAGAAAATATAGAATAAACTATTCATTAAAATTAAAATTATTACAATATCCATGGTTCAAAAACATCCATAAAAAAAAAGAAAAGAGAGACAAGATATGCAGTCAGTCATCAGTTGGGTCCTGCAAAATAAAAAATTAATTAGAATAATAAATGCTAAAACTTATAATAAAAAAATTAATTCTTTAAAACTCGACTTAATTAAAAATTGAAATATCTAATAAACCTATAACTCACTGTGTTGTACTTCAAACCTATAACTGATTATAATTTTCCAACCGGACCTTGGTATTTGACCCCGTCTCTTCCAACACATCTGTTTCAACGCGTTTGAAGTGTTGGAAGAGATTTCCGGAGATTCGGACCTCGTTTGCCCAATTTAGACGTCGAGGTCCCGAAATGGATTTCAGTTCTAAGTTTGAAATGCCTAAACCTACGTATGTATTTTTGCCCAACCCTAATCATATGGATATTTGCCCAACCCTAGGTGGACCTACGTACCAAAATCGATCGGATTAGTGATTTCAACCCAAGATAATGACTTCAAATACTTAGAAATCACTAATCAAGCTAATTTTTGGATGTTTGCCCAACCCTCGGTGGACCTACATACCAAAATCAATCGGATTAGTGATTTGAATCCAAGAGAACGACTCCAAATGCTTAGAAATCACTAATCGAGCTAATTTTTGGTTTGTAGGTCCATTTATAAGCATTTGATTAAAGTCATTTTCATGCATTGATTTTAACTGTGGGAATTTGAGCTCGGGGTACAAAATCGAAAGGTTTAAAATCACAAATCAGAATGATTTCTGATCGGATTGGAAAAACATCCATATAGTTGTCGATGGAAAAGGGAATTAAAAAAGAAAAAAAACTTAGGGTTTAAACAAAAAAATGAGAAATCACTTACCGACGAGGTACGGCGACAGAAGAAGTTGACGGCGACGATGATGGTGACAGTGTACCACTGGCAGAGGGGCTAAGGAGAAGGATGTGATCTTCTTTGGGTCTTTGGTGGAGAGATAGAGCGAGGAGAGAGAGAAGGGATACATTTGTCGTCTTTTATTTTTTTATCTGCAAACGTTTTTAGCAGCGGCTAGTTCTGTCCGTCGCTATAGAGGCATTTATCGGCGGTCTTTTATATAACCGCCGCTAATCTCGTACCTATAGCGGCGGCCAGATAAAAAACCGCCGTTGATACGCTCTATAGCGGCAGTCAGTAGAAAGCCGCCAGTAAAAGTCGTCATATTTTTCCCTCCAACTTTTCACGTCAACCTTATAGCGGAAGTCAATTTCCCGGTCGCCGCTAAAAACCTCTATAGTGGCAGTTTTTTTATAGCCACAGTTAAAAGTTCGCCACTAATAACCATTTTTCTTGTAGTGGTTACAGTTAAATATTTGACTCTTCATATTATCTTCTTAAGTCATATTATGAATAGATCTATTTTCTCGACCAATTTTTTATCAGTTATCAACATAATTAATAACTTACGATTCTCAACCACATTAGGAAAGTGGGTTGAGAGTAAGCAAAGGATGGGTGAGAAAGGAGGAAGAAGCGACGAAAGTGACACATGTCCCTATGTACTGTTGTTTTTTTGTATTTTGATTAAAGTAGGTCTTAGTTGTATTTTGTATCAGACTACCAATTGAATATGGTCTTAAATAAGCATTAAATAGGATGAGGGTGAGAAAGATCCAAACCATACTCAATATCAGTATTGTTCTCGATATTGATAGCCTGGGGACAAATGGAAGGTCAAGGTATCGAGGATTGATCGGGCAGAGTAAACTGAATAACTCTATCAAATTCACTTATTCGAGTTTAGAGATATCTCAACAAGCTTTTAAAGAATGCATTTTTTGAGGCACTTGGTAACCATTTGTTTATAGATGAGACTCTATATGCAGTTAAGAATATATAATGAAGAGTCAGAGGTATTCATCAAAAAATATAAACTTTCTTGGTGTTGATCCACTTTGCTAACAATGAAAACAATACAGTTTGGTACCAACTCAAATGTGTTTGGTAAGACTTCACCCATTTATCAACATTTATATGAACTTTTCTTGGACTAGGCCTATTTACTTACATAATCACATCAATGCCCCCTAAAACAAGGTAACTTGGATATATGATACAACTGATCGGACTCGGGAAAGGTCGTGTTTGTTGTATTAATTAACAATATATAGCTGATGATAAGAGTAATACAACTGCATGGCTTTCTCGATTTTGATACAGTACTTCTGAAGAACACTAGTCCATCAACAATCTTCCCTCCAAGAATAGCTACATTTCTAGTTAAAAAAAATAAGATCATTAAAATGGCGGCTATCTAAACAGGAATTAAAATAGAGAGACCATCCAAAGTTAAGTAATCAGATGTAGATTATTCATGGGAAGACACAAAGAGATGAACTGAGAAACTCAATTACACAAGAAATATTTACAGATTAAAATGACAGTAACATAACCCACCTGCTATGTGCTGACATCTTTTCATTAGTGTCAGCTTAAATCAGATTAAAAAGTTACCTGCCTTAGATGCATTTTAATCAGAAAGTGGATATAAACTGCTTCTAACACGAGCAGCAACATATAAAGGGCTAGAGAAGAAACCAAGAGCGCCACCAGGAGTTAACTGTTGAAAACAGGTTGATATAAAATGCAGAATTTAGTAGAAAAGATACAGTAGTATGACTTTCATTTTAAAAGAAAAAGAAACATGGACAAAATCATCTGTCAATGGCACAAATAAAATGATCTCTAAGATCCTATAAATTAATACCAGAAGCACACAAGAAGCTCCATTAATATATTGTTTTAAGATCATGATATTGAAGATAGAATGGGAATTCAACGCTTACCACGACGATTAGCAGTAATGCTGTCATCGTGAGGATTATGGTGTTGATACCTCCAATTTGCTTGTGAACGAAAAGGCCATAAAGAGAACAACTGACTCCACCTCCAGCGCCGATGGTTCCGAACCCTTTCAACACGAGAAACTTCATCATCATCCTCATCATCATCATTAATCTGAAGGTTATTTCTGAAAGAACCGGGCAGCTCGTGCCGACAAACTGGACAGGAATTGTGAATCCGCAACCAAGGAACAATGCAATCAGAATGATAGACATGTTTGCACGGCATTTCCCTCGCTTCTTCACCAACCTTAAATTCCTCCTTGCAAACTGGACAATGTGAATCATTGATCAAATGGGTTGGCGTGACCTTCACTGTTGGCATTGCATCAATTGCTGAAGTGGGTGCTGGAGGCGGCCCCGGCCTGTCATTTTGAGTAAGTTCATCGATCAGCTCGTTCAATCCCGGCCCAATGAAGTAATTCCTGGGATCAACAGTAGGGGGCACCATATTTACTGGAGGGGGAATGGTTCTGTTTGGTGGATCAGAGGGTTGGAAGATAATCCAAGGCTGAGGATGTTCTCCAATTTCAGTTTCTGTTGCCCACCGATTTCTCCTATGGGAATTACGATTTCTTGGGTGGGTTCTTGGGTCGAGCATGAGAGAGAGGGCCTCCAATAACCGGGTTTCAGGAGAGGGCTGGAGGCCGGTGAGGTCGAGGACAATCCTAGGCCTGGCTATGTCAAGCTCGTAGAGAAATTCGCCAAAACAACGGGGGCAGACGATATCAGATGGGTTTGAGGAGGCGACCCTGACCGTTTGCTGGCATTGGTAGCACCAGTATAGACCATAGGATCTTATGCCATTGATCCCAACACGAGAAGTTCGGGTGACAGACATGTTGGTGAGGTTGGGAAGCTTTTGCTTTCTGTCTACGGAAAGAGGGGTTAAGGTCGGAGATGTAGAAAAGGAATGGAAGTAATGTATATAAAGTTATAAACGTACGTATTGAGGAGAAGAGCAAAGAATGACTTTTGGAGTTGCAGAAAGCAATTCTCTTTCTGAATTGCCGACTTCTCTCCTCCTCTTGACAAAGAAAAGGATGAGTGTGGTTTCTAAAAAACTTAAATAGAGGGGCAGTAGTTGCAGTACTACCATCAACTAACTTACCCGCCAAGGGAGGATATGATGCCTGGTCATTTGGGACTTTGGACTAAAATGCCCTTTTAAATTGAAATTTGTTTTGCTAGACTATAATGATGGTATACTAGAAGATGAACAGTGCACGATTCTTAAAGGTGGTGGGACCCATAATTCCTTGAGTGCCCCACAAGGAGATTTTGTGTGCCGATCAATCCGAATATACGATCTTTGTCATCCAATCAATAAATCATTTTCATGGCGCCATCCACGCACTATGTGGGAATATTGAATCTTTAATGCCTCTTTTATGTGCCACGTGGCTCGTATTAGCTGCAGTTAGCGGCATTCGCTGACTGCAGCAGTCAGCAAAGGTACTCCTATAAATATTTTTATATCATAGAAATTAGTACTTGAGTTGAGTTTGCTAGCTAGGGACACTTGTGGCTTCTAGTGATCCCTACGTACGTGGTATAGCATAGATGCGAAAGTTACTTCTTTCATACGCAAATAAACTGAAGACCATGTGAAGGATTCTCTACAAAGATCGAGTCAAGAACTTTATCTGATGGTTATTCTTTGTTATCTCATTTGATGGACGAGTGGTAAACCTTCGCTCACACCTGTGTGTGAGCAAATCCGATCACACACCACAATATGAGCCATGTGGCATACTCTTAGAGGACGATGACCGTATGGATGTTTGGCCAGTCCCTCGTTGGACCTGAAAACCAAAAATCAGCCTGATTATTTATGTCAGACCTTTGGATCTAGTACTCCAAATAATGGTCAATAATCCTCTAAATTCTACGATTAAAAGCAACCCATGCAAATGACTCCAATCCAACGCTTAGAAATCACTAATCAAGCTAATTTTTGGTTTACAAGTCCACCGAGGGACTAGCCAAACATCCATACGGGTATCATCCTATAAGAGTGCCACGTAGCTCATATTGTGATGTGTGATCGGCTTTGCTCACACACAAGTGTGAGCGAAGGTTTTCTCTTGATGGACATAAATAGTTGGCCTAGTTTCTAGGATGTGCTAGTCCCGTCCATGGTTGGGTCTTAAGAATATAGGATTCATACTTTCGGTCACATGACGTCAAGATGGCTTTTCATTGTAGACAGATAAATGAGATCTAAAATTCGGAAAAGATAATCGATCCCTTTATTAATGATAATCACTTCAAAATACAAAGCAACATAGCTAAAAGCAATGTTGAAGAGGATTCTATGGCATTTGAGTCCAAAATTTTGCGTACTTAACAGTTGTAAAGACCACAAAGAAGGAAAATAAAGAAGAGAGGCTAAGAGAGAAGGACCATGATAGACGTCAATGTAACACATTGGCCATTGCATCCTCCCCCATTCCTTCACCCCCCCTCTCTATATGTAGTAGAGGGTTGAAGGTTAAGATGTCACGATTGTAATAAATTTTACAATTATCATCATGCGTCCATACTGTGCCACGTGAATCAGAGGTGGTGCCGTCATATTTAATTACGACCCTTTGATCGAACTCGTGGCTTAATATAGTGCCTCTATGTTGTCCAGACAGTGGCCGATCAAGCGACTATTCCCACGTGTTTCAGTAGTTTTGTGAACAAGAGATTTTCTCTGATCGACCTCTCATACCCTTACCCCACCAATCCTACGATTTATCTTTGACCCTAGCTAGCGTGGCAAAAATGAAATTCCTATTAATGGGCAAACATGACCATTACACAAGCAAGACTACCATCGTCTTAGCACCATATGCAGGTACCAAATGGGCACTTTGTGAGTGAAAGATATCGATATACAGTATTGTTTGATGACATGCAGATGTCATCTGATAGATAAGTTGCACGAGTCTCTATTTGACGTACGGGTGCCATCTGATAAATAGTCTGATTTGCGAATGTCGTCGATAGATAAGATACACAAGTCACCATTTGACGTGCGGATGTCGTCTGATAGATAGTCTGACGTGCGGATGCTTTCTGGTAGATAAGTTGCATGAGTCTTCGTCTGATGTGCGGGTGTCGTCTAGTAGATAAAGTTGTACGGGTCACCGTCTAACGTGCGGGTGCCATGCACCTGATCTTTGTTTGGGATATCTACATTCATGAATGATTTCAACTCCTTACAAGTGGTATCAGAGCTATATGTTTTAACATATTTCATATTTAAAGCGTAAAGAATTAGGATTTTTGTATTAATTTTTGTTCTTATCTAATTTTTAATGAGTATATGTTGAGATACGATATTATTTGTTTTAATTTAAGAGCTATTGGTTGAGCACATACTATTTTTTGTCTGATTTTTTATTTCTAAAATTCTTTTGAAATATGTTATAAACGAGCCTAATATTTCTAGAGGCTAGGAAAATTATTTCCCCACTTCCATAGTGCTCAATGTGAATTTCTAGATCTTACTTTCGATTGCTCCACACTGGAAACTATTTGAGTTCTTTTTCCTTTTTCATTTTCATTCTATGCGTAGTTCTTGTTTACATAAGTCAATCGATGTGGATTCGACCTTGCGAAAGTAATACAACACACATAAATTAACTTGCAAGTAAAATTATCCTAAACTGTTGGTTCAATTGTTTGGACACAACAATTGCACAACTTCTATGGCTGTCCAAGCAAGTCGTCAACGTGCCCACAGTTGTCGAGGACCGGTACCTGGCACAATGCCTCTAGCCTCGCCTTCATATCCTGGGTTTCAACCTTCCAACCCCGATGCTTCATATCTATAAAACAAAGATAATAGAAATACATCTTACAAACAATTTACCTTTATGACTAAATTGCATTTTCAACTCAGCCCTCTGTCCTCCTCTGATTCCTCACCAAACTCAAAGTCCCCAGAGATTACTATAGGGCACATGCAGTGACACATTTTGTCAAAATCAGTAACTTTGTAGACCTCAGTTCCACTATACTATAGATGATCCTATAAAAATTGCCATTGAGTTGGCTAGGAACCCCCTCAAATGACAACAACACTTCCCTAACTAACTGAGGAAATAGGAACTGGCATCCCGACCTAAGCTGACCTAGAGTCATACTTATGGACTCTCGGGGACAATGTTCCCCAAGATATTAACCCAACCTAACCTAAACATTTTCAGGGACAATACATAATATCCAGAGAAAGTACTGATCTAAGCCTTGCAGAGAGACGTTTAGCAACACCTCCTTTGTATTTTTGTCATTTTTTCTTTGACTAGGAAATCTTTCAGAATCCCCTACCCCTCTCTCATGGGACCCTTGAGAAAAACTTGGGGATCTAGAAAATCTTGATCAAAGTCTTGTGGCATACCCACCCAAACCATCTTGCTAAGAATAGAAAAAGAAAGATAACACACCTTGTGCACACTCCTCTTCAAAACTTCTCCACAGACTAATGACCCTATTCGAATTCACTGAGATCTTTTATATTACCATCTTGGCCGTTACAACGCCACCTCGAACGTGTATTTTTTTCAAACAAAGGCAACCACCTACTTCTGAGGTAACTTGCAAATGATTATTCGAGATACGCCAGTTAGCATGCCATGGCCTAACCGTCAAATCAAGAGGGGACAATGTGGATACCAAAATATTCTACCAATTAATCTCAGCCATACACATGTCACTAAAAAACATTAATAGCACGTGGCGGGAATCTTTCTGAGTCAGCATAAAGTTAGCCCAAACAAAAGGCAACTTTCTAATCCTAATGCCTGATGGGATATAGAAACCTCTCTCCTTGTAAAAACAAGAACATAAACTTCCCTGGACTCCAAGCCAGTGAATAGCAAGTCTTCATTGGAGTCCCCATCCTTCTAAAGGTAGCTCCTCTCACAACCTATAAATATAGGTCATTGGCAAAGGTATGATCCATCCAATCTCAGTTGATTCAATCATTCATCAGCGAATTTTAATTCATCAACTATACTTACAAACTATTACTTCTCGTTCACTTAAGTGGCGGAGTGTCTTTTGCAAGTCCTCCCGCATCCAATGTCCAGTCAGCAGAGGGGTGAAGTCCCGTATTATCTCATCAGGAACAAATCTCGAGGATCATGCGATGAAGAGAAATTTTCCCCAGATTAAAAGTGGCTCAATAGCTATTGGTTACAACACTTTCATCCGATTCAATGCCCAAAATCTGAATTCTATTTGAAACGAAACCTATGCGTCTCTGGCCGCCCCGCGTACAAAAAAATATAAGGAATTAGGCATGTCAAGGAGAGAGAGAGAGAGAGGTGGCACTAGAATCGTTAGGCTACATATGGTCGGATCATGAGACTGGCATCATTAACTTTCTTATAATGTCAATCCAACGGTTTACAACATGTTTATTTTATAGCAAAATGATTAGGCCCCGGCCCAGTTAATAATGGAGAGACTACCCCCTCAAAAATTGACAATAATCCATGGCAAGGATGACTACTTTTGCAATGAAAAGAGGAAAAAGAAAGTCTGTAATTCCCTCCCATCTCTTTTAAAAACTTCAAACTGAAGCAACCATCGAGTGAAAGAAACATTCAACGAAAGCAACCCCTAGTGATGTAACATTGTGGACCATATAACTCGGGACCTTCCTATATGGAAAGTTGGAAACTCGTACATGCGACTGACCATAGGGGAAATCTGAAGTCCACAAGCATCACAGCCAAACATCTGGTGGAAGATACATCGTAGATGGGACCCATAATCAAATGGTGGGTCAGGCTGTCCGGCCAGTCTATATATTGTATTAATTACAGCTTGCTCTCATAGCCATAGGCACGTTAAGTCAAGCTATACGGGCGCCCTAGTTCCTAGCTCACAAGAAGCTACAGACATTTTGCCTTGAAAACTAGGGAAAGCTTCAACTCGCTAGCTCAACTAAGAACTGAGCTTTCAGCTCGTTGTTTAATGCTGCTCAAAGATGAGAAAAATTTACAAAAGAGAAGAGACAGAAAAGAAAGATCATAATTAATGAGTAAGACTATATAATGAAGGCGGGCATTAAAGTCATACAAGGCGGTGGCCTTTCTCCAACTTTACTAATCCATCCTTAGCTCCACAGCCTGCACCTAAGCTTCAACGCAACCTTCTTAAATGGTCCCACGGAGGTTCCAGCACTGCCATCACATTATCCATGGTGTACGTTTTAGTTGCGTCAAGTCTGTCATACATTTTATCTGTTGATCGATTACATCAACATGGTTCAATAACCATACAAATCGATTGTTGGCTGTGTTGCGTGGGCATGGACACATGTATGGGAGACTGACACGGATACAATGTGTCGGACTCGGACTCGGCAACTTTTTTATTATTCTCCTGGGAGCCAATTTTTTGAGTAAATCGGTCATAAAAACATTGATGATGGACCATAGTATGGGCCACATGGCACACTCTTAGAGATCACTGGCCGTATGGATGTTTGACCCATCCCTAGGTGGACCCACAAACCAAAAACAGCCTGATTAGTCACTGCTGCTATCTGGTCCCACTAACTGCACGGATGTTTAGCTCACCCCTTGGGGAATATACACACCAAAAATCAGCATGATTGGTAATATCTAGCCATTGGTTTTAGTAATTTTTAAGGCCTACTTCTAGTTGTTGAATTCAACATTTTGTTTTAGTACTAAAACCGCAACAGGTAAAAATTATCAAAACAAGCTGATTTTTGGTATGGATGTCTACCAAGGGGTGGGCTAAACATCCATGTGGTCAGTGGGACCAGATGGGCCAAACATTGAAGCTGAGAATGGGCAACGAAAGTTGATGTGAGACTCTTTCGTTGCCCACCCTCCTCAACCCTAATTAGGGATGTGCAAAAATTCAAAGTTGAGGGTGGGCAACTCTCTACCTCCAGTCCACCGGCTCGGCCACGTTTCACCATCTCATTCAAGCATCCAGTGAAAGGTGACCCTATAATTAACCCTTGTCGGAACAAGGCCCCCATTTAAATGATGAATAACGGGGGTAACAGCCATAAACTTGATTGCGATTTACCCCGTTATAACATCTATATATGATGCCCATTATCTTACAAAAAAAAAAAAACGGTTGTTTAAACGGTAACGCCCCAAGCCCGTTTCCGTTAAAACTGTTTAAACACGTTTTGATGCTTTTAATTTAACAGCCATGTTTTTTTTGTTTTAATGGCCGTTAAAATCGTTTTAACAGCCGTTAAATTCTGAAACAATTTGTAAAAAAAAGTCTGTTAAAATTCATTTTTTTTTTCGAAATTTTCAAATTTGTATTTCAGCGCCACTTTTTTCATTAAATTCTGTTTTTTTCTAATTTTTTTCCATTTATGCCCCTGGCCTTTTCGATCCGTCTTAACGGTAACGCCCCCAGTCCGTTAAAACGGCCTCCTTTAAACCTTGATCCTAACTATCGAAAAGATTAATCAAATCAAATGTAAATGAAACTTTGCCAAACCAATCGAAAGAAAGACAGAACTATCAAGAGAAGTGAGGATTATGGGTTGGAAAGTATAAACTTTAATGTAAGCATATATATTCTCTCATTAATTATTGAATATGGGAAGAAAATTAGATAAAACCTGACAAGATTAAGAAAAAGTGTGATCAAATCATAAAACTGACTTCATTTGTAGAAGACTAGTGGGTGGGCACCCACCGTGCCCACGGCACTCCCCGACAAAGTATTTGCCAAAATCGGGTGTGAATGGCTGATATCCATCGTCCAGTTGGGGGATAAGATCTCGACCCTTCTTTATTGAAGCCTATAAGAGGGGGAGACAACTGAGCTCCCGTATTATATAGACTAGGAAATTGCCTGTGCCCAAGGCACTCCCGACAAAGTGTTTACAAAAATCGGGTGCCTTCGGATGGAAAGGAGAGTCCAAATGGTATTGGATCGTGAAAATAAAGCTAATTAAAGCTGTGAAATGACTTGGGCTAAATAGGTCGAGTGGGGTCAAATCTGACCGTTATCTCAGCCACTCTTTGTGGCGCACACGCGAGGAAGATATATTTTAGTGGCTTGGGGATAAGAGGGGAAGATCTGATCGTTCACATGAGATGAATGGGAAGATCTCATCCATCCTTTATACCTTTATGAAGCAAGATAAGATAGAGATAAAACAACTGAGCTGTTCTGTTATATAGATATAGAGATTAATTAGAAAGGGGATTTAAGTAGTAGAAAGAGGGGATACTAAATATATCACATGGACGACAGGAAAATAGGGTATCAGCGGCAGACTTTTAGCGGCAGCCAGAAAAAACCACCGATAAAAAGGGTTCTATAGCTGACCGCCGCTATAAGGAAGAAAATACCGATGACTTTTAGTGGCGTTCAAGTCCTGGCCGCCGCTATATGATCATAAATTCATAAAAATAAAAAATTAAAAAAATAAGTTGTAAGGGGGTTTCGCTTAAAAACCTCTAAATATAGGGGATTTAGGTAATTTTCCGTCAGAATAATGCATTTAGTTCTTCGCAACCTTACCTGGGGACCCAATTATATTGATTTATGATTATTTGGTTATTATTGCTTTAAGATATCAGTCAAGTTGAAGGTGCCTTCAAGCATGGGTTCAAAAAAACGTTGTAACAGCCGTTATAACGGAAAAGTCCCACCCCCATTACATTATTTTGAATATAACACACAAAACCGGACAAACGGGGCTTAGCATTATAATGCCCATTATTACAGATTTTACCGTTATCAAGATTTGTTTTAAATAATAATATTATTTTGACCTTGTTTTACTCAAATGCGGCTGATGTGGCCCGTTATAACAGCCGTTACAACAAACATAATGGTAAATGTTAAGTGTCCGGCCGTTATAACATTATAATGGACCATTTAAAACCTTGCCTTAAAGCAAGAAATCGATCCATGATGACCAATAAATAAATGAATAATAGACAGGACAAGATTCTAAATGATATAATAAAAAACCAAAGATTAAAATAAATTTATTTTTTGATTTATTTATTCTATGCTGTGGAGGCACATGCGATGCACATGATCCACAAGTAATAAAATTGCACTTGAAATTAAAGAAATTCTATTGAAATGGTTAATGGGTAATTTAAAATAATTATATTACCTATTAGTTATAAATAAAAATTAAGTATTTATGTTATAATATTAATTTTAAATTTAGATAAAATATGGGCTCCAGGGACCGGCTACCGTTACAGGACATAATATGAGCCATGTGGCATACTCTTTGAGGACTCTGACCGTATGGATATTCAATTGAAGCACAAACCATGTGTCAGTATAGTACCGTCCTCGGACAATACTATCGAATCGTTCGTCCCTAGGCCCAGACTGTTGGATGATCTTTGAGATTTATGTGGTGTGTATGCTGAATATATTTTAAAAATATGGATTTAAATAATAGTAGTCGTAGCGACATGCTAGGCGACATGAATACAAGACCAAGAATAATAAAAAATAAAAAAAATCTGATCCTTTCATTATTTGAAATATGCATATGGTTCATGGAATCATGGAAGAGATGTTGGGGACAAGGCCTAGTCATGAGTGAGTCGGTCCCTGTCGATTGGGATTTTAAAGCCAAACCCTATCTACCCAAAGGTGGAAAACCATCAATCTTAATCACATTCCTTTGTTGGGATATATTATGGTGAAATGCAGATGGGGGGGTGGTTGGAAAGAGAGATAAAAAGTATGAGTTGATACTTAGATTCTTATTATTTTAATCACCACACAACTCCTAATTACTAAGTTGAGAAAGGGAAAGCAAGAAAAAGGAGTCAAACACATGTTTGAAAATTCAAATGGATGCAACAGTGTCTGCTTATGGATCCACCATCCATGAAAAGTTACTGTTCTTCACTAACCCCATGTGCTTCCACAATTATAATCCCAAATAAATATTTGCTGTCCCCTGGAGACTTTAAAATTTGAAGTCTCCCCATCCCAATTGTGTTCAAATCCAACAGCCAAAAATTGCATATAGATCCATCTGGGGACTTCAAAATTTGAAGTCTCCCCTCCCAAAAATGCCACTTGGAACACCCTTAACTTTTCACTTGTACCCTGTTTTTCTTTTTCCTTTTTCTTATTTGTGGTGTGATAAAGAGACCCATGACCTCATTGTGGCAGTGCAATCCAAAAACCAGGAAAAGACAGCTCTTGAAAATTCATCTTCCATTGATATACATATGCCTTTTATGTACATGTTACACTGTGATCAAACTAGATCTCATATACTGCTCTCTCTCTAACACACAGGGGGGAGCTTTTGCTTACCCAAGTGCCTGATCCTGTAAAAACATAACAATTTAGTAAATTTACAGTGTAAGTGAGACTCATTTCTTACACATTGGTGTCACAAAATTTCCCATCCATCCTGTTCTGAACAGCTTTGATGGCAGCAACTCTAGCTGCAGTAGCAGCCCTGTTTGCGGCCGTGACAGCCTTGTTAACTCGTTCATCCACCTTAGGTAGGTTAATAGCATTCTCTGCTGCTTTTCTAGCTGCCTGAAATGAGCAAGAATTGTTAAGTTATGGCCTAAGCATGAGTAAGAAACAGAAAATGAGATATCATTGTGAATAATATTACATGAACTGAGCGCAAGACGGCATCTGTTAATGCGATTTGAGGGTTCTTGAGAACGCCGCAGTCCCACTCTCCGCATTTTGTTTCCCCATTTCGAAAAGTGTACATACTGAAACCCTGCTTTCGGCCTTCGTGCCACGACCCCTCATAACAGTGACCGTGGGCAAAATGATAGACCCCAAATCCATGGATCTTGTCTCCGAAATACTCCCCAGCATATCTATCTCCATTCCTACACAACAGTCCAATCTTACCATTAGTAAATCAGCTCCTTCGCTCTCCCCTCTTCTTTCTAATGAGATGCAAAATAACATGAGGCAGAAATTCCTCCAACTAAAAAATTTAGATCAGGATTTATAGATTGATTCGTCATACAAAGAAGCTGAAAATACTTGAGATAAAAAGGAGGAAAAGATCAATCTATTTGAACAGGAGAAGATCAATTAATCTCTTATTTTCCTTCGAAATTTGATCAATTCAACGAGGATTGATCTGCATGTTCGAGTGAAGAGTTTTGGTTGATTTGAATGTGCAATTAAATTATTCCACAAGAGAGTAGAAAACAATGATGAACCTCTAAATTTAGAAAGGTGATTTCCAAACAGTACAAGAAAAAGAATCAGTGAACTCTCTCCCAAAACTGAGGTTTACAAGACCACAAGAGTTCGACTTGCCTTAACACTGGCTGAGGCATCCCTCAACCCCCTTCCAACCTCACAATACGTGGATGGGGAGGGCAAAAACAACCTCAATGGCCAGTTGACACCAAAAAGGAGACAAAACCTTCTTTGTTCCAATTTATGTTTTATTTTTATTTTCTCTTTCTCCTCCTCATATTGAAGTACCTCACTAAGGTGACAGTTACAGGTATCATCAGGCATTCTTGTGGCAAAATTGGACCATCTGTATGAAAGACAAAAAAGCCTCATCAAAAGCTTCTCAATCGAGTCTGGTTAGAATGATTAGAAGCTTGATGATCCGAAGAGAATCCACCGCTGGTAGCATAGTTCACATGTGGAGATGGAGTCCAACAAACATCTTTAAAATTTATTTTTCTATGGGTTGCCTGTATCCACCAATCCATGCATCAAGAAATGAGAGAGGGTTGAGGGAAGACTCAACCAAAGGTGGGTGAGTCAAGGTTTATTCAAGATCACAGTTTGATTCAAGGAATGCCGAAAACATGAATCACAGCACCCAAAGGCAAGAATTCAGTTCATTTATAACACTAAAATGAATGAATTTCAATTGTTCTGTCCATTGTTTAACGATGGTGGCGGTAGTGGTCTCCTAACAAAACAAAAAAGATCGATACAGAATGTGAACCCCTATATGTTCTGTTCACGCAATCACCAACAAAAAACAATCAGGAATTCAAAATCAACACAAAGAAGATGTCTACAGTTCTATCCATTTGGATCTATGGTATAACTGATAAGTTCAATAAACCATTTGATCCATCAAGCATTCCAAGAAAACCTACAAAAACCAATACCATACAAAAAGATTTGCAGTTTTTCATCCATCAAACAATCGATAAATAACCATATCTCATCCAATACGATCAATCGGTTGGCCCAAAACTATAAAAATTCAAGATTATAACGACAACAACCAAACCAAATGTAAGCGTAATGTTACCTGAAGTGGTAGCAACCATGGCCATGCTTGACGCCACACTTGAACTCTCCAACGTAACAGCTCCCATCTGAGCAGGTCTGCATTCCGATGCCATGACTCTGCCCATTAAACCACTCCCCTGCATAGCTATCCCCTGCGTAGAACCGATAAACTCCGATACCATGTCTCAAACCCTGCCGATACTGCCCCCGATACCGACTCCCTCTCGCCCAGCTCTCGATTCCGTACCCATCATACCTCCCATCAATCCAGTCCCCTTCATATCTCCCACTCCCAAAATAATTGTACACCCCACTCCCATTGCACCTTCCTCTGTAAAATTCTCCCTCGTAGAAATCACCATTACTATAAAACTCCACACCTTCTCTGATAATTTTCTTCTCTCTGCGTTCTTTCTTGTACAATGACGACGAACTTCCTCCGCTTCCGATGAACCACTGAACCGATTCTCCACCGTTCTGTGAAAACCCTAGTTTCTTGTTCTTCTCAACAAACAAATGTTTCAGAAACGACGAGCTCTTGATGACGATACCCTTTTTCTTTCCGGCGACGAAAATCGCCGCGGCAACGAAAATCAGAGCTAATAACAAGTTTCCTGAAGTGGGTATTTCTTCTATTCTAAGAAAGTAGAAGAACAAGAACAAGAAGAAAGAGGTGGCGAGGGAAGCCATGGCCAGAAGGGGCAAGAACCGGTTCGACCCGCCGGTTCGAATTCTTGAACCGGATTTGTGGGGCTTTTCCTCCTCTGATGCAGCTTCTTCGTCGTAGATAGAAGAAAGGCTGTGGATGGAAGATCGAACGGTCGGAGATGACCGGAGAAGAGATGATTGGGTCCTCGTCAGCTTCGAATGGATTTTCTGACCGTCCATATCGGCACTGGCTTTGGGGTCTCTTGCTTGCTTATGTGCTTGTTCTTTAATGGGTTTTCCTGTACCGTGATATTCTTCTTATCAAGAAGGTGGCTCTGGTGGAAGTCTGAGACATATCAGGCTTGAGCAGTAGTAGGTGCGCAAGTTAGTGAAAAACAAAAAGAACAGAAAGAACTCAAGAAGAAGCGCAGAGTCGCAGACTAGGAGAAAAATCTGAAAACCGTTTGGAGACGGGAATCGAGCCAGATTTCAATTATTTATTTATCGTGTTTGAGCCTTCGAGGGGAGCGATCTTTCCAACGGGCCTCTTCTTTTCAATTGCTGCTGTTCGATGAGAATCCAACGGATGCAGATGGACGAACTTGGTCTCCAAGAACGAGTCGTCACGCCTTAGGACGGCTGTATGTTGAGGGAGATCATCATCCGTTGGATCGTAATTCAAAGTTCTCGAGTTTGACTGGAAGATAAGGTCGTCACTCGTCGGATTTAGGTTCTGCCCTTCGAGTAAAACTTCGCTGACCGCATAGTCAGCGAAGCCGACAGACAGCTCACAATATGAGCCACTTGCACATTTTTAGAGGATACTGACCTGATGGATGTTTGGCCAATCACTAAGTCGACCTACATACCAACAATCAACCTGATTAGTGATTTCTAAGCGTTGGATTGGAGTTATTTTCATGGATTGATTTTGACCATTTAATTTGAGCATTATTGACCATTATTTGGGGTACAAAGATCCAAAGGCTTGAAATCACTAATCAGGCTGATTTTTGGTTTGTATGTCCACCTAGGGATTAGACAAACATCCATACGCTGACCGTTCTCTAAGAGTGTGTCACGTGGTTTATAACTTTATATTGTGGGTGTCACGGATTCACTGGCCGTCAGCGGTCAGCGAAGTTTTACTCCTTCTCTTTTCTCTCCTGTGCTGATTTGCACATGGAATCCATCTAGTAGAGTAAAACTTCTATCACAGCAATCTGACAGATGCTTCTGTCACGATGCAAAACACAGACCACGTGGAACACTCTTAGTGGACTCTGCCGTATGGATGTTCGGCCAGTCCCTCGGTGGACCTATAAACCAAAAATAAGCCTGATTAGTTATATAGAACCTTTGGATCTTTGCACCCAAATAACGCTCAATAATGCTCGAATTCTTACCGTTAAAATCAACCCATGAAATAACTTCAATCGAATCGCTTAGAAATCACTAATCAGGCTGATTTTTGGTTTAGAAGTCCACTGAGGGACTGGGGCCATACATCCATACGGTTATCTTCCACTAAGAGTGTGCCACGTGGCCTGGGTATTTGCATTGTGACAGAAGCATCTTTCAGAAGACAGAAGTTTTACTCCATCTGGTATACCGAGGTCGGAAAACAAAAGATATACAAAATGCCACGTGTCACTCTTTCTGGCCCACTGAATCATAAATGCCTCACCAAAAATCAGCCTGATTGGAAATTCTAGCCATTGTATTTTAGAATTTTTCATCAAGGGCTTGGAACCCATTCAAGGACATATATGGTCCTGACTCCTGATGCCCGATATACAAAAAAATGCTCAAATCTAACGGCTAGAAATCACCAATCATGCTAACTTTTACTAAATGGATCCATCAGCGATGTACCAAACGTTCATGCCAGTGGGCCCAAAAGAGCGTGCCAGGTGTTATTTTATGGACTTAGTTGTTTGTATTCTCGGTGTGTTAGTATTTTAAATTAGGAATTGCAATTTACTTTTGGTGAGAGAATAAATAGAACCAATGATTCATAACAGCCAATGATTCACAACTATAAACGTTGTCCTCGAGGTCATTCAACATGTTCAACCCATGGTTTAAAAAACGGCCGAAACTGACCTCCCCATTGTGTTACACGCCGTTATGACGTTCAGAAAATAACAGCCGTTATTTTCGTTATAACGACCATTTTTTTTAAATAACAACCGTTATAACGAAAATAGCAACTGTTATTTTATGAAAAAAATTGTTACAAATAGCCCGTTATTTTCCGTTACAAATTTTACCAAGAATTTGAAATTCAAATTTTGAATTTTAGATCCATTTTTTCTGTTATTTCCATTTTTTCCCATTTTTTGTCATCTACATTACAATCCGTTATGACGGAAAAAATGGTAACGCTCTCAATCCATTGTAACATTATAACGGCCCAACCATTCATCACTCGATTTTGCATAAATAAGTGGTTGGATTGGTAGGAAATTCACGTTGTAAACAGGACCCATCCCCAAAATGTCATCTGGCACACTCTTTCGGGCCGGCTGACCTATGAATGTTGTGCACCCCTTGCTGGAACCAAGGTTTAAAGGGGACCGTTATAACGGACTGGGGACGTTACCGTTTTTTTCCGTTATAACGAGAAAAAAAAACGCTTAGGGGCAAAAACGAAAAAAAAATGGGAAAATAATGTAAATAAATGGAAATAACGGAAAAAATGGCGCTGAAATTCAAATTTTGAATTTTAAAATTTGAATTTCAAAATTTCAAAAATGGAAAATAGCGGAACAAAACAGAATACAATGGAAAAAAATGAAAATAACAGCCGTTTTTTTTCACAAAATTTTCCAGAAAATAACAGTCGTTATTTTCGTTATAACGGAAAAATAATAGAAAATAACGGCCGTTATTTTTGTTATAACGGCCGTTATTTTCTGGGCGTTTTAACGGTCCATAACGTAACGGGGAATGTCCGAATCCGTTATAACGGCCGTTTTTTAAACCTTGGCTGGAACTACACACCAAAAATCAGCCTGATTTTTTGATGATTTCTAGCTATTGGATTTGAGTTTACTTTCATGATGGGCTTCAGGAGCAGGCCTATGGATGAATTCCAAGCCCATGATGAAAAAAATGCTCAAATCCAATAAGCTCACCAATTGGGCTGATATTTGGTGTGTGGGTTCATCAAGGAATAGGCCAAGGATTCATGCATGGGGTCAGAAAGAGTGCCAAGTGGCATTCAGGGGAGGTGTGTTATCAAACTTTGCATAGGACCTGGTCCGAAGGACTTATTTGGGAACATTGAGTTTTCAAGATCTAGCCAACCTTAGTCTAGTTTAGGGCTAGTCCTTAACTGTGTAGCTATTAATCTTAAACTGGTTCTTATTTTCATGTTGTTTGGTTAACACTATCATGCATTTTGGTTCTAATTTGTAAGTTGTTTGTTTGGCATTTAGGGGGCATTTGGCAACACAAAAATAAGTAACTTATTGACTTTAATAAACTAAAAAGTAAAAAAGTTAGTTTGGATGTATTTCATATTTTAACTTTTGAAAAGTTTAAAACTAACTTAAAATTGAAGCTAAATTTTTTAGCTTTTAACTTCTAAGAGAAATTACTTCTCAAAAATAAGAAGGCCTCCCGACTGTCACGGACCTAGTCTTCGATCCTTGCTAGAGACCGTGCGACACTCGAGTTAGCACTCTTTTGTTTAGCTCAAGTCAGCCTTTCCCCTTAGTCACTTAAGACTTGCCTTGCCTAAGTACTCAACCCACTCAAGAAGCACATAAGAACACAAAGGCATAAAAGAGCTTAAAGAATGAGGAAGCTTGTATTGCTACTCAACTCTTGGATTACAAGATTCACAAGATTCCAGGATGATTCCAAATGAGGGGGCTTGCCCCTTTATATAGACTTCAAGCCTTATTCTAAAACTTTCCGTACAATTCTACCAAAGAATCTTTACATGTTTTTCCTAGGAACTATCTAGAATATCTACATATGATACATGTGTAGAGATTCCCTAGAACTCTCATGATTATTCTAGACTCTTCCATCTTCCAAGGTTTCTACCATACTCTAGAATCCTCTAGAAACTTTCAGAGCACTCTAGACTCCTTGAGCCATAACCGGGCTTGGTTATGGGCTTGGAACGGGCATCGTTGGCGGGCTTGAATCGGGCTCAACTAGTGACCCCGTGACACTCTCCTCACCTGATTCCGCGACGTCCTCGGTGCGTCATCTTCATGGTATTTGGTGATTTTGTCTTCAAATTGCCATAGTGTATCTGCGTGCTCCCAAGTAGCATCGTCCTTAGGAAATCCCTTCTATTTCACCAGATACTCGATATATAGTTAGACTCCATGCCTATTCACCCGACGATCAGCGAGTATGTAGTCCACTTCCTTGCACTCGACCGGTCGTCTCTTTGTGTCTGTCCATTTATTTCTTTTTGGTTGGCTCATGATAGCCTTCCCAGGTGGTGTCGATGCAGGTGACTTGACACCAAGCTTCATCTCAACTGGATGACCCACCTCTTTCTTAGGTGGTAGTGCTTTTGTTTGCTTAGGCGGCATCATGTCCTTGGCTTTTCAAGGACTTTGCCTTCTTCCCTGGGTAGTTCTCCATCCACCCCGTCATCAAAATCTTCGACCATGCCCTTCTTGGATCGCATCGATAGTTGCAAGGCCGAGAGCGCCTTCGTTCCGGTCTTGGTACCTTGGACCGTAGGAACCATGCAAGGAGCTCCCTCCTCGATGATACACATCGAGTTCACAAATGACATAGGTATTGCCTTGACCCTCTTTAGGAACTCTATCATTAGTACCACTTGATAGTCATCCATAGGAATGACTGATAAATCCACAAGCCCCAGCTCCACCCTACGAGCCGTGCCTTGGATAGGTTTGGCTTGTAAATTTATCGCATCTATCCATCCCTCCTCCTTGGATGCTTTCAATCCTAATCGCTTTGCTTCTTCTCTTGAGACAAAGTTATGTGTCGCCCCGGTGTCTACCATGACCCGTGTAGGCTTCCCGTTGATATGAGCTTCCACGTACATGAGTCCCTTACTCATAGTCTTGGAAGACTCAGGTTGCTTCTTCACAGCATTGAAGAGTTGTAAGGATCCCATCCTTGGCTCCTCGTCGGTGTCTTCACTTTAGCTACCCAACTTGGCAGCTATGACGTTCAATGCCTTGCTCTATGGGCAGTCCCTTGCCCAATGATCCCCATCACAAAGGAAACAATTAGTCCTCGATCTGGAGTGGTCCTTATCGTCCTTCTTGAACTTGACATGCCTTGGCTTGGACGACCCCTCCTTGTGACTTGATCCTTCTTTGTCACTTGATGCCTCATCTCCCCCACCTTTAGCATGAATACCCTTGGGCGACTTTGGCTTAGAGGAATCATCTATTTTAAATTCCAATAATTGTTCAGCAGCGGCCATGGCACTAGCGAGGTCTTGTACCCCACGTCGTCTTAGTTCCTGTTCGCCCATAGCTGGAGACCATCCATGAAGTTGAAGAGTAGTTCCTTGTCTGGCATGTCTAGAATCTCCAACATCAAGGTCGAGAACTCCTTTACATAGTCTCGAATTGACCCCGTGTGCTTAAGCTATTTGAGTTTCCTCCTCACCTGATGTTCAGCATCCTCTAGATAGAATTGTCCTCTTGATCTTTCTTCTAAAATCATCCCAAGTATCGATCGTACACGTACCTCGTTCATTGTCCGCATGATGCCTTCGCCACCATAAAGTAGCCGTGTCTGTGAGGTACATGGTAACTGTGCGGATCTTAGTCCTCTCGTCGCGTAGGGAGATGGCATCGAAGTATTGTTCCATGCCCCATAAAAAGTTGTCCAACTCCTTGTCATCCTTTGATCTACCATAGGTCTTGGGCTCTGGTGTCTTGATCCTAGACATCCCTTGTGTGACCATGCCTTCATTGGCGATGGCCTTCTTCCACAAGGCCCAATCGCTTCTCATCTCTTCGACTTGGTCTTTCAGAGTCTCCACCGTCCCTATTACTTGGGCTTGGAAGATATCCTTTTCTTGCTGCTGATTGTGCACCAACTCGTTCACTGTGACCAGCATGCTCCCCTTGAGTTCCTCAACTCCCATCTTGAGGTCCTCTATGCCCATGCCCAACTCGTCGAACCTGTCACGTGCATCCACCATGACAAGCTCCACCTTGGCAAGCCTAGCTTCCCAAGCAGCAAAGATGTCTTGGGACATATCCATTTTCCTTCCCTTGGTGGGGTTGGGGTTGTGCCCATCACTTTCCCCTATCTCTTCAGTGACCATCGACATGGTGCTTTCTTAAGGTTGCTTTGATACCACTTGTCACAGACCTAGTCTTCGACCCTTGCTAGAGACTGTGCGGCACTCGAGTTAGCACTCCTTTGCTTAGCTCAAGTCAGCCTTTCCCCCTTAGTCACTTAGGACTTGCCATGCCTAAGTACTCAACCCACTCAAGAAGCACACAAGGACACAAAGGCACAAGAGAGCTTAGAGAATGAGGAAGCTTGTATTGCTACTCAACTCTTGGATTACAAGATTCCTAAGATTCTAGGATGATTCCAAATGAGGGGGTTTGCCCCTTTATATAAGCTTTAAGCCTTATTCTAGAACTTTCCGTACAATTCTACCAAAGAATCTCTACATGTTTTTCCTAGAAACTATCTAGAATATCTACATATGATACATGTGTAGAGATTCCCTAGAACTCTCATGATTATTCTAGACTCTTCATCTTCCATGGTTCTCTACCATACTCCAGAGTCCTCTAGAAACTTCCAGAGCACTCTAGACTCCTTGAGCCATAACCGGGTTTGGTTATGGGCTTGGAACCGGCCTCGTTGGCGGGCTTGAATAGGGCTCAACTAATGACCCCGTGACACGACGCTTTTAATTTCAATGACTTTTTTGGAGGTAAAAAATCAACTAGTAACTTCTACTTGTCGTAGAAGTGCTTTCACTTCTCGTTCCCAAACACCCCTTTATCCAATCTATATATTATTTTGCAATATTGTATACTAGAAATGAAAAGACGGAATAAGAATACATCTACTCCTTTATATAATAAAAAACGTAAATCCATATAATAAAAATATAAATTAATAAGAAATCATTGTGTTGTTCTTGGCAATTGAATTATTTTTAAAGGTAGGTTTTGGAGATTCATCCTTAAGTACCTGAACCTTTACTCCTTTATATATTTATCTATGTTATAAATTTGAATGGCTTTGCAAAGCAAGTTAGAACACCATTAACTATTATAACCTTAGTTGTCTGGCAATGTCTCGTAACAAGCTTTATAAAATATAATTAAGGATAGATATACAATACATAAAAGAAGTGGAATCCATTTGCAAGCTGTAAATCCATGAACCAATACTAGAGTATGGTCTATGTACAATACGAAAATCATATATGGATTAGTTAGATCTTAATAACAACCCAAGGAATTTTCTTAACTGCAATGATTGCATGATCAAGAAGTGAAAGTAATTGGGATGGCTAAATAGAGATGAAACATGGATCTCCTCCCTAAATTTTACATTCTTTTCTTGTATCAATACATTTCTATCAAGTTATGCAAAAAAGATAAGATAGAGAAAATAAAAATAAGTGGTACTAACTAGTTTTATTTACAACACTCCATAAAGGCTTGGTCTTTGATATCTAGGCAACAGGGACCCTTTATTTCTTAAAGTGATGTATTAGCCACATGTTGATCTCTTACTTGGACAAATCTAATTTTGTATGTTTTCTTATACTTGTAAGAATATTTTCATATTCAATTTGACAAAGATTCCGTTTGACATAAAAATATTCTTGTAACCGTTCCTACGAGCACTAGAGATGCCGTGGTACACATACTTCGCTAACTACTTGAAGACTAGAACACAGAGACAGCATGAATCAGAAGGTTGACGACAGGAGTCATCTGAGTAACTGCCGATTTGTCAGTTAAAGATCGTGTACGCTCGATTAGGAAGGTAAGTGACTTAGTGGCCATAGAAATTGGTTAAAATAAATAAAATATAATGGTCATTGGACTGACCCGAGTCTGACTCAAATATATTGACTATTGGGATAGTCCAATCGATTGGACACCTATCCCCAATCGATTGGAGACTCTGTGTAATCGATTGAAAGCTACAAGGCAGAAATTTATTTCAGCACAATCGATTGGAGACTCTGTGAAATCAATTGGAGTCTTCGGGACAGAAACTTATTTGAGTCAAATCGATTGGAGACTCTGTGTAATCGATTTGAGCCTTCGGAACAGAAATCTTATTGAGCCCAATCGATTGGACACTTATCTCCAATGGATTGGACCCAGTGTACAATCGATTGGACCATGCACAGAATCGGTCATTATTAGATCATAAATTCTTAGTTCCATTATCCCACGTTCTGCACGACTCAGGGCCATGAAATTCTATAAATACAACCCTTCTATGCTTTCTCCAAGTATACACAGAGACACAGAGTGACTCAATCTTCAAAAGAGAGAAGAAAATGTTCTATTTATTAGAGTATCCATTCGAAGAGAAATAAGCTGGTTTCCCACTCACATCTTGTGATCTTGTTCTTTTCTTGATCAAAGCCAAGTACTTGATCCTTTCCTCAGCTTAGGTCTTCCACTTCTATATTCGACCTAGTAGCCTGAGTGTACCAGTGTGACTCAACACCATTTGAGCAACCTAGGGTTCAGGGTGTACTGAATCTTCATCTTCTATAAAGGCGGGAGTGTTGAGAATTAAGATCGGAGGAGCCGATCGACGGTAGGTTTCGGGTGTACTAAACTGAACAAACGGACAAGGCTTCTTGGCTGGAAGGGCACAGGTGGATTCGTAGCGTTGATTCAGAAGACGTTGACGCATCGGCAGTAGGCCTTGGCTAAGTTGGAAGTTGTATTTGCAACGGTGCTGTGTAGGTAACCTTTGTTTCATTTAACTTTTCAGTTAGTGATATTTTTCGTCTGGACGTGGTCCCGTGGTTTTTCCTTGGCTAAGGTTTCCACATAAAAATCTCTTGTCTTGTGTGATTGTTTGTTTGTATTCCGCAATCTATCTTGATTAGATCAAACGACAAAAAGAAAATATACCATTGAGGTATATTCGATTTGAGTTGGTTGTGATAATCTTTTATCAAACAACTAAGGCATGCAATTTTGTTCCCCTACCATAGACTAGTAAAACTGTGTAGGTATAATGAATTTTAAATACCTAATCAACCCCCCCCTCTAAGCATATTGGATTAAAGAGAACAGGCCGGTGAAATTTCAATACTGACTGTCGAAAAAAAATACTACAAAACAGATAATTAAAATCATTTGGTTTTTGCCTCATGGGTAGGTACAACCCACTTGGATGTGTACCATGTGTGTGGCAGAGATAGGGAGGATGAGTGTCACCCAGTCTAACATAATTAATAATAACATAAACAAATCAAACCACAACACAAGTGATTTTTATGTGAAAAACCTTTGTAGGAAAAGTCATTGGACTACATCTAGATTTACAACGTATCACTGTGATGTTAGCGAAGAACAAGAAGTTACCCACGCCACACCGTTACACAACTTCCACTCGAATCCCTAAGCCACTGCCAATGCTTTCCCGCCTTCCTTTCTTACCACAAACGAGTCTTAATTTGAACACCCTCACAGAATACCATTAGCACATGATTCAGTTCTGTCCAACCCTAAACCTACCAACGATCAATCCAACCCTGACCTTTTTTACACAATCCAATCCGCATCGAATAGCTATCACTCAGTCTCACCCTGAATCACATACACTCAACCCAATTGAGTCATATAACCAAAGTAGTTTCTAACACATATAAGATCTATATGTTTATAAGGATCTTAGGAACTTTGATCTAGCTTGGAAGATTACAAATCAAGAATCACAATTATCAAGCAAAATCAAGAGAGCCTCAAAAGATGTACAAAGGGTTTTAAGGATTTCTCTTGAGAATGGGATTTTTTATGCTCACTCTTGCTTTCTCACTTTGTAAGCTTCTTTTTCCCTTATGATTTCTTAGGTTCCTTAGATTTATGACTTAAGATGATGTATTTATAGAGTAAGCAAGTCTAGCCACGAAAGGCAAGCGTTTGAGTCAAAAAAAGAAACTTAACTATTTTTCAAAAATCTGTCTCGCGATAGTTCGATTGATTAGACTTTGGGTCCGATCGATTGGAAAACCATCATAATCCCCAAAACAACGTCCGATCGAAGCATATGCAGAAAATCATTTTCTCTAATCGATTGGGCATGTTCGATTGATCAGCCAAAATGTCCAATTGATTGGACTGAACAAATTTAGCATTAAACTAATATATTTTGCTTGTGATTCAAACATATGCTCAAGTGTACTTAGTGTAATACCCCGACCTTTCAGTTAGGGGTATTATGATAATTTGACCCTTATAGAATAATTTTGGCAGTTTGAACTTACTTTCATTCTTAGATATCTTATATTAAGTCATGTGTCAAGATTGGTAGGATTCAGACAACTTTAAAAAACTTGCTATTTTTGAAACTCACTTTTAGGGCTAATTTTCTAAAAAAAATAATGAACAATAACTTATAGGGGATTTTTCTAGACACTAGATGATATACTTGATCTAATAAGATAATAAAAATATTTTTGACCCTGGGCCCCAAAAACTTTCAAAAATAATATACTTACCTTATCTTAGGGTTGGAAACCTATCTCTCGAATTTCGAGTCATTCTGAGTCATCTTGACACTTTTCCGGGACTTTGAGCATTTTGCTGAATTTTGTGTACTTAAATTATTTCATGTGATTTAAGTGTGTGTGACATGTGTCAATACCTTGTCGTATGAACTTTCAAATTTTATAATATAGTTTATTTGAATTAATACATGATTGTTGTATATTATTATGTTATAATATATAGTATTGGACCCACATGTATCACCACCTTTTTATGGAATGTCATAATTATAATTAATGAGCATTTGAATTGTTAATATAAGTAATTGCATAAATTATTGAGCTATAATTATGGGGTAGGCCCGTAGAGCTAATTTAGAGGCCTTTTGGACTTAAGAATAACATTAAATAAGGCCCAATGGATACATATGGGTCTTGGGCCCATTTTTAACCCATAAGTAACTTAAAATATAAACTTTTTAGGGTTGAGAAATTCACCCCTTTGAGAGTTACGAATTTCACCTAGAATAAAAACCTTAAAGATTACTTCCTAAACCTATTTAAGAAAACCTTAAGGCTTGAGAGCTTTCACAAACCCTAAACTACCACTCCCTTATTTCTCCAAAAAGAAATCTCTCATTCTCTTTCCTCTTCCTCCATTGAAGCACCTCCATTAAAGAACATTTTCAAGCCTTAGAACACCCTCATCTCACCATAAAAAAAGAGATCAAAACCTAGCATTCAAACCTCTCATCGACCTCTTCAACATAGTTGGGAATCAACGGCATCGGAGAACTCAAAGAAAACGTGGAGCTCCCCTTCCACCATTATTTCAAGCTTCACAATACGAATCTATTGTCTATTTAAGAGGTAGGTAACCCCTACTGTGCGTATCTTCTTTAACATATTTTGTTTTCTCTGAGCATGTTCATTATGGGTAGAAAGTGGTTGAATTATTATTTTCAATTACTCACATGTGCCTCTATTTCTTTTTATCTGAGTATTATATTATTCTTTCCTTGCAACCCCCTTCTTGTATATTATCTTTGCACTATCAAAAATTTGACCAAAGGTGACAGACCGGGTTACTTTTCCCGTCGGCTCTAAACCGTAGCAAAAACACGTTGGCTTATAGCAGTCGAGGAAGACCAAACAACCGTCGCTATTAATTTTTTATAGAAATAATCGTCGACAGTTTTAACTCGTTGGCGAAAGTGTTTTCCCCGTGGTTTATAGCCATTGAGGATGATTTCTCTAAAAAAAAAAATAGAAGAGCGCTAATAAAAAAAAATAAAAACTTTCTATTCTATTTGTGCTCTAAAAGCCTAAAAGCTTCTCTCTCGCTCTTTCAACTTCACCCCTCACCATACCCTAACCTCTCCTCTCTTTTTTGTCTCTCTAAATCTCTCTGCTTCAGATCTCTTACAATTTCCATCAACCTCTCCTCTATTGGCCGACGCCGCTGCCCCTCACACTATCGTCATCGACACTCACCAGTAGTGAAGGTGGCATTGGATTCTCCAAAAACCCCGATCTTCCTCTACGACGAGTCGTTCTCATATCACCAACTACTAAACCAAGCAAAATAAATAGAAAGTCTGGTCGATCGATTGATTGAAAGAGATAATTTATTATTTATTGATCTTGTATGATTCGGCTTGGGTTCTATTAATTATGAAGGAGAGACAGCTGCCAGATTGTCTATATCTCTTGCCATATAATTATGCGATTCTTTCTCTTCCAGCATTGGATCCCCACAGCTTTGATTTGGATTCAGTATATTGTTGAGGTTTTTGAGGTTCTTAGAGTTTTCTCGATAAAAAAATAGTTTAGAAAATCTCAGTAAAGGCCTCGAGACAGCTGCCGGATTGATTGTTAGCCGTTAGATTATATCATGATAAACACATTTCAAAGCTCTCTTATCCATTAGATTTCTTTTTTCCTTCCATCTTCATTCGAATATTGTTTCTTATATTTTTGCTCGCTTTATACAAAAATAGCACTTCAGGTATTTGTGAAATTGTCGATGATGCTCCGTCTCAATTTAATGTTTGTTGTTTTTCACAAATTTTGGAGTTTGTTCGGAATGGAGATAAGACTATTGTAGAGTCGATGGACATTGGAAAACAACTTTTAGGAAGGTGTTATATCTTTATTAGTTCCAGTACCATGTTTCATTCTGAAATAGAATTTCTTCAGATAGCAGATCCTTGATTATGAACCTCATACTGCGTATATCATGATCAAGGCACTAACTTTCCTGTTTTAGGAGAGCCATAAACATTCTTTATGCTTTTCTTGACACTGAATTTCAAACAAGTAGGTTGATTATGTTAATCGTTGATACCATTTTCTAATTTTGATGCTTTCGCTCTGTAAGAGATATCTTGTTGTGATTTTACTACATAAAGCATGTTTTTTTACTATTGCTGTTTTCCCTGCCCTAACATGTGGAAATATATGGCATGCATGAAGAATGTATTTTGATGAGTGATATGGTCTCAAAATCATATCATGCAAAACTCTGAGGAACAATTTGGTAAGGGCATACATATTCCATAATGTCATGGTAGTGATGTACTTGTCGTACATGATATTCGCTTAAAAGTGCATATTTTTCACTGTTATCTTCTAAGCGTTTTCACACTCTCCTACGTTAAAATACTCTATTTATCTACTTTTCTACATAAGAGTCTCTTTTGTTGCGTAGAACACATTTTTCTAGACGAAATTGTATATTTGCATGCATTAAACACATTTTCGGAAGTCTAGACATTGAGTCGTTCTGATAAAGTCTCATTACGCGCTTCTTCTATCGTAGGAAACCCCGATGGGACAATTCTCGAGACTTGTGAGCCCACATCGATCAGGAAAGCCCATTATCAAAGCTTAAAGAGCCCACATGCTATGACTAGAAGATATGGGCCAAATATGGGCTGAATAAGAGGACCAAAAAGCCGACCCAAAGAACGAAGAGAGTAGGAGAGCCAATGACCAAGAGACGAACCAAAATATTTAAAGCCACATGAGTCAGCAAGGAATGATAGTATACTCTACTAGAGAAGCGTGATGATGGTTACAGTGAAGACCAAGGTTCCAGACCCTCTGCCAATACTTTTATCTCCATTTTCTGATATTTTCTCTCTCATCTCTCCTTATTCTCTCTCTCTTCATCTCTTGGTCCTCGAATCTACTGACCTAACCCCAGAACTCCTGCTCATTGGCTTTGTCTCATCTCTCTTAGCTTTCTGACAGTTGGATCTTCAATCGGACCGTTGGATCTTCCACCGGACCGTTGGATCTCTCTAGATCCGTCAATCTACCAATCTGGTTCTCAATCAAGTCACCATCCATCCGATCACCATCAGATTGTCTGTCACATCATCTTGTGAGACGATGGACATCATCATTCCATGTGGGCCAGTAGCCGGGCCCATCATCATCGACCCGCTGTCCGACCATTTAGTGGACCCCGTGAATTTCAAAATAATTTCAATTAAATCTTAAAAAAAATGGGGGGTCCACTAAATGGGGAAATTCCCCAAAGAAAAGTAGGGTTTTGCTTAAAAATATATATATATATATATATATTTTTTTTTTTTTTCTTATTTTTTTTTTTTTGAAAAATACCCTATGGAAATAAGGAGCTTTAAAAGGAGAAGGAGAAGGGTTCGTTTGAACCCTAATCCCCCTCCTTTCTTCTCTTTTCTCTCCCCAAAATCTTCCCCCCCGACGTCTTCCCTTTTTCCGCTCGTTCTTCTCCTTTTCTTCTTCTTGCTTTTTCTCTTCTTCTTCTTCTTCTTCTTCTTCTTCATTTACCGGCCAGAGTTGCAGAACTCCGGCCGCTCCTTCTTCTTCTTCTTTCGTTCCTTCTTCTTCTTCTCCCCACCTGTGCGCACGTTTGCTGGTGGATTCTCCCTTCTCTACTGCTCCTCCCAGCAACTCCGGCAAGCAACCAGCATGCTCGTCGAACTGGTTCAACCCTTTTGGCCACCTCCTTCTTCTTCTTCTTCTTCTTCTACCCCATCTTGCTGCGCCTCACCACTGCTGCTCACACCGTTCTTGGAGGTCCACCGAACTTGCAACTCTGGCTTGCTGTGTAGGTGCATCTTCACGGGCTTAACATCACCCATTAATGCTGTATTTGCTGCCACACATCTCCTCTCTCTGGACCAGGGAGCAACCTTCTCCTTGCTGTCTTCGATCAGCGCCTCAACCACCTCGCAAAAGCCTGCTCTACCTCCTCTTCAAGACGTTGCTCCAGCACGGAGCACTGCCTTGCACCACCGCCATTACCAACCGGACTGCAACCTGCAACTCCGGCAGGTCAGTCATCTTCTAGCAACTTACTGTTGCTGCAATCCGGCATCTCCATCAATATCCCCTCTCCAACGGACTGCTGCACAACCTACTGGAGAAGGATTTGCACTGTCCTTTCCTCAAGTGGGTGCCTCCCTCTTAAAGGTTACCGAAGTTGCAACCAGCAACTCCGGTAATCTCCATCAACGCCGGCAAACACTTCACCAACCGGCCAGCCGTAATCATCTCCATTGCCAACCAAGGGAAGGCAGCAAGGATTTCTCCACCGCTTCATCATAGTATGGGTTTTCTCCCCTCGACTTGCTGATCTTGGTTTGCACCTTTCTTCACCACGTCCTCCAGTCTCTACCTCTCCATGGCAGAGAACCATGGCCGACCTCTGGCCGATCTGCTCAAGGTAAATCACTAAGGTAACCTCTCTACTTTTCTCTTTCTCTCTCTAGAAATTCTCTCTTTTCTCCCTAGATTCTCTCTCTAGAACTCATTCTATCATTCATCTCTATCCCTCTCTAGATTTCTCTACTTTCTCTCTCTACCCAGATTTTCTCTCTCTATCTAATTTAGTTTTATTGCTTTCTAGATTAATTATCTCATGTTTGAATTGTAAGTTACAGTTGAATTCAAGAAATAAAGTTTATTTTGATTCGAGTTTGACAAAATTCTGTCAGTTTATGTTCCTAATTTGTGCGAACTAACCCCGAGTGCGGATCGACATCCGACACGAATCCCCATACAAACCTGTGATTTTTGCAGAATTTGAGTGAATAAGAATCGGATCTTTATAAATTATTGTTGATTCTAGGGTTTCCGAATCCAACAATGCGGAAAAACTCTAGTTTCAGTACACTGTTAAAGTAGGTTGGCAACTTTGCGGTATGTGCATAACCTATTCATTATGAATATGCAAATTTTCATTAGTAAAACATAGCTTGATATAAATGTTGTTGGTTGCCTATTTCAACCTTTATGGAGGTAGAAAATACTTAGGTTTCTTATTTGTGACATTGTCTAGGAATAACACTTTTTGTGGGTATCCACCTGAGATGTGAAGAAAATGCCTAAAAAGGATCTCGCAGAAGAGGTGCAGCAAATCATTCTTAAGGTGTTCAATTCTTTACCTTAGTTTTGGCTAATTTTTATCTCCACATTCATGTTATCATAGCACCTTAGATATTTCAGCCATTGATTCTTACATGTTCTGTTTCATGGCTCGCTCTAGGGAGTAGCGTGGTCATTTCAAGGGCGTGCTAAGTGTTGGGACAATTGATGAAGTTGAATATAGGAAATTGATGAAGAAGATCTCGTGTACATGTTATCCTTGTGCTACAGTGAATAGGTTCCATCCATTTCTTATAGGTTTCATGCATGTCTACAGCTACTCTGATTTAGGTTTCCCAATCAATCTTCTATGTGCTTCTCTCTGCTTTCTCTAAACCTTTGATTCTCAAAGTTCTAATGGGAAGAATTTTTCTGGTTGATCTTGAAATGAAAGATAGATATTGTTGTGATGGACGCTATTTTGTCTTCTTTATTGAATTTTTCTATTTTCTTTCTTCTTTCCTTTCATTTCTTTTCTGTAATGTCCTTTTCACTGTTATTGTAATTTTGTTCCATTTCTTTATTCTTCTTTCCTTTGTGCGCAATTGATGCTTACTCTGCTGCGTCTTTGAAAGCTAGCCCTTATGCAGTTCCTTGTAGGTTTTCTATTAGTACTCGTTATCCAATTGAAACAAAATTCCTTTGACAATTTATAGTCTGGCTCTAACACTCATTGCTTACAAGTTAAAATTGGAACTAAGAATGCTGACCTATATATTGTACAATTCAGGTATGGGGCACGGTTGAGGCTAAATTGTAGTTTGTGTAAAATTAACAAAGTTTGCTTCATCATTCATCATCTCCTTTTTACTTTTTAGGAGAGTTGCATAGATCCACTCCACCCAAAAAGAAGTTCTCTTTGAAATCTCAGTCCAGGTGTGTTGCATGATAGCTTCTTTATTCCATAAGCATAATTTCCTTAACCCACATGTCACATTCATCTAACAAAGCACAATTTTTTTACCATTTGATTGGAGCTTTTTCTCCAATAAATCTAGATCTGTCCATAGAAATCCGTTGCATTGAAATCTGCTTTCTTTCAGAAAGGAAGGGTAACATGTGGACTTTGATCTTTTTACTAGTTGGATTAGTCTTTGTTTTACTTTGCTGTACATAATGATTTGATGATTATGAACCATGGACTACCTCTTCTTTCCACTGGAGTTGTGCAAAACCTAACAATGAATATGGACAACAGTATCATTTTTGTCACTTGTAGTACCCCAAGATTAAATTGAAGGGTCTAGATCCCATAGTCAACTGTAACTTTTGTTTGAGTAATGACAGAAATAAACTTGTTTGGAATGTTTGAGTCCTATGCATTGTGTATATAACAGCTCTTTGTATTGGTCCA
This sequence comes from Euptelea pleiosperma, assembly GCA_035048495.1. NCBI lineage: Eukaryota > Viridiplantae > Streptophyta > Magnoliopsida > Ranunculales > Eupteleaceae > Euptelea > Euptelea pleiosperma. Next base: position 24,026,660 of record CM068552.1, on the reverse strand, counting down.
CTTCTAGCAATAAACATATATAGAAGCCGTTATATCCTTTTTGAGATAACCATTTTGTTGCTCATTATTTTATTTCACTTGTCATCTTTTGTTGCTGGGTATTTCCTTATTGGCCTTATCATGTGCACCTTACAAGTGGCACAACCGTTGAGATCACTGACCATATCGATGTTGGCCCATCCCTAGGTGGACCTATAGGAGTCATTTTCATGGGTTGATTTTTAACTGTAGATTTCAAGCATTATTTGGGGTAATCAGATCCAAAGGTTTGAAATCACTAATGAGGTTGATATTTGGTATATAGGTCCACCTAGGGATGGGACAAACATCTATACTATTGCCCCTCATCATTATTGACGAGGATGTGGGCGTGCTAGACAATCTGCTCTGTGAAGGAGCGTACTCCAACCCATGTTTTCTCTTTAGAATAGAGGCAATTTATGAGGGAAGCTTTTGCCAAGAGGCCTTTAATTGTCACAACCGTGAGTTGGAACCCTGATTTTTGCTTTATAATAGTATAGATAAGGCACCGATGTGAAAGCCCTACAAAGAACAATGTCCTTTGAGATAGGTTTCACACATTTCTATAACATCATTTGTCATAATCAAAATTCCATTTTGATAACTAATTTAGTTTTAATGCAGGGATGTAAAGCAGCCTTCTTGCCATTGCACTTGCAAACAGGTTTTTCCCATATCCACTTGTGGGTGTGCCACCAGCAAGCTATGTAAGTCAATAATTTGACTGATTTACCGATTTTATACTATGTTCTTCTCCCCAAAAGTCTGTCTGTCAAACATGTCAGCTTTCTATTAGGAAGAAAGCAAGGGTGTTGGTGTTGGCCACATATACAATTGAGATTGTATTAGTAGATCCAACGTAATTCAGCGATTGAACAGTGTTGAATCCAACATAATTTAGTAATTTCCATGTGGAGGCAAATGTAATAGGACACTAAGTGGGGTAAGTGTGTCACCTCCTGATCATGGGTTGGATGGCTTGAAAGAAAAGCTTGCAAAATTCAAAGATGTTCATGCATTTTGTAAATGTTTTACTAGGCATCTTATTTTAGTTAAAACCCTAAGCCTGCCTTTAATTTGGATAGAGTACAGAGGAAAAAAGAATACATTCATACTTATAAAAAAATACATTCACTGAAGTAGAATAGGGAGAGACAACAAGGTCTGCCTAATTTGTTCTCGTAATTTTTTGGTTTTAGGCTTGCCAAGAATATTCAAACATGTTATGCACATAAGTATTATGGTATTGGATTTGACAACATACTATACGTTTCATGCATACTTTTAGCAAGAAATCTCCCAAAAACAAATCTAATGGCCTAATGTAAGGATCTATGGACTTGTGCAGTTGGCAACCACACATCACTGTATGGATGTGTCTCCATACATTTTAGTGACAATTAAAATATTAAGTGATGATCGGTTTGTGTTGGGGGTTCTTTTTTCTCTCATGTGGAGAACCACTTTTTAGTTTTCCCATGCAGTGGTGAGTTCTCTGCGTGATAGTGAAAGTAAGGTTTTTTCCACGTCGTTGGTTACGGAAACCCTAGAATCAACAAGATTTGTAATTTGATCCGAGCCTCAAAATTCCTGCAAAATTACAGGCTTTGTATAGCAATTCGTGTCGGATGTCGATCCGCACTCGGGGTTAGTTCGCGCGACTCAAGAACATAAAATGACGGATTTTAGCGAGAAATTTGCAGAAATAATTGATGGAGGGGTGAGAATGATGTGATCTAGTATTAAAACAATCATTTTTTTTTAGATTTCTACAAAAAATTATTAACTTAAGTAATTCGAGAATAAAACTAACACAAAAATTAAATAAGAAAGAACAACTTTTATTGATCAAACTCAAATTGTTACTTGAATCAAACACCTTTTACATAACCAAATAAGCAAATAAACAATTAGAAAATTCAAAACCTAGAGAGAGAAAGTAGGAAAATAAAGCTCAAAATCTTAGAGAGAGAAAATATGGAAGAAGGTAGAGAGAGATGGAGATGATGGAGGAACATGGCTTACCGGATGTGGGACATTGGCCATTGAAGATGGATGATGATGGAATGAAGAGGAGAGGCCTTTGGAATGTTGAAGGAGGCAGCAACATGCAATGTAGATGGAGAAGATGCTACCTGAATGGAGATGATGGCTAGGCGTTCATGGCAGATCACACGCCGGCTCTAAGATTTGCAGGTGAAGGTGCTCATGGAGGTGGGGAGGTGCACCTCCTTCCATTCTTCTTCTTCTTTCTCTTTTTTTTTTTTTCTCTCTTTTTATTTTGAAGAAGATGAAGAACGAGAGAGGGAGACAGCTACACCAGCAGCAAGGAACGCCGAAGACTGGTTCGAGAGAGAGGGTGAAGAGGCGGAAAGTGCAGGTGGTGCCGGTGGTGCCGGTGGTAGAAGGAGGAGCAGATCTGGCCGGAGTTGCAGGACCGGCCAGCTATGAAGTAGGGTGAAGCTGGGTTCTCTCCCTCTTCCCTCAACGTGATGTCCTCTCTTTTTTTTATGGGGTTTTTAAAACGTGGGAGAGAAGGGGGGTTTGCTGTTGCTGTTGTGACGTGGGAGAGAAACAGTGGTGGCTGGAGATGGTTTGGGGTGCGGTGGAGCGCCAGCGTCTGTGATGCTAAACGTGGATCAGCAAGGTGGAGAACGTGGTCTTGTGATGGCAGCACGCTGGGTTGGAGGTCCAGATCTCAGACGTGAAGATCTGCAAGGAAGTGCAGACCGAAGAGGAGCACCAGCAGGAGGGCGTTGAGCGCCTGTAGGAGAAACAAAACCTATACACTACCACCGGAGTTGCAGATGCAGCACCGTGGCAAGCTTTCAACAACGTTGCAGGTGTTCTTGCAAGGGAGAAGACCGCCTAATGTGATTGAGGAGATGATCAGTGGCTGAAACGGTGGGGCAGCACCGTGAATGGAGGAGATCAAGAGGAGAAAGGCATTCCCCTTTTGCTGTTAGAGGAGGGGCGGCAAGGGGAGAATGTGAAGAAGGGAAGGAAAGAGAATGGCAGCAGCGTGGAGAATGGTGGAGCTGTAAACGCTTGGAGATCAAGGTCCGTGGTGTGGGGCGGTGTGGTGATAAGAATAGAATGTGAGAGCCTTTTGATCGGCCGAAGTTGCAGCCTGCAACTCTGGCAACAACTTGGTGAAGATGAAAAAGAAGAAGAAGAAGAAAGGGAAGGAAGAAGAGAAGGAGAACATGGGGGATTGATAGGAGAAGATGGGGAAAGGGATTGAAGGGGGATTAGGGTTCCAAAGAACCCTTCTCCTTCCCCTTTTAAAGCTCCCTAGTTTCCATTAATGGAAATTAGGAATTTTTAAAATAAAAAAATATATCTATTTATTATTAAGTAAAACCCTACTTTTCTTTGGGGAATTTTTCCATTTAGTGGACCTCCCATTTTTTAAAATTTAATTAAAATTATTTTGAAATTCACGGGATCCACTAACTGGTCGGACAGCGGGTCGATGATGATGGGCCCGGCTACTGGCCCACATGGATTGATGATGTCCATCGTCTCACAAGATGATGTGACAGACAATCTGAAGGTGATCGGATGGATGGTGACTTGATTGGGACCCAAATTGGTAGATCGACGGATCTAGAGAGATCCAACGGTCCGGTGGAAGATCCAACGGTCCGATTGAAGATCCAACGGTCAGAAAGCTAAGGGAGATGAGACAGAGCCAATGGGCAGGAGTTCTGGGGTTAGGTCAGTAGATTCAAGGACCGAGAGATGAAGAGAGAGAGAATAAGGAGAGATGAGAGAGAAAATATCAGAAAATGGAGATAAAAGTATTGGCAGAGGGTCTGGAACCCTGGTCTTCATTGTGACCATCCTCACGCTTCTCCAGTAGAGTCGACTATCATTCTTTGCTGACTCATGTGGCCTTAAACGCTTTGGTCCGTCTCTTGGTCATTAGCTCTCCTGCTCTCTTCGTTCTTTGGGCTGGGCTTTTTGGTCTTCTTATTCAGCCCATATCTTCTAGTCATAGCATGTGGGCTCTTTAAGCTTTGATAATGGGCTTTCCTGATCGATGTGGGCTCGCAAGTCTCGAGAATTGTCCCATCGGGGTTTCCTACGACAGAAGAAGCGCGTAATGAGACTTTATCATAACGACTCAATGTCTAGACTTCCAAAAATGTGTTTAATACATGCAAATATATCATTTCGTCCAGAAAAGTGTGTTCTACGCAACAAAAGAGACTCTTACGTAGAAAAGTGGATAATTATAGCAGTTTTATGTAGGAGAGTGTGATAACACTTAGAAGATAACAGTGAAAAATATGTACTTTTAAGCGAATATCAGATAGATCTATCACTGTATATTCTATGTAACTTTCTTTGCTTGAATTGGCCTAAAGTGTTTCTTTCTTTTTATTTATTTTCATATATTACTAATTAAAGTTTTATTTGATAAGGTGTTCTCTAGGTTGCCTACTTTCTGAAATTCTCATGGAACACGAAAAAAAGAAGAAGCTCAGGCTGTAGCTTCTCAAATGACTGACACCACTTTAGCCACGCTGATGCATACAGGCATAAAAAAGACTCAAAGTAAGCCCAATATGTGGTTTCATAACAATCTAGAAATTCATTACCATGCAGCTTGAATGCCAGCACCCTTACTCACCTGTTTAATGGGCTAGGGGAGCTACTTATATTTTTCCTTTTCCTTGTTGATCAACAATACCTCATAGAGTCAATGTTGAGGTATTCCCTTTTTAAGGTGATCTACAGATTGCGCTATCCTCAACGACAATAGTTTCATTAACATAGAGAACATTTTATGCCAAGGTTGATGAATAAGAAAATCTTCAATGCCAAGGTAGATGAAGACTGTTAAAGGTGTTTCTCCAACTCGTAACATATAGAAAACTAAGAGGTTGCTAAATTCTTTTGAAGTTTTTGGTATGCATGAAGTCAACAATGAATTCATTGCTCATTTGTACTTAATTGGTATTGTTGGATTTGTTATTCAATCAGAATATAGTATTGGCAGGTCTTAAATTTCATTGCAAGTAGAGAGCATTAAAATCACTTTGGTCATGTGAAATGTCTCATCATATAAGATTACAACATTATTATTCTCATGCTCATGATATATTACTTTTGTTCATTTTTTCTTAGTTTATTTGACGCATAAGCGATGTTGGTTTCTGTTCTAACACATTAGCATGTTGTTTTCACAATATCTCTTGATTCTGATGGGATGGAGAAACTTCAGTCAAAAAAGTCAACACATAAAAGGTAACATAAACATTTTAATTTCCTTTCCCTTGCATTTAGTTTGCATCCCATTTGGTTGCTAGTTCTTTATTATCATGATACCGATGATTCAGAACATTCTCTGTTAATATTTCTTTTTAGTTGAATACTTATGTCCAAGTTTGAAGTAAAACAACATATAAGTGTATTATGAAATGACTGCATATGAAATCACTACAGGAAAATTGGGTATTAGCGACGGCCATTGACCACCGCTAAAAGTCCAAAAACCACCACTAAAGCTTTCAGCTACGGCTTTACCGCCGCTGCTACCCTGGTCGCTAAAGGTTTTAGTAGTGGTCAACTGCAAAATGGCCGCCGCTAAAAAGTACCTCACTATCGACACTTAAGTCGTGGGGAAAACCATAATTACCGACGGTCGAAATGACTATTAGCAGCGGTCTCTGACCACCGGTAAAAGAGGTATTAGCGGCGGTCATCTGAAAATCGCCGCTAAAGTATGTATTAGCGGCAGTCATTGGCCGCCGGTAAAATAGGGTGTTAGTAGCGGTTACTAATAACCCGCCGCTAAAAGTAACTATTAGCAGCGGCTAGTGACCACCTGTAATACATATTTTTAGTGGCGGTTTATCTGACCGCCGCTAATACTCTCTTTTACATTCATGTTCATAGGATTTAGCGGCGGCCTATGACCGCCGCTAAAAGCTAATTTTTTTTTAAAATAATATTTTTTCCCACTTGTACCTATAGCCTGTATCATTTTTACTACTAAAAATACTAAATAAATCAAATAAACAAAACTAAAATGAACTATTCATTAATTTAAAGGTTAATACAATATCCTCAGTTAAAAACATCTATAAATACAATAGAAAACTCAAGGACAAAACATGAGTTGGGTTTGTAGCAGATCGATCATCATCTGGGTCCTGCAAAAAAAATAGTAAATTAATTATAATAAAAAAATGTTAAAACCTATAATAAAATAAATATATTGTTTAAAACTCGAAAATAACTTTAGTTCTATATCTTAAATGCATAAACCTACAACTGACTAGAGTTTTCTAACTAGACCATGGAATTTGACCCTGTCTCTTTCAACACATTTGTTTCAACACGTTTGAAGTGTTGGAAGAAGTTTCAAGAGATTCAGAACTCGTTTGCCCGAATTGGGCGTCAAGGTCCCAAAATGGACTTTAGTTGTAAGTCTTAAATGTCTAAACCTTTTACTGACTATAATTTCTTAACTGGAGATCGGATTTTGACCTCGTCTCTTCCAACAAATTTGTTTTTAACACATTTGAAGTATTGGAAGAGGTTTCAGGAGATTTGGACCTCTTTTGCCTGATTTCGGTGTCGAGGTCTCAAAATTGATTTCAATTCTAAGTCTGAAATGTCTAAACCTATAACTGACTACAGTTTCTCAAACGGACCTCAGAATTTGACCCCGTCTCTTCCAACACATTTGAAGTGTTAGAAGAGGTTTCAGGAGATTCGGACCTCGTTTGCCTGATTTAGACGTTGAGGTCTCGAAATGTATTTCAGTTCTAAGTCCGAAATTCCTAAACCTATAACTAGCTTGAAAATGCATTAATCGCTTTTCTCCTAAAAATAGGAAAGCTCTCCCTATTTCTCCTAAAAATGCATTAATCGCATACTATGACTTTTTTTATCAAGTTTAAGAAGTACATGAGGTAAGTCTTGGCAGCTTCTCAAGGTATCCAGGATGGGCTTTGTTTTTACCATTAATATCTATTTCGTATATATTGTGATTCTCTTTCACTAAATATTATGCTTATTGTCTCTCGGTGTAAAATACTCATAACAGCTCATGGTTTGAAAATTAATGGTTTTATCTTTGTGAGGATACAAGGAGCTTTCCATGAGATCAGAATTATATTCCACCAACTTTCATCCTTGTATCGTTAATTATGTAAAACATCTCCTTGAGCTAGGTTAATGGTATTGTGTCAATCACATCAGTTTCACACAAATTTCTGTCCATATAAGAATGTCAAAAGGTCCAGCAGAGAGAATCAGATTATGTTTCGTTCCAGTATGAATCTTTACTGCCCAGATCGTTCACCCGATAAACAACCCATGAATTGGCCATGTGGATAGTACCCTTGTCCACATCATGCCACCACCCTACTATGTATTGTACTTTCCTCCTACCAATTGCAGCCACTAATCTTTTTTATTTATATTCTAAAAGTCAAAAGGAACATGCCTCTTTTTGACACAGGTGCTGAAACCCGAGGAGAGATACTGAGGTGATAAAATGTTTGGACCTTTACGGAATGCCAGCTCAACTGCCACATGAAGAAAGAAAAATCTCGAGCTGAGAGTGAAGTTTGGAATTTCGATGTAGAAAACCATCCCTGCCCTACAAGTTTTCTGGATCAAAACTCTTTGGCCTACGAATGGTTGTCTAGAAAACATTATTGTCAAATAATCTGTTCCATTCACCTTCAATATACTTACCCAAGCACCCCAAGCCCACAAATTATTACTAATCCAATCCTTCCAAGGCCTCCAATTAGGGAAGAAGCAAATTAAGCCACACATGTTAATGCAATCGAAAATGGAACGCTTGTGCTAATCTAATAGATATTAATGGTAAAAAAGATGAGATGCAGTGAAGAGATGGAATACATACATTCGAGAAGGAAAGGATGCACCAAGACCAAAATGGACTTCCATTAACTCAAACAAAAAGCCTAATATTGTGGTATGAAACAGGTTTTGGAAATGGTTTTGGGTCTGGTTGGGTGTGTTTGGGTTGAGTTTTAGGATCCATTTCCAGATCTAAAACAATCTATTAGTGATGCGGTTTACATGGTTTTCTGGGTAGAAATTTGGACGGGTTAGAGTCTGGTTTTGGGCTGATAATGGTTGGGATTATGAGCTGTAAAATGGTGGATTATGGGCTGAGAAATGGATGGTTTTGGGTTAGGTTTTCGGGGCTGAAAGTGGGTCTATAAACCATGGGGTGCAGTCCTTGTTTCAGGTCCATTTTTTTTTATGTTTTAACTTGCAAAACAGAGTGTACTGTGGGGCTGCCACTAAGCACGTTCCACTTGAAAGGACTTACAAGCTTTCTGCAGCACCTATACTACCCAAGTTGATATAAAACACAAGAAACTGAATAGCAATTGAAAATAAGATGACTGAAGCTAGCACACTGCCTCAAGGTTAGACTGTAAAGAGTAGATTTGTGAACCCACTGTTTAAAAGGAACCTGCTACTAGTAATACTTCCACTACCCTTCTAAAACAAAATTGTCAAAAATCGAAGCTGCCTCTACATGTTTATGTCCCTTCCTCATGTCACGTAGATTGATGTAGCATTCCATATAGAGATTAAAGCCATACATGATAAAAGGTAATGCAATAGCATTCTTTATTATAGCTTATGTTTATACATTGTGAGATATATTTTTACCATTAGTAAGTTCAGATAAGTATACAATGTGGAAGAATGCACTTAGATAGTTGGTGGAACTACACACCAAATATCAGCCTGGTTGGTGATTTCTAGCCATGTAATTTGAGCACTTTTCATCATGGGCTTGGAATAGCAACATATGATCAAAACCCATTAAACCAGAAACATACAACAAAATTTATTAAAATGTTTAGAGATAGGAGCTAGCAAATTGATGACATGGAGGAACAAACTGATCTGAATAGTAATTTTGATCAACTCAATGACAGCCGACTTGGCCATAAAATGTGGATTCTTAAGCAACTTGATGATTCGAGTCAACATCTGCAGCAAAATTGAGACTGGAGGATTATTGGCATTGTATATGACATTGGATAATCACAACGCCGAATCAGATTGCATCTGCACCTACCTATTTTGTTCACCCATATGCAAAATAAAGAGAATAAAGCAAAGCTTAGTCACAACCACAAAGGGCATTCTGCATCTCCATATTGTAACTGTTGATCATTTGCAATCTGATTTTGTATTTCAGATTGCAATGAGTCTCAGATTTTAGAATGATTTTGCATTTGCAAAATCAGATTATTGCAACCTGAAATGATAACTAAAAACAAACTGCATTTTAGATTGATTTCACAAAAAGCATATTTGCATTCTTCACACTACACCCTATATACATCACGCTACATATATAAGAAAAAAACAAATAAAGAAAGTTACAAATGTCTCCAATTAGTCATTAAAAAGTGCTAAAATATGATGGCTAGATAACTAATCAGGGTGATTTACCAAGGAGTGGCCTAAACACCCATAGGGTCAGTAGGACCAAAAATTTCTACTACTTCGAAGGAATTCAGAAGCATGCGTCACCTAATACATCACATGTAGCAAGTCAGTTACTTGCGCTCCACTAGCATCTTCCACACCTTCACTTCTGCCCAAGTCTACAAGAGAAAGCTTTTTGTACAAATTTAGCCGACTAGAAGCTCCTCCCATCTGAAAACAAAATCATAATAAAAACAACCCCTAAACTCTGGGGATATAGAATACCAAAAAAACAAATAGGCTTTAATGAACGGTGTTAACCCAACATTAGGTAGTTTTGTAAACTTCCATTTCACTACTTGGTAAAACATAGTGGTATTGATGAGTACCTTTCCAACCTCATTCAAACACTAACTTCATATTAATGGTGAGGTATTGAGAGGGTTACAAGGGTCAATCTCATGTGCTGGTTGCATAAATGAACAAGGTGAGCTGCCCCCTTTCAGTGACTTTTTTCTTGCCTTCTCTAGAGAAGCTCCACGCTCTAGGAGCGAAAATTCAATCCACATTTGGTATCGCAAAGGAATCTAATAGCAGCGGAGAGCATAAATTCATCTTGTTGCAAAATTCATGCATATAACACTCTGTTTGTTAATCAGACTTGCACACAAAAAACCACTCTGTTTGTTAATTAGACATACACACAAAATTCATGCATAATGAAGTGTGTACTATTATAAATGCAACTCCGAAGGGTAAAAAGTGATCCTACATTTTGCTACTTTTAATTAGAAAATATTCTCAACTCTCTTTAGTTTATTAATAATAATAATAGAGGACATAAAGGTGTCTTCGGGCATCGTACTCTAATAAAGGCAAAAAAAAGTTGCTTCATATTTTGTTTTCCTGACAACCCAAAGAAATGGGTAGCCTTGAATCATGAGGCCATATGCAATCTTCACTAGGTGAGCAATAGGGCCCAAGCTAAAACTTGAAGTTTTGCTAAAAGAACCATTAACGGTGTAATGAAAGAAAACCAATCCAGTGCAAGTGTAAAATTTGGGAACAACACTAACCCACACTCAAGGAACCTCAAAAGAACTGAAAATAAAATAAAAAACAGACCTACCTATTAAGAATCCATCAGAAATCAAATCCAACCAAGTTATACATACTTGAAAGTTGAAACAAAACAACCCATGTTCAAAAAACCCACAACAGAGTTCAAACAAACCCAATATTCCTTTCTTCTAGGCATAACTATGGACTAGCCATATGATGGTAGACAAAAAATATCTTTTTTTCCCTCTTAAGAATTCTGTAATATTGGACAGACTTGTTTGGAACTGATACCAGTACAAGTCTTATATAAATTCAAGCAAGCCTATCAACATAAAAATATTATTAGATTTCCAACAAAAAAATTTCAATCAGCCAAGGCCAAAAAAAGTTGTTAACAAGCCATTAAAGACTACAAGAGTAGGAGATAAAATGAAACATGAGCATTACCGACCTTTACAATCAAATTTATTATAATGTAGAAAATATCTAAAAATACAATAAGCAATGAGAAAATTGTACGGTAGGAATATCCATGTAGTATCTAGTACCACTATTAGTATCTTATCATGTTTATAAAGGTATGATGGACATGTTGAACTATCACAGCAGACAAAGAAAATGGAATATCCATATCAGCACATCCAATTTGACCTTAATGCATCCGTCATTCAACTGGTACACTTGGTGAGCCAAAAAATAAGAAAGCTATTGTGACTAATATAATGACTAATGGTCATGGGGCCCACACAAGGATGAGTTAAGTCTTATTTTTGGTGAGGATGTTATTCTAAGTTGAAATGGTCTAAACCATTCATTTTTACTATTAAGATTACCTCCACTTTTGAAAGGATTAGAAGTTTCAGAAAGTGCTGATTTTTTGTGAGGATGATTTTGATGGTGACGAGATCATCCTCACCAAAAAATCAGCCCTTCACTCATCTGTGTGTGGGCCCCATGGCCATTAGTCATTTTATTAGTCACAAAAGCATTTGTCGACTTATCACAGCCCCATATATGATATTTATTTATATACAAGTTATCATAATTTCAGTGACAAAACAAAAGAAAATAATCAACCATTGTCAATTTAGTGAACAATCAGGATGGATCAATAAGACAACCTACTGGTTCGATGGGAACAGTTTATCCATATTGAGGAACCCTAGAGGCCCTGCTTCTTAGGATCATTCAACAAATACGGTAATGAAAACAAAGAAAACTAATCGTTGCCTAGTAAATAGTAATCTCGATAAAACATAAAAAAGAGCAAGGTGAGACTTCATATTTTCATATTAGAGAAACTTACTGCCAGTGTAGAGCCAAGTTGAATGACACCATGTGGAAGCACATGAATAACCATAATCGTCTGCAAACCAAATATCATTAGTAATAAAACACAAAAATAGAAAATAATGCTTATAAAAGAAAACAAGAAAAATAAAAATAACAAAACGAAAGCTGCCAAACCTGCATGGCAGCCAAAAATTGGTGCCGCACCTCAGCCAAAATCTAAAAGCATCGGGAAAAAGATAACAAGAATTTTTCATCAAATTCAGACAATATGCACCAATTCCATTATTGTTAATTTTTACAGAAGAGTCAACCCTTAACAAATAAGAAAAGGAAAAAAAAAATTTAATGGACTTGAGATCCAACATTTCCACTGAACCAAACCTCATCAGAGAGAAAATTTGATGAAAGAAAAGGACAAAATAAACCTATTAGTTAAACCTTCTATACTAAGAGAAAATATACAATGAGCTAGATGTTAATCACCTCATAATAACCTTACCTACGTAGATGTGGCCCATCAACTCACTGATTGATACCATTCAAATGAATTTGTGGCCAGATCTGGGATAAGGCGTAGGCCATAAAGCAAACAACTGGATACTTCTAAATGGAAATTCCCTTAACCACAATGGTTATTATAATGCCTTAAAATTCAAAAAAAAAATGTTGGCATAATGCCCTTTTTATATGAAATAAAAACATCCAAAATCTAGATTGTTTACTTCAAACAATCCCAAAAAAAAAATACAGATTTAGAAAATAAAAAATCTAAATGGACGTCCATACCAAAAATTAACCTGATTTCTAGGAAGAAAGAACAAAAGTAGAAAAAAAATTAAGCAACCCTAGATGGGGTTGTTTAATGGGTTAATTTTTAAGCAACCCTAGATGGGGTTGTTTTCATCGGTTAATTTTTAAGCAACCCTAGATGGACGTCCATATAACCAAACCTTTTATCATTTGAGATTTCATTTTCATGGGATACATCAATGAAATCAACCCGTGGAAGAGAAGAACTCGAGGGAAAGAGAGGAAGAACTCTAAGGAAATAAGGAAGGGGGTTGAGGAATCTCACCGTGTAGAAGAAGGAGCAACGGGATGGAAGCTGCGGTTGGACGGCTACTGAGCGACGGTGACAGCGACGGCACGATGTGAGGATGACCAGTCAGATTGCGAAGCAAAGTAGAGGGGAAGTCGAGAGGAGGAGAAACAGAGAGAGGGGAAATAGAGATGGGAAAAGAGAGGGGTGACTTTTGGAATTTTTTCTTTTTTTTTAAGTGAAACCTTCAGCGGCGGTCACACTTTAGTCGCTGCTATATACCCTATTAGAGGTGGTTAAGAAAATGGCCGCCACTATTACCACACATATAGCGGCGGCCAACCAAGAAACTGCCGCTAATAGGGTTTATAGAGGCGGCCAGATACTAGCCGCCGCTAAAAGTCCGTCGTCAAACACAAAAATTTCCCTCCAATTTTTCCCGTAACCCTTTAGCGGAGGTTATTTGCTAGCCGCCACTAAATCCTACATTTAGTGGCGGTTTTTTCCTGGCCGCCGCTAATACCTTATTTTCCTATAGTGAATAAAGTACATCAACCTGTTCTAACATTAGGCTCTGTATGGTGATCAATAGAAAGTTTTACAAAAAGAGGATTTATATGTCAAAGAGTGTTGACACAAAATGTTTTATGGCATTTACATGTAAAATTCAGTTCTAGACAACTTTTTTTTGATAAGGTAAAGATTTTATTCAGTTCTAGATGACTTATTTAGTGCAACCAGAGCCTGTGGACGCATCGGAGACCACCATCGTTGTTAACATTTTCTAAGTCAAGTAATGCACTTACCTTCCTGTGCAGCTATCTAAAGATAGACCTCACAAAGAGTCCATGCAGGTACACATCACAATAATCAGTAAATGATGTATATCTTCAGCTGAGCAAAGCACCTGCACTACTATTTTTTAATTTTAAAATATGTTACTCTGATTTTATCTCTTGATCCACATAGACGAATGATATACAACCCAAAGACCACAAATGCAGGTAGCATTAATCCCTATTCTAATGATACACAACCCAAAGACCACAAAAACATAATTAAATGGAGTGTGTTTGTTATGTAGTCATTCACACATTGTCTTTTCCATTACTATAAATGTAAAAGAAGCAAATCCTAGGAGATGCTCATAAAATTTGGCAAGCTTAACCTTTTAGACTTGGCTTAGATGCAAAGGAGGCATGCTGGCACCATGTAACTAATAGTGTCATGTATGATTATTAACTAAATAGTAGTTCATGCATTTCAATTCTTCTTTATAGAAAATTTCCTTGAAAACTAAAAAGGAAAAATGAAAAAAGAGCATCTTATTTATGATTAGCACTTTCATACGTCTAAACCAATATCTGATGTTATTGGTGTTGTAACAGACTAAAAATAGTGACAAGTTTGAAACTCTTCTTGACTGTTAGGTTATGCATTTAAGATATCACTATTCCAATGAGTTTGATATGGTTTGTGAAGTTTGTGTGAAGCACAATTTTAGGAGGCCTTACATTTCCCAATGCGTATTAGATTATGCTAGAACACCACCAAGATTTTGTTGAAGTCTTAATTGTCAAATAAATTTCCTGATATTAGTAAAATTTGTAACTTATGTACTACCTTATTGGTTTGAATCCCAAGATACAATGTGGAAAGATGACAGCCATAACTTTGAATGGCCTGACATTATCCTTAAAACAGTGAAAAATGAGCATGGCGTCTACTAATGAATTCTAAAATTTCTAGATTAGAGAAATTATAAGTGCAATTTATAAGTACTTTTAAACAAACCAGAGGTTTGTAGAGTACTCCTTTGTCTCCAAACAAGTTGTCCTTGAGTTATGCATTTCTTATTTTTGCTGAAAATATTCATTCTTATCTTTTCAGGCGAACCAAAAAATGTCCAAGAATGTGTTGCTCCGGGATTTGTATTTCAAAATTGAGAGAATGAAACAAGGTTTGATAACTTCAATTGTTTTGATTCAAGGAACTATCCCAAGCTCATACATTCTCGTATCCAACATACTAATAACGGATGTGCGAGCAGCAGGGGAAAAGGATGGTGTTTATTTTCCACATGACAAATTTACTCAGAATGAGGCTGACAAGAAGGTTCGTCTTTGTTATCAATTGATAGGTCTTCCTAAGGAGATCTTTGAGGTCAAAATCAACCCTTGTAAGATTGTCACAACTATCTAGTCTATATGCTTCTTTTAGGAACATATTTTAGATTTTTTTTTTTCTAACCATCTAAAAGAATGCAATGATGGGATGGTAAAAGCCCAACCTGATGGATGATTGCAAAATCCAATCTATTTCTTTCTGGAGTTGGACAATTTGCTAATTTTTATTTTCTTTTATATATATGTCAAAGAAAATTATAGGCCGATTGGTTAGTCATCTAATCTATTAAGCAAACATGAACCACATGTCTTGATACACAATTTATAGAGGATAATTATCAACTCTGATGCTTAGAGTATAGGTTTGCTCATCTTTATTCAGCTTGGTTGATTTTCATTTTAATCGGTGACATTTGTTGTATCATACAGGCAATGGATGAGAAGATAGAACATGCTGGAGATCAATCTGGACCTCAGGTAGAAGGTATGAATTTCTATATGATATCCTATTTTCTGATCATTTGACAATGTATATAACTGAACTAGTGTGAGCTTATTATAGCAACTTGAAACATTTAGAGTACTCTACCTTACTGAGCAAGAACTTAAACTGGATTTGGAAAGTGAGATCAATGAATGCAAGGTAGAAATGGACTTGGGGCATATGATGGTTTATTGTTAACTCAGCTATTTGATATCAATCTAGAATCTTGATCTTTTAGATAAATTTGGAGAACTGTAATGAGGGCTTGTAAGATCTTTAAGAGAACCATAGGATTGCCACCTCGACACTGGAGGAGAAAGTTCATCATCCCAAATTCACTACACTCATAAGTGAAGTGAATTGAGATAATCATATCAGTTATCCCATATCTACATAAAATTTTGATTTATTCTTAAACGTTGTTAAATCTTAAATGTCAAAATCAGAAATTTCAATGCTTGAAAAGACGGCAAAGGAGTTGCGCGTGCAAAATGCAACATCCAAATTTTTAACGTCCTTGTGTTGATCTTTGACATAAGGTTCTCTTTCTCATGCTAGTTGTGTAATGCTGGTAATATTTATCTTGTAGTTTCTAATATGAAATATTTTGCTTATATATTTTTCTAAAATAGTTGAAATTTAGATTCTTTTAGTTTACTTATTTCTTCTAGATTAATCTGCTTTATAAGGTTAGTTTTAAGTTGTCTATCAGGTTACGTAAGGCTCTCATCAACAATACCAATTTTGAAAAAAAAATTTACATTAAGAAAACAACGCACTAGGTGCTTTATTTTTTTTAGAAGTAGGTGTATTTCCCGACGGCTAAAGACCGTCGCTTTTTATTTGTTGCCAGTCGGTTTGAAATCGCTGACGTTGGTTATAAAATTATGCCAGCCCTAGATTTGCCGACGATACATAACAGACGTTGTACAGTTATCACCGATGGTTTATACCCGATGTCGTATCATTTACCTCGACAGTTTATAATCGCCGCCGTTGGTCATAAACCTTTACTGATCCCCTCAACGCCGATGAGTCGAGCGACGGTTATAAGCCGTCGGTGAATTATTTAGCGATGGTTAAGAACTATCGCTGAAGGTCAATTTTTTTGTTGTGTTGATTTGGAAGGAAGGATAGGAGTGAAAACGTGCCGTGACCATGCACTAATGGAAACTACGGATAGTTCTCATTGGTGAATCGATCATGAGAACACCTCTAGGTGAAAACATTTTTAGCCTTAACCCTCATCTTGTTATAGTTATTTTGACATTGATTTACACTACGCTTATCATGTTCATTGGAGGTTTATATGAGATGAAGTTTATTATTTTTGTCGTTAAGCAAGAAAGGCTAGAAAATCCTAGGGTGAAAGATCCCAAACAATCCTGCAGATGAGCCATAAGGCTGTTCCCAGCGAAGGAAGGAGATGGAGACCCATTAGTGGTTGAGTTATTGGGATGGGATGTCATCGCACTTTGCATACCTTGTAGACTATTCGTTGTATATTGATTGTTATGTCTTACTTATCACATGCTTTATTCTATCATTGCTTCTTATGATTATGCTTAGTTAATATTATATGTGGATTAAGAGTGCCATGGGGTTACTCGTTGCACTACTGAGTACGTTGGACTCACGGTGTTTTGTGACACCGCAAAGACGAGTTGGGCTTTAACCCGACGGATGACTCTTCGTGGGAAGTACCCGACGATGAGGTGTACGAGATGGTGATCACGACGAGCCTTTGGAGGCATCGGAGGAGTTCTAGTCCTTTAAACTCTTTATTGATAAAAATCAGTTATCTTTGATTTTGATTTCGGGCTTGTTCTAGCCTATCTTTGGGAACCTGTCCCTTTTATCTTATAGATGATGCTTGGTTATTTATTCGATAAACATAATGATTTGACATTATGCTATTTATATGATGATAGTAGATTAGTGGTTAATAATAGAAAATTGACCCTTAATGGACCTAGACCGAGTTTTGGACTCGAGAGACTAAAAGCACTAAAAATACTATATAAGACAGAACTATAATTTCTAAACTGTAATATATTTTTGGTAAGATAACTGATAGAATTTGTGATTGTCAGAGAAATACTATTCGAAGGTCTATTAGTTATCTTTCTAACGATATAAATGGTTTTCACATATTCTTTTTGTACAGAAAGTTATGGCCAAAACACTGACTATGGTACGAACTAGTCTATTCTAAACCCAAGCCAAATAGACCTAGTTTCGACCCTTTATATGATATATCTGAGCTATAACCTCAATATGAGATTGTAGCCAACTTAGAGAGCTATCCAATGGGCTTTGGAACAGCCAAATCGACATCGGACGAAGAAATAACAGTTGTTTTACTGCAGTGCTATCCAGGTGCACTATAAGGACGAAAAAAATGGGAGAAAATTTATTTTCTCCGTTTGACCTAATTTTTGGGTTGAGACTTCCTCATATATAGTGGGTTAATGCCATATAGTTTAAAATTTAAAAATAATTAATTTAGTATTTTTCTCATAATTTATTCCATAATTCATTCTATGGTCTAATTACCGAAATCTGTTTAATCACTTAGTGAATTGAGGATGAATCTTAGTGGTTTAGAGTCATACTTGAACCATTAGGATGCATTCATAGATCACCTCTAGGTTCGGGTATGAGGTTGATTCATGAATTTTCAGGTTGGATCTGGATACCCGGATTCGGGGCGTGACACTTAGGGTTTTATGTCAATCACTTAAGTTCTAGGCCTTTAAGTCATTAACCAACCTAATACTAGGTGATGATTGGGTAAAGCTTTGAATCTTCAAATCTGTCAATCTTCTTATCTCTTCTCTGTCAGTCTTCTAATAGTACTTGAGTGACGAAAACACACAAACACTTTAACCCCAATGCCTCACACAATAGGATAGTCAAATATAAGGAGTTTTGTCATACAAAATTTGCCAACCCCAAAATTTAGACTTAGCATATATAAAAGAGTTTGAGTACATTAGAAACGGATAGTACAAATAAAACACTCAAACTCACTCAACTATAAAAAGAGAAACAACAAATAAAAAATAAAGACTAAGAATTTGTTGGGGGCTTCATGTTGCTCTTTTCATTGTCAATGTGATAAACTGGTGTCTCATGGGAATCAGCACGACGAGGTACAGGAATCAAAAGATCCACGCCACATTGTAGAATATGGGAATCTATTCTAAGTGCATCAATCTCACAAAGTATCATACCCTGTTGTCGAAGAAGCTGAGCAAGTTGGCATGAATAATATCCAATGTGTTATGTGATGTAGAGGATAATGGGGCAGATAGACCAGTAGAAGATGAAGGTGTTGAAGTGTTCGCAGAATGAGGCATGGGAGCAAGGGGTAGAAGAAGAGCAGGATGAGCTAGACATGCTTGTAGGTGGACCTCACTCTTATTCAGAGTGTATCTATTTATAACCCCCTTTGGGTAATCACGAGGCTCCTCAAATAGAATCTCAATACCAACTAATCTAATCAGTTTGGTTATTACGGGATTGATCAGTAGACGAATCAAACGTACGAATGATTACATACAATCTATCACACAAGATCGAAAGAGTGATGAATACCAACCAAGTACATGAGCATCGCCTTCTCTACACCTCATTAGTATGACCCATTCAATGGTAGAAGTTGTAGTAGGTAATGAGGTTGAGTAATCTATAGTTTGGGGTGAGCTGTCGGGCAGGAAATTTGTCGGGCCAAACAAACTGATGTCCACGTAGTTCCGTTGTGATTGTGTCAAAGAACGGGGCATTGATGTCATCTTTGGTAAAGGAGAAATCAACTGCGTCATTAAGACATGGATGATCTAGAAGACGTGCGATTGTATCAGGGAAAATATGGATCACACGACCCAAAAATAAAAGAATGACATGACAAAAGTAATCGATGTTGTGCAAGTTGCCATAGAACCAACGAATGTAATTATGACATGCATTACCAGTGAAAGAAAACATAGAATCCCAAGATCTTCCTTGAACATGCCTGGGATAGAGGTATATATGAACAAAATCAGAGAGTTTTACCTCTCTTTCTAGAGGCTAGAGCAAGAGGATTGCGAATGAAAAAATGACGATAGTTCGTCTCACAGATAGGTGAGATAAAGAGAGGAGGATTGGATGAAGAAGAAGCATCTAGACATGCTTGCTTGGTTTGAGAGGGTCCTTTTGCCATGAGAACTACGTACCAATGCAAAGAGAAGGAGAAATGCCATGAATCCCAAAGCAAGAATGCTAAAAACACTCAAGAGACACAAGGAGAGAGAGGGCATCTCTAGTGAGCTCTATAGGGACTCTAAGAGGGAATGCGAGAGGTTACAATGTTAAAAATGAAGCCCTAGATGTGTTTTATGGTCGTTTGCACGACTGTTCGAATTCTGGTTACAAGACACTAGTTCGTTCGAACCAAAGTGTACCTCGCTCGAATGAGAACTTGGTTTGATCAAACCACATTGCGAGAGACGACTCTCACTCTAACTTTTTTAGAGTAGGTAGCCCTTTCCATGGTGTATCCCTGTTAGCTCCACACTAACCCTAAGTAGCATCTAAAACAAAAATTGGGGAATTGAAGCATAAAGATCAAATTATATGGTCACCTTAGAAACACTAAGAGTAACATGTCAATGACATCAATTTCAAATCAAAACATCACTAGAAATAGTTAGTAGTGCATGTCTGAATATCAAAGAATAATAATTATAAATCCCAACTAACCGAAGAAAAGAGAAAAAGACTAATCAATCAAGAAATTTAAAAAGACTACTCTCTACTAACTGGGAATGCTAGAAAAAAATTGAGTAAAACTTTTCTTACCAACACTGGTTAGCAAAGTTGCCGACCAGCCATAATTAATCCACATGGCACACTCTTAGAGGACACTGACTTTGTGGATGTTTGGCCAATTCCTATGTGGACCTACAGAAAAATAAGACTGATTAGTGATTTCAAGCCTTTGGATCTTTGTACCCCAAATAATGGTCAATAATGCTCAAATTCCACAGTTAAAAATCAACCATGAAAACAACTCCAATCCAACGCTTAGAAATCACTAATCAGGCTACTTTTTGGTCTATATGTCCATCTAGGATTAGTCCTAGGGTTGCAACTTGGGCAGGCACAACCTGACATTAGACTAGGGTTGGCCCCTTCAGTACTTGGGTTGGGCTCGGTCTTGGATTTAGACAACCCGATCAAATTGGGTTGGGCTAGGGTTGAGGCTTCAGCCCAACCCGACCTAGCCCAAGCCTGCTGCAAGACTTCAATTCTGTATGAAAAGGTGAGCAGTTGAAAAGCTCATTGCTATGTTGCTGACAGTGAAGGTGCTTTTGAGTCTTGGCTGAAGCTGTGAGTTTCGTCATTGTGTAGGTCTTGTTGTTGTAAACTTGTGTTACCATCTGCACTTGTGTTACTATATTTGTAGCTGAAGGTAAATTATTTGGCATTTTTAGGAGCAAGATTATGTAGAGAATTTTGAACTTACAATTCTTGTACGAATAAACCTGTAAAGATGACGAATATACATATATTTTGTTCATGTGATTTTATTTAACGGGATGTGAAAATGAAGCTATTATGTAATGGCATGTAACGATCATTGTATTGGCCAATAAACAATTTTAATATGAAAAAAAATTAGTAACCTTTCCGACCAATAAAAAATTAAGAAATTTACCAACCGATTGGGTTGGGCTCGGGCTAGGAAATCTCGACCGACCTTGGATTAGGTTGGGCTTGGGTTCACAACCTTGAAGGTCGGGTTAGGCTAGGGTTGACCCCAACCCGACCCAACCCACCCGAGTTGCAACCCTAGTTAGGCCAAACATGTACATACGGTCAGAAATCTCTGTGGTCAGTCAACAACTTTGCTGACCAGTGCCAGTTAGCAAAGTGCAACACTTTGATGTTCAAAACTTCAAATTACTCCAGCCCTGTTTGGGAATGCTTTTGTAGAAGCACTATGAAAAAGTACTTCTGCAGAAGTCCTGGAAGCAGCTACCGAGAAGCACTTTTTTCTAGAATAGTGTTTGGCAAATCATGCTAGAGAAGTGTTGTTATGTGTGTAGAAGCTAGTATTGTTGTTTGGCAAAATTAGCTGTAAGCTTCTGAATTCTGTCAAAATGTCAATAATACCCTTATATTCAAAAAAAAGTAGTAGTTGATATTTTTGGCCTACCCAAGACAAATACTATGTTTTGAATTACATCTTATGGATTCCAATAATGAAATAACATTAAAACACACGAAATGCATAATCAAGATGTCATTCGTCATGATACTTGTAGGGGACATCCGTCTACGTGATAGAAATAGTAGATTTTTCTCTACAATATAATTAGATAAGCATATATGGTGTACAAGCAACATAAATGACATTTTCTCTTTTGCATGAAGATTTTATGGGACGATTGTGCTAAGACATCTCCAGTGTGGGTTTTAGTTAAATAAATTCCTCTTTATCATCATCATCATCAATGCCTTATCCAAAATGTTTGGGGTATGCAACATGAATCCAATTTCACTATTTGACTTTGTTTAGAACTATTATTTTGTTAAATAAGTAATGCATGGAGATCTACTAACAAGATACTCCAAAATGTGTGTTTGTGTGCCAGGTGACATTTTGGGAGGGGAACTTTGTACCGGAGGACATCAAAATTGAACTCTATTGTCATTTGTTACAACTCACAAAAGCTTACAACTTGCATAAAATTATATAGGGTATCGAGATTTTTCATTGTTATGGAGGTAAAAAATTTATGGCTGAAAGGAAAAAACTGGTTAAAGTTGGGAAAGCAGTCTACAAAGTACAAATGGTCCATGCATCGGAGTGTCATAAACTAATTAGTCAAATTCTTTGAGCATTAGCCATCCAATATGTCATTAGTGGAACTGAACGGTATAGATTGATGAATTAGTGGGCCAGTTAAAGAAAGTAAGGGAGAGAGAGAAATCTTCTCACAACCATGATAGAAACAAACGAAGATAAAAGAGCCATTCTTTTCAACTCTATTTATTTCTTTATATCAACTTTGCAACTCTTGCATTTTACATATCAACAAACCTATGATTTTCTATAAACTAAATATTTTTTTTGAAAATGTAAACTAAATATTCAATTACTCGTTTGTGAATAAAAAAGTTGATCATCAGAATTTTTTTTTTTAAGCAAAAGTAATCTAAGGAGTCACTTTTTAATAAAACTGAAAAAAATTGGCCAAAAATTCAGGCCTTGCCCTCTGAATTCGAGTAAAACTTCTGTAACAATGGGTTGTGACTGAAGCTAGTCACAACCCACAATACAAGCCACGTGGCATATTATTAGAGGGCGTTGACCGTATGGATGTTTGGCTTGCCACTCGGTAGACCTGCAAACCAAAGATCAGTTTGATCAGTGATTTCTAAGCGTTGGATTGAAGTTATTTTCATGGGTTGATTTTAACCGTAGGAATATGAGCAAGTTATTTGGGTGCAAAGATCCAAAGGTTCTAAATAACTAATTAGGAGGCTGATATTTGGTTTGTGAAAGTAGGTTTTTTCCACGTCGTTGGTTACGGAAACCCTAATCTCAACACATTTGTAATTTTATCCGAGTTTCTATCCTGCAAAAGTATACAATTTCGTATAGGGATTCGTGTCGGATGTCGATCCACACTCAGGGTTAGTTTGCGCAATTCAAACACATAAAATGATGGATTTTTCTATAGGAAATGCTAAAAAACAATGATGGAAAGATGAGAGAGATGGAAATCGGGATTAAATAAACTCTTTTTTTTTTGGCTCATTATCGCATAATTATTAATAAAAAAAATAAAGCAATTAAAACAAAACACAACTCCCTAAAAATCCATTATTAATCATAAAAAAATTGTAAATTACAAAATCTTTGAATCAAACTTGCAACAAATAAAGAACTTTAACTAGAAAGCAAAAGGAAAATAAAAATAAAAAAATAAAGAGTTAGAGAGAGAAGAAGATAAGGAAAACTTCGAGGGAGAAAGGAGAGGAGCAATACCATACTGTGGGCGTTAGAGAAGCTCGACCGATGATGATGGAGATGGTGGTTGCCCAGCTATGAGTTGTGGGCATGGAATGATTGAATGGTGTGGTCTTGCATCGGTGTAGAGAGGATCGGCCATGTGGCTGCTCCAATGATTAGTGGTGAATCGGGCACAGCCATGAGAGAGGAATGATGCTGAAGGTGTGGGAGGTTGCTAGTGAGTAACAGCCTGCCATGAAGGAGGTGCTGGTGTGATGCAGTCCATGGGGGAGACTAGTGTGGATAAAGTGGAGATGGTAACAGGTGGAACTTCCAACGGTTTGTGCTGCCCTCAACGGGTTCTAGCTCTTGTTGCAGCGGTGGAGGTGGTCCCCAAAAGGGAGGAGCGGTGGTTGATGGAGGTGGACCTGCAACTCAAAGTTGTAGGTCGTGGTGGAGGTTGGGCGGTGCTAGGCTGAGGTGAGAGAAGCCCACTGCTGCCTCTCCTCTCTTCTTCCTTCTTTCTTCTTCTTTTATTTTTTTTTATTCTCTTCTTTGGTGAGGACGGCTTTTGGAGAGAATGATGAGGTTGGGTAGTGCAGCGACGATGGTGGTGTGCATCCAAGGAGAGAGGTGCAGTGGGCAGTGATGGGCAGCACAGCGTGGTGGCTGTTGGAAGAACAGCCACCGTAGATGAGAGATGAAGGTGGGCAGCGCTAGAACATGCCGGAGAAGATGGAGTTCTCCGGCGACCCTTTTTCTTTTTTTTGTTTGCCATGCTGCACACAGCAACAGGAGGAGCAAGGTGGGGCATTGGGCGGTGCTGCTACGGGCGGAGAGGAGGCAGTGGTGAAGGTGGCAGACACGGTGGTGGTGGAGTTCTTGATCGGCCGGAGTTGCAGCCTGCAACTCCGGTAAGAAGTGAAGAAGATGAAGGAGAAGAGGCGCAAAACGGCCAAAAAAAGATGGGGAATAAGGAGAAAAAGGTTTTGGGGAAGGAGAGGCGAAGAAAAGAGAGGGATTAGGGTTCAAACGAACCCTTCTCCTCTCCTTTATAAACCTCCCACTTTCCTTTAATGGAAAATGGGATTTTTTGAAATTTAAGAAACCTTTTTTCTTTGGGGGATTTCCCCATTTAGTGGACCCCCCCTTTTTTCATTATTTTAAAAAAAAAATAATTTTAAAGCATTTTAAAATCTCGGGGTCTACTAAATGGCCGGGCCATGATTTCTATGGGCTGCGGGCCATACCAAAATCGTGGGTTCAGAGTGCAATGGGCCAAGGGAATAGTGGGTTCAAGTGACGATGTCGATGGGCCACTGGTCAATTCTAAGCCTGCCATATGTTAGCTAGGGCATCTAAGGAGAATGGATCAAAGGATCGGGGATCCGTACTTAAACAGATCGACTAAGAAGATAGTCTGGATAATAGCAGAGATCGGCCAGGGTAGGCCATAGGATTAAGTGGTTGCGAAGGGAGAGAGGATCTGATGATTGGGATCTGTGAGATGATCTAGAGAGAGGAGAGAGAAAATATTATAAAATTACAGAAAAAAGCTAGTAGAGGGTCTTGAACCCTAGTCTTTGACTTGGTCTTCTGCATGCTTCACCAACGGGTCAAGTCTTCATCTTGTGTCGGTTGATTGAGCTTTATACTCCTTAATCTCACCTCGTGGTGCTTAGCTCTCCTTCTCATTGATTTCCTTTCAGGCTTTTCCGACTCTCTGGCTCTTCCTGTTCTGGGCTTATATTTTCTTATCTAAATCCACTGGCTCTCTACGCTTTGATCAAAGGCTCTAGCAATCAGTCGTGTCCCCGTATTCCATCAAAATTGTCCGATAGTGCTCTTATGATAGAAAAATCGTTGAATGAGAATTCTAAAAAACTGCTTTGCATGTAGGTCAAATAAATGCGTATGAATGCATGCGAATATACCATTTTGACCAGAAAAATGTGTTCTACGCAATGGAAGAAACTCTTGCGTAGACAAGTGGATAAATAGAGCAGTTTTACGTGGGAGAGTGATAACGCTAAAAGGATAATTGCTTAAAATAAGCACTTTTGAGCGAATATCAGTTTGCAGGTCTACTGAGGGACTGGCCAAACATCCATACGGTTAGCGCCCTCTAATAGTGTGCCATGCGGCTCGTGTGACCGGCTTCGGTCACAACCCATTTGACAGAAGTTTTACTCTCTGCATTCCTTCTTCCCGTGACAAGAATATATCAAAAAATTACAGCAAAAGTGGCGGTCGTAAGACCCCCTATGATCACACCTTCATCGGTGACATTCGACGAATGATGGTGATGATGCTTTCCCATCCGTTTGATCTCCGGTGCTTCCATGATTTTTGATTCCAATTCATCTTTGTTGATGTTGTACCAAATCAGGTGGGTTTGCAATACAAACATTCTGTTGTTGGGGCTCAACCTCGGTCCCAACCTTTGGTACATTCGATTTAGAAGCTTCGATTCCATGAGCCATTGCTAGGATTGTGAAGACCTCATCTAAGATCAAACAAGGGAGAAGAGATCGAGCCATCTTAGATGTGGGGTAAAAGCTTGGCTACTACTGCTACCACCGCTACTGTCTTGGGCTCTTGAACTCTTAGATTTTTAACTCAAAATGCCAAAATCAAGAAGCCAAAATCCAAAACTCCTGCAATTACAGAGACGGTGTCAATTTGGGGGGTTTCACTTTGGGATAGACGCAGGGTAATAGAAACGTCATGAAGTCCAAGAGGAAGAGGAATAGAGTGACAGACAGGCCAATAGGGTGAGAGTCAAAGATCAAGAGAGGAGTCAAAGATCAAGAGAGCCGGGAGATTGAGAGAGGAGATCGAAAGTCATTGTTGCAGTGAGAACTTGCACAAGGGACAAAAGGGTAAAACATTGAGAGCTGTTTATACGGTGATTTGCTTCCCGCAAAAGCGCTGGAGGTGTTTCTCAAAAAAACACTTCTAGCTTCTTTTAGACTCTAGAAGCTAAAGTGCTTTTACAAACCAAACAGGTATTTACGCAAAGGAAGCGCTTCTCAGCGCCCCAACCTCCATGACTGACGATTTGTCCCTCCCAAAATTCCACGTTGCACACTCTAGGGACCATTGACTGCTTGGATGTTTCACCGGATAAAACTTTGATGACCGGGCCTGTCATCAAAGGAGATGACGAGGCAGCAGATCATGGCACGGGGATTTGTACGGACTGACCATGTGGCCTCACCACACACGTACCCAGGTGAGTACTCCAGTGCTTTTTGCCAAAACACTCACCTGTGGACGTGGGTGGTGAGGCCGAGGTGGTCTGCCGGTACAAAATCCACGTACCATGATCTGCTGCCCTGTCATCCCCATCGAAGTTTTACTCTGTTTCACAGAGTGGAACTACACCAAAAAAAAAATCAGCTCGATTGGTAATTTCTAGCTGTTGGATTTCGGCATTTTTCATGAGGTGATTCTAACTGTTGGGATTCAAGCATTTTTGAGTAATCTAATCCTGGGGTGATTCTAGCCGGTGGACTCGAGCATTTTCGGGACTAACATCCACTGCAAGAAATCATCAATCAGGCTGATTTATAATGAGTAGACAAAAAGTGGTGGGCCAAGCATTCATGAAACCAGTTTTGCTCGGGAACATCTTTGCTCACCAATGATCACCAACGTCCATATGAGCCACGTGGCACATTCTTAAAGACTATTGACCATATAGATGTTTGGCCCAATCTTGTGTGGACCTACAAAAATAGTCTGATTGGTCACTTCCAACCGTTGGATTTTAGTCTTTTTTATGGGTGATTTTTATCAAATGGATTGAGTTCTAAGATCCAGAGCCTAGAAATCTTCAAAACAGGCTGATTTTTGGTCGGTTGGTCCACCTAGGGATGGGCCAAACATCCATTATCGTCAGTGATCTTTAAGAGTGTGCCACGTGGCTTATCTAGACGTTGGTGATCGTCCGTGGCAAAGATGTTCGTGAGCAAAACTGGACTCAACATCCATGTGATCAGTGGGCCCGGAAAGTACATGCCACGTGGCGCTTTGGGAGGAGCAAAATTTTCCAGAATGCCATTTAACTTTGTTTCTACAATTTCTAGAGTTCGCCTGATTACCATCTTCTTGAATTCGTAAGGCTTCCATTGTTCTCCCATGGAGGATTTGCAAAGGGCCCTTTCAGCCCGTGGGCTAACTGTTTGTGCGGACCCAGAAAAAGGTCGTCGTCTCGTCGCCACCAGAGACTTCTCACCAGGTTCATCTCATCTCTCCTTCTCTCTCTCTGTTTAAAACTAACGAATGGATGTGAACATTGAATCCAAACCTTCATAGTTTGGATTGCATAGTTTGTGAGTAGCAATGGTTTCCTGAGCTTCTCTTGTAAAACCCAAAGGGTTTAAGGTTGTGTGTGTGTGTGTGTGTGTGTGCGTGTGTGTGGGGGGGTGGGGGTTGGGGGGCGGGAGCGGGAGCGGGGGGGTGTTTGATTTTTTCAAATTGGGACTCTATTGATTCATGATATGCAAGATTCAACTGGGTTTTAACAGTAATTGACTTTAGCCTAGTGTTGTTGGCACAAACCCAAGCCTTACTCTGCTGAAAGAAATGTCTGTTTGGATTAAACACGCATGATTTAGAGTTCATTTTACTTTCTAGGTTATCAATCTCTTTCTTTTCCTACTTCTGTCACTCTATCTTTGTCTGTAATGATAATGACTGATGAATAAAAACTTTCAATTGGAGCTGATTCTGTCAATTGGTATTTTTTCCTTATTTTCCTATCTTTCGAAAATTGAAACTTAGGTAATTGGCAGTTAATGTATCTCACTGTACTTCCTCACGAGCACAACATTCGCCAATTCAAAGTAGTCTCAGACTTGTCAGTGCGATAGATTGCTTATCCAAAAAGGTGATCATTCCATGGCAAGCAAGATTTTTGTCTCCGGATGATTGAAGATCTTACTAGGCGATATGATAGAGTCTCTTTTAGCTGTGCTTATCCCGAGTCTAACCTAGCAGCTGATGTCAAAATTTTGTCCTGTTATTGATGAGATCGTCTTGTTCCCATTAGATTTCCCTAGTTATCTTTCTAAAGAAGTTCGAGTTTATTGATAAACTTGAGTAATTACATTGGCCTACTCAAAGCTCTTATATAGAGCATTACAAGAGAATAATAAGGAAGGAAACCCTAATCTCTTAGAATCATGAGATACCAAAGATGATAATCACACACTTTATTACAATATATTCTCTAATATTCCCCCTCAAACTCATGAGGATTGGAGATCAACTATTGTCATGAGTTTGCCGAAATCCAATGCCTTGAAGATTGATTGCCATTTGTCATGGTTCAAAGTGACTGGCTTCGTTTTGGTGGTTTTGGCCCGAAACTGACTGAAACCAGGTGACATTTTATGAATAAAAAATTAGGTTTTATTAGTTTCGGCCGAAATGAAAGTAGTTTCGTCTACTACCGAAACTTAAAACCATGCCATTTGTAGTCTGCCAAGATAGTTGAATCGTCGTGATGTCCGTGCTTGCCAGTGAAAAGAGGTGATTGTCAGCCAGAATGGTGATCCATGATGATCACGCGGGATCTCTCCCCAGAGAAATATTCGGTTTAGGCTGGACCAAAACCTATCAGATTTTAATCCGGATAAAAAAGCCTTGTTGGGCCAAAATGTGTGTGGGCATCTATTTGCCGCACAGGCTTGGGCTCTATGAGTCCACAAGCAATGAAGTGCGTGGGCCTTTTCTAGACCTCACAGGAAAAGTATAGACCTCTTGTTGGGCCTCACTAGTGTGCCTCTTGGGGCATCACTGACTTGGGCCTCTGTTGGCCAAGGAGAGTGTGAGAGCATCTTTGTGCCTCATGGCCTTGGGTTTTAAAATATCACAAGCATATCTTTTTTTTTTGCCAACAAATTTTAGGCTTGAACATACATAAGTTGGGTTCTATTTTTGGGCTGCTTGGCTTGGATTGTTTATTGGGCCACAAGTAAGAGAAAAATGAAACCTCTTTCCTCTTTTTTTGTATATCTTTGTTTTTCCTTTTTCTTTTGGTGCCAGCCGAACTTAACAATCCAAAACCCTTTTTCAAAAACAAGAGAAGAGGGTTTCCAAAACTCCGAGTTGGTCGGAGATGGAGACTCACGACGACGGCAATGGCAATGGTGGTGGCAACAACGGTGGAAAGATCATCGATGATTGGAGACATTGATGTCAGCGATAACCCCCTCAAAACAAGCGATTTAGGGGCTGTAAAACCAACACCAATGAAGAGGGTTTCCAAAACCCAACATCGGTCGACTACGGCAGCGGTAGGGGCAACGGCATTGATGGAGATGGTAACAGATGCTCACCTCGCCTCAAAGCTTCTTCACTACATCCTCTCTCATTTTGGCGGTTGATTTTTTGCAGAAGTATTGTGTGAGAAGGAGTAATGGAAAAGTTCAGTTTTTTTGGTAATCGGGGAAGAACATGGTCGGAGATGGCTACTCATTGCAACGGTGACAGCGGTGGTTGAAGTTAAAACTAGAATATATTAGGCCCGACAGGAGCAAAGGTGCCCGCTCGTCGGAAGAATGGGGAACCAAAAGAAGAGATCAGTAGAGCACATGTCATTGGATGACCCGTTTTGATACCATGAAGAAGATTAAGTTTATTGATAAACTTGAGTAATTACATTGGCCTACTCAAAGCTCTTATATAGAGCATTACAAGAGTCCGATAAGGAAAGAAATCCTAATCTCTCATAATCAAATCTAATCCTAATTGATTCATCAAAATCTAATGATCTGGAGAATATGTGATGAGATACACCAAAGATGATATGGTGTATCTCACACACTTTATTACAATATATTCCATAATACTTTCCAATATTATTGTGGAAGACGCCAGTGGTCGTCTATGTACTCCCTAGTAACTTTATTTTTTATATTAATTCTGGTAAGGGTCCGCTACCCCCAAGCTATCCCTTCCAAAAATGAAGGGGTGGATGGGGATAAGGTAGATTGTCCAGGTAGAGATCAGAAACCCTTGTTTTAAAAGGTATTGTAAATATGCTACATGATTTGAAAATAACAAAGGAAGGCCATATGAAAGAGGAAGAGGTGTTGGCTATCAAGCTATTCTCTTGCTCGTTGAGCGATCATTTGGGTTGGGGGGGCGGAGTGCTAACGCCATCAATGGTCTTCTTAGCCAACTGAAGGCATGATTTCACCATCTGAATTTTATGTGGCAGTTGTTCTGATGACGCTTAGTAATCTCAGTACCAGATTGCTGAAACATAATCTTTCAAAGGCTGAAACTTACTGTTTTAAGGGTAACCAGGCCCCTGTTTTGCTCTTTCTCTTCATTGGATGTTGAGTTTTTGTGCTGTTTCACAATGGAAGTCTGAGAATAACAATTTGCAGTATTGTTCTGTGTCAAGTGTATCAGACCCTCCATATGGTTCCATTATTTGTTAATAACAGTGGCACATGGGAATATAGTAGTAGTAACACAGATGCCATTAGAGATCATCACTCAGATGTAAATGCTAAGCACGGAAGGGTGTCTACAGAAATTCTAAAGTCTGAGGCACAACGGTTTAATTTTAAAAGTAAAATATCCTTAAGAAAAAATTTCAAAAGGTCTCCGTTTAAAAACCCCTTTCGTCCTAAAGGCAAACTCCAACAGAGATCCCCGAAGGTTTTAATTAGCAGCAGTAACTACGAAGTGGGGGAATCATCTCTCCAAGGGACGAAGCATGAAGAATTTAAGTGGAACAATCTTGTTCGAAGGATGAAGGCTCTTTAGCTAACGACGAATTTCTTCCTCATCCAGCCAGATGGAGAATGGACACAAGAACGAATAGGAACAACCGAACAACACAGATCTTGAACCCCTATGTGACGCAGGACAATAGCTCGTTTTGTGATTTCTTGGAAAAATGAGAGAGAGAGAGAAGGGTTAATGGTGGGAATCACTCCCGTGGTCTCACACCAAACTCGGGAATCACTCTCTTGGCCTCACACCAACCTTATCATAGGGTTCATACTCAAAAGCATGTAAATCAACTTTATTCATAATAATTCATTAATTGCTCAAATGAGGGAAAACAAAATATTTAAAGGTTTCTCTAAACCTTAAGATTAATCCTAACCATTGAAAATTTGAAAGTAATCAATGGCTTAGATTAGAAATTACGAACATAACAAAGTACCAAAGGGAAGATGCCAGCTTGCTCAGTTGGTAAAGTTTGTGGGTGATGATACCATATACCTGGGTTCAAAACTCGCCTTCACCGAGTTACTGATCTCCTTAAAAACAGGCTTACCTATCAGAAACAAAAGTACCAAAGAAGGTACAACAAACATAAAGACCCAATACGTCCTAAAAGACTAAAAACGAAAACAAAACTAGGCCTAAAATCAATAAGAGACTATCAAGAAGAATGCTCCTGCATCAAACCCTCCTATTGAAAAGAATTCGACCTTGAATTTAGATGCTAACGAATTGATCTGGACCTTTAGATAGTTAGGACTTCTCCATTGGCATCAGCACCGAACTCCCTTTTGCAGGAGTAGTATCACAAGGTCTTCCACCAATCGTCATGTTCGAGATATTTAAAGTAGTTGTTGATCTTCGACGAAGACTCGGCTCTTCCTTGCAAGGAATCTGTACCATGCAAATTCTTTTGGAAATCACTCACAAAAGAAATCGAATTCATCAGACTCTTCTAAATATTCTTGGACTTGCAAATGATTCAAAGTTGACACCTTCAACAGAAGGGAATTGCAAGCCTTCTCGTTGATGTCTTTTTTCCACGCCATTAGCACTTGATCTTCTCACTTGGTTCCAGTTGCACGTTAAGCAACCCCATCTTGTCTCCTGCAGCTTCAAAAAAGTAAGAACACCTTTTTTTTCAATGAACACAAACGAACATGTCAAGGATTTTTTTCGACTATTTTTTCGACTTTTTGTGACTTTTTTGTTGGACTTTTCTGACCTTTTTTTGTTGTTGCCATGGGCCTTAAAACTTGAGTTGGGATGATAAATGTAATGGATTTTATATGTGGGCTCGGGTTAAAATAAGCTCACTAAGGGTATGTGGGCTTAAGTATGACTTGAGCCCACTATATACTTAAAGGTGGCCCAATTACAAAAAAAACCCCAACTTGCATTCGACTTCTTCCCCTTCTTTATAGTTGGGTTTCAAACGAAACCCTAATGGAGGCGGTGGCGATACCCAACGGTGGTGACGAATGGCGGCAGCGGCGTAATCAACACATGTGGACTCTGCCGGTGTCATAGAAGAAAAGTGCTTCTTTTCTTAAAATTGCCTTCTATGGTGTTTAGTAGAAGAGTGCTTTTTTGGTGGCAAAAGCAATAAGTTTTGATATTTCAAAAGAGTAATTTGTATTACAATTTTTTTTAAGGATAAACTTGTAAATACATTTTTTTAAGAACGGCTTCCCACAAGATAGATCGTAGATTGCTGATCCATCCAAATTGGAGCTTCCATATTTGGCCTCCATCACCTTCCTCCATTGGCTTTCCTTCTCGTCCCCATAACTCCACAACCACTTGCCCGAAAGGGGATTATTCATAGCTTGAATTGTCGAACACCGAGACCACTCCATCTTTAGGTGAGCTAACAATATTCCACTCCACTAAGTTAAGTATATGAAATTCTTCCCAACCTTTCCAAAGAAAATATCTTGGCAACTTTTCCAATCTCCTAGCCACACATGATGGAATCGAAAAAAGGGACAAAAACAGATAGGGTGGTTGACAATGTGCTTTTTATCAGGAAACTCTACCTCCTTTCGAGAGATAACTCCCCTTCTAAGGCGCTAATCTTCTTTCAAAGTGCTCTGACTGGATAATTGTAGCTCACTCCCAATGGGAGACCAAGGTAGGAAGTTTACCCACCTTGTAACCCATGCTCTAGCAAGAGATCCCATCTCCATATCCACTCCCAACCCAAATACTTCACTTTAGATAATTTAGTCCTCAATCTCGATACAACTTCAAAACAGCGAAGGACACAACGAAGGTATCGCAACTGGTTGCGAGAAGTCTTTGCAAAGAAAATCGTATCGTTTGCAAACTGAAAATGTGAAAGCAATCAAACCTTTGGTCTTTTTCCATGTGATAAAGTGGAAGTACATTGAGAGTGTATTTTCAGTTAGTATAAAGATGGGTGAGCTTTTGATGGATAGGACTGAGTATAGAATGTCATATTATATAGTATTGAAATTACTTGTAAGATTATACATAAATGTTATATATATTACAAACATGGCATGTAGTATATTGTCATTATGGAAATATGGAAATATGGAAAACTGGTGAGATGTTCACTGTCTTCCTTTCTTTCTATTTTACTAATAGGGCTTATATCTTGCAGGAGATGTGATTATTTCCCAAGAGCCTTATGCCTCTGTACCAAATAATTCCTCCATTGACTCAAGATGCGATGGATGTTTTGCGTCGAGTAACCTCAAAAAATGTTCAGCATGTCAGGTAGCATGGTACTGTGGCAGCACATGTCAGGTATTGGGTCATGCATTGTCGTCTTTTTAACTTGGAGATGAT
The DNA here is from genome assembly GCA_035048495.1 of Euptelea pleiosperma. Lineage (NCBI taxonomy): Eukaryota > Viridiplantae > Streptophyta > Magnoliopsida > Ranunculales > Eupteleaceae > Euptelea > Euptelea pleiosperma. The sequence goes on along the minus strand of CM068552.1, from coordinate 23,992,605 downwards.
GCTCTTGGTTAGTGCAGAATAATTCCAATGACGATTTTGGTACCGAGTCCATTCACATCATGCTATTTATCTCTGAATATGAGCATTTTACAGAAGGGAAAGTCATGATTCCCCTTCTTATAGATACAAATGTGGTCTTTAAATGGCACGCATATGCTTGGAGCACATACAGGTGCGGGGCCTGCCTTTGAAAGGGTCTGACCTGGGTGATTACCTACGCAAACTCAGAGATCAAATGACCATAACCATTCGAACTTTTGTATTATAGATGCCATAAAAAAAATGAATTCCAGAAAAAAAAATCTCCATATGTGGAGGTTTTAGTCATCGTAAGGTTTAGGAGATCTCCTTGATGGGACCCATCAAAAAGTTGGTTCCACTCTGTATTTAGACAAAATTTATGCCTGCCATTTATAGACCGTATTTAGAAACTGTATTGTGAGGACCTTAAATCATTCCTTGAAATAATGTCCACTAATGTATACTTTTTTCTGCTTCATATAACTTTTCATAGAACTTGAACATGTGGTAGAATAGAAATGACGCAAAGGCAAATTTATACTTTGTCAGGGCATTAGGCATTTAAACACAAAAATCTGTACTAGTTTACACTATTGTGCGTTTTGTTACAGCTATATACACTAATTGAGTACCTCTGGGATTGTGAATTCTTCTCTTATCAAATTGTTTATAGTCTTTTGTGATCCTTTTCAGAAATCAGAGTGGAAGTTGCATCGACTTGAATGCCAAGCTTTCTCAGGACTTTGTAAGGACAGACGAAAATCAGTTACACCTTCTATACGTTTGATGGTGAGACTTTACTTGAGGAGAAAATTGCAAAGTGAGCAGGTGAATGGTCTATCATTACCTTGTTTGACTCTTACAGCCATGGCATTGAAATTCACTGATGTTTTGGCAAATTTTGTCGATTTATGATCTATCTAAGTGAAGTTTACCTTAATATTTCGGCGAATTTTACTATCTAGGACCAGAATTTTAAAATTGATGAGAAGTGTTTAAAACACATTTATCTCCATTTTTTTTTTCACATTTCCTTGCTTTTGGGAGGTTCTTAAGTGAAAAATGATCACCCTATTAAGAGTTTTTGAGTTAGAAACAACTTGTAGGGGTTAAAATCAAGATCAACTCTTGTCTAAAAGATCTTTACCTTAATATTTCGGTGAATTTTACTATTTAGGACCGAAATTTTAAAATGGATGAGAAGTGTTTAAAACACATTTATCCCCATTTTATTTTTCACATTTCCTTGCTTTTGGGAGGTTCTTAAGTGAAAAATGATCACCCTATTAAGAGTTTTTGAGTTAGAAACAACTTGTAGGGGTTAAAATCAAGATCAACTCTTGTCTAAAAGATCTTTACCTTAATATTTCGGTGAATTTTACTATTTAGGACCGAAATTTTAAAATGGATGAGAAGTGTTTAAAACACATTTATCCCCATTTTATTTTTCACATTTCCTTGCTTTTGGGAGGTTCTTAAGTAAAAAATGATCACCCTATTAAGAGTTTGTGGGTTAGAGAACAACTCGTAGGGGTTAAAATCGAGATCAACTCTTGTCTGAGCATCGTCTATCCTGCATCTTTTGTTTGGGGTTCTAAAATCCCCTCCAAGATTGCTTTCTTTTTGTGGACGACATCTTTGGAGAAGATCTTCACGGTGGATCACTTGATTTCTAGAGGGATCATTATTGTGGATTATTGTTAGATGTGCAAGCACAACGGGGAATTGGTTAACCATCTTTTGTTGCATTGCGACATGGCAAGAGAGGTTTGGAATTCGTTCTTTTAAGCTTTTGGGATGTGCTGGGGTGATGACGTGTTCTATCTTGGATCTTTTATTCTATTGGCATACCTATGCTTTTTCCTCTAGAGGTCGCATCCTTTGGAGGATTCTTCCATTTGTGATTTGCTTGGGTCTTTAGAGGGAGAGGAATCTCAGAGTATTCGAAGGGTCCGAAGATGTGTCGTCGGTTATCCTCAACATTAAGGGGTTGATATTCCTGTGGTCTAAAGTGTTTGTGGAATGCAAAGGTCTCTTCTTTGAAGATTTTGTGTTTCGCTGGGATTAATTATGTTCTAGGGAAGGATGATAGTGTGTTGTTTTCCTTAGCTTTTTGTTTTTTTGTAGCATAGTTCTTTGTAGGTCATCTCAACCTCTTAGGCTGGTTGTCTTTGTTTGGCTTGGCTTTTGCCTTTTTAATTAATTTTTACCTATCAAAAAAATCAAGATCAACTGTTCTCATCAAATTGCGTATTTTCAACTGTTTTCTCTATAATTTCATTTTTCTTCCATAATTTAAATTAAGCTAATAAACATAAGTAATGCATCAAATCTCCAAACTTTTTTATGTTAGCGTATTTTCATGAAACTTCTCCATGCCAAGATTTCTCTAATTTTAATTGAAGTTTAATAACTTGCTTACACCTTTTGATGCTTTGCTACTAATTTCCTGATTCTTTCTTCCTTAGTATTCCAAAACTTGTAGTTCAAGAAGCTTGATGTAGAGTAATTCCTTTACAAGGTGTTATGTCGAATTTCTTTCTCATTTCAGTTATAACTTGTGTGGAAATAACTCAATCTTTATTTGATTCCATTAAGTGTTTAATTATTTGTTTTTGTTTTCCGCCAGGTCATCCCTGCTACTGCTACAGATAACTACAATTTGGTGGAGGCATTGGTGGCTCGTATCCTTTATCATTTTCTTCTTTTTGTTGATGATATGCATGTGCTTATTCTGTTCTTGCATTTTCAGATTTCCACAGGTTGACTGTTTGATTTGACCATTGATTTTCGCCAAGATATGTCCAATATTGATGAGAAGCAGCTGGTGCTGTATGCACAGATGGCTAACCTTGTCAACCTGATCCTTCGGTGGCCTGAGATCAACATAAAAGAAATTGCACAGAACTTTTCTAAGGTCTTCTACAAGAAGACATTATTACATAGTCGCGTGGTTCTATTATCTTTTTCTTGTCTTCTCTTTTAATGTTATTAATGCAAACACCTTGCAAAGATATCTAAAATAGAATAGATCTCTTCTGAAGAGATTGATGTTCTGTTGAAGTCTTGTTTGATCCTCTTTGATCACATGCAGCTCGCCTGCAATGCCCATACAATCTGTGACAGTGAACTGAGACCCCTGGGGACAGGATTGTATCCTGTTGTTTCCATTATTAACCACAGGTAATCAACATTTTTTCCAGTAACCTGTTTAATTTTTCTTATAAAATCTTCATACTGTTAATTTGGATAAATGTTTGTGGAGTTCTAGCTGCTTGCCCAATTCAGTGTTGGTATTTGACGGAAGGTTAGCCGTGGTTTGTGCTGTGGAACCTATACCCAATGGTACAGAGGTAAGACAGGCTTTCCCAGTACGTTGCCTTTGTTTTGCAAGTATTATATCATTTTTCATTTGTGTTTACAGTTGATCCTAACGTTATTTACTTGGTTATATTTATAAGGTGTTGATAAGTTACATAGAAACTGCTGGAAGCACGGCAACACGGCAAAAGGCTCTCAAAGAACAATACTTTTTCACATGCCAATGTCCCCGCTGCATAAAAGTGGTACTGTTCGGACTGATTTTTGTAATGTTTTGTTGTTGACCTGTAGTTCCTTATCTCTTAACTTGAACTTCTCTCAGATTTTAATGGCTGCAATTTAACTTAGCTGCTGCTATATCGAAGGGCCTATATGAGGATATTCAAGAAAGTGCTATCCTGGAAGGTTATAGATGCAAGGACGATAAATGCAATGGTTTCTTGCTTCGTGATTCTGGTATGTCATGAACCATGGCCAAGTTAAATGCCTCTTGTGTCTATTTTTTAGTCCTTGTTGGATAAAATGTCTATTTTCAAAACACATTCTATTCGTTGTCTTTAAAGTGGGAGTGTTGTGCAGATGGCAAACGATTTATATGTCAACAATGTGGACTTGTTAGGAACAAGGAAGAGATAAAAAAGATTGCAAGTGAAGTAGAAATAATGGCGGACAAGGCTCATACGTCTTTATCCTCTGGAAGTATCCTTTGTGCATGTTGAGTATAAGTTAGTTTTCAATTATTTAGGTCATTATAATGATTTAGAATGTCTTGATATTACTATGATCTCCCATACATATTTAATGGATATGTTCTCATTGACAAACTTATAGGTCTGTAAAAGAAATCTTCTCTTGAAATTTCTCCAGACAGTTATTTTGATCCCTTGACAGAAGTTAGATTACCTGGAAGCCAGTACCATGTATAAAACAATTGAGCAACTCCAACTGAACCTGTGTCATGCATTTTCAATCAATTTGATGCGAACTCGAGAAAGTGTTGTGAAGGTGGCAGTCACAAGTTGTTTATTTCTCATTATTTATTTATTTTATTCCTTGTTTCTTTGAGCCTTACTCTTCCCTGCCTATCATGGAAATTTGATACAAGCTAACACTAACTCATCGTTGAAATTGCTTATTTGTAAAATGGGCATACATGGACCAAATCTTACTGCGATGTGGTTTAATCTTATAAAACAATAACTGTCACGCCCCTAAATCCGATATCTGGTCATGTCGACCTTTCTCGTATCTTGAGGCGTGATTTGATTATACAAACGCGCAGTTAAACAAAATTAGTATCACGATGCTGCGGAAATACACCGAATAATTTTTTTTCATTTTGTTTAAACAATTTATAAGATAAAACGCACTTCATTGACACATTAATAATGTCAGAGGATCTCTCACCTCAATCAAAACCATAATATGCCCATAAAAAAAAAATTGTATATATGTATCGTGCTACCAATTACATGTTACTACACGGTCGAAAGACCTACATATTCTATGTATCCTTCTACAAGATAAAAAAATTAAACAAAATATAACATCGTCTCTAGCACATGTCTATCAACAGAAATGCTAGAAGTATTAAACCAACTTCCCCTTATCCCTTCTTGAAAACAAAATATTTTAAAACGTGAGCTAGGGCCCAGTAAGTATATTCTTCATGCATAAAACCACATAAATCACCGGCTTTTGTTTATTTTAAAACAAATACTATTTGCAAATAAGTTTCACATGTAATTCGATAAAACTCAATTCTCTATTAATTATTTACGTATAACTCCGAATGCAAGGATGACCTCTCACATAATAGTTAACATTTCTCTTATAAGAATACTCGTGACAATTTCTATACAGTCAAACTATTGATTTTGATGTATCCGATACCAACATTTCATCGGTTCTAGCGTACGATGTCAATACTTCTAACCTACAAGTAGACTCCCTAATGTGCACACTAATTGTTTCATTAGGTATCCTCTCTCCGGATTCTCTAATTTCTTTTTAGGTATAAATACCCGAGGGGTCTCATGAATGAGATAAAGCCTCTCTTTTAAGGGACTGGAACCCCAAGGGGTCTTAAAGAAATAAGACAACGCCTGATACTTTAGGGGGCTAGAACCCCATGGGGTCTCAAAGAAATGAGACAATGCTTAATTCCAATTAATCTGATATCCCGCATTCCCAATCACGTTCTTATTCTTGTCCTTAATCGTATTTATATGCATAAAACAATAATGTTTGTAGAAACATCTTTACATGCATAACATTCATATTTTTGCATTTTGAAACTAAAAATAAGAACATTTAAGCTCTATTAATATCCTAGAAAGCGAATACATAAAACGGATGAAAAACGTATATATTTCCTTTTAAATGAATTTGAGCATGACTTCATCCAACTAAATAGATTACACATGTCCTCATCTATCATAATTTCATGCTTTTAAGATTACAAGAAATCATCAAAGCATTTACACATTTCACATGGAAAATTTAAGAATTGGAATTTTTCCTTGCCAAAATTTAACAGATAACAAAAATAACATTTTAAACATTTCCCCCAAAAAATAATAGAATTTCTAGAAATTTTCTACAATATTCTGTGAATTTTCTACTATTTTTAAATAAAATAACATTTATAAATAAATAAAATAATTAATTAAATAAATAAATAAAGGCATAAAATAAATAACTATATACTTGTAAATATGCTAGAATCCCAAATACTTAAACCTCGTACGGCACGAATCTTGAGACAGTGGGCCCCACAAAACTTTTCAAAAGACCTCCTGAATATTTTCAGAAATTCCTGAAATCTTAGGAATTCCTAAGAATTTTCTAGAATTTCTTCTAGTTGAGGGTTTTTTTTTGCAAATATTCTTACCTCAGGGGTTTGAATGCAAATACCAAAACTAATGTATTTTTCTCAAGGTTTGGCCTTGTATTTATAGAGGTTGAAAACTCGGAACTTTTCACTCATTTCCAATGTGGGACTATAATTTTGAACATTGTCTTTTTTTTTTTTTTTTTACAAATTTTATATATTTGATATCAAACCATAGCATATAAAAACTTAAAATGTTGCCCAGAACTAAATATAATAACTTTTGACTCGCAAGTCCGATTTAGACAAACTTGATACCAATAGAAAGCTATTATTGAGACATTTAAAATGACGTACATATAATGTTAAAAGTATTATAAAAAGTTTACTATAATATTGCTAGAAATAGGGTCATTACATCCCACCCTCCTTATTAGGAATTTCGTCCTCGAAATTAGACATGCCTAATCCGAGAACAAATGTGGATACTTCTCTCTGACGTTAGCCTCCAGTTCCCAAGAGACATCCTCAATGTTGTGGTGTTGCCACAACACCTTCACTAAGGGGATCACTTTAATGCACAACATTTGTTCTTTCGTGGCGAGGATACAGACAGGTTGTTCAACATATGAAACATCCTCTCGGAGCTCTAAAGACTTCCAATCAAGCACGTGAGATGGATCTGGCTCATATTTGCGAAGCATCGAGACATGGAATACGTCGTGAACTCCGGCCAACTGAGTAGGCAAAGCTAAGCGACAGGCAACCTCACCAATCCTATCAAGGACCAAGAAAGGTCCAATGAACCTCAGTGCTAGCTTCCCTTTCTTGCCGAATCTCATCACTCCTCTGACTGGCAATACCTTCAAGAAGACATGGTCGCCGATGGAGAACTCAAGCTTACGGCGATGCAGATTAGCATAAGACTTCTGCCGACTCTGCGCCGCAAGGAGACGTTATCGAATGATCCTGATCTTCTTAGTGGTCTCCTGCACCACATCAGGACCAAGCAAGCTTCTTTCTCCAACCTCTGCCCAGCACACTGGAGATCTACACGGCCTTCCGTACAAAGCCTCATAGGGTGCCATGTCGATGCTCGACTGATGGCTATTTACGAACTCCACAAGCGGCAAGTGATCCTCTCAACTGCCCTTGAAGTCTATTATACAAGCTTTGAGTAAATCTTTCAAGATTTGATTCACTCGCTCTGTCTGCCCGGCTGTTCGAGGGTGAAAAGCTGAACTAAAATTCAACTGTCCCGAAGGCACTCTGAAAACTCTTCCAGAACTTCGAGATGGACTTCGGATCTCTATCAGGCACAATGGAGACTGGGATACCGTGTAGTTTGATAATCTCTTTGACGTTCAATCTGCTCAGATCATCAACACTGTGAGTGGCTTTGACAGTCAAGAAATGAGTAGACTTCGTCAATCTGTCCACAATTACCCAAATTGAGTCATGATTCTGACGAGTCTTAGGTAGACCCATCACGAAATCCATTGACACATTATCCCACTTCCACTCTGGGATAGGTAGAGGCTGCAGGGTGCCTCTTGGTTTCTGATGCTCTACCTTGATCTGCTGACATGGTAAGCATCTCGACACATATTGAGCAATCTCCCTCTTCATGTTATTCCACCAAAACTGCCTACGTAAGTCTTGGTACATCTTAGAGCTGCCTGGATGTATTGTGTAACGAGTACAGTGAGTCTCATCGAGAATCTCCCGTTTCAGCTCATCATTGTCTTTAGGTACCCACAATCTCTCACGGTACCTTAGACTGCCATCTGAGTGCAAAGTCCACTCCTCCTTCGAGATAGTATGGCAGATGGCATCAGACCCTCCCTTCCCATGTTGAGCATCTATGATCTTTCTAACCAAAGAGGGTTCGACCACCAAGTGTGAGACAAGGATCCTGGGGTACTGTGTCGAAATCTGAGCTTCACGGTCCTCCTCAGTATCCGATCATTCTATCTCCTGGCTCAAAAGGCAAAATATAGTCCCACTCTGTTTTCGGCTCAGTGCATCTGCCACTACATTAGCCTTGCCTGGGTGGTACTAGAGAGTGAAGTCATAGTCCTTCATGAACTCCATCCATCGTCTCTGCTTATGTTCAACTCTCTCTGAGTGAAAATGTATTTTAAGCTCTTGTGATCAGAGTAAAGCTCGAACTTCTAGCCGTAGATGTAATGACGCCAAATCTTAAGTGCAAAGACAACTGCTGCAAGCTCAAGGTCGTGGGTAGGGTAATTCTGCTCATGAATCTTCAACTGTCTCGAAGCATAAGCGATCACCTTCCCATTCTGCATCAGGACACAACCAAGTTCCTTCAATGATGCATCACTTGACAAAGCCCCCATTAGACGGAATTGTCAGAACAGGTGAAGTAGTTAGACGAGTCTTCAGCTCTTCAAAGGCAGAAGAACACTTCTCGTCCCACTCGAACTCCACAACCTTCCGTATGTGGCGTGTCAACGAGGTAGCAATGCTGGAGAATCCATCAATGAACCTCCGATAGTAGCCCGCCAAACCCAGGAAACTCCGAATTTCAGTAACACTGCTCGACGGCTCCCAGTTCAACACTGCTTCAACCTTCGACGGATCAACTGAGATTCCCTCCCCGAAAATAACATGACCCAAGAGCTTTACATCCTCTTGCCACAATTCACATTTACTGAACTTAGCAAAGAGTCGATGATCTCTCAGCGTCAATAGGGCTAGTTGCAGATGCTGCTCGTGCTCTTCTTAAGTCCGTGAGTAGATCAAGATATCATCAATAAAGACGATGATGAACTGATCGAGGTACAGTCTGAAGATCCGGTTCATCAGATCCATGAATGCAGCTGGAGCATTCGTTAATCTGAATGGCATGACTAAAAATTCATAATGGCCATACCGTGTCTGAAATGCCGTCTTTGAGATATCCTCCTCTTTCACTCTGAGCTGATGATACCCAAACCTCAAGTCTATCTTCGAAAAGTAATGGGCTCCCCTCAACTGGTCAAACAGATCATCAATTCGCGGCAAAGGGTATTTATTCTTCACCGCGACCTTGTTGATTTGTCTGTAGTCAATGCACATCCTCAGGGAACCGTCTTTCTTCTTCACGAACAGGACCGGAGCACTCCAAGGGAAGACAGTTGGTCTTATAAAGTCCTTAGTTCCTATGTCTTCCACATGAACCTTCAGTTCCTTGAGCTCTACAGGTGCCATTCTGTATGGCGCCTTGGAAATAGGTGAAGTCCCTAGCATAAGCTCAATAGAAAACTCAACTTCTCTCTTTGGAGGCAATCCTGGTAAATCCTCTGGAAAGATATCCATGAACTCATCAACTACAGGAATCTGTTCCACCTGTACCCTGTTGCTCTCTTCCCCCTCCAGAAAGGCAAGGAAACTAGTACAATCGGCCCGACTTTTCTTACAAACACGTAAGGCCGATACTACTTATGCATGGGGTGATAATTTCGCGTCCACAAACTGAAAAGCAGACTGTCCCGGTATCTGGAACGTCACCCTCTTCGCATAACAATCCACTGTCGCATGATATGCTGATAGCCAGTCCATCCCGAGAATAACGTCAAAATCCGTCATCTCTAATAGGATCAAGTCAGAAGTCAAATCATGATCCCTTATCCGAATCAAACAATTCTTACACATTTGACCTACAATACAATTCCCTCCTAGAGGTGTAGATACAGTAAGCGTAAAGTCTAATTACTCAAATTCAAAGCCCAAAGCATATGCAAATGTAATAGATACAAAAGAATGGGTAGAATCCGAATCAATCAACACTTTAGCATACAAGTGTGAGATCAGAAGAGTACCTTCTACCACATTCTTGGATGCACTTGCATCCTACTGTGTAATGGCAAAGGCTCGCCCTGGTATGTTCGGCCTCTGAGTATTGCCCGTAGGCTTCTGATATGGTGCACGAGGGCAGTGCCTCTGTAAGTGTCCTACGCCATTGCAGTTGTAACAACGCCTATCTGCTCGAACAATATGATTAGGAAAGACGGAGTTGATCGGATGCGCAGCAATGGTAGGAACAGATAACTTCGGCTTCTTAGCTGAATCCGAATATCTCTAGGGAGCAGTAGGTGCAACTCGACCCTTTCCCTTAGGATCTGTACGATCCTTCAGGAAATCGCTGGTATCCTTCTCCAGCGCCAATGTCATCTCTATGGTGGTGGCATACACATGAATCAACTGACCCACAATCATCCTCCTAATTCCAAACTTGAGGCCCGCCTGAAATCTCTTCGCCTTTCTCTCCTCTGTCGAGATGATGTGTGGTGCATAAGCTGCCAAATGATTAAACTGGGTCACATACTGCGCCACAGTCATAGAACCCTGCTCGAGGGCCAAGAAGTCTGCCTCGAGCTGATCTCGGACAGAAACAGGGGAAGTACTTCTCCAAAAACAATCCCCTAAACTCTTCCCGTGTGAGGATAACATCGTCTCTCACAAAACGAATCATATCCCACTAGGTCATAGCATCGCCCTTCAACATAAAGGTGGCTAATTCCACAATACGGTCCTCGGGGCATCGCATAGCCCGGAAAATCCTCTCTACCTCTCGCAACCATCCTTCAGCTTCCATTGGCTCAGGAAGGCCTCTGAACTCCGTCGCTCGCAGTCGTTGGAACTCTCGTAGACTATCATCCGGGCGAGCACGAGCCGGTTCTGGACGGACCTCCTGAACATGCCGGTCCAAGGCGGCTGTGATATGACCCAAAGCTGCGTAAACGCTAGCTAAATGAGCCTCTACACTTGCTCTGGAGTAGGCGTACGTGCAGCATTCCTAGCTCTTCCTCTTCTCATTGCCTTTATATCAAAAGGACGAGTTAGAGACGTGCAAAATAAATAGTTTTAAAAATAACAAGGAATCGTATTATGATGTTCTTTATCTTGTTAGTTCTTCGTTCAAAAAAATTGTTTATGATCTTTAATTAATTAATATGTGATTGGATGAAAATATATTATTCTATTTGGCTAAGTAACTATGTTTTCGAGGACTAGTAACCTAAAGCTTTGATACCATGCTGTCACGCCCCCAAATCCGATATCTGGTCATGTCGACTTTTCTCGTATCTTGAGGCGCGATCTGATTATACAAACGCGCAGTTAAACAAAATTAGTATTACGATGCAACGGAAATACACTGAATAATTTTTTTCATTTTGTTTAAACAATTCATAAGATGAAATGCACTTCATTGACACATTAATAATGTCAGAAGATCTCTCACCTCAATCAAAACCATAATATGCCCATAAAAAAAAATTGTATATATGTATCGTGCTACCAATTACATGTTACTACACAGTCGAAAGACCTACATATTCTATGTATCCTTCTACAAGATATAAGAATTAAACAAAATATAACATCGTCTCTAGCACATGTCTATCAACAGAAATGCTGGAAGTATCAAACCAACTTCCCCTTATCCTTTTTGAAAACAAAATATTTTAAAGCATGAGCTAGGACCCAGTAAGTACATTCTTCATGCATAAAACCACATAAATCACCGGCTTTTGTTTATTTTAAAACAAATACGATTTGCAAATGAGTTTCACATGTAATTCGATAAAACTCAATTCTCTATTAATTATTTACGTATAACTCCGAATACAAGATGGCCTCTCACATAATAGTTAATATTTCTCTTATCAGAATACTCGTGACCATTTCTATACAGTCAAACTATTGATTTTGATGTATCCGATACCAACATTCCATCGGTTCTAGTGTACGATGTCAATACTTCTAGCCTACAAGTAGACTCCCTAATGTGCACACTAATTGTTTCATTAGGTATCCTCTCTCTAGATTCTCTAATTTTCTTTTAGGTATAAATACCTGAGGGGTCTCATGAATGAGACAAAGCCTCTCTTTTAAGGGACTGGAACCCCAAGGGGTCTTAAAGAAATAAGACAACGCCTGATACTTCAGGGGACTAGAACCCCAAGGGGTCTCAAAGAAATGAGACAATGCCTGATCCAACTAATCTGATATTCTACATTCCCAATCACGTTCTTATTCATGTCCATAATCGTATTTATATGCATAAAACAATAATGTTTGTAGAAACATCTTTACATGTATAACATTCATATTTTTGCATTTTGAAACTAAAAATAAGAACATTTAAGCCCTATTAATATCCTAGAAAGCTAATACATAAAACGGATGAAAAACGCATATATCTCATTTTAATTGAATTTGAGCATGACTTCATCAAACTAAATAGATTACACATGTCCTCATCTATCATAATTTATGCGTTTAAGATTACAAGAAATCATCGATGCATTTACACATTTCATATGAAAATACAAAAATTGGGATTTTTCCTTGCTAAAATTTAACAAATAACAAGAATAACATTTTCAGACATTTTCTCCAAAAAATAATAGAATTTTCTAGAATTTTTCTATAATATTCTGTGAATTTTTTACTATTTCCAAAATAAAATAACATTTATAAATAAATAAATAAATAAAGGCATAAAATAAATATGTACATACTCGTAAATACGCTAGAATCCCAAATCCTTGAACCTCGTACGGCGCGAATCTCGAGGTAGCGTGTATCTTGAGACAGTGGGCCCCACAAAAAACTTTTCAAAGGACCTGAATATTTTCAGGAATTCTTAGGAATTTTCTAGAATTTCTTCTAGTTGAGGGATTTTTTTGCAAATATTCTTACTTCAGGGATTAGAATGTAAATACTCAAACTAATGTATTTTTCTCAAGGCATGGCCTTGTATTTATAGAGGAAAACCCAGAACTTTTCACTCATTTCCAATGTGGGACTATAATTTTGAACATTGTCTTTTTTTCTTTTTTTTTACAAATTTTATATATTTGATATTAAACCATAGCATATAAAAACTTAAAATGTTGCCCAGAACTAAACACAATAACTTTTGACTCGTAAGTCCGATTTGAACAAACTTGATACCGATAGAAAGCTATTATTGAGACTTTTAAAATGACATGCATACAATGTTCAAAGTATTATAAAAAATCTACTATAATATTGCTAGAAATAGGGTCATTACAATAACCAATAAAATCCTTTTGGTTTGAATATATAGGGGTTCCAACCTCATCTCTTATTGGTATTGGTTATCCTTGTGTGCATGATTAACTGATTAGAAAATGCTTTGTTCACAGAACCATAAAGTTCCAGAAGAGTGGGATTTATTTATATATTTTGATTAATGATTACATTCCCCTGCTGTTTATGTGTTGGGGGATAATTTTCTATTTTGATGAAATATACTGTTTATCTCGTCAGATTTTGATGGAGCTGAAAGACTGGAGAGGAGCACTAACATATTGCAGATTGACCATTCCAGTTTATCAAAGTATGTTAATTGTTATGTTTTCACTTTCAGTTATACAGGAGCCCTATTGAATTTCTATAAGTATTTACCCCCAGTTCACTGGGTTTGGTGTGTTAAAGCCTTATGCCACAGAAGCATTCCTTATTATTATTCTTGTTGTTTTATTAGTATCCCTACTGTAATAAATAGTACTTACATTTTTAGCTTCACATTGTTATTGATAACTTACAAGTTGCATTTGCTCACTTTCAAGGCAATATTCGGGTATATGATATCCTCTTTCCTTATGGATTTTATTTTTGATTGATCTCCTTTCTTATAGATTTTGGCTTCTTTATGCTGCTTACGATATCTTATGGTACTAAATATAAACTCATTGGTCATTCTTTTCTTTCTTTTCCTCTCTTGAAAGTAATGAGTAAAATATTGATATAAATCAAGAAGTAAGCCAAAACATGCTTCCAATGGACAGCGGTTGCCTAAATATACATCTCTAGGCCAGTGAATCGGCATCTTCGTTGGTACTTCTGAGTATGTCCCTATACAAAAATTTCAAGATTTACACTCTAATATTATCCATGATATATGCAAGCCTCCAAGGGTCCTCTGAATCACCTGATGCTTACGCAATGACATTCTTACAGCCATCCATCACACAAAGGCATGGACAAGTGAGAGTGCAATTAAAATGCTTCTCAAATACATGTGGGTGCAGACACTATCAACATCTATGAACTGATCTCGTTATAATTGTTTTTGGAAAATTATAATTCATCCTTCAGACTTTAACGGTGGGGTCAAATGGGTCTAACAAAAACATAAATTTGATTTAATGCACAGAGTATGATGTTCATAAGCATACTACTTTGCTTAAATGAGGTGGTAAAAGATTGGTGCCGAGATACTTGTTAGACTGTGAGTGAAGCAAATTCATAATTATAATAGATCTGCTATAGTGGTGATTGTGGTCTATTTCTATGTCTAGACATGATTAATTTTTTTTTTTAGTCTGTGTCCCTCATCCCTCATTCTGAAATTTGGTTTGACAAGATCTAGAAATGTTTCCTTGTTTTTCCTTTGAAGAAACTTTTAAACTATTCTGCATCATATGCGGAACCACATGTGATGGTTTTGGAGGATTAAGAACTGGCAGGGTCTCTGGGTTTTGCTTTCTGGGGTCTTGCATATTCTGAGGGTGATCGGTTACTGTAAACAGTTGTTGTAATGGGGTTTTGTTATTTGCCCTTACATGCATTTCTCATCTCTAGATGGTAAGTTTCTTGTAGCCCTTGTCCCCTTTAAATCCATGTCTCCCTATTATGAGTGAGCTAAGACATCAAGGAGAAAAGTGGGCTCGTATATTTAGGTCGTGAGTCTCCTTCCATTGCCAATTGTATTTCAACATCTCATGCATATGGATGGATGCCAACTAAGGAAGAGGTGTACACTAAATTATTATAGGGTATGGTTCAATTTTTATATTTTCGCAAAAACTTAGATTAGTTTTTCTCAAATTTGTGCACAAAAGTGAACAGGTCTTTTGTATTGGTTGTAGATTGTGTTAAGAAGTTTTCTATTGGGTACAGGTGTGGATTTCTTATTAGTGTAAGCTGATCCTTCCTAAAATTGAAGTCTTCATGGTCGTTTGCCTTGGATGAAATTCTCACTGTCAAACGTTTTATACGGAGACATCAATATATTTTGAATAGATGTACGTACCAAAAACACGAGGAAAATTTGAATTGCTTAAGCATTCAATTGCAAAATAGCAATTGATATTTGGAAGTTCTTTCTCTTTTCTCCCTGATTTGGATTTTGTTTTCCCTAGGGGCATGGCAGAGCCGCAGATGTCTTCTTTGGTTGGACAAGTGGTCCCTTTGATGCAAGGGGATTAGATCCTTTGGGAGATGATACCACATTCCTTTCTCTGGGGTTTGTGGAAATAAAGGAATAAGATTATCTTTAAAGACAAACTCGTTTAACTTCGGAAATGGAAACATTCTTTATGGTGGATGCTAGTTGGAAAATGTCGAGGGAAGTATTTTCCTGAGAAGAATTATTGGAGGGTGAAGGGTTGCTTCTAAGACAAGATCTTTTAGACTAACCTCTGTAGAAATGATGATCCAAGGGGAAAACAAGCTTTTAATCTACCCTCAATGTACTTTCAAGTTCTTCTGCCCCACCTACAAGGTTTGCACATAAAAGAAGCACTCGAGGGAAGTTGATGATGACATTTCATGTATGACTTGGAGAAGGTGGTTTTTGGGGGTAGAGGTTACTTGTTCATGATAGTAAATTTTGATTTCCAATCAAATTAGATTTGATTTCCAATTAGGATTTCTATATTGATTACAGCTAGTAGAATTGTAGTAGGAGTTTCTTGTTTCAGGTGATTAGATTTAGGAAAGCTACGTTAGGACGTTTATAAATAGTGATGTAATCCTTTGATTTAGTTAATGAATTATTTAAGATGCTTTTGTGCATGACTTCCCCCTGATGGGTTTGGCGTGAGGCGAAGGGAGTGATTCCCACCATTAACCTTTCTATCTCTCTCTCATTTTCCCAGAAATTGCAGAACGACTAATTGTCCTGCATCAACTTCCTCACATTATGGCTCTTTGCATATTCCAATTGTAATGCCTGATTCTACACAAGTCACTTAAACCCTCCTCTTTATGGCATTTGCTTCTTCTAGCAGCTGTAATAATCAATAAATAAGTTATCTTTACTATTATAATCCAGGGTGTACAGTCGTTTACATTTTGTCACTTTTCCTCAGAAATTGTTTTTTATGTATGTTAAAGTTACGAATAATAATGAGGGGTAAAAGTGTCTTTTTATTATATTTAGACATTTTCAAAATAA
This sequence comes from Euptelea pleiosperma, assembly GCA_035048495.1. Lineage (NCBI taxonomy): Eukaryota > Viridiplantae > Streptophyta > Magnoliopsida > Ranunculales > Eupteleaceae > Euptelea > Euptelea pleiosperma. The sequence goes on along the minus strand of CM068552.1, from coordinate 23,976,211 downwards.
CCCTCAACTCTCCTGCAACCTTCCTACTCTCCTAAAAAAGTTCCCAGTTTCTTAAAATAACTCTCCTATAACCGTTCCCTCTCTCCCACACTCTATCCCATTTTAGGAACTCTCTTACACGTGCCTTATGCTTCATTGATAACTGAAGCACTAGTTTTCTTTAGGCACTATTTTATACAAAAGATATCGCCATAAATAAAGTGACAAGGTTAGACTACACCAACTGGTATATAATAGCTCACCTTTAATCTCTAATAGGAACAAGGCCTTCATGGTGGAACCATGTTAATTCCTTTATTTAAATGATTAAGGAATGACGAAGTGTAAGTATCAGAATTGGTATACTCCTCGTAGCTACAACCACTTGATGTTTTCCACTGACTCCACCACTTTGGAGATTAACAAAGAATTATGCCTGTGCACCCATGCTTAAAGTCTTGGCATCTATCTATCTATCTATCTATCTATATAAATGAAATTGCAAAAAACAGATAAACTTTCTGCTGTCCTTTTCACTGTTTGACTTTTCTGTTTTACTGCAGGAGTATATCCAGCAATTCATCCTTTGCTTGGACTGCAATATTATTCTTGTGGGAAGCTTGAATGGTTGGAGTCTAGTCATTCTCATTTGCTTATTTTCTCTTATTCACTTCTCAGTTTCCTTAAAAAGTTCCTTGTTAAACTAGCTTGGTCCGTACATCTGTTACCTTTGCTTATATTTCCAATGTATACATCAGAAGGCAAAAACCGACTCTTTGAAAATGCCACCTGCCTATCTGTAACCAGACACTCAAGAATGGGTGACATACGGACACCTGTCCAAAACTTCAACTGTAAGTTTGAAAGTCATACCAGCCATGACATAACGTACCGTGAAGGCATAGCTCAAAAGTTCAAAACCCAAGCGGGTTAAAAGGCAGAATACCTTCTAATATATCTTGGAAGTGTCTGATGTTGCAAGTCGATTTATTCATGTGAAGGGACCCATCTAAGCGTCCCAGTTGACATTAGATGCTCTTACTTTCTTTCTTTGTGATGAATTGTAAAGCAAATTGCTTCAAAAGAAAATATCTTTCAGTTATGCTGAATAATAAATAGTAACAACTTTTCTAGGAACAAGGGGTGTATTTGTCAGACCATATATTTTTATTTACTTTTGGATAAGTTAAGTCCCTATTAAATCTTTTTTTTTTTTTTATATAGACCATGCTACCGATGCTGTCCATATGAGTTGTCTATCATTTTATTTTTGACGACTACCGGGGTTGTTAGAGAGTTTGTAGTTTAGTGGGGAACCCAGGCTTTGGTACCAACAGGCACAGACTTTACCAACTTAACAAGTGGCATCTTCAGCAACAAATTTCTGGCCATGGTATTCAAACTCTTGTGCGCATATGTGCAGACGATACTAGTTATTATCTAGGAACACTTACTGAATTTGTGGCTAGAAAAAGGCTAGAAAAATCCTTCACACACACCACCTTTGATGCCCAGATACGGGCATGGACTCGGATACTGGTATGGGAAACGGGGATATGACTCTTCGTTTTCCAAAATCTGGGACAAGGATACAGATATGGTTACCCCATCCCATATGTCCATACTACGCCCTAGTTTTTTAATTTCTTAAGCTAGGTATCCAAGTTTTAGTATATACAGCATGCAAAATGTAACAAAACTTCTAATATTATGAAGAAATTTTATAGTCAGATTTGTTACAGCATACCACATATTTTTGTTGACAAAAGAAATGAATAATTATGACGAGCTAAGAAAACAACCAATAGGAAGTAAAAAAATATAATGTAGAAGTATCCATGCAGTATCTGGTAGTCAGTATTGTATTGCGTGGGTAGTGCCTACTGTTACGCCGGGCACGTTGAAGTATCCGGGTATCGTAGTGCACTACCCTCCTTTTTGCACTCTACAGAAGGGCTGATCTTTATAGTTTTTACAGGTTACTTGGGGATACAGAGGTTGCTATCAAATCTCTGACCAAAGCTGTTGACATACTGCGAATTACTCATGGGACAAATACATCTTTCATGAGGGATCTTTCAATCAGGTTGGAGGAAGCACATGCAGAAGCTGCTTACAAACTTTCATCCAAGGAAAATTAGCAGTATCTAGGTCAGTCATTTCTGTAAAATTACACCATTGGCCCGTGTGCTGTGTGGAGGAAAGAAAAGAGTTGCATTTGTTTTGTATGTGCAATGCTTTTTTCCTCAGTGATCTCGTTGCAAGGATTTTGAGCCCCCACCATCGAGTTGAGGTTTGTGTTGGGTTGAAAAGTGTAAAGAATGTAATCCCAATTAACCTTTGTTGTTGAGCTAATTGCAGGATTGGGTTGTCAACATGAAACAGTTGGTCAGACTGGACAAGCAACCATTAAAACCATTTGTCAAACTTTTCAATATTCAACAAATTCCGCTAGTCCAGATCCAGGGTGGAAGATCATTTGGAAATCATTGTGCACACATCGTATACAGTTTTCTTTGGATTCTGCTTCACAATGTTTTACGCATCAGATCTTCTCTCAGGTGCAGAGGCATAAAAACTGCTCCTCATGCCCTCTCTGCTCTTCTCTCCACAAGGAAAGTAGTGTTCATTTATTAGCTTGCCCACAAAATCTCATGGTCTGGAGCCGAATTCAGAAATCAAATGGTCTGTCAGGCGCACAATAACCTTCGTGAATGGATCTTTCTGAACCTGTAACCCACCTTAAAGGCTCTTATCTTTTGGAGATGCCTTTTCCCTTTCCTTCTATTGCAAATCTGGAAATGCAGGAATGCAAAAAATTTCCCAGACATGCTGAATACAATACATATCTTATGTTAAGTTCAACAAACTACCATCTAGCCGTACACTTTTGGACCTCACATTCTAACCATTATTAGTCAATTCCTCAGTGGCCTTGCAGGTGGATATACCTTCAAAGGCGTACTACCCCCAAATGATGGGCAAAACTGAAGAAGGATGGTTTTGCCCATGGGAATCTAGCAGGAGGAATTCTCAAAAATGCCTTGGACCAACATATTTCTTCTTGTACTTGCAGGATTGGCTTTGGGTTGATAACATTGGTCAAGCTTAGACCTTGCTTGGTAGCAGTACAAATGTTTGCAAGCAAATGTTTGTGACATTTGGGTGTGCTCACAACATCCAACCCAATCATTCCAAAAAGTGACTGCAAACAGCTGCAAACAATAGGCAAATGACCGTCTCACCTCCCTTGGTTTCCCTCAACAGCTCTCCCATCTCCAACCATGCGAAATGTTTGTCATTGCTATTATCAAATATTTGCCTACAAGCATTTTCCTGCAAAATACAGACAGGATACCAAGTAGGGCCTTAGTATCAAATCACAAGCAGCGATTTCAGTCCTCAGGAGTACTCATCAACTACCGCATCAACTATCCTACAAACATGCAGATAATAGCTGTTAAGGGATCCTAAGACTAGGTTGGGGTAAAATAAAAATAGGAACAATGAATTTATCTGGACCTGTTTGCCTCCAACTGGTCTTTCTTCGGAGGTTGGGAGAGATTGGAAATAAGTTATTACAGATTTTTTTATTCGCTTGTACGAATTTTAGTTACTAGTTCGTTCTTCACCATAAAAACAAACTTTTGTGCTGACCTCCTTGCTAAAGGGGCCTCAATGTCTTTTGGAACTCATGTTTCTGAACCATGTACTTTGGTGACAGCGGGTGCAATGGGAGAGCATCCCTTGTACCTCTTGGGGCGGATCCTTGGTTAAAATAAAGATCGTTTTTAAGCAAAACTGTGGATACCAAATCATACCTCTTATTTGGATCGAACACGTGTCCCCACTAATACCAATTGTGCATGTATGAGATAGAACGGGACTTGTAATTGCGAATGTGACTCGTGGGCCCCACTTTTATAAACAAAGTCCCAATTTAATGCAGGGGCATTTTTACACTAGACTCGAGTGGGGCAGCCTGCGTAAATGGGGCACACGGGGTGGGGTGGCTCATGTAATATGGGCCCACGAGGGATCATATCGAACGAGAACCTGGATAGATCTTATGGGATAAAGGTATTTAATCTCACGCTACCAACAATCGCGGTTTTTGGGGAGTATTGGTTAAATGTCCTACATCAAAGTGGTATCAGAGCGAGAGGTCTCGTGTTCGAGTTTCTTCACCGAGGGTAATTAATGCATGAGTATTTTCACACATGGCTCGAGTGCTGCAGCCTACGTAAATGAGACACACTAGGGGTGGGGTGACCCGTGTGATATAGGCTCACGAGGGATCGTGTCGAACGAGAACCTGGATAGATCCTATGAGATAAAGATATTTAATCTCACGCTACCAACAATCGTGGCTTTTGGGGAGTATTGGTTAAATGTCATAAATCATAATTAGTTGTATTTTTTATTTCTTTGTCAACGAGATCCCCTGCCAACTCTGCTCCCGCCAGCAAGGTGGACACTTTGCTTAGTTAGCAGTGAATCCTTCCTTACCTAAAATGATATACTAATAACCAGGTTCAGAGACAAATCTTAGCTCCTTTATAGCTTTACTCCCTCCAAGCTGCGTACTGGAGTTGGATACTATCCTAGCCAACCATGGTCGAGAGTGGAAGTACCCAAGTCCTATTAGGACTCAGAAAAAAATTCTCCTTGGACAACTCAGTAGAAATAGAGACTTCTCGTCTTAGAGTCCATAGATAGGAAGTCCTTGCTGGAGTCGTTGTCCTAAAGGTAAATTTCTTTCATAACCCACAAAGATAGGCTTTTGGCAATGGTATGAGCATCCGATCTCCACTCAATTCAATACCACTTGTTGCTTATACTTGCCAACATCTTCCTGCTCTCTAACTCGAGTGTTGGAGCACCCCCCGGGCGCGAAGAGAAATTTTCCCACATATTTTGGTACTGTTCGTGAGAAATAACCACCGCTAACTAACATCATGGTCCAGACAAAGAGAAAGCGAGAAGATACCTCGAATGCCACAGCTGCCGAGACAATGGTACCTGGCCTTTAGGACCTTTTAAAAGGCAATGAGGAACTCAAACAAGAGCTAGCTGAACAGAAGAAGCATGCAAAAGAGGTCCAAAAGGGGAATGAATCCCTTCGACAAATCTTGGAGAAGAAGACCTCCATAGAACAATTGGTTCCTAACATGGACGATGCCCACTTGGCGCATGATGAGATCCCTAAGCCGGACATGTAGCAGACTGTACATCCTCAAAACTCTCACATCAACAGGAAAGACGTACTTCCTCCAACCTATTCCAATAACAAAATGACCAACTTGACGGCTAACATTCATGGGCCAACTCAGAGATAGATAGAAGAAATCATGCAAAGCATAAAGCACCACGGTGATATTGAAGATGACCAAGATGTTCGTCGTCAATAACAAAAACTACCGATAAGATGACTCTCACTGCCACTCAGGCGCCGCGCGACTCTCTTTATTGACAACATATAGAACACTAAAACTCCTAAGAGGTTCACAGCACCACGGTTCTCATCGTATAACAGAACCAATGACCTAATAGAGCATGTACTCCACTATCGAAAGGGCATGGTTCTTAAGGAGTGATGATTCCCTCATGTGTAAGTTGTTTCTCTCTCACATTCAAGGGTAAGTACTTATTTGGTTTCACCAACTCCCCCTGAGGACAACTAGCGATTTCCCAAAGCTTGGCAAGTTATTTATAGATCATTACTCTTGCACCAAGAAGCAGAAAAACGACGTTGATGCTCTTGTCAACCTAATGAAAGCGGAAGGAGAGTTGTCACGCCCCAAATCCAGGATATAGTATTCAAGGCGTGAGTTAATAGATCTAGAGATAACATGATTAAATAAGCAAAATGGTCCTTATTTTTTTTCAGAACATTCACCAATGCCAAATACAAGGAAAAACTCTTAAGCATGTCAAAGTTGTCCGCCACTTCTTCCTAGAGCCAAGGCGGGTATACTGGCTCGGGATGAGGGGTAGCTGAATAGTTCAGCTGGTGAAGAATCGGTGGGTTGATTCACCATCTTCACTAGGCAGGCTCTCTTCGCTTTCCATACTAATCGACTTCTCGTACATCGCGACGAGAACATACGTTGGTGAAATCCTTAGTTGAGGTTTAAACCTTTTTAGATATTCTTCAGTCCGGAGGCATTTTCGAACATGTGGTTGGAACTTCTTAAACGTGGTGACTTCTATACGAGCCATTTATTCAATCAACTACTACCAATTTCCCAATAAACAAGATAAAAATTAATGACAATCTTATATAATAGATGCTTAAGCAATTATTTGAAATTAATCCTTCGGCAAAGTTACTCCATATCTTAAAAACCACTCAGTGTAGCAAATAATACACATCCCCAAGGAGATGGTGATGTTAACAAGCAACGGATAAGTATACTAGTTGGGAAGTCACACGCTGGGTGACTTTTGATTTCACTTCTCACCACTTGGATCGGGGTGGGTTTACTGTTTTTCACCAAAGGGCACCGTGCCCTATATTAGATCTGTATTTTTTTTGGTTATGAAAATCCAAAAAACACGATCAGCAAGTGCTGAATTTTTAAGGTACGGATCAGATCTGAACATCTACATATTTTGAATACATAATCAGACCTACGTACGTGTAGTGAAATTATCAAAATGCCCTTAAAGAACAAAATACCATTCAAAAATAAAATTGCCCAAATGTTTTTAAAATTTGAAAATAGGGTCTTAAGAGTTATCTGGTTAGCCTAATAATTATAACTCATGCAAACAATAAGGTGAAATTATTAAATTACCCATAAGTTATAAAATTACCAAAATGCCATCAACGGAAAAAAAATTCAGGGCATAAGCATGGGCTTACATTAAGGTCCATACCAACCTGGGTCTAGAAAATCCAAATTATTCCGCTAACAGTATTGACCCCACACAATCGATCATCATACATTTCCATGCAAGCCAGTACTCTTGGAATATTTAAATTCATTTTCGATTTTACTCAGAAATTGTGCTCAACTTATCAAAATTGCCAAAACTGCTAAAATTGTCCTTGTATGAAGATAACTATCAATAACTGCCAAACCATGAATTTTCTATCATATCTATGAGCATATGATTGTATGTCCTTAGATCATTTGAATTATTGCTTGATCAACTTGATTTGGGCTGTTAATATTTAACGGAAAACAAATGGTGCTGGAATTCAAATTTCGAATTTTAAAATTTGAAAAATAGAAAATAACAGAAAAATAACGAGAAAAAAATGCCATTTTTTTTCACAAATTTTTCAGAAAATAACGGAAAAAAATGGTGCTGGAATTCAAATTTTGAAAAATAGAAAATAACAGAAAAATAATGAGAAAAAAAAGGCCATTTTTTTCACAAATTGTTCTAGAAAATAACGGTCGTTATTCCCATTATAACAGAAAATAACGGCCGTTATTTTTGTTGTAACGGCCGTTTTTTAAACCTTGGTTAAAATTACTCACAGAACAATAGTGTTAAGTTTCATGGCATTTGTAACCATGGTTTTAAAAACTGTCGTTTAAACCGTTTTAACGGCCGTTTAAACGGCAACGTCCCAAGCCCATTTCCGTTAAAACCATTTAAACACGTTTTGACGCTTTGAATTTAACGGCCTTTAAATTCGTTTCTACAGCAGTTAAATTCTGAAAAATTTTGTGAAAAAAAACGGCCATTAAATTCGTTAAATTCCTTTTTTTTTTGAAAATTTCAAAATTTGAATTTCAACGCCACTTTTTCCGTTAAATTCCGCTTTTCCATTTTTGCCCCTGGCCGTTTCAATCCGTTTTAACGGTAATGCCCCCAGTCCGTTAAAACGGCCACCTTTAAACCTTGTTTGTAACTCCCTTGAAAATCCATTCTGACCTCATGATTGTGTATTATACATTTTACACTATTGTATCCTTTACTTCACTAAGATTGAGGCTCAGCCTCTGATTTTTGAAAATGACCATTTTGTCCCTACACTGTCTGTATTGTTTTGACTTTTCCTTTGAAACTGTTTTGGCTTGATGAAATCTAGGGGCATACGATTGTCTAATTTTTCATTCTACACAATCGTATGGCCTTAAATTCATCCAAAGGGGGCCAATTTTTGTGAAATCCTTCAAACACTTGATTTTGACCCTTTGCCCTTTCTTGCGATCTGTACACTCCAATTTGACCTGATATGACTTTGACCACTGGGACCCCTTCTTCAATCATGTCATAGCTTCTACAATCTCTGTTTTAGATCCGAATAACCCATCAATTCGGCTCTCATCCGTGGACTCTCTGTTCATGTACTGCTCTCCCTTGTAGCTATCATTGACTCTGTCTCTGTTCCTCTCATCTGTGGACTCTGTCTCTGTTCGTCTCTCATCTGTTCATGTACTATGTAGGCTTCCATTGCGTCCATTGGTATTTACATTTTATCTATAACAATGAGTTAAACTGAAAAAAGGAGAAAATATTTTACTACCTGGTAGTTTCTATGGAAATCTAATTGACCATAGAAGCTTAAAACAGAGTATATGAACAAATGAACTCAATTATGGCAGACAAATTCACCAACCACGTGGTGCATACTTTCTTCTTTTCTTTTAACAGAACACAATAAAACAACAGTAATGATTAGATGGAAGCACAAAGAAAAGAATGGAAGAGAATGAACATTGCCAAACGCCAACCCCCTTCCACTCATTTAAGTACACAATCTGAAGCTGAAGCCTATCAGTTTCTGCTTTACATGCTCGGATCTGTTACCCCTTTCCCAAGGTTTGCTAGGCGTTGCTCGAGTTGAGAGCAAAGCCGTGACATTTGCGACAGCAACCTACATTGTTGGTCTTGTGATGCGGACAAATGAGATGTTATATGAGGGACAGGGTCTGTAAGGAGTTGTTGGAGCTGAGTACACAGCCTGGATGCTTCATGATCATTCCCATAAGCTTCCACAATCTGCTGAAGCATTTTACAGCTTTGATCTTTGGGCGACGACAGCTGGGATGGTATTGGAGGAACAAGGAAGGGATGTTGAAGCAGCTGAGGTATCCGCCATCTTTCATTGCGATCCCATGCAAGACACTTCTTCATAAGATCAAGTAGCCATGGGTTTGAAACTGGTTCATACGTAATCTCATGGTTTCGGTCTGTTATGACCTTGAACTTGGCCCAGAATGTCTTGTATTCTGAAAATGGTGTTCTCCCATAGACCATTTGGTACAGAATGCAGCCGAGGGACCAGATATCTGATGGTCGACCACACTTAATAGTGTTTCCATTTGCATCGTTCTCATTGCACATGAATGCTTCTGGAGACATGTAGCTCAATGTACCCACCTGCAGTATTATATATTACCAACAGATGAGATAGAAGTAATTTGTTGCTCTTTTCCGTATTTCCCTATCATGTTCTAATTAGCCACACAAAAATAAATAAATTGAGTGAATAGAACCTGTGAGTCTCGTTGGATGTTTGTCGTATCACTCATTATAGCTTTGGCAATTCCAAAATCAATCAGCTTCAGTGAACCTCTGACGAGAAGGAAGTTAGCTGGCTTCAAGTCAGAGTGCACAATGCGCTCCTCATGTATCGTGTTTACAGCTTGAAGTATTTGCTGCCAAGATGAAACAAGTCAGCATTCTTCTTTAACAGATTAATCTTCTGGCCTGAAAATAACAAAGTTCATTTACAAGAATGCTAGCACATGACTCTTGCAAAACTTTATATGCAGACCAACTAGCTTCAGATGTGGGCATATGTGTACAGCTTATCAGCATAAAATGTATATGGTGTGCACTAATATAGGCTTGAACTGATCCTAGCAAAAGATCTCTTGAACAGCTGATTAAACTGAGTAGACAAATTTTGACACTGGTTTATCAAGGAATAGAATTACGAAAAAAAATAAAATAAAAGGGTAAAAGAATCTGGAGATTTAATGGGAAAACAGAAAAATGCACCAGTTGACTGCATCGTCAACAAAATCATAACATTAATACTATTCACCCCAACAATGATAATCTTTGTTTGAAAGAATGCATATAATAATACCAATATAGCTTTCAATGAAAATAAAATTGGCCAAGGTTATCAATCATCAGAAATGACATTCTCTATGGATCAATCGAGAACATACAGCTTCTGCTGTTGCTTAATAAATTTGTGAACAATTAAGTATTAATGTGTGAATGAAAAGTACCCATAAGCAAGTCCATCATAGAACTGTTGCCAGAGATGACTTCACCAAACACAGAAAAAGAATCAGCCAACAGGTATTTTACCAATCACCAATTTCTACTCCTTAACTCATACCATGGTCTAATTTGTTGCTCAATACACCCATGTAAAAAGTGCATCAATAGTGTAACGTGAACATTTACCTTGTGTAAGTGTGTAACCGATTCAATTTCCATCAAATGTTGATAAAATTTAGCAAGAGAGAGACATAAATACAGTTTTTCATATGATTATTTTTCTTTATTTTTCTTTCATTTTTCTGAAAGAAAGATTTAGAAAAATAAAAGAAAAAGAAACATAAAAATATAAAGAGCTTATCGATTTTAAATTTTTTATTTTTATTTTTTGGCATCATATCATTGGGTACCAGCTAGATACGAACTGATACTCTGCAAAATTGAGTTCTACTTTATAACACTGTTATTGAGTTCATTAAACATTAGAGCTCTTCTTATTGTCATCCTAGGCTCTTCGCTCCTATAATTTGGCACACTCCATCAATTGAGTTCATTACCATAATTCTTTGAATGTCTTATGTTTATATCTTCTTTGTGAATTTTCTGCTTAATTTTTTACAGATTCTTAGATCTACCCTAGACTATGATGCCCAGTTATGCTTCCTCCGACTATGTTGTAAGCCAAAGTCACATTACCACATATTTTGATGTGACATGTTCAGTACATAGACTTAACCAATTTTTTTTATAATATATTAGGTTTTTTTACGTTATCTTTTTTAACTAATTACTAATACCCATTTATTGATTTGCTAAATCTGGGTGTGATTTGCACATGATTCGTAAAATGAAAAAGATCTTGTAACCACTGAATGTATCACATAATTCAGATTCATATGACTAGCATGTTCATATATATATTCAGAATATAACACAAAAGATATTAAAAAAAAACTAAAAACCAGCTGATCCATGACATGCAACTTTTAGTACCACGTGCTCAGCTCATGCAAATATGGAATAAATGATGATCATGATTTACACCTATGGGAAAGAAATTGGAAACCAATGTCAGAAACATCTATCAACAAGCGACCAATGAAGTTAACACTTCAAAGCTTGAAGAAATGGTAATCTGCCAATGTGAAATGGATATGAAATAAATTGAAAACTGAAGAGATGCCGACAAGATACCAGTAAGATACTGCTAAATAACTATAAACTACCAATTGAAACTAGGTCGGAGTTTCAATTGAAAAAAGGAGAGGGGATAAAGCGTATCAAATAGATGAATAAAGCGCTCTTGGGAAAATGGCTATGGAGGTTTGGAGAGGAGCTTGATGGCCCGTGGAGGGAGTCGATAGCGGCTAAGTATGGGGAGCACCACTTTGGATGGGAAAGTAGAGGGACTACACTTCCTTATGGCTGCAGCGTTTGGTGAGGTATTCAAAAAATCTCTAGGGTATTTTCTAGTGGAATCCGGTATGAAGCAGGGCTGGGCAATAGAATCAAGTTTTGGGAGGACTGCTGGTGTGGAGAAGGGACTTTAAAAGAGGCCTTTCCGGTTCTATACTCGTTATCGGACAGGAAGAACTGGACTATCCAAGATTGTGCCCAACGGGATGGGGAGGTGATGGGATGGAACCTAGGGTTTAGGAGAAACCTAAGCGATTGGGAGATTGAGCCCATGGTGAGATTGCTAGCCGTCTCCAGGACACTACTCCATCTCCAGAGGATCAGGATAAGAGGATTTGGAAAGGGTCGAAAAGTGGGACGTTTTCGGTGAGGTCCTTCTACGACGAGCTCTAGGGAGGTAACAACGCACCCTTCCCATCTACCTTGGTATGGAAGTCCAGGATCCCGACCAAAGTGGCGTTCTTTGTGTGGGCAGTAGCGATGGACAAGATTTTGACCATTGACTACTTGAGATCTAGAGGGTTCATCCTGGTCGATTACTGCTGCATGTGCAAGCAAAGTGGAGAGAGTGTTAACCACCTCCTCTTGCACTGCCACGTGGTAAGGGAGGTGTGGTCCTCCTTTCTCATGGAGTTCGAGATGCACTGGGTTATGCCAGCCTCTGTGATGGACCTCCTGTCTTGTTGGAGGACGTCAGCTTTTTCTCAAAAAGGACGGATTCTGTGGAAGCTTCTACCTATGGCCATTTCTGGGGGATATGGAAAGAGAGGAACCAGCGTGTGTTCGAAGGAAGGAGTGAAGGAATGGGGGCTATCATCATAAATATAAAAGGGCTGTTGTTTCTTTGGTCTAAGCTCTACATTGAATGTAAAGGGCTGTTTTTCGAGGACTGTGTTCCGATGGGATCTCCTTTGTCTTAAGGATGTAGGCTAGTTTGCTTGGGGCTGGTTGGGGGAGGCTATCTCAACCTCCCTTGCTGCCCCTCTTGTATTCTCTCTTCCTTTCAATAAAGTCTATACTTATCAAAAAAGAAAAAAGAAACTAGGTCGGAGTTCAATGAAAAATCCAGCCTCATAAATATTTGGGATTAATTGCTAAATTTATGTAGAAAGAACTCACAATTTTCACAAAATGGAAGTTTAAAGTAAACAGGAGTTTGTTTTTTTTTTGTTGTCTTCACCATTTTCAGAAATTCCTCAAAAGAAGGAAAGTATACCACATTGCTTCTCAAAAACCCACACAAACATGTTTCCTACCTTCCTAAACGACTTCAGAGAACTAAGATTCAAGTGAAAGTAAGAATAAGGATTCCGTGACAAAGCCAATAGTAGAATTGTTATGCAAAAATCATTATTAGAGCCTCATAGATCACTAGCTACAACTAAACAACCATGAATTAAGGCAAGGTGGTGATAGAAGACCTGCCAATAGAACCGAAGCCAGTTCTCATCTATACTCCAATTGGAGTTCTCCATTTCTTTCCACTTCTGCGACAGCATATGAGCCAAATCGATTTCTCCATATTCAAGTACCATGTAAATATATCCATCATCCTTGATTCTGCCATCTTTGATATTCATGAAGCCATTCATTACTTCCTCGTGCAAAATTTTGTCCGTCACCTAAGAAAAAGGTGGATATCAGTAGTGTTAATACAAACCATGTCTGCATAAATAAATTTGAACAAGGCCTTATGGAAATGGTTCAAGCATAAATGTGATGAGCACTAATCAACCCAATTTTCACAAAAGGTGTAGAAGTCCACCAGAATAAATGCATCTTTGCATTAAACTGTTTCCAGAAGTTGAGAACGTTATGCAACTCCAGTTGCATTTATTTTCCCAACCTATAATATGGCATTAGTTGAAACTATTATAGAGTAATTTGTCTTGATAATGCAAGAAAATGATAGAACCTCAAGAATACCAAGAGAACGGAAAATTAGAAAGCATAAGAGCAAGTAAGCAAGCACGAGTGAAATCAATCGGGGTAGAGCTGTGGAGATAAAATTTACTTAAAGAACTAAGTTCATGTAAAGTTATACTTAATTATTTTGTCAATTCCATGTCATGTGTGTTTATGTCTCTGTCTGGATCAAGTCATGTAATATCTGAGAGAGAAAAAACATGAAGATCAAGGCTACGATCAAGCATCATTCGTAGATCATGTAAAGTCATGTAATATTTGAGATTTTTTACTGGTCTTTGGTGTTTTAGAATTGTTTTCATATAAAAAAATTTATCAACTTTTAAGATCTGGAAAAAGCCTTTTCGTTTGGAAGTCCAATTTGTTTACCAACTTCCAAAAACCATATTTTGTTCTTGAACTGAATAATCACTTTTGATTTTGCTGGAATTTTATTGAATCAAAATAGGATTTTTTTAAAAATGAAAATAGTGTGAACATTGTGCAAGTGAAAATCTCCCAGACAAAATGAGCTCATACAGTAAAATCTCCTAAGGCTCGGTCGTCTGACAAAGAGGAAGGCTCAGTCATCCGACCATTTACCTCGGTCGACCGAACTTCAATTGTGTTAAGTTTTCTCAAAAACATAGTCAGCTCGGTCGAGAGACCCTCGAACGGTCGGATTTTTGACCGTTGTAGATGGGTTTTCTTAGCTATATAATGAAGGCTTCGGACTAGAGAAAGTATGGGAATTATTCCTAAGTAATATCTTAGTTTTCCAAGAGCCAAAAAGCTAACCCTAATCTTCCCAAGCCTCCATTGATGCTAAACAAGTAAAATCCTCGTTGAGGAGACCATGGCTTGCACTTACATAGTAAGGTCCTTTGCTAAAGCCGAAGCTGAGCTTACCCACATGGAAGATTGATGATTTAAAACCTAAGGGAGAGCTTGGAGGAGGACCAAGAAGCCAACAAAAGTCTCAACCCTAGTCACAAATATCTCCGAGTTTTCGAATTCACGAATCAATTGCCGATTAATCGACAAAATCTCCTATTAATAAAAAAAACTCGGCGATTAATCAGCGATTTTGCCGAATTTTGCCGATTAATTGATTGAGACCCATTTTTCCCCTTTTGATATCGATTTTGCCGATTTTGGAATTATGAATGATATATTATGCTTAAGAGTTATAACTTATGACTTATTATTATGGAATTATAGATCTGCTTTTCATCAAATAAATGTGCTTTGTTAAAAACTGTTATCATATACGTAGAAATACGTATTTTATATGTATCGGGGGTAGTTCTGTAAATACTCCTCTTAAGGGGTATATTTGTCTTTTATGTATTTTCTCTACATAAATAAGATTTATGAAGTCATTGTGAACTAATCACGAGACATCCATTTCTCCCTCTTCTCTCTTTTCTCTCTCTCTCTCTCTCTCTCACATACTGTGGAACCCTAATTCTATAATTCAACTTGGTATCAGAGCAAAGTTGCAGGGCTGATAGAAGGGTTTCTTCTCGGACTTCATCCAAGAAGGTAATGACGTCATCCAACATCCAAGCCATAGGCTGATGTCAGCATCGTACGGGCAGGTCTCCTCCTTTTCACTCCCAAACTCTACCATTAGCTAGATCTCATTTTTTAAGGATTTTTGGTTATTTTTTCAAGATTTTTGGGATCCATCTCAAGGGTTTTTGAGCCATTTTCCTCGAAAAATTGAGAAAACTCAGTTTTCGAACCAACAGGTTTTTCTAACCCTTAATGACTTTTTTGGGGGGGTTTGTTGCTTCGATCTAGCCCCCCCAATCTCAACAACATGTGGATATATGACATGAGTGATTCCACAAAGGATTGAAGGTTGTGGGAATTTTTTTCTACCCACTAGTTACCGCCAACGACTTTTTTAGCCAATTTGGGCAATCGGTTGGATCTTCATCCTTCCTCTTATGATCTCAGATCTATTTGCAATGCCTTCTAGTAGCTTCAGGATGTTTTTAACGATCTCTATGCTGCTGTTCTCTGCCATTAGCCTTCCCGAAATATTTATTTGAGTCCTAAAATGCCTATTAGGACCTATTCGAATGTTTCTTGGCTCTTGATGTGGTGATTTAGTCTTATCTGGATCTCGATTTGATCTTCAATCTGGTACTTCTATAGTTTCTTTGGCCATAGTCTTCATGGCAGATCCTCCACCTCCCGTGGTTCCTCCACCTTCCTTAGTTTCTCCATCCGGGTCAGAAGTTCCCTCCAGTGGAGTTGGAGACCTTATAGTGCAGCACTTAGCCTATGAGAACCCAAGTTTGCAGATCACCTCAGTGAAGTTAGATGGCAAGAACTAGTTACGTTGGGCTAAGGCTACACGGTTGTTCATTGGGGGCCGTGGGAAACTTGCCCACACTACAGGAGATACAGTTGAGCCTCCCAGATCTGATCCATCTTATCGACAGTGGCAGACAGATGATCTTACGGTCATGTCATGTCTCCTCAACTCTATGGAGCCTGATATCAGTGAGAGTTTCTTATTCATGCGCACAGTGCAAGAGATTTGGGAGATCACTGAGAAGACCTACTCGCAGCAGCAGAACGATGGACGAGCATTTCAGCTACGATAGACTATCTCCCACTTCCGACAAGGGGAGAAGTCTCTTTTTCAGTACTATACTGCTCTTCGTACCTTGTGGTAGGAGCTTGATCATTATTACTCCTATCAGCCTCTCAATCCCACAGAGATTGCCCCCTTTCGTCGATATATAGAGAAGGGCTGAATATTTGATTTTCTTGCTGGCCTTAATCCTTCTTATGAGCTGGCTCGTGTTCAGATCTTGAGTAGCAGGGTGGATCTTCCCTCTCTCAGTGAGGTGTACGCCTATCTTCAGAGTGAAGAGAGTAGACGGATCTCTCTTCGGAGTGAGCATCTCCTTCCAGAGCGATCAGCGCTAGCTGCCTCTCTTGCTTATTAGCCTCAGCAGTCACAGCAGCCTCAGAGAGGCTCATCTTATCAGACTCCTGTCTCAGCTCCATCCTATGCTCCTACTGGACCTTCTTTTGGGAAGTCCTTGACTAGAGAGAGGCCCAAGTGCGATTTTTGTGGCAAGTTAAGGCATGTGCGTGCCAAATGTTGGAAGTTACATGGTCGCCCTAACCAGCCAGGGTCTTCTGGTGCTCATACTGCCAGTGTGGATACTTCGGTTTTAGCTCCTCCTGGACAGTCTCTAACTATCTCTCCGACTTTAGCTCCTCCTAGTGGTATCTCAGCCACAGAACTTGCAGGCCTTCGACGATTGCTTCAGCAACTGGATGGTCCTTCTCCCACATCGTCCACCTCCTTTGCCCAGTAAGGTAACCCTAGACTTGCTTATCATGTGTCTCTTCCATCGTCCAATCCCATTTGGATCATTGATTCTGGGGCTTCAGAACACATGACGGGCATGTCTTCCTTATACTATCTGTTCTGGCCGTGATAAGGTGAAGACAACTGATGACACCTTATCCTCTGTGTCTGGGAAAGGGAGCATCCTTCCCTCTCCTAAACTACCTCTTTCATCTGTTTTGCATGTTCCTAGATTTACTTCTAACCTACTTTCTGTTAGTGCTTTGACTAAATCCTTAAACTGTAGCGTCACTTTTTTCCCTACTTCTTGTGTCTTTCAGGACCTCGAGACGAAGAGGACGATTGGCACTGGACATGAAGCGCATGGTCCCTACCTTCTGGATGGACACCTTCCTGAGCCCACAGCACTACAATCTTCTGCTAGTAGTAGTAGTAAGATAGATGTTATTTTGTTTTGGCATGCCCGTCTGGGCATGTTTCTTTTCAGTACCTTAAACTTTTATTTCCTAGTTTGTTTGTTTTTGTTCCTCTTTCGGCTTTACAGTGTGAGACTTGTGAGCTCTCCAAGCATTGTAGATCGAATTATCCTTCCAGAGGTAATAGAAGTTCTACTTGTTTTGACATTATGCATTCTGATGTATAGGGCCATTCCCCCACTACTTCTATCTTTGGCTTCCGCTATTTTGTTTCTTTTGTTGATGATCATACTAAGTGTACATGGGTCTATCTCATGAAAACCAAAGATGAGGTTCATTCCATCTTTCAGGGTTTTCATAAGATGATCCAGACCTAGTATGGTGTCTCCATCAAGGTTCTTCATACTGACCAGAGTGGAGAATATATGTTTAGGGGTCTTCAACACTACCTCATTGACCATGGGATTTGTCACCAAAATTCCTACAGCTACACCCCTCAACAGAATGGTGTAACTGAAAGGAAAATGCAACACTTGACTGAGATAGCTCGATCTCTCTTGATTGGCTCTCATGTCCCCAAATCTTATTGGTCGGATGCTGTGTTGACGGCTGCCTACTTGACTAACAGAATGCCATCTCGAGTGCTCAATTTCCAATCTCCTATTCAAGTCCTTGCTCCTGGCTCTTCTTTATTCATTATTCCTCCTCGCCTCTTTGGGTGTGTATGCTATGTACATATCATGGGTCCCCATCGCACCAAACTCGATCCCAAAGCACTCAAGTGCGTCTTTCTTGGTTACTCCTCTACCCACAAGGGTTACAAGTGTTACCATCCGTCCTCTGGGAAGAAGTTTGTCTGCATGGATGTCACCTTCCGTGAGGAGCTATCTTTTTTCTCCCCCACCTCTCTTCAGGGGGAGAGTAGTAATGACGAGAGGTGGACAGTTCCTCTTCCTGCTATATCCCTATCCCCTCCTTTAGAGTTTGAGAGCTCTTCGCCCACTCATACTACTGATGGGATTGATATTGCTCCTGGAGCTCAGAAGGAGCTCAAAGTCTATAGCAAAAGGGAGAAAGCCACAGCCAATCCAGTACCAGTGGTTCCTTCCTTGGATCCAGGTAAAACTCCATCTCTTTCTCCTGTCATTTCTCCTTCTACTGATGCTTCTGATCTTCCCATTGCTTTAAGAAAAGGAGTCAGAAGCTGCACTCAACATCCTCTGAGCCACTTTATCTCCTATGATGCCTTATCCCCCTCCTATAAAGCCTTTATCACTTCCCTTTCCACTATTCATATACCCTCTTCAGTGGTAGAAGGGCTAGCCCAACCAAGATGGAAAGCTGCTATAATAGAGGAAATGAGAGTTCTGGACAAAAATGGGACATGGGAGCTTGTTGACCTACCAAGAGGCAAGAAACATGTAGGTTGCAGATGGGTGTTCATCGTCAAATACAAGGCAGACGGGTCAGTTGAGAAGTACAAGGCGAGATTAGTAGCCAAGGGGTACACCCAGACCTATGGGATCGACTATGTGGAGACCTTTGCACCTGTGGCAAAGATGAACTCCATCAGGGTGTTGTTGTCATTGGCAGCAAACCAAGAGTGGCCTTTGCATCAACTGGATGTGAAGAATGTTTTTCTTCATGGGGACCTACATGAAGAAGTGTGCATGGTGCCTCCTCCTAGATTCACTCCACCAGGACATAATAGCAGGGTGTGTCGACTGAAGAAAACCCTATATGGGCTTAAACAATCTCCAAGGGCATGGTTTGAGAGATTCACCCTAACTGTGAAGAAGTTGGGTTACACTCAAAGTCAGGCCGATCACACCCTATTTGTGAAGCATCAAGGGAAGAACACCATTGCCCTCATTGTTTATGTTGATGACATCATTCTTACAGGGAATGATGCAGCAGAGGTAGCCAAACTGAAGCGTCAATTAGCAGAGGAGTTTGAA
Source organism: Euptelea pleiosperma (assembly GCA_035048495.1). NCBI lineage: Eukaryota > Viridiplantae > Streptophyta > Magnoliopsida > Ranunculales > Eupteleaceae > Euptelea > Euptelea pleiosperma. Next base: position 23,956,994 of record CM068552.1, on the reverse strand, counting down.
ACCAAAGATCTAGGACCTCTCAAATACTTCTTAGGCATCGAAGTTGCAAGATCCAGTCAGGGGATCTTCATCTCTCAGATGAAGTATGTCTTAGACTTGTTACAAGACTCAAGCAGGTTGGGTACCAAACCAGTGGAAACTCCTATAGAGCAGAATCACCAGTTAGCAGATGCTAGTGGTGAGCAACTACAAGATGTAGGGAGCTTTCAGAAGCTAGTTGGGCGATTAATCTATCTCTCCATGACTCGACCCAACATTGCCTATGCAGTGAGTATGATTAGTCAGTATATGTACTCACCCAGAGGTGTTCACTTAGAGGCAGCACATCGGATCTTGAGGTATCTCAAGTCAGCACCTGGTAGAGGTCTTCTGTTTGAGAAGAATGGCCACATGCGTATTGAAGCTTATACCGATGCAGACTGGGCAGGGGCCAAAGATGACCGGAGATTTACTTCTGGATATTGCACCTTTGTTGGGGGCAATCTGGTCACTTGGAGAAGCAAGAAGCAATCCGTTGTCGCCAGATCTAGTGCAGAGGCCGAATTCAGAGCAATGGCTCATGGCTTGTGTGAGATGCTTTGGTTGAAAGTGTTAGTTGCTAAGCTAGGTTTCCCAGTTTCAGGGTCTGTGAGTCTATACTGTGATAACAAGGCCGCCATCAGCATTGCTCACAGTCCCGTTCAGCATGATCATGCCAAGCACATTGAGGTGGACCAGCACTTCATTAGAGAGAAGATTATCTCTGGGGCAGTATGCACCCCATTTATGAAGACTGATGAACAGGTTGCAGATGTTTTCACGAAGGGAGTTCCCAGTTGGCAACTCCATAAGTGCTTATGCAAGTTGGGCATGAGAGATATCTATGCACCAACTTGAGGGGGAGTGTTATCATATACGTAGAAATACGTATTTTATATGTATCGGGGGTAGTTCTTTAAAGGGAAAATTACTTTTAAGTCCATATTTACAAAAATACCGACTATTTGGGACTCTACAAAATTATGGACACTTTAGTTTAATTATATACCCATTAAGGCCTTTCTTTTGAAATGCCCATACTACCCTCCAGCTAATATCAGTTTAAATTGATAGTATCATTTGATCTGAAGTTTGACTGACGACACAGTACCGTATGTCAGTTTTGTCCAGCTCCTTCCCTCCACTTTTTTGTTCTTGAGCTTTTTTCCCTCCATTTCCTTCTTCTACAGCTTTTCTCCTCTATTTTCTTGCTTCACAGCTCTTGCCCTCCATTATCTTCCTTATAACTCTTTACAACTCATTTATACTCCATTCAAGGTGAAGAAAGATGAAGGTGGTGCAAGTTTAAAGATTTCCTTCCAGTCATCTATTTTATAGCATCCCGGTTATCCTCTACAGTTCTTTGCAACTTGTCTATGTGTCATTGAAGGTGAATAAAGAAGGCGACGCTGGTTTCAAGGGTTAGTTAAGAAAGAAGAAGGTGAAGATGGAACAAGGAAGAAGCTGAAGAAGATGGTTACTACTTTAATTTTCGTTAAGCAAGAATTTTCAAGGAAGAAGCTGAAGAAGATGGTTATCACCTTCATTTTTGTCAAGCAAGAATCGTCTCTTAAGTTTTAGTAATGATATTCACGAAACTGGTTGAACCAGGACCATTTTCCCCAAATCGGTTGAATTAGTACCATTTTCACAAAACTGGTTGAACCAGTACCATTTTCATGATGTATGTATCTGTTTACAGTTTGAGTATTGAGCTCAACTTAGTTGAAACACTAACACAGTTAGACTATAATGAAAAGATGATGAGAAAATGCATCTCAACGAAGAAGAACCCATGTAACAATGTTGGAAATCGAACAATTTTTTTTTTCTAAACTGGTTGAACCAGTACCATTTTTATGAAACCTGTATTCATTTTCAATTTGAGTATTGAGCACAACTTAGTTGAATTACTAACAAAATTAGATGATAATTAAGAGAAGATGGGAAAATGCACAAGGAAGAGGAACCACCGTAACAATAGTAAATCAGACAAAATTCTGTCAAAGGAATCGTTCAACTTGATCGAACCAGTACCATTTACCTTAAAATCTACAAGCAAAGCTTCATCTCCCTGACTGTTTCTATGTTATAAGACATGTTTAAAACTCCGGTTCACTCTCAATACCTTATCTATTTCTCTAACCATTTTGTTAAGTCGGTATTTTATTTCAAGTTTGAGTATTGAGCTCAAATTGGTTGAACCAACACCATTTTAGTTTCAGTGAATTAGTTGAACCAGTAACAATGGTGAAACGGATGTCAAAAGTTTTTCAAATGAATTAATTCTTCAAGCATCGTAAATGAGGAATTGTACCAGTGTCAGTCAAGGATAAGGATAAGGGCATTGTCGTCTTTTCATTCTGATTTAAAATATATTTAATAGTAAAAGTAACCAAAGAAGACTTATTGGTCCACCAAGCCATAAAGCACGACTAAATCGGGCAGAATGTTTTTCTACAGTCAGATGCGACCAACACGTGCTTGTAACTACGGCTTTTATGGTAATTCTCGCTTCTTTAAATACCCCTCTTGAGGGGTATATTTGTCTTTTATGTATTTTCTCTATATAAATAAGATTTATGGAGTCATTGTGAACTAATCACAAGACATCCATTTCTCCCTCTTCTCTCTTTTTTCTCTCTCTCTCTCATACTGTGGAACCCTAATTCTAACACTAATTCTATAATTCAACTAAAACAACATTTCTAACTTGAAAAATGCCATGATATATTTTGTTTTATTTTTTTTATTTTTGCCGATTTCTGCCGATTTTTACCAAATTTATCCCAATTTTCCCGACTTGACCCCTTGCTGATTTATTGCCGAATCCCGACTTTGTGACTATGGTCTCAACCATAGTTAAATCTTTTAAGAGGTAAGTTGGTTAATGAGTTTATTTGTATATCAGTCTTTGTAAGAAGCAAGTCTTTTTTTTTTATAAGTGTATACTTTATTAAGAGAAAAAACAAAAGGATACAAAGAGAGCCTAAGAGGTCGAAATGACCTACTAAAGGCAAAGATGCCTACATCAGCTCCAAAAACAAAGAAAAGAAGAATACCAAAAACTAAACTATGCCTCTATGACAAACCATATCCCAACAGAAGACAAAATCCTCGAAGAACAATCCAAGGAATTCTGGAAATGCATTGGACCAGAAGAACAACAGTCCCTTGATGTTATGAATAATATTCTCCACCGTAGCCTCCCTTCCTTCGAACACCTTAAGATTATGTTCCTTCCACAAACCCCAACAAATCGCGAAAGGAAGCATGTGCCATATAATATGCCATCTAGAAGAAAAAGTCGACGTAAACCAACTGGTAGTAAGTTGCATCAAGGAAAGAGGGAACACCCAAGCAATGCCAAACTCCGCCAGAAATGCTATCCGAACTGCTCTAGCCACATCACAATGTAGATAGAGATGATCGACCAATTCCCTATTGTGCTTGCACATCAAGCAGAAGTCTACAATAATGCTCTTTAAGCAATCAAATGGTTCACAGTTAATATTTTGTCCAAAGAAGCTAACCAGTAGAAGAAAGCAATTTTGGATGGCACCTTAGAACCCCACACAAAGAAAGCTGGGAATGTAACACCATAACGCGGAAGGACTTGTACAAGGATCAAACTGAAAATCTTCCGTCTCTCGACCATCTCCAAAGATGCCTATCCGACTCTAGGGAAAAAAGGTGACAATCCCGCAACGGAAGTAAAAGCCGGGACACTGCATCGATTTCCCGATCATTTAGCCATCTCCTGAAACCAAAATTCTACGGGTATTCTCTCTTTCCCATACCAAGCACTGCAAAATAACACACTTCTTGTCTGAGATGGAGTAAAGCTCGGGGAATTCTTCCATAAGAGAAGTATCACCACACCACCTATCCTTCCAAAACCTTACTTTATCCCCGATTCCCACCTTATGGGAGACCCCTTCGAAGAACTAACCTATAAGGAGAAAGAACGACTCTCCCATCCCAGTTGAAATCCATCACTCCATATTTGCCCATTATCACCTTTCTCCATAAACTTGTCAATTCCTCCCCAAATCTCCACAACCATTTTCCCAATAAGGCAACATTCATAATAGAAAGACACCAAATCTTGATCCTTAGATCGGCAAACGGATTTCCACTCCACCAAATGGAACTTTCCCACCCCACCTCTATTGAGCAATAAGAAATCCCTCATAATTTTCTCTAAGGCTCTTGCAAGCATAGAGAAAGGCGACATAAATTATAAGGGCAAATTGGATAAACGGTGCTTTAAAAGCACCAACTTGCCCCCCTTTAAATAGATACTTAGTCTTCCACAGAGCCAGCTTACTCCCAAACCTCTCCAAGACCGGGTCCCAAATTGCTATGGATTTGTAATTAGCCCCCAGAGGGAGACCAAGATACGAGGTAGGCAAACTACCCTCTCCACACCCCAAAATGTCAGCTAGCTCCCTCATATTGTTCACCTCGTCCACCCCATATATCATGCTCTTAGCCAAATTGACCCTTAAGCCCGTCACCGCCTCAAAGCAAACAAGAAGACCCCTCATGAACCGCAACTGAGTCAAGGACTGCCCAAGGAATACTAAAGTGTCATCCGCAAACTGAAAGTGGGAAATCGCATCTATTCCTGTGCCAACCTCGAACCCTTCAAGCTCCCCAATCTCCATTGCTCTAGTGATCGTAACGTCTCCTCAATCACAATGAATAGATATGGCGACAACGGGTCCCCTTGCCTCAGCCCCCTAAAACTGCGAAAGTAACCAGTCGAAGTCCCATTGACTAGAACAGAGAAAGGCCGAAGAGATACACATTCCAATCCACCTCCATTTCAGTCTGAAACCCATTCTCCCTAACATGTAGTCTCTGAATCTCCAGCTGACATGATCATAAGCTTTCTCCATGTCTATTTTACAAACAATCCCCAGGATCCCCGCCTTACTCCTGGAATCAATACACTCGTTGGCAAAGACTCCACCCAGAATCTGCCTACCTTTCACAATCACTCCTTGCATGGGCAAAATTATCGAGCCAACACCCTACTAAGCTTAGACGCGAACATCTTGGCCAGGATCTTATACACACACTCCCCACAAAACTAATGGGTCTAAACCCATAAATGTCCTCGACCCCCTATCTCTTAGGGATGAAGACGATGAAAGTACTATTGGACGAATAGTCCATATAGCCTTCCTCATGAAATTCGTGAACCACCTTCATCAACTTCTCCCCCACCATATCCCAACACTCCTTGAAAAAATCCAAAGTGAAACCGTCTATGCCCAGGGCTTTATCTCCAGTTGGCTCGGCAATGGAATTTTGAATCTCTTCTTCCAAGAAGGGTCTTTCCACCCAATCTGTCTTTTGGGCTTATACTATCAAACTTGAGGCCATCCAAAAGTGGTACAAATGATGTTGGCTCAGAATACAACCTAGAGTAGTAATCCACCACTCCCTTCCTGATGGTCTCCTCATCCTCCAAGATAGTTCCATTAATCTCGATGTGGGCTATATGATTGATTCCCTCTCCTATGAACATTGACCATCTTATGGAAGAATGTGTTGTTCTCCTGCTACGAGCCTCCATAGACAAAGGACGATCCTCCTCCCTATCAAGCAGAGATATATCACTAAGGATAACTGACCTATTCTAATCAATTCTCTAATTCCTTCCTATTCCACTGTTTTAACTTAATTTTAAGAGCTTTGAACTTCCTCCTAAAAACCTCCACTGCCTTGTGAAAGTGAACCTATTCCACCATTCTGCCACCTTGTCCTCGAAATTAGGACTCTGAAGCCACATATTCTCGCAACAAAACGGGATATGACGACATCGGATCCCCCTACATTCTAATAGAAGGGACACATGATCCAAAGCAGGTCTAGGGATTGCCACCTGAGACATCCTTGGATATTGATCCTCCCAACCGACGGAGACTAAGAATTTGTCTAGTCTACTAAGGGTGGATTCTCTTGGTTGTTGGACCAAGTAAACCTACCTCTCCCATGGGAAGGTCCATCAAATAGTTGCGATCAATGAACGCTCCGAATTCCCGCATACTGTTATTGGTCCTTATCCCTCTATTCTGCTCATACCAATGCCGAATGATGTGAAAATCCCATCCTAAACACCACACGAGGTCCCAAAATCCAACCACATCATCAAGTCCTGCTAAGAATTGATCCCTGTAACTCCTATCTAACGGCCCATATACCCCGGTCAGCACCCAATCAAACTGTCCTCCTACCCATTTACAAACAATTGACATCGAGATGCCCATACTAAAATATGTTTGACCTCCAAACAATTCCTATCCCATAAAATAACTATAATGCTAGATGTCCCAATGGTCGGAAGGTCGTGCCACCCGACATCTCTGTAACCGCACACTTCTTTGATAATAGAATCATCCATATGTCTAATTTCGTTTCCTGAAGAATGACCGCCTTCACCCCCCCATCTTCCGATGAAACTCTTAACCACAACTCTTCTCTCCTTACTCCCCGAACCTCTCACATTCTAGGACATAATCTTTGTCGCCATTAACAACCGCTCAACTTCCTCCCTTTCCTTCTACCCCCACTATCCTCATCCAGTTTGGAGTTAAAGTAACACGCCAACCTTCGGAGTTCATGAGATAACCTGGCTGGCTTCTCCTTTGAGTTAGGGCTGATACACAAAGCAACTTGACTTTCCCTTCCTACCAGGCTAGTCTCCTCCTCCACTATCGACAATCTATTTCTGACGCCTAGAGAAGCCTGCTCCTAAAATCCAGATAAGCACCCCTCATGCGCTTGTTTATATGCCCCTTCAATCACCTCTCCCCATGCCTCCATAATTCCCGTACAGCACTGTTGATTCATCACCAGATTAATAATCGACTTAAGAAGATGTAAGACATCAGCCTCATGCCCATTGCAAGTAATGCCTAACATCTCATAAATCCCCATAATGTTGGCCATCAACCAATCTATGGTATTTGCTTTCAGTGCCCATGTAATCTCTGGAGCAACATGTTTCAAATTTTCAATACTAAAGGCATCTCCCTCACTGCTTCCCCATCTGCCTTGGCTTGATGACTACGAAAACCATCTCCCATGTTCTCATACCCAAAAGATGTTGCCTTATCCAAAGCCTGGTTTAAAGAACTGTTGATCAACAATTGCCTAGGGTTCTAATCTCTCAAGTCTGAACTGGAAGCGCTGCACTATACAAACCCAATCTGCCCACTACGGATTCGGTATGTCACCCCTTCCTCTTACTAAGTGCATCGAATGTCTATCGAAGCCTCAGAGTTGCCCCGAATGCCTGACAAACCCTCGATCAACTTGTCAACCCTGACTGATCCAATCCTGTCGGTGCAATTGAACCTTGAATGAAGGTCTCCGTCCCCCTGAGAGGATGCAAAGGTGCAGGAGATCCCAACTACCGACAGAGCCAATTAAAAGGAAGGGGGAGAAGATGGGAGTTCAAAGGGATCAAAACCCTTACCTTTTCGCAGACGCTCCATAGCTTCCTCTGATATGAGCATCTCCGTCGACCGATGAGGGTGGTGGTGTTCTTCGTCCCGACTCCTAGTTTGGATATAAGAGTTACTTGGGTTAAAAGGACTTGGGCTTAATAACCCTAAGCCCAAAGATCTGGGGATTTCAAAAGCTTCACAAGCCCTAAGCCCAACTTTTCGGCCCAACCCTCATGAATATGGTTTACCCAAATCGCTCACCATTCACAACCTAATCAGATCGGGACCCAACAAATGATGACCCACTCCATTTGGGGCTGTGATCCAGGTTAGGTCTATACGGTGCTTCGAGGACCCTGGATCTGATTCCATGACTACCCCTAGGACGGGTAGAATCATCTGGGCGTCCCCACATGTCGACGGCGAATAGACCTCCTCCCGACCATTACTAGCCTCAACGTGAAACGACGTAGGGTCTAAAGAAACTTCCCCACATACCCTACCTCTTTGACTACCGCCTCCACGTACTCCACAAAAAGCTTGGCTGGAATCTTCGGCGAGGTCCACCAAGGGCTGGGATAGCAACACGCGTCTCCCTCTTCTGCGTACCGTATTCCACTGTACTTCGTCCATACCTTCTTCTCTAACGGAGCTACATGGTCTGACCCACCATCGCTGACCTCCAACTTCGGCAGACCTACTACGCCCAGGGGGGATTAAAAGGGATCTTGGAAATTGAAACATCTATCGATGCCGACGTCGGGACCATAGACGCCAACGACGCTGAAGAAGACTCCGTCGGCTCCTATTCCTTACCAAATGACAAGAGGAGCTTGTAACCATTTTGGCAGAAGTTGTTTCCTCCACCGCCCAGCACCGCCTGAAAGGAGCAACCCCTGTCGACAACTTCCACAACCCTAGGGATCCCAACTTCCCTTCCGCCTACCAGCAATCTAGCCTCCTTAAAATCATCGCCTGATAATGATATGATATCGATGTCTAGTAGACCCCCTGCGAACTTGCCAATACATTCGAATATGTTCTCATTCCATAGGTGAAAACGCCATCCCATCACTCAGATCTAGACCGGTGCAGTTCCACCTCTGACCTCCACCGCATTTATCGCAGGCCATCAACATCTCAGAAATAGCACCGAACGATCAACCTTGAAAGACCCCACCCCATTTAAAAATTAAAAGATATACTAGTCATCCACAAAGAAAAACCCCCGCTTGCTACCACGTGGGATCAACTTGATAGGATATGGAAGCCCAACGAGCTCAAAAATGGCGACCCCGACATCTTCCCATGGAGTATCAACCTCCTCCAATTCACAAACCATTGCTCTGCTCCATTGACCAAAAAACCCAACCTTTGATCCGGAGTATTTTGAGACAATCTTCATATCTCCGTTCACTGTAACAACCTCCCCTAACACCCGCAGACAGAAAGATGGTGTCACCAATTCAAGCATCGCAGACTTCAGAGAATGCTTTTTCCTCAGATATGCACCGATCAAAGTAGCAATTGACCCCGAACCCTTGCTTTGAATGCCCTCCGGGATGAACAACAATACGTTACGTTTGTTGGCAAAGAACTCCATAGGTCGCAGGAACCTCCCTTGAGCATTAGTCTTCACATCTGCCACATACATGCTCCCCTAGAAAGTGAACTTCCTCCGGAAGACCTCCTTAGATGTCGAATGTACATCTGAGAAAACTCAACTACTCCATTCCAACACCTCCGTCGGCATAATCATCTCCACAGTCCTCCTCCAATTTAATTCCCTTAAGCACAGTACCAAATGATTCCAACGCCGCACCTCGCAAATGGCAAATCTCTTTGCTTCCACCCGGACCTCCATGGCAAACCTCACTTCTCTTCATTCTTGTTGTAAATCTATCATTTAAGAGAGATTTTAGATTGAGAGGATTCTCAATTATACTCATGGGAGGATTCCCGTTAGATTGAGTGGATTCTCAATCGGCATTGTGTTCGGGTTGATACCCGAATGATCTAGTGGATCCTTGTGTTGCGTGATTGTGGTCTTTATTATTCACATATTGCTTATCTTGCTTGTGTGGTTGAATGCATGTCTCTTATAAGCTTTGTATGGTTATTAAGTGATTGGGATCTGAGTATATTATAGGCAAATAATTTTAAATAGTCCATTTTTAAAATTTGTTAACCAATTTTAAGGGTCACTTCCCCATTCATATTTTCATAGAGTCCATTAAAACACACATCTCCTAAATTTGCGTTCTTCATTGTGTAATTAGCATGTGACAAATTGAAAAGCTTCATCACTAAAGTTTTTCTTCATTTATAAAACAGATAATTCACTTTATCCCTTAATGCAGGTTTATTTTGTAAGCTTGGGCTTTGACAGATGTCTTAGGCTCAAAATGAGCATTGTTTATTGAAATTTGAAACAAGACTTTTATTTCTGTTAAAGTTCTACTAGCATTTTGGTTCAATGTCCATATTAGAAAAAATGTAAAGTAAAAAAGCAACAAAATATGCGACCAATTTAATTATTGTAACAGAAAATAAAAGTGTTCACATTATAAAAATGCAGTTTTAGGTTAGTAGTGTTTGTACCTCGTAGTCAATCAGTTGTATAATGTTGTTCTTACCCTTCAGCTTGTTTAAGTACTCAATCTCCTGACAAAACCCAAAAGCAGTAGAGTAATCACGACCTTTAAGCTTGATCTTTTTAAGAGCATAGATAGTACAGTCTGATGATATGACCTTGTGAACCTCACTGCTTCCTCCACTGCCTATCTTCCCAAGCTTTTGGTAGAGCTTTCGGTTAACTTTAAAGAATAAATCTTGATCAAAACTTTTCTTACGAGGTGCTGATGCTCCTTTGCCACTTACAACCTTTTCTGGTTTATCAGTTTTAGAAGGCTCCAGTTTCACATTTGAGGATGATTTTTTCCTCAGAGGAGCCTGAGATTGTACGTCGGTAACATCAGCTGGAAACCCTTTTGCTTCAGTTGACTTTTCTTCAAAATGACCCAGACCCTTAGCATGGTCGGCAAATCCATCTCCCAACCCATCACTCTCCTTCAATGCGCAGCCTTCTTGCCCCACTGACAGGTGATCTCTAACTTCCATTGGTGTCTCTAGAACAGATCCAGACACTTGGGTTGGAGCGGCTGTCTGGTCAGCTAATATTCCACTGGCACTGTGGAATGTGGGACACGATGGCTGCACTATATCTCCTTGAGTTATAAGACCACGGTTCACATTAATCTCTTCCAAAGGTTCTGTTTCCATGTGAGAACCACTATATTGACATGAACGAGAGCTATAGGTCGTAGAATTCAGCATGGGAGCAGATCTTGAATGGACTGACGTTGTAGTCGCACATGATGAACCCGCAACCAAAGATTGAGTCATGGGATGGCTTCCGTCCTTCCCAAGAAACTCCATGAATTGGTGCTGCTGATCCTGCACCAGCATACTTCTCTTCGCCATCAAGGAAGATATCCCACCATCTGACCTCAAACTGATGTCAGACATTTCTACGTGCTGAAAGTCCCGCTGCTTCAGATAGTGATCATTAACAGTTGCAATGTCAACCTGACTGCTCACATCCCATTCCATCTCTGTCAATGCAAGAGAACTCATATGAGACGACAAATTGTCCATACTAGTGGCCATTCGTTCATCGGCCCCTGCATAAACAGAACAATAGAAAGAGATGGAAAAATATATCGCAGCCAAAGCTGCTTACCGAAATATTTCTTTTAGTAATGCCAGAACAGCTACTTACTTTGGGAATTCGAGTTTCCTCCCAAAGAAAACTGAACCTTCTTCTGACCATCGATGGCTGAGATGTGTTGAGGTGCAACATGTGATGACAAAATTACATCATTGTCTTCACGATCATGTCTAGGATTAGTTTCATCTCTCTGCACACCAAAGGCGGTCATGTTATTGTCGTAGGTTTTTGTTATAGTCTCAATAATGGAAGGCGGAGAAATTGACGAATCGTCTGGAACTTCAGAAACAATTACGTCGCTCTTCCTCTGCTCAATCAACTCTTGTGCGGTGTTATCCGGTCTTGACACCACATCTTGTGATTTCTCGGTGTCATCATCAAAAGCAGAGGTTTCGGATGGTTCTCTTCGGGGAACCAAAATACGTCTTGGCTGAATACGACTGGGCTGCATTGTACCTGGAAATTTCCCGTAGCAAACAGAACGAGAAAGAGAAAACCCTAATTTTGAGATTATATTTTGCAAAAAAAAACCTAATTTGGCAAACCCCAAATCTATGAAAGAAAAAAAATACAAACCCTAGAGAGAAAGAGAGTTACCGAGAGGTCTGTGACGCTTGAAAGCGGCTTGAACATGCCGGAGGAAATCCGGAGGTGAAGACGAAGAGGTGAAGGGGCGAGAGGAGTGTGCCTCGTCCTTGGTTGATAAAGGTGGGGCCGGAAGGTTAGCCTCCCTCTCCATGGTCAGATCTCAACGGCATTTCGGACCCCTGAAGAGGAAACAAAGTGGAAAAGGATTCAGATGGGGAAATCTAGAGTTTGTTCCATGAGGAGTTCCCAACTGAGCTGATTTTGCTGGTTTTCTTTGGAGGGGATTTTGCTGATTCGTAAAGAAAAATGGCATCTACCGTTCGAGTGAGAACTGAGAAGCCATAAGACCCAAGTTCGAACTTGAACGACTACTTGCCGCCCATTGCTATTTTAAACTAAGTCGTACGAAAGAATTGTGCCGTTAAATTCTGGACCATTGGATCGTCCACATGGCAAGTAAAAACTATTATTTTAAAATTACAATTCTACCCTCTTATTCTCTTTCTTTCCCCTCTGATCAGCCTAATTTAGAACCTTTGGATCATGGCACCCAAATAACGCTCAATAATGCTCAAATTCCTACCGTTAAAATAAACCAATGAAAATAACTTCAATTGAATCGCTTAGAAATCACTAATCAGGCTGATTTTTGGTTTAGATGTCCACCGAGGGACTGACCAAACATCCATTCGCTCATCATCCACTAAGAGTGTGCCACGTGTCTCGTATTTTGCGTTGTGACAAAAGCATCTGTGACAGTGCTATGACAAGTTTTACTCAAAAACCACTAATTTCCAATACCATACGCATAAAACCTTCTTCAGACTCGACAAAACCACATTGGAAAATCAATATTCCCTATCTTTAACCAAAGCTCTCCCAACATGACCAATCAGCTAGAGGCTCAAAATCAGACCCCAAACTCACCGGTTAAAATCCTGCCACCATGCATCATCGGTGGTTGCTGTCACGCCCAAAGTTGGGATTCGAAACCTGACCCGCTATCCATGGGTCATTGAACCATTATTTGTAGCTCAACCCAAGGTCAAGGCATGAGTGGGTCAAACATATCTAACTCATCAACCAAATTCAATTTAAATGAATGAACAATACATGTATTATTTGTAAAAGTCAACCCTAGGTCAATTTTAGTCAATCTTTAATTAATAGGATCATTGTTGCCAAAAATAAGGATTTAAGCAAAGATCAAGTTCGAATTTCTGCACATAAAAAACTAGAATAGCCTGACTTTAAAAATTATAGCTGATTTGTTACAAATCGAAAATGGGCGATTCATAAGGCTGTGGAAACCTAACACATTAAAGTTTAGGATAAGCTTTGTTGAGATGAGTGAAGTCAATACAAACTCTCACTTTCACATTCTTCTTGGTAGTGCAACTATGTTTGTTAACCACTAGGTATCACTTACTTCTCGAATAAACCCTGCCACCAGTAATTTATCGATTTCATGCTAGATGATTCTTTGTTTCTCGAGAGCAATTCTTTGCAGCTTTTGTTTTACAAGTGAATATTTTCTATCTACTTTCAACTTGTGACAAGAAATGTCTGAAGGAATACCTGGCATATCGCTAAATGACCATGCAAATATATCTTTGTTTGATCTAAGGAATTTGACAAGATCTTCTCTTTTTGTTGTAGTCAATTTTGATCTGATAAAGGTTGTTCTCAATTCTTCTTCCTTCCCTAAGTTAATTTCTTCTGTTGGTTCTACTGTGGGGACCTCTCAACTAGGCGACGTCTGCTCTTCATCTTCTTGGAGGTACTCTGGTTGCTATGTGTCAGCAACAATTGTTGTATGACCATCCTCCCGAGAATTGTTTTCAAGACCAATACAACTCTTTGGCCTGATGGCAGTTGCATAGCATCTTTTGGAAATGGCTTGATCTCCTTTGAGATTCATAATCCCATGGCCAGTCAGGAAACAAAGCAGTTGAAGATATGTCGAGGGGATCGCTTTAATTTCATGTATCCATCCCCATCCTAATATTGCGTTGTATGGCAATGGGGTGCCGACGACCATGAACTCTATCATAGATGTCATCAGTCCAGTCTTAACCTAAGAGAATATACTGTTGATCGTTAAATCTGATCAATGGAGCATATGTTCTCTCGAGATCTAACAATTGGGGCCCCATCTTCTTGTAAGCTTTAGCGAACAAGATATCTCAGTCGAGCTATCGGAATCTACTAAGATTCAGCGTACGCCATAATTTCCATGAGCACATCTGCATGGGAATGATCTACACCTTCTAAATCCTTGTCAGAAAAGAAAATCTCAACTTCCGAACTGTTCATATCTACTGAATCTGTGAACTTTGAACCAGTAGATAGATGTAAGACTTCCTTCATATGGTTGATCTTCCGTATTTTGATTCTCTCTTGCTTCTCGGTCTCACCCTGAGAAATCTAACGGCCTCCACCATGATGACATTGATGATCATTCCACGTTCTTGATGTGGAGCACGATTATTATTTGGTGGGATTTTGTCCTCCTTTGTTGCTCCACCGTCTGTGCAAGCAATATATTGTTGCAGATAGCCTTGATTGATCAGATCCTCCAACTCGTAAGAGCCTAGCCTTTATCTATAATGTGCCTACTTCTTGGTGAGAGGAACAATATTTTGATTGATCTCTCCCTCCTTGACGTCGGGTTTCATCTGTTTTGGCCACTGAAGATATCTCTCATCCTTTATCTGAACAAAGAGCTGACCGTGAGATACGGTTAGTGGGGTAAAAATCATCTTCTCTCGCCGAGGATATTATTCTGACTCGATGTCCTGCATTGATTTTCGCTTCCCTATTTGTGATCCGCCATCATCTGTTGATTTTTTCACATCGTGGACAGTTACATCTACTCTATGGTTGTGTTGTATTATGCCTCCTCGAGTTTTGAATATTTCTCGACTCTCTTGAATGGAGCCTCCATATTGACTAGCATATTTTTGGTTAATGGCCTGAAAATCCTGAAGTGACTAGAAGAGCTTTTCAGAATGTTGTGACTGCATGTTTCGTCACAATCTTCCATGGTGGACATCGTCGCTCAAAATCTTTTGATGAAATCTCTTAAGATTGTCTTTCTGTCCGCTGCGTAGATTGAACAACACGTCAACATCATTTTGATCCAATCTGTTGCATGAATATTGAATGACGAATCAAGTGCTCAGTTCAGTAAATTTTGGTTTAGAACGGGGAGGTAACTAGTTAAACAGACACTAGCATCGTCACTAAGTGTAGACGGGAACATCCGACATAATAGCCCATCGTCAAATTCCCATATTGCCATCGTTTTTCTGAAACGATGCACATTCTTGTGAGGACTCGTGTGTCTATGGCCATCATTTTGTCTGCTAGAGTTTCCTTCTTTCCCAGTAATTTTACAACTAGATCAGTGATCTGCCTTCTTGTCCTTGGTTGAAATTGTTCGAGCTTCTCTGATAAAATGACTTAGTACGAGGTTGTTTAACGACTTTCGAGATGAATGAATCCCTGCGTTTATACCTCAGATTCCTAATATCTGATTCCACTGAATTAGAATCATTAAGCACTCCTTTTTCGATTTTCGCTAACATTCTCTTAGACATGATCTTCGGCAGACTATTTTTCTAAACGGCATTTTAGTCATCAGTTCTCCTCCTACAGCTGAATGATCATTTGTTGTTGAGTTTCACATTCTTTGACCCTTCTCTTTTCCGTTAAAGTATCTCTGAAATCATTAGGAAGATCTCAGACCCTGTCACTTTGGAGATTCTTGCGCCTAATATTTACCATATCTTCTTCGTTGGTCAGTTCCTCTTTGATGTAAGAAGCAAACCATTGCTTCCTACAGACGACGCCGAAAAATGTGGGGAAAAATATTGGATCAATCCCACACAATCTTTGAGGAAACGTCTGACTCTAATCTCGATGTAGATTTGGTGATTTGATTGAATCTTGAGCTTCTGATTTGATCTTCCTTTTTTTTGCAGATGATAGATAGACTTCTTCAATGATGGTGGTGGTGTACCTACCAAAAATACTCTGACGATCTAGTCATTTTGCGTTTGAAAGATCGACAAATAGATCACTTGAGTGAAGGAAAAGGAAAAACTCTCAAGTCAAGACCTTATTTTATTAGGTAGATCGATAGAAGATGAGTACAATCTCAGATCATCGATCCCCTTTTCTTTCTGTCCTTGCCCACATATATATATTCTGCTCCTCTATCTCGCTTCTCATTGGTTGAATTTGTTGGTAAATCCTGTTTGACACCATTTTTCCTTTCAGATAGATCTTGGATCTCTCCCCCCATTGTAGATCTCAACTGCTTGGATACGGCGGAGATTTGTTTAGAGGATAATGAAGGTTTTAATCAATGGCTAGATCTCCTGCTAGGCGTCATGTTTATGTGGTACGTAATATCATACCGAGAAGTCAATGCAGTGAGGCTTTTCCTAACCGGCTATTAACAAGTAGATGATGAAGCTGGTCTTTCACGTTTCCTCTGTTACTTGTCGAGAGGGTTTGTATGCCCGTATGTTGACAAGTCAATGCCGGGAAGCTTTATCTACTCGTCTGCCGATAAGTAGATGATAAAGCTAGCCTTCCATCTTACCTCTGTTACTTGTCGGAAATGTTTGTATGCATGTATGCCGACAAGTAGATGATGAAGCTAGCCTTACATGTTTTCTCTGTAACTTGTTGGGAAGGTTTGTATGCTCGTATGTCGACAAGTCAATGTCGGGTAGCTTTGCCTACCCATTTGCCAACAAGTAGATGATGAAGCTGGTTTTCTTTGGTTCATCTGTTACTTGCAAGGAAGGTTTGTATGCCCGTATGCCGATAAGTCAATACCGGGAGGCTTTGCCTAACCGTCTACTAACAAGTAGCCGATGAAGCTAGCCTTCCATGTTTCCTCTGTTACTCGTCAGAAAGGTTTGTATGGCCGTATGCTAACAAGTCAATGCCTGGAAACTTTGCCTACCTATCTAACAACAAGTAGATGATGAAGCTGGCCTTCCATGTTTTCGTTGTTACTTGTTGGGAAGGTTTATATACCCATCTGCCGACAAGTAGATGATGAAGCTGATCTTCACTGGTTCCTCTATTACTAGCTGGGAAATTCGATTTTATCTATCGTTCGTTTGCCAGTTGTCAGTATCTATCTGCTAACAGATGAATGCTGATGTTCGGGTTTTATCTGATCTAACACACAACTCGAAGTGCCACTTGTCAATCATTAGTTCTCCATGTGTCAGTATTTATTTTATTTGAAAAATATGGTACCCATACTACTCAACTTTAAAAGAATGTGATATACACCACTTTGTATCTTCCTTCCACAATGGGTAGAAGTGAAGGACTCTTCTATTTAAGTTGTAGCCGTCCCCCTCCCTTGTATGTAGTTGTAACCATTCTCATCATTTAGACGGTACAAAGGGTTTGGGGTAGTGATTCTTCATGTGCTTGCGTTAAGTTTCAATCTTGTAGTGTTTAAAGCTTGGAATGTTCTGTTAACATTCTGTGGCCCATCCGTGGCCATAAGAAGCCCATCATGTGACCCATTGGTTTTGGTTTCCTAAAAGGCTTGGATTCTATATTAAGAGTTTTCTAATCATAAACCACCACAATTAGCAATGTGAAATACTTTCTATATAAGTAGAATTCTTGATGGCCTAGAATCCCAATCATACTATACTTTGGATTCTAGGTTCCATCTCTTTATCTATATAAGAAACATGAACCATTCCCATAAACTAAGGTTTTTTATCATGCTTGGAAAGAGATTAAAGAGAGAAGAACTGAGTCCTCCCTAGAACTTCATCATCGTTTACAAGTGGTTGAACAACAATGGTTCAAACGCCAAGCAAAGTTATTGCACCAATGGAGAAAGGTACACAGTTCATCTTCCTTTCTTTTCATTATTTGAGAACCTCGAAAATCATGGTAATCACGATCCTAAGTCATAGCTCGATGTTTAATCGACAATAGACATCATCGAGATAGAGAATACAACATGTGGTATCAAAGCAAGGTTCAGATTTTCATGATTTTTGGGTCTCAAAATCATGTTTGAAAGTTGCAAAACATGATTTTTGTCTCTTCTTTGGCCACTGTTTTCCAGTCACCGGTCACCGGAGTTGCTTCCAGTCCATTGTCGGCCATGAGGTAACTCCATTGGTGTTGGTGTCCAGGCAAACAAAGGTCATGGGAGTGTGGGGCCATCGATCAAAGTTGGCCCCATGCAAATCTAGTTTGCTGATTTCTTGATAGAAAAGTATGGTTTTTCCACAACTTTGGACACCGTTTTTCAGTCATCAGATTGTCACCAATTGTTGGGGCTACTACTAGTCCATTGTAGGCCATGAGGTGACTCCATTGGTGTTGGTGTCTCGACAAACGGAGGTTGTTGGACTGTGGGACCGTTATTCAAAGTTGGGATGTTTTGTGTTATTGGAAAGAAATTTTTTCCAGATCTGCTTGTACGTGGAGGGGGTTATTTGGGTTATGATTTGGTGGTTTAAGGGACATGTAGTTTGGTGCACCCCCCCTGCCCCACCAAAACATAGTATATAAATTTATATTATATATATTGTTTTGGGACTGTGATTGAGCATATCATGGCCCAAATCCAATGGGCCCTTCATGTACTTTTAGAGCCCGTTTTGATATGGGCCAATATGTCAATAATAAGCCCAAGACCCAATTCGGACTTAAATGGGCCCATATAGAGCCAAACTTGTTTTGGCCATTCCAGACTCATTTAAGGCCATTTTTGACCCACAAAGGCTCGTTTTCTTCTTCTCGAGCCCCACGCTTTGGGATTATTTTAGTATTATTTGGATCAATCAAATCATCATGAATGTCTTTATTTTATTTTCTATCTTATGTATGTTAATCAACTAATGTGAATATCCGCTTATAATTATTATGTTTAAATCATGATTGTCGACTATCATTAATTCAGATCGACATACATAAAGTGGATTAGTTTGGTAGTTACTAAAGTAGCCCAACTAGAAATTTTTTATGTATATTTGAATGTATAATCTATTTTTAATACAAATGTCAATGTATTAGATAAATGATGTTGAAATAGCAAATTTTTTTTAGAAAGTCATAGATTTACCCAAAGGTGAATGGATGATTAAATAATCAAAAATTGGAATAGAATAATTGATATACATCCTTAATTTGGACTGGCTTTGAATGTCCAAAGGCAACAAGCCTACTGGATTGCGAATGTCGTTATCAATTAGTTTTATTTGGTGATTGGCATATCATGTGATTGAACATTTGTATATTACAACATCGACCCAAAGGAAGAGGTGGTGATAGTACTACTTGTTCATCATCAGAATAAATATGAAATGAATGTTTGTAATTTGATTAGTGAGTTTTTAATCCTATTTTAGAACATGTTCCTGCTTCGCTTCATGCACATGCTTCGTCTGTTTTGATCCTTGACAGATCAAACTTTTCGAATTGGAATGAGCAGGTCCAATTCACCTTAGGTGTTCTAAATCTAGACTTGGCTCTTCAGATTGAAAAGCCTGTAGCACTGACTATTACAAGTACTGTAGAAGACAAAACCACAATGAAACAGTGGGAGTGATCGAACAGACTTAACTTGATGAGCATGACTGTGACGAATAATATCAAGTCGTCACTTCCGAAAACTGACAATGCATTGACCTACCTGAAAAATGTGGGAGAGCATGAAACAAGGTTTTTTTGGTCGTTGGACGAAAAGCCTTGGCTCAACACATTTTTTTATGATCCGGTTCACTTAAAAATCTATAAAAATGAAAACTTGTACAGTGGCATGTTAGATGTCGAATCCGCACTCGGGTTAGAGAAGTAACATTAAAGAAGCAAGCAAGGAAAAGTGGAAATATGAGAATGGTGGAAAATAATTTTTAAAATATTTTTTTTATAGGAGAAGAATTACCTACAACATTAATAAAAGAAAATAAATATGTAATAACAGAAAATAAAATGCCAAAGTAAACTTCAGTTATTAAAAAAAGCTGTAACTTACAATGCTTGAATTAAAAATGCTTAAACAAATAAAGTAAATAAAAACTTAACTAGAAAGCAATAAAAGAAGAGATTAGAAAGAGAAAGAGATAGAGAAGGGGAAGAGGAGAGCAAACCATTCCTTTTGAACCTGTATTGAGAAGAAGATGATGGAGCCATTCGATGGAGTAGGGAAGGCAGAGACGCCGATTTTTTATTTTTATTTTATCTTTTTTTTTTCTTTTGTGCTAGGGGAGAAAGTAAGAAAGAGATGGGAATTAGAGAGGGGAACCTCAGGAGAATGAGCCATGAGTGGTCTTTTATAGGGAGAGAGTGCCATTCGTGGGTTAATGCCCATCCATCTATTTTTAGAAATATTTTTATTCAAAAAATTATCTTTGTAATTTTAAGATTACCTTTTATTACTTTTTGAAAAGTTTCTTTAGAGACAAAATTTCTTTTTTGTAAGAAATTTTTTTTCTTCAAAGTTTTGGACTTTTCTTGTAAAGAAAATATTTTTAACATGTTTCAAGTTTGTGAATTTCCAAAACCACATGTCAACTCTCTTATGTAAAAGTAAACATTCTTTTTATTAAACAAAATTTCTTTTAAAAATCAAAATCAATTATATCTTTCCAAAATCTTTTTAAATCCGAAAGAAAATCTTTATATTTTGAAAAATCAACATTTTTAATGTATTTGTGATCTAGACCATCCATTTTGGTGGGCCCTTGATGGATACACCACCCATGCATGCTAAAATCACATTCTCTTGGACAATTGTTTATCTTGTAGATCGTGTGGTGATCGCATGATGAATGGATGTGATGATGAAAATTTAGTGGTTGATCGGATAGATGAGCGAGTGGTAAAGATGTTGGTGAGCGATGGGTGGTGATGATTGGCTAAGGATTCTAGATGGAGGGAATGGAGAGTGATAATTGGTGGTGATGATTGTCTAAGGATTCTAGATGGAGGGAATGGAAAGTGATAATTGATCAAAGTATTTGATAATACTGGCCGTAGGATAGAATGATGGTGAGAGAAGAGAGAAAATAAGATAATTAGGAGAAAAATGCAAGCAGAGGGTCTTGAACCCTGGTCTTTGACTTGGTCTTCTGCAAGCTTTTCCAACTAAGCAAGCCTTTGTCTCGTGTTAGTTGATTAAGCTTTAATCTTCTTAGTCTCTTCTCGGGGCGCTTGGCTCTCATTCTCTCTTGATCTTCTCTCAAGCTTTTCCAACTTTCTGGCTCTCCCAGCATTTGGCATGTATCTTCTTATCCTTAGCCTGTTGGCTCTTGAGCTTTGGTCCTAGACTCTGGCAATCAGTTATGGGCTCGCATTCTATCAAAATCGTCCGATTGGTGTCGCTACGATAGAAAAAGTACTTAATAAGACTTAATCAAAACAACTTTACATCTTGACTTCTCGAAATGTGTTTAATTCATGCGAATAGTCAATTTCGTCTAAAGAATGTGTTCTACGCAATGGAAAAAACTCTTACGTTGAAAAGTTGACGAAAAGAAAAGTTTTCAGTAGGAGAATGTGATACCGCAAAAAGGATAGTGGCTTAAAATAAGTATTTTTGAGTGAATATCACAACCTCCAACCAGCATATTGCCAATCCTTGACAATTAGTGAGAGATAAGTGAGCTCAGAAGGGCTTGACACATGCTGGAAACTTATTTGCATTATTCAGGAAAGCTCCGTTTTGTCAGATTATTTCAAGGATGTCAGAAATCATTTACAATTTAGAGCTTAGTTAGTAAAATGTAATCCGTCTACAAATGGACGTTTGGACCAAAGATTACTAAGACTCGGCATGTGTGTATATTCAACATCATCCTTATCTGGCAGCAAAGACACTCCGATCACTTTAGAAACTATATGCCTTGACATCAATTCTCACTGGTATACCACTCAGAAGTAAATCATTTAGAAATGGTTTTGTTCTCTTCTCTCAAGTTATATGTGAGGAGATATATTGATATAAAAGGCAAACATCCCGCATATATTTTTATTGAAGGAAGAACATTTTTAGAGGATTTTTGAAGATCTCATGATTGGAATGTCATGTCACTTAGGAGCATCGGATCAAACTCTATAGTTTCTCTTTTCTCCATTCTTCATATTCTGTGATGGTGCTAACCTAGAATTAAATAGGACTTGCTTAGGTTGTATTGAGGCTTAAGACAGTTTTAGAAAATAAGGACATTTGAGGTTCAACAATTCTGAGAGGATATCTCACTATTCTTTGCAATTTTTCTCGATGGTGGTGACACATTTCCTTGACTTTCATTTTTTTTCTTTTTTTCAACTTTTTTGACTTTTTGATATTGTTCTATCAGCCTTCTTTTCCATTTCTTTTTCTTTCTTTCTTTTCTTTCTTTCTTTCTTTTTCTGCTCGTGTTTCCTTTCAGCTTGATCCATTTGTTTTTCTTTTCTTTTCTTGATTTATCTTTTTTTCATCGTGTGATCATACCAATAACTCTTTTATCCCTCTCAAAAGTAGGTGTTTGAGTTGTGCTCATTTTGGGGATTGGATTTTTGATTGATGGGTTAACAAGAAAATATTTTCATCATAAGGCTCAAATAGGATTTCTAACATTGTAGATGTTAGGTAAGCTAAAAAGGTCTATTTGGTTAGAAAGATGGCCTACATCATTTTCTAAGGTTTGCACTTTCATCTGTGATGTCTTGGATGGATATAAAAAATATTCTTTTTGTAATAATTCGACTTTGACTTCGCTCCAAGTTCTATGACCAAAGCAAGGATTAATAAGATCTTACGATGAAGTAATTGGGACTTGAAGAATGATGAGTCATCCTGTGACTCGGAATTAGTTTATAATCCTCAGAAATAAAGAAAAGCTCAAAAGCTTACTGGTTAGGTCTCCACAATTGTTCTTCTTGGATCTCTAGATAGTCTAAACTTTGGATAATTCTGTTGTTGATCTGTGAAATTTTTTGCTGAATTTGAGTTTTCTAAAAGTCACGTTCCACTGCAGTACTGTTTGTCTTTCAAACTGAACTAAGAGCTAACAAGTGATTTTTCAAATCATAATCGACATCCTTTTCAATAAATAGACTTAACTGTAGTTTTCCGCAAATCAATCAGGGCATTTTCAAAAATCACATGAAATCACACCCAAAACACAAGGTTTTTTTTTTTTTTTTAATATATAAAAGGAAAACATGAGTTCGATAAATACCTACCCCCTACCAAAATACAGCACCGTCCTTAGTGATCATGACCGGGACATAAAATGTTGAAAGATCAGTTATTCATGATGCAAGGGTATATGAAGGGTTTTACCAATGCGGCATAAGATATCGCTTGATTTTCTCAAATGATTGTACCTATACCTGCATGTCCATAGATATAGTAGTAATAAATGCATGCGACTCATGTAATTCTAGGAATACTAGAATTGCCTTTCCAAGAGTGCTAAGTTTTACGTCTTCAGCCAGACATAACAAGGGTACATTAAGTACCCCCAACCAGGTTGAAACACATGGAGATTGACTGAATCATCAGTCTTCCCTTCTCCTCATGTGGAGCTGAAACATCTAACCTATCCCTCTTCTGGGTATAGAAGTATAGGTAGGTACTTTCTCAATGTAGACTGAGAGAGTTAGAGTAAGTTCTCTAACCATGGTTAACAGAGCCGTAAAAGCATTGAGTTTAGCGGGGATGGATCAAAGTTTCTCAGTAAGAACTAAGAGGATAGCAATAGTGGTTTCTCTGACCATGGTTAGCAGAGTCACAAACTCATTGAGTTTAGCGGGAATGTATCTTAATGGAGCAGACTCCAGCAGATCAGTAAATCCAGATTTGACTAACTCCGATTTGAAGTCAGGCCCAAAGTGTTCTTGACACTTCTCTTATTTTTCCTCGGGAGAGTCCAGAATTAGACTCTCAACGGCACACAATTTTTTGTTGATATCGACGTTAGTTGGCTATTGAAAAATATTAACCTCTTCCTCGAGGTTTCTTAATGCTGTTGACATATCTGCGTCCTTACACCCGATGTGTACATCTGCGGTGGTGAAGAACGGGTGGTCCAGGACAACTGGGATTCTACCCTCTAGACACGGCTCAGTGTCAGGAATGTCTGCCCCAAGTGCAGAGGTAGAAGCATCAGATGTAGCTTTGGAGGTAGGTTCATCTGAGGTAGGTTCAAGATTTGGTGCTTTTAAGGGCACCGAAGATGGAGACACTAGCTCGTCAATATTCTGGCCAGATCTAGTGGTGGTAACAACTTCTATTTCTTTCTGAAAATTCTAGTTCGGGTTCATTATATGCGAATCCTCTTCAAAGATTATGGTAATGGCATTTCCTTCTGAATAGGCTATAGGTTGGTTAGGGAAGTTGACTTTCTTTCTCTCATATTCTAACAGACCTAGACGGTATTCCAATCTCTCCATGGATTGTTGTTGTTGGAAGATAAATTGAGAGAGAAGGTCCTCTAGACCAGGTTTAGTAGTAGACTGTGGCGGCTCAACTAAGGGAAGTTGAGGTACCAACTCTTGATTGTAGTCTGACTGAGTATGAAAGTGATAGGACTGAAGTGAGTCAGGGACTATCTGTTGACTCTGAGAATCCTGAGGGGTCCACTGTTGACTAGAATAGTTAGTCTGTGAGTATGCCTAGTACTGCGTTTGTGAGTACTGCCAATCATATTGTCC
The DNA here is from genome assembly GCA_035048495.1 of Euptelea pleiosperma. Lineage (NCBI taxonomy): Eukaryota > Viridiplantae > Streptophyta > Magnoliopsida > Ranunculales > Eupteleaceae > Euptelea > Euptelea pleiosperma. The sequence continues at coordinate 23,932,490 of CM068552.1, read as the reverse complement.
ATTGGGTTGATGAAACTCGGAAGTATACATACCCTGTTGCAGTTGCTGCGAGGAAGCATAGTGTTGTTCCTAGACAAAGTTAGGGTGACTCCTAATGTCCGGATGATACGAGTTATTATAGGAAGTCTGCATCGGAAATTGAAATGTACTAAAAGTACAGACTCTTCTTGGACAGGAGGGAAATATTCCATAGAGTTGGAATGATGCATAGGTTTCTGGACCGAGACAGCAAGGGCGAAGACTGATTTGGTAAGTTCCTGAATTAGGGATTGTAGCTCGGGGTCACCCCTTGTCTCATATCTCATAGAAGTCTGTTGGACCGGAGTGTCACTACTGCACGCAGAATTGGTATTCTAGTGCTGGGAGTTCTCGCCTAGTTCTCCTAAGAAAATGTAGGCTTCGGTTGGAGTCTTGTGCATAAATTTGCCTTCACACACTGACTTTAGCAGAATTCTAGATTCATCAGTGAGTCTTTTATAGAACATGTGGACTAGACTCTCATTGTCCAAGCGCATGCAACTCTTCGTATAACCATCTCTCCTTATGACTGAAAAACTATTGGGCTAGCACACTGATTAATCATTATGCTAAGCTACAGCTCTTCACCGATCAACACCTCCCTGCATCATCCTACAGCTGAAGACCAACCCATGAAATCGGCTCTAATCAATGGCTAGGATTAAGTGATGAAATCCCACTAGTTTTAAGAGGAGCTGGGTTTGCTCAGTTAGGGTTCATTAATTAGCGGCCATCTATGTAGTGCGAATAATGTTTGATGTGAAAGCAAATAGACATGTGGCACTTTAATTTACCCAATTGCACAGTATCGCACTCAAGGCGAGGAAAGGGACTTACCTCACATGGGCCACGCCACGGGGTCGCCTCCATGGGACAGGAAGGGGTATCCAAATGGGCTTGGGCCCGAGTCCTCTTCTTTGAGCTTTCACTCCCTACCCACACTTAGATTGTACGCTGCAGAAAAGTTAGATTGCACGGTTTAGGTTCTGGGATTTAATTGGAATGCTACCCGCCTTTAGGGTTTCAAACAACATGCAATAGATTAAAGTGGGTAATTTAATTAATTTCCAAGTTAGGGTTTAAATTCGAATTTAGAAATTCTCGAATGAAGATTCAGAAATTACTAAGTTCGAATTATTCCTATTTTAGAAAAAAAATTAGATTTCGAAATTCCGTTTAATTAAATTGAAAATTTCCAAAATCGAAATTTTGCTAAATTTGGGTTATTTCCTTTTTCAAGATTTTCCAATTTTAGAGAATTTCTATCTATCTCTAAAGATAGAAATTCTCTAAAACTAGAATCTTCTAAACTTGAAAACCCTAATTTTACAAAATTTCCAAATTTTGGAAATTGTCCAAAATACTTAAAATGCCCAATTTGGTGATCTAAAAAATATGCAGAGAATATAAATCCTATTTTTTTTTTTAAATTTTTGATTTTTTTTATATTTTCACTCAATCTAAGATTTTTAGCAAACCCTAGAACAAGATCTAGCAGTAAATATTCAGAAAAAGAAATGTCTTAAGTTATTACAAGTTGCACTCGGCCATCCGAGGCTTCAAAAAAGTACGTAAAAAAAAAGTACTTTTGTCCCCAAAAAAAAAGGTTGATGTTGTTTTTTTTATTTTTTATTTTTTGCACTTAATCAATGGTTGCTAAACTCTTGAACATACATTTAATCAATAATAATAAGTTTAATAGTGTTACAAGTTGCACTTGGCCTTCTGAGGCATAAAAAAAGTATTGTTGTCCCCCCAAATTTTTTTTAGCACTTTAAAAGAATGCTTGTGTTCTTCTTTGCATTTTCCGCATACCTGAGTGGTAGCGGCGCCATTTGAAACAAGGTTTTTCTGGTAGTTGGACGAAAACCCTTGGCTCAACACATTTTTAATGATCTGGTTCACTTAAAAATTTGCAAAAATGCAAACTTGTATAGTGGCATGTCGGATGTTGAATCCGCACTCGGATTAGAGAAGTAACATTAAAGAAAGCAAGCAAGGAAATGGTGGAAAATAATTTTTTTATAGGAGGGGAATTACCTACAACATTAATAAAAGAAAATAAATATGTAATAACAGAAAATAAAATGCCAAAGTAAACTTCATTTATTAAAAAAACTGTAACTTACAATGCTTGAATTAAAAATGCTTAAACAAATAAAGCAAATAAAAACTTAACTAGAAAATAATAAAAAAGAGATTAGAGAGAGAAAGAGATAGAAAATGGGAAGATGAGAGCAAACCATTGTTCTTGGACATGTATTGAGAAGAAGATGATGGAGCCTTCGATGGAGAAGGGAAGGCAGAGACGCTGATTTTTTATTTTATATTTTTTTTCTCTAGTGCCAGGGGAGAAAGTAAGAAAGAGATGGGAATTAGAGGGGGGAACCTCAATGGAATGAGCCATGAGTGGTCTTTTATAGGGAGAGAGTGCCATTTGCGGGTTAATCCCATCAATCTTTTTTTAAAAATATTTTTATTCAAAACTATCTTTGTAATTTTAAAATCACTTTTTATTGCTTTTTGGAAAGTTTCTTTAGAGAAAAAAAAAATTTTGTAAGAAATTTCATTTTTCTTCAAAGTTTGGACTTTTCTTATAAAGGAAATATTTTTACATGTTTCAAGTTTATGAGTTTCCAAAACCACATGTCAATTCTCTTATGTAAAAGTAAACATTCTTTTTATGAAAGAAAATTTCTTTTAAAAATCAAAACCAATTATATCTTTCCAAAATCTTTTTAAATCCGAAAAAAAATCTTTATATTTTGAAAAATCAAAATTTCTAATGCATTTGTGATATAGACCATCCATTTTGGTTGGCCTTTGATGGATACACCACCCATGCATGCTAAGATCACCTTCTCTCGGACAATCGTTTATCTTGTAGATTGTGTGGCGATCGCATGGTGAATGGGTGTGATGATGGAAATTTAGTGGTTGATCGGATGGATGAGTGAGTGGATGATCGGATGGTGAAGATGTTTGTGAGCGATGGGTGGTGATGATTGGCCAATGATTCTAGATGGAGGGAATGGAGAGTGATGACTGGCCAAAGTATGGGATAATAATGGTCGTAGGATAGAATGATGGTGAGATGAGAGAGAAAATAAGATACTTAAGAGAAAAATGCAAGCAGAGGGTCTTGAACCCTTGTCTTTGACTTGGTCTTCTGCAAGCTTTTCCAACTAAGCAAGCATTTGTCTTGTGTTAGTTGATTATGCTTTAATCTTCTTAGTCTCTTCTCGGGGCGCTTGACTCTCCTTCTCTCTTGATCTTCTCTCAAGCTTTTCCGACTTTCTGGCTCTCCCAACATTTGGCATGTATCTTTTTATCCTTAGCCTGTTGGCTCTTGAGCTTTGGTCCTAGACTCTAGCAGTTAGTTATGGGCCCGCATTCCTTTAAAGTCATCAAATTGGTGTATCTGAGATAGAAAAAGTACTTAATGAGACTTAATCAAAACGACTTTACATCTTGACTTCCTGAAATGTATTTAATTCATGTGAATAGTCGATTTTCGTCTAAAGAATGTGTTCTATACAATGGAAAAAAACTCTTACGTTGAAAAGTCGACGAAAAGAAAAGTTTTAAGAGGAGAATGTGATACCGCAAAAAAAGATAGTGGCTTAAAATAAGCACTTTTGAGCGAATATTAGAGCGATTTAAAGCCGCTGATAAATCCTTGGCGGGGACACTTATGTCCCAACTAACTACTATGAAGTATGACAGGGTATGCAACAACATATCCTGAAATGATTAAAATCATTAGGAATGAAGGTGGATTAATCCTTTATGGTGTAATTCATTTTGAACTCACTCCCTCCTTAGTATGAGGCATTCCAAATCTCGTATAATATGAATAATGATACATGGAATGTTAATGAGCTGACAAGTATAGTCATACAAGAAGATGCCAGACTTAAGCAAAGAGGGGTTCATTTTGTTCATTTCATTTCTCAATGAGCTATTAAGAGTGGAAGAAGAAAGCTTGGAAAAGGCAAAGGACGTGTACCACAGAAAGACCTAGGGCTTGCTCATGTACCTTAGGCTCATAAGAAGGTTGGCGATGGATTGAGGTGTTTCTTTTGTAAAAAGAAGGGGCATCTTCAGAAAGAATGTCTAAAGCGCAACGCATGGTTCGAAAAGAAGGGTAAGCATTTTGCTTTAGTATGTTTCGAATCATATCTTGCTGAAGTACCTTCATGTACATGGTAGATTAACTTGGGTGCTACTGTTCATGTTTCCAATTCGATATATATGTAGGGATACCTTACAACCCATAGCCCAAAACCAACTGAGAGATACATCCTATTGGGGAGCCACGTGAAAGCGGAAGTTATGGCTGTGGAGACTTTTCGACTTCATTTAGATAGTGGTTTCCATTTAGATTTACCCAATATAATTTTTGTTCCATTTATTTCAAGAAACTTAAGTTCTTTACCTAAACTTGATGTTGATGGTTATGCCTTTTCGTTTGGACATGGATTTTTCGGCCTATTTAAGAATAATACACTTGTGGGTTCTGGTATTTTATGTGATAGCTTATATAAATTAAATCTTGATCCTTCTTTTTTTGAAACCCTATTGACCCTGCATCCAAATGAATGTATTGGAATCAAACGTGATATGATAAATAAAAAATTCTTATTTCTTGTGGTATAAACGATTGGGGTATATCTCTAGAGAAATGATAGAAAGGTTATTAAAAGATAAAGTTCTTCAAATTTTAGATTTCACTGAATTTGGTGTGTATGTGTAGAATGTATTAAGGAAAAACAAACCAAACACACTAAGAAAGGTGTCATAAGAAGTAATGAGCTTCTTGAGATTATCTACACTGATACATGTGGACCATTCTCCACTCCGTGTTTTGGTGGAGAAAATATTTTATTATCTTTATTGATGATTTTTCTAGGTATGCATATGTCTATCTACTGCATGAAAAATCTCAAATAGTGGATGCCATTGAGGTATACATTACCGAGGTTGAATGACAATTAGATAGAAATGTGTGATCTAATAGAGGTGGTGAGTATTATGGTAGATATGATGAAATGAGCCAACATCTAGGTCCGTTTGCTAAACTCCTAGAAAAATGTGAAATTCGTGCACAATATACGATGCCTAGTTGATATTCGTTCAAAAGTGCTTATTTTAAGCCATTATCCTTATAGCGATGTCACATTCTCCTACGTAAAACTTGTCTTTTCGTCGACTTTTCTACGAAAGAGTTTCTTCCATTACGTAGAATGCATTTTTTAGATGAAAATCGACTATCTGCATGAAATAAACGCATTTCGGATAGTCCAGTATCAAGCCATTTTAGTTGAATCTCATTACGCGCTTTTTCACTTGCAGGAGACTCTATATATCGGGCGATTCTCAAGGACTGGCGGGCCCACAATCAACCATAGAAGACTTCTATCAAAGCTTAAAGAGCCAGTAGACTAGGATGAGAAGATAGAAGCCAGGTATGGGCAAAGTCAGAGGATCGTAGAGCCGGACCAAGGATCAAGAGAGAGGAAAAGCTGAAAACCAAGAGACAGACCAAAGTAATTCAAAGCCGCATCAAATGACATAGCATGACGGCTTACGTGATTGGTGAAGCCTACTGAAGATTATGTTAAATATCAGGGTTCAGGACCCTCTCCCGGTTCTATTTTATCTTTATTTTGTATTATTTTCCCTCTCATCTCTCCTAATTTTCTCTCCTCTCTCTACATCTCTCTAACTACCCACATCTCACCATCCGATCATCCATCTGACCATTAGATCATCATATTCCACTATCCGATCTTCGGATCAACCACCCCGATAATCTGATTGATCATCCTAACCCTCCATTCTCCATCATCTAATATCTAATATCCTATCCCCCAGCTCTATCCCATCTCCCATATCTTTTCCACTGATAGATCTTCTATTGGACTGTGGGATCTTTCTAGATCTAACGGTTCTTCAATCTTGGCCATCCACTCTCTCATGGCCCATTATCCTACCGGCCCACTGTCTCACCTATCTTTAGGTCCATTATCATGGCGACCCACTAGCCTACATACAACATGCTTAGTATTGGCCCAAAAATTCACGATTCTATGGCCTATCCACTAGTTAGTCCACGGCCTATCCTTTCCATAACCTATTGGCCGGCATGTGGCATCATGTGGCCAAGGCGTTTAATGATGGCCCACTAACATTGCATAAATCCCTTGGCCTACAACCCACTTACTAGCCCACTATCCTATTGGCCAACATGTGGCGTTTTTATTTATGGCCCCCAATAATCAAACCCATACAAACTTAGAGGCCCATGGTCTCTCTACCTTCTTGGGCCCCCACATTACTTAAGCCCATGGGAGAAAAGGTCTCTCTTGACCACTTCTCCCTCATCCCAAGTAACCACCCACGTTTCATTCCTCATCTATCACCAATCTCCTATATAATAATCAAGAAACCCAAGGTTTCTTTTGGTTCTCTCCCCCCTCAATGCTCCTAACCTATTCTTCTCTCTCAATCCCTTACCTCACCTAGCTACCATTAACACTGGCGAAAATCCCCTCCTCTTCTTCTTGGCTTAACCAAGAAGACCACCTTCTCCCTTCTCAAAAGACATTGTTCTTCATCTTATGGGCAGCTAGCAACGTTTGAAACCCTTGCTGCCTTGCTCTCCTTCTTCTTCTCCATCTCCGGCCGGTACCATTAACGCCGGCAACCATCCACCATTTTGGTTTTGCAAACAGCAACACCAGCTCAGCAACGTCTCCCTTTGGCTACACCACCTCTGCAATCCCGGCCTTTACCACCGCCAATCCACACCGTCCTCAATCTGTTGCTGACCTCCCAGATCTAGCCGTTAGTTTTACTCACAGTCGCCCTCCTCCTTCCATCCTCTTACCTTGCATCCCGATCTCCTCTCGGCCTGCAAGTTGTTGTTGTACACATGCACTGTGTACCAACGCCTCCTTCCTCCATGGCCGGAAGTCACCACCGTAGCATGCATCCCACTTGCACGATGCCACCACCGACCATCTCTTCATATGTTGCTGAACCAGCAACAACAACCCCCATCTCTATCAGCTGCATGTGTTCTTCCTAGACTGTGGTTCCCATCTCTGATCGGATCTGCACATCCACTTGCTGTTGGTGCACCAGTCACCTCATCAACTCCCTCACTGTCAGCCACCTGTTGAAGGTCCGCCTTCACCTTGCTCGTCTTCCTTTGCTGCCCCCACAGCTTAGCCATCCAAGTTGCACCACCTGCAACTCGTTACCACCCTCCTCTCCTTATTGTTACCACCTACAGTGCAAGAACCAGCAAACTTTTCTCCCCCTGTTGCTGACCAGCAACACCATGGTCCTGCTACCAGTAGCACCTTTATCCACACAAGCAGTAGGTGTATCCTCTCCATTCCACTGGCCAACATCCTTCTCTGTGCAAGAGACGGTCCCTTTGCTCATCCATTCGTCTTCTTCGACGAACAACAACGCCGGCCAGATCTCGTCCACCACCACTTTGCTGGCGCTCCTCCATTAAAGCTAGCCAGACCTTCTTCCTTTGATGCACCACATGCAACACCATTTCAACAAAGTTGAACCACCAGTCTTTTAACTACAGGCGATTCTCCCACAACTACAGGCAATCGCTACTATGGCCAGTGCACCACCAGCTTGCAACACCGGCAAGCACTTCCACCAAGTGTCCCTCCTCCTTGAGCCTCTCTACGGCCATCATCCTTGCTGGTCGTCCCCTCGTTGCACACAACATCTTAGGTGGATCTCCTACCAAATGCCACTTCCTTCATCTCTTCATATTGCCAATCTCATGGCTGATGTAAAGATCCTTTCCTCCCAAGGTAAAATCTTTTCTCTCTCTATCAAGAATAATTTCTTTTCTTACTTTCTCTCTCTACTTGCTTGTTATCTTCCTCTTTCTATCTCTAAACCCTCTCTAAACTTCTATTTTCTCTCTCTAAAAGCCCCTTTCTTTCTCTAGGTCTTTAGTCTCCACATTCTCTCTCTACTTATTGCTTTCTAGTTAATTTATGAATGCTTTCGCAGTTAATGAAATATTGTTTTTAAATTTGATTCAATAAAGTTCAATTTGATTTCGTATGGATGCATTTTAATTATCATAGTCTGTTTATGTTGCTTTTATATTCTTATTAAGTGAGGAAATTTCTCTCTCCAAAAATCACAATATCATGTTTTAAGTCCCGATCACATCACCATTCTCACCCTTCCACAAATTCTTAGCATTTCCGTTATTATTGTTCTTTATTTGCCCTAACCCCGAGTGCGGACGATATCCGACACGAGTCACTGTGCAAGTTTGTATTTTTGCAGATTAAGTGAACCAATTCGGAGAAATTACAAATCTTGTTGATATCTAGGGTTTTCGATTCGATGACACGAAAAAACCTTACTTTCACTAGTACGCCTCAACAAAATGGTGTGGCTGAGAGGCACAATCGTACATTTTTGGATATGGTTATGAGTATGATAAGTAAACCTACCTTACCCGAATCTTTGTGGGTAAAAGCTCTTAAAATCGTTGTATATATCCTAAATTAAGTTCCTAGTAAGTCAGTTCCTAAGACTCCTTTTGAGCTTTAGACTGGTAGGAAACCGAGTTTTAGACACTTGCATATCTGGGGTTGTCTAGCGGATGCTAGAATCTATAACCCACAAGAAAAGAAATTGGATCCTAGAACGGTAAGTAGATACTTCATAGGCTATCCCGAAAAGTCCAAAGGGTATAGGTTTTATCATCCTAACCATAGCATGAGAATTGTAGAAATTGGAAATGCCAAATTCCTAAAAAATGGCAAGACAAGTAGGAGTGATCAACCACGAAATGTGGTTATTGAAGAAGTTAGGGTGCACATCCACCTGCCCATAACTTCTGGACTGAATATTGTGCCTATTGTTGATCATGATCAATTCAACAACAATGAGCAACAATTGAATGAACAACCACTCCATAATGAGGTTGAAGCCGATGAACCGATAATAGAGGCACCACAAGCTGTGGCATTACGAAGATATGAAAGGATAAATAGCTGCCATTTCGAGCGATTATGTGGTGTACCTATAGAAATCTAAGTATGACATAGGGATGAAAGTAGACTCAGTTTCATTTTTACAAGCTGTAGCAAGTAATGATTCTGAAAAATAGATCAATGCCATGAAAGATGACTTAAAATCGATGGCTCAAAATAGTCTGGAATCTCGTCGAATTGCCTGAAGAACTTAAAAGGGTCGGATATAAATGGGTCTTAAGACCAAACATGACTCTAAAGGCAATGTCGAACGATTTGAAGCTAGATTGGTGGCCAAAGGTTTTACTCAGAAAGAAGGCATTGACTACAAAGAGACCTTCTCTTCTATATCTAAGAAGGACGCACTCAGGATCATTATGGCACTAGTAGCTCATTATGATTTAGAGCTACATCAAATGGATGTGAAAACAACGTTTTTAAATGTGAGTTTAGAGGAAGAAGTCTACATGCAACAGCTGGATGGCTTCTCAAAAAATGGAAAGGAACACCTTGTGTGCAAGCTTAAAAAATCAATATATGGACTTAAATAAGCCTCACATCAATGGTATATTAAATTCAATGATACCATTGTTCACTTCGATTTTAAAGAAAACATTGTTGATCGATGCATATACTTGAAGGTCAGTGGGAGCAACTTTAGTTTTCTGATCCTATATGTAGATGATATTTTGCTTGCTAGTAGCCATTTAGGTCTATCGGAATGCAAAACTATTCAGCTTCAGATGCCCTAATTCAGAAAGGTGATAAATTCAGCCATATGCGATGTCCGAAAAATTAGTGGGAACGTGATCAGATAAAAAATATTCTATACACTTCAGCCGTAGGGAGCTTAATGTACGCACAGACTTGCACTAGACCACACATCAGCTTTGCAGTCGGTATGCTGGGTAGATACTAGAGTAACCCAAGGATGGAACATTGGAAAGCTGCAAAGACTGTGATGAAGTATTTATAAGGGACGAATGATTACATGCTCACATTCAGAAGGTCGGATCACTTGGAAGTGATTGGTTACTCAGACTTGGACTACGCAGGATGCTTTGATGAGAGAAAGTTCACTTCTGGCTATGTCTTTCTTCTAGCTGGTGGAGCTATCTCATGGAAAAGTATGAAACAAAGCATCATTGCTCGATCCACTATGGAGGCTGGATTTGTAGCGTATTTTGAGACCACGAAGCATGGATTATGGCTGCGAAACTTTAGCTCAGGATTTGGAATCGTCGGCTCTATTGCCAAGCCGCTAAGAATTTATTACGATAACACCACAACAGTCTTCTTCTCAAGAACGACAAGTTTTCTAATAGTCTAAAGCACATGGAGCTTAAATATCTTACCGTTAAGGAAGAAGTACATAAGCAACGAGTGTCAATAGAGCACATAAGCACAAAACTTATGATTGCGGATCCATTAACCAAGGGGTTAGCACCAAAGACTTTTAAGGAACATATTGAAAGGATGGGTCTTAAAGGCTACCCATGATGTGTTATAGTTTTATGGATTGATTGTTTAATTGACATTTTTTTTGAAATCTCATTACTATATGCTATCTGTTATGTTCCAATTTTCTATAAGGTGTATACATATTTGTGAATGGATGAATGATAACATGAATAGTCTTGACAAGACACTAATGGTGAACCATTTTATAGGCATAATTATTTTGACATATTTATATATATATATATATATATATATATATATATATAATAAATTTCCCGTTTATGACTAAGTTAAGTGAGTTGCTAGTGTTGTAGTATATGGAAGAGATTACTCGAATGATGATGTACAACCGCCATGACTCGCATTAGCAGTTTATTTAATTATGGTATTATGATGACTAATAAAGTTGGGATGATTAAGATGTTTTTTCTAAAAGTGTGCACACGTGTATGTAATTTTTTTTAGAATCCAAGATGAGTCTTTTACAAAACAAAAATATTTTAAAGGATGTTTTAAAATAAAGTGTCTTTTGTCGAATGGGCCAAGTGGAAGAATTTTAGCATTATGTGGCCCATCCGTGGTCCATAAAAAGCCCATCATGTGACCCATTGGTTTTGGTTTTCCTAAAGGGCTTGGACTCTATGTTAAGAGTTTCCTAATCAAGAACCTCCACGATTAGCAATGGGAAATACGTTCTAAGTAAGTGGGATTCTTGATGGGTTAGAATCCCAATCATACCAAACTTAGGATTCTAGGTTCGTCTCTCTATCTATATTAGAAACATGAACCATTTTCATCAACTAAGGTTTTTGATCGTGCTTGAAAAGAGATTAGAGAGAGAAGAACTGAGTCCTCCCTAGAACTTCATCATCGTTTACAAGTGGTTGAACAATAACGGTTCAAATGCCAAGTTGTTGTACCAATGGATAAAGGTACACAGTTCATCTTCCTTTCTTTTCATTATTTGAGAACCACAAAAATCGTGTTAATCACGATCCTAAGTCATAGCTCGATGTTTAATCGACAATAGACATCATCGAGATAGAGAATCCAACATGTTCTGCTATCAACGGGTATGCAAGATTTAATTTTGGTAGATGTGAATCATGGTATAGTTTTGATTCAGTATTGAGATTCTAGATCTTGCATCTTTGGTTCAAAAACCCTACAACATGAGTCCTCCCTAGGACTTCATCATCGTTTACAAGTGGTTGAACAATAACGGTTCAAATGCCAAGTTGTTGTACCAATGGATAAAGGTACACAGTTCATTTTCCTTTCTTTTCATTATTTGAGAACCACAAAAATCGTGTTAATCACGATCCTAAGTCATAGCTCGATGTTTAATCGACAATAGACATCATCGAGATAGAGAATTGATAATGCTCATTTTGTGCTTATTATCCGTTTTAACTTTTGGGCATTATCGAGTTTCATGAGCTTGTAACTTTACATTTTAATGTAAAATGCATCATAGGTGTCTCATGCACAACTTATCTAATTTAGACCCTCATTACGTGCATATTTGATACATATAGGGCATTCGTCGCATGAGAGACTTTTGTGCAAGCCATTGGAGTCTCTTAAGAGGCTTATCATAAATTTTCAAGCCATGCCAGCCATGAAGTCACTTGTTCAAGCCATGAGAACCATTGAAGCCATCACACCTTTATGGAGCCATTCCAAGCCATTGGAGCCTTTTAGAGGATTCTCAAGCCATCAAAGCCACATGGAGCCTTCACATGGGTGAAAGGGACAAGTCAAGAAGGAGAATACTCAATGTGGTAAAGAATAGGCCTTGTCTTCTCTCAAGCCCATAACATGCATCTTTCTAGCTTGTTTTCCACCTACCCTCTTACACTTCTTACACATCTCCTTCTCCCATGTGTACCCCCTCATTTTGAGCTTGACCTTGGGCACTCTTTTGATTACATTTGAACCACTTACACCATTTTGGTAACAAGAATGAGCTCTCCTTTGACCACTTTCCACCTCATCTCCACCTCTCATCTCCACCTATCACTCCTCCACATCACCTTCCACCTCATCACCTTCCATCTTCTATATAAGCTCACTTTGAGCTTATGAGAGGGCCTTCTTCATTTCTTTAGTGAGTCTATTTTAGAGAGCCTAAGAATCTCAAGCAAGTCCTTTCTCTCCTCTTTCTTATTTTCTTTTTTCTACGTTAGTTTCCATGGCCATCCACACCATGGTTGGCTAGACCCTTAGCTAGGGCTAGAGAGGAGGCATTTTCCCTCTCCCTTTTGTGACTTATTGAGTGTAGATCCATGTTTATGAGAGCTTCATTGTAGAGATTTTCCCAATACTTTAATGAAGTTGTTTTGTATCCTTTCATGTTGTATGTCATGTATACTTCATAGTTGGACATCAAAACATTAATGAAGATTTGAGGTATTTCTTTTACTTGTTCTTGTGAGTCTTTTTGTGATTTCTTTTGATCTATTATGTCTTGCATTATAGATACTTAGGAACTCACATATTTGCACTCACACACTAGAATGTTCTAGTTTTGATTTTATTATCTAAAAATGCCTTAGTGGGAATATTATTTTTTTTACTTCATCTTTGTGATTCATTTCTTTATCTTTGGTGGGAGAGCAACTCTTTAGTTGTTTCTTCTCTTCTTGGACTACACTCATTAAGGAGCAAATGGGAAGGGTCTAGGCCAAATCTTAATGCCCTAGCACTCTTCTTCTCTTGTAGTTTTTCTCCTCAAAAATTTGCCCACCATTGGTGGTACATTCAACCATTTGCACACTTTTTCTCTCATTTCATAGCATCCATTCACTACATATCACACACTACTCTTCTTTCCATTTTTTCTCTTTCCACTTGTAGTAACACTTGCACTAGTCATTTACTCCCAATCCTTGTGGTTCGACCATGGGAAACCCATGATTTTAAAATTAACTACAACTTGACATCCCTAGTTACACTCACTTTCACTTTGTTACACATACACTTTGTTGTCTAGGGAAAACATTGTTGCATCCACATCATATCATATTTAAGAGATACATTATTGTATTCTCTTCTTAAGAGTGTGCACAATCAAAGTTGTAACAAGAATCCAACATGTTCTGCTATCAACGGGTATGCAAGATTTAATTTTGGTAGATGTGAATCATGGTATAGTTTTGATTCAGTATTGAGATTCTAGATCTTGCATCTTTGGTTCAAAAACCCTACAACATGAACTCATGATTCAGACCAATAATTTTTTCCACATGGCGAGTCACTAAAAAGACTTATTAGAATTTTTGAAAATATGATATAGTTCGACTTCTCAGATTCCCAATTCTAAAATTCGGATATATGGCGACTCTAAAACCAACCAAACCTAAGGAGGTTACCACATTAAGGTGAGAATCGAATCAAGGGCAATCCAACGGTTCGCTTGTCTAACACTCATGTTAGGCCAACCCACCTTAGTTGCACAAGTTGTCAAGTAGGCTTATATGAGATGGCCTGGGCCGAGAGAAGTCTATACATATGCCTTGCTTATGTTTACAAGTTCATTTAGGTCCTTGAGTAATTTCAAAAAGGTTAGGCTCAGTGGACATATATTTCACACAAAAAAATCGACGGGGGCCAATATATAAATTAGAAGTTTTGGAATGGGATGATTTTTGGTGAGGATGGTCTCTATGGTGAGGAGATCACCCTCACAAAAATTCAAAAGATTCTGATATTCATAGCATGGTTTACAAGTTGAATAATTATGGGCCGTCTAATTTTTACCGTTAACTTGAATCCCACATTAGATGGGGTTAGAAATTTCAGAATGGGTTGATTTTTTGTAGGGGCGATCTATATGGTGAGGAGATCATCCTCACCAAAAATCAGCCATTGATTTATCTTCCATGTTGGTACACCAAAAATGTGTGTCAAAAATGTGTCTGCTGAGCCAGACCCATTTCAAAAACATAAATTGGAGTATGACAAGGACTATTGAGTTCAATAGACAAAACAATATTTGTTTCCTTTTGGAGTATTGGCCAGCGAGCAGGTTAACTTACATGAATTGCCCATCACCAAGTTACCGGTGTACCGTTGCATTACTACAACCTAGTTCTGATCAGGTCTTTATTGTGATTTAAAGTTATAACATCTATCATTTTCAAGGGCTCAGTCCACAAAACCCAGGAGCCAGTTCCCATTCAATAAATTTTTACCAAAAAGAGAAAAAACTCCGTTGTGTAAATATCCATCAAGCTCGGGCTCTACAAAAAAAAAAAAAAAATAGTCCACCTTATGCAAAAAACTTTGATGTCCATCTCGGGACACCAAAAAATTCCATGTCGCAATTCTTCTGGGCGCTCTGACCCACGATTGTTTAGTGGACCTACCCATCAAAAAGCAGCCTGACTGGTGCTTGATGACCATGGATTTATGAGTACTTCGTCAATGATTTCTAGATGTTGGATTTGAGCACTTTTTGAGGTGCTCAATATAACGGCTAGAAAACACCAATCAGCCCATTTTCTTTTATGTATAGGTCCACTAAGGTTGGGCCAAACATATAGAGAATATTGGAATAGATGAGAAGCACCGAATCACTTCCAGTGATCCTTGCCCACAATCACGTTGAAGCCTGTCTTTGGCAACATTCATCTAACGGCTCAATTGTGAATTACGTGTAGAGAAAATCTTGAAAAACAACCGGTTCGTTCTCTTTAATCAGAAATACATAGAAGGGGGGGGGGTTGATTAGGTATTTAAAATTAATTAATCCTAAACAATTTTACCAGTCTATGGTAGGGAAATAAATTTGCATGCCTTAGTTGTTTGATAAAGGATTATCATAACCGATTCAAATCGAATATACCTCATTGGAATATTTTCTTTTCGTCGTTTGATCTAATCAATATAGATAGGGGAATACAAACAAACAATTACACAAGATAAGAGATTTTTTACTTGGAAACTTTAGCCTAGGAAAAACTACGAGAAAGTATCACTAACTGGAAAGTTAAACAAAACAAAGGTTACCCACTCAGCACCGTTGCAAATACAGCTTCTAACCTTAGCCAAGGCCTACTGCTGATGCGTCCACGTCATTTGAATCAACGCTACGAGTTCACACGCGCCCTCCTAGCCAAGAAGCCTTGTCCGCTTGTTCAATTTAGTACCCCCCAAACCTACTATCGATCAGCCACTCTGATTTTAATTCTCAACACTCAAGCCTTTGCCGAAGGTGAAGGATTCAGTATACCCTAAACCTTAAGTTGCTTAATAGGTGTTGAGTCACACTGGTACACTCAGGCTACTAGGTCAAATATCTATGTGGAAGACCTAAGCTTCGTAATGGATCAAGCTCTTGGCTTTGATCTAGAAGAAAAAAAAGCTCACAAGATATTTATGAGAACCAAAAAGCTTCTTGCTCTTCGAATAGACACTCTAATAAAGAAACATTTCTTCTCTCTATTCAATGTATATAGAAGTGTGTTTAGAGAAGGCATAGAAGGGTCATATTTATAGAATTCATAACCTTGAGCCTTTTAGAACATGGAAGAGTGGAAACTAGAATTTTGGATCTGAGAAAGACTCAATTCGCGTGAAGTCCAATCGATTATACTCTAGGTCCAATCAATTGGCCTTGTACGAATGCGTTTTTCCTTCGTAAATCCAATTGATTATTCATAGTCCAATCGATCGGACTTAAATAAGTTTCTGTCCTGTAAGCTCCAATCGATTTAACAGTGGTCTCCAATCGATTGGGCTTTGATCAAGTTCTGTCTTGTAGACTCCAATTGATTTAACAGAGGTCTCCAATCGATTGGACTTTGATTAAGTTCTGTCTCGTAGACTCCAGTCGATTTAACAGAGGTCTCCAATCGATTGGGCTTTATCTCATGTATCTACTTGTTTTTACCTCTATGATTTTCCCCCCTTTTTTGTCACAGAATGACAAAAGTACAGAAATATAAGCAGATAATAAGCATGCATTGGATATTGATATTCGCTTAAAAGTGCGTATTTTTCACTGTTATCTTCTAAGCGTTATTACACTCTCCTATGTTAAAATGCTCTATTTATCTACTTTTCTACGTAAGAGTCTCTTTTGTTGCATAGAATACACTTTTCTGGACGAAATGGTATATTTGCATGCATTAAACACATTTTCGGAAGTCTAGACATTAAGTCATTCTGATAGAGTCTCATTACGCGCTTCTTCTGTTGCAGGAAACCCTGATGGGACAATTCTTGAAACTTGCAAGCCCACATCGATCAGGAAAGCCCATTATCAAAGCTTAAAGAGCCCACATGCTATGACTAGAAGATATAGGCCAAATATGGGCTGAATAAGAGGACCAAAAAGTCGGCCCGAAGAACGAAGAGAGCAGGAGAGCCAATGACCAAGAGACGGACCAAAGCGTTTAAAGCCACATGAATCAGCAAGGAATGATAGTCTACTCTACTGGAGAAGCGTGAGGATGGTCACAGTGAAGACCAGGGTTCCAGACCCTCTGCCAATACTTTTACCTCTATTTTCTGATAATTTCTCTCTCATCTCTCCTTATTCTCTCTCTCTTCATCTCTCGGTCCTTGAATCTACTGACCTAACCTCAGAACTCCTGCTCATTGGCTCTGTCTCATCACCCTTAGCTTTCTGACCGTTGGATCTTCAATCGGACCATTGGATCTTCCACCGGACCGTTGGATCTCTCTAGATCCGTCGATCTACCAATCTGGGTCCCAATCAAGTCACCATCATCCGATCGCCATCAGATTGTCTGTCACATCATCTTGTGAGACGATGGACATCATCAATCCATGTGGGCCAGTAGCCGGGCCCATCATCATCGACCCGCTGTCCGACCAGTTAGTGGACCCCGTGAATTTCAAAATAATTTTAATTAAAATGGGGGGTCCACTAAATGGGAAAATTCCCCAAAGAAAAGTAGAATTTTACTTAAAAAAAAAAAAAAAAAATTATATTTTTTTTTATTTCCTAAAATTCCTAATTTCCATTAATGGAAATTAAGAGCTTATATAAAGGGGGAAGGAGGGGGACGAACCCTAATTTTCCTTCACCCCTCTCCTCCTCTCCTCCCCCCTTTCCTTCTCTCCCTTCCATGGCCGGAGCACCACCACACCGCACGAACCACCACCTTCGTCTTCTTCACGGGCTGCCACCACACCAAGCATGAATCTCCAAACCCCCCTCCCCCTCCTCTTTCTTCCTTCTTCTTTTTCTTCTTTCTCTTCTTCTCCACTGATCCGGCGAGCTACACCGGCGAGCCAACTCCGGCGACTGGTTTCCTTCTTCTCCTTTTTCTTCTTCTTCTTCTTCTTCTTCTTCTTCTTCTTTTTCTTCTTTTTCTTCTTTTTCTTACAGCAAGAACTACCGCCCTTCACCCCAGCAAAGACCATCGAAGTGCGTGCAGCAAACAAACGGTGCTGGTTCTCTCCACCGTTTGTTTCCTCTCCACACCATTAACGCCGGTGAATACCTCACCTGCGCATCCCACTTGCTGCCTCTCCAACCTAGCCGTTGCAGTCCCCTCCATATGGTAGGTATTGCTCTTCTCTTCTCCAGCTCTTCTTCTTCTTCTCTCTTTCTTCTTCTTCCCTTATCTTCTTCTTCTTCTATTTTCTTCCTTACCGAAGTTGCAGGTCTGCAACTCCGATGTTCATGGTGTTGCTAACCTGCAACACCGCTAATCGCCCCTACTAGTCCGTTTTCTTATATTCTCTCTTCACGGTGCTTTCCCACGCACCACCAGTAGCTCTTACAGTCTCCTCTGTTGGTCGGATTGGTTCTTTTCCGGTGAACTCCACCGCCTCCACAACAGAAAACGGGAGGGCTGCCCTTCGCGTCTCTCCCATTTTAGCAACCGTGCCCCTCCTTTCTGCCCTCTCCAACGTGCTGCCCAACGGACAACACAACCTCCTTTCTCCACCAGCAATCATCTCCTTCTTTAATCAAACGCCGAAGTTGCAAAGCCTGCAACTCCGGCCAAAGCCAACCGGTCCGATTCTCTTCCTTCTCTTCTCCTTCTTGGTCTTCATTGCCGCTTGACCTACAGCTCCTTCTTGAGCATAGCACCGTCCACCCTTTCTCTACCCGTCACGGTCTGCAACACTTGTAGACCGGCTTCATCCACTCATTTTTCATGGACAGCAACTCCGTGGACGTCTTGTGGATCCCTTCCCACAGGTTGCTCCCCCTTTACCCAAACCGTTGAGCTCATATAGCCCGACGAACCTTCTCTGTTCATCTTCACTTGCTGCACGTCCTTGCAGCACATCTATGCATCTTCCTCATTTTCTTCATCTTCTTCATAGCGTGATGGGTCGATCTTGGCCATTCGATCCTCTATAGCTGCTGGCCAAACCAGCAAACATTCTATCATCCTTCCCTTCAAAAGCCAACATCTCTTCAAGATCTCTCCAAGCCACTACCATCTCTACGGACGGCATACCCTCCTCTATGCTTGTGCAACACCTCCCGCGGGATGTATTCCTTCTACCGAACCATCTTCATCACAGGGGAGTCCGATTCTTCGGGTAGGTTTCTAAAAGGGTGAGTACTCTCTCTCTCTCTTCTCCTCTTTAGTTTCTCTCCCTATTTTCTCCACTTTCTCTCTCATCATTTTCTCTCTCTACTTTTACTTTCCTTTCTCTCTCTAGGATTAGATTTCTCTCTACTTTCGTCTTTCTCTCTCTTTACACTAGTTTCTCTTTCTAGGTCTCTTATTTCTCTCTCTAGGTTTTGATATTTTCTCTCTCTACTTAGCTTTCATCTCTCTTATCTTTCTCTCTCTAATTCAATTTTACTGTTTTCTAGATTAATTGTTTCATGTTTGAGTTGTAAGTTACATTTGAATCCATGAAATAAAGTTTATTTTGATTCAAGATCGATGAATTCCTGTTATTTTATGTTCCTTATTGCATTGATCTGACTAATCCCGAGTGCGGATACGACTCCGACTTTCCACTGTGCAAGAATTGTCTAATTTTGTAGGATTAAAGTCTCGGATAATTACAAATATTGTTGAGATTAGGGTTTCCGTACCAACGACGCAGAAAAAAATCTACTTTCAGATATCATCATGAAAAATAGGTGCATAACAATATATAACAAAATACCAACAGTACCATGTCATATAATAAGATAAAAGGGTTTATATCTATGATACAACGGCAAGGAAAAATAAGAGTATAACCACTAAGTATACAAGTTTATCTGAGTACAAAGATCTCAAGGTAGAAAAATACAGATAACTCTAAAGTAGTCTCTCTCGATGAGACTAAGCCTATGGGTCAGTACCATCATGCTGATCCGGGGCTGAAAAGGGAGGATGCTATCCGAAGCCCATCATAGTGAACTGATGCTCCATGTACCTTTGCATGTCTGTCAGAGTGCCAGTCATCCGGTTGAAACCAGAATCCTGTCGCTCCTTCAACCGACAAAAGCTCCGAGACGTCTGTTCCTCATGAGAGCTGAGTCGCTGATTGAATCCAATCATCTGATGATGAAGAGACTCTAAAGAATAAGGCGCATGCATCTCAGGTGGCAGGACATACGACGGTTGTGTCTCAAGAGGATGCATCTTTGAATTGGTTTGATGTGCTCTCGGCTCTAAATCGTCTCCCAAGTCATCATAAAAAATGTCATCGAAACCAGGGGGAACCTCAGTAACCCGAGACATTCTTCTGAATGGTAGAGGGTCCAATGGGTCCCATGGGTGAACAGACCTCCTCTGATGGTGAAATCGGTACATTAAAATGAAGAAGAATAGAACTCACAAGTAGAGAAAAAAGAAGACAATGATGATTAGCCAAATGGCTACCAGCTCTGGCCATGGCCTTAAATATGAATTTAGAAAGATCAATGACAAAGCCAATACCAAAATGATAGAGTAGCTAAAGGCGATCAATGTTCACCTGTGCCCCATGGCCAGGTGGATCAATGTTGTATCCACAAATCAGGTGCAACAACCGATAATCAGGGAGAAGAGATGTAAGAGGAATTTATGATCTCCAATCGAATGACTGACTAGTAAGAGTCTCAGTTAGGATAACTCTGTCAATCGTCAACACACGAGTCCTAGGGAGATACTCATGTGGAGCAGATTGACGAGGAATGCCCAACAAAGTAGAAATCAGATCAGGGGTAATAGTCAAGTGAGCCCCAGAGACATAAGTCTCAAACGATAGCTGA
Source organism: Euptelea pleiosperma (assembly GCA_035048495.1). Taxonomy (NCBI): domain Eukaryota; kingdom Viridiplantae; phylum Streptophyta; class Magnoliopsida; order Ranunculales; family Eupteleaceae; genus Euptelea; species Euptelea pleiosperma. Next base: position 23,911,784 of record CM068552.1, on the reverse strand, counting down.
CTCTCAACATCGCACTGAATAGAATGCATGTTGGCATAAAACATTTTAACTAGAACATGATAGAAAGGGATGTTTAGACGCATAGTCGGAATCCACTCACGAGAGGTGAAAATAAAATGAACAAAAGAACCCATGATAGTTCCAAATTCAATCACTCTCTCAGTAGTGAATTTGCGAATAGTGAAATACTCAAATCTGTCCCTAGTTAAAGGTGAAAGAAACGGAGAAATGGGAGCACTCACCGGAGGAATTTCTATGGGTCCAGATCGATCTTATGATCAAACTCTCCTAGGACCTCGAGAAGATTCTCCTCGCTCAAAATGCCTAGAGGCACCCAATCTCCCTCTTCGTTTTGCGCGAGACTAACCACGAAGCACAAGTGGTTCATCATTATCACTCTCAACATCAGAATTATCAATGGTCCTCTGACGACGAGGATTGTCCGCCATAAGAACAACGAAAGGAAGAAAATACCAGAAAAGATCTATTTTGAGCCACAATAACCCAAATGCCCACGAAGAAGATGAAGTGAGAAACTTGGAAAATCAAGAGAAATTCACCACAAAATAGTAAAAGAACACTAGATCGGGCACTTGCGATCGATTGGGAGAAATTTGGGAGGCGGAGGGATCGATTGGAGTTGAAAATGACCCATTTTGGGTATTATAAAATAGAACATCGCACTGTCCGATCCATTGGCCTTTAGAGTCCAATCGATTTGAATCAAACTCGGAAATATATATATATTTTAAACAATAGGCTCATTTTCCAAGTCCCCAATCGAATCTTTTCAAAACAAATACCATTTCTTTTAAATAGCTCAAGAAAAGATAATAAACCAAGATAATATTCAGAAAAATGTTAAAATCAATTCATGAATAAATCTTGATAGGCACTAAAATTTGAGTTTATTTAGGAAAAATTAACTAAATACATTAGTTCAATTTTTGCTTTATCAGAAATATCAACTCTTTTAGAAATTAGCGCAAGTCACAAATCACTAGTAATCATAGATTCAAATTTCAACAGTAATATCATCAAGTATAAGTGATATGATTTTATTTGTGGTACATGATAGATTTCAGTAATAATTTTTCATAAAAATTGAAATCTGAAGGTATCCTTTATCCGATCATAAAATCCTCATTAGAGTTATTACGGGTTCTCACATACACTCTTGTATAAGGGTATTTGCTAATGGATAAGAATTTTTCTAGCAAATTGACTATCTTTTACACCATTTTTTTTTAAATTTTAAATATTGTTAGCTTTCACACTCCCCGTAGGTAGCCATTTTCTACAGCAATAAGAATCAGATTACTATTTCAAACAGGGCCATACAGATGGCTTTCACACTAGTTTTTGGAGGTAGCTCTTTCTTATAAGAACTCTCACATTGGGAAGCCAACAATCGATTATAGTGGAGTTTTGGAATCAACTGAAGGTAGGAACACTACTAATTTGAAGTTATAGTCAGTAGAGGTTTATTCCTAATTCTGATAATATAAGATCTCACACCTCTATCAAATTCATTCCCACCAGTAATAATCAGTGTGCATGTGACATAATATGAGATATACTGTTTCAATAATCCCCTAATGCACACTAGTAAAGTTGAGCAATCATAATAATTAAAAGATATAATACTGAGATTAGTAAAACTTTACTAACAGAGTTAAGTTCTGGTTCTTTGAATGTTCTCATAAATTAATGCTCATCAAAATTGTACATTAAACAACAATTTAACATTCTTCTTAACATTGGATCTTTTGATTTTTTGAAATTTTCAATTTTTATTCTTTAAAAACAAAGCAAAATAAAAGAAAAACTCTAAAGAAAATAAAATATAAGAAAACAAAAAAATAATCCCTCCACAGATAATAAGAATGGAAAACAAAAAGGGATAATGAGCTCATTGCTCAGAGATAAGACAATTTAGAGCAGTTCTCTTTCAGATAATCTTTTCCAACCCACACAGATGTGATTTTAGTGGATTGACTAATTCTCTTAGAATCTCTCATCTTTTGAGTTATAGAACTCTGAGGATGTCTAAATTTCTTAAGAGACTCAATCTCTTTGATTAAATCTCTAGACCTTTCCAATAGGTCTTTCATCTTCCTAGATAGTACATCCAATTTATTTAGCTCATAATGTGTCTTCATAGGAAATTTTTTACTCTTCACATTCTGAGTTGAGTTCACCTCTTTTTCAAGAGAATTTTGATGTCCACTTCTCAGTTCATGACAGTTTCTAATCACAGGATCCAAATTTTTACAGTACGCACAAGGGCGATTGCTTTTGACAATTTTGATTTGATTAATGATCTGAGTAGGAATAGCTTGTGCCTTAACAAAATTCATCTTGGAAGTAGACCATTTTTCTTGATTTGGTTTGTAGCCCAGGCCATGTTTGTCACCGTAGACTTTTCCCCCACGTAAAATCTCATCAAGCTTTGCAGAGCTAGATGAGAATCCTGACACATCCCTATTAGTTTTAAGAAGCTCATTTTCTAGGGATTCCTTATGTGTCATACAAGTTTGGAATTCACATTCCAGTGACCTGTTCTTTTTTCATAGAGACTCATTCTCTTGTTCTAAACCAATAATCGACACTTTTAATTTTTTAGTGTCGATCAATAAGACAGCATTTTCAGAGTCAAGACATTTAACTCTGTCAGATAAAACTCTATTAGCCTTAATGAATTTTATTGATTCCTTGTACAGTTCTTTCACACCAACTGTCGAGCCATTCGAGTCCCCATTATAAGAGTCTTCTGAACTCTCATCATCACATTTCTTGGATTTTCCATGAGATCCATAGGGACTATCAAACTGAGCAACAAAAGCTATACACTTATCAGTCTTTTCATTATTATAAGAATCATCAGAATGATCTAACATTAAAGGCTTTGGCCTTGCCTTTATATTCTTCTTTGTTGAGGCAAACATTAGCAAAGTGACCAATACCCTAACATTTGAAACATTAGGGTTCGCTTGAGCGGCTTTCCGTTGGGGTCCTTTCACTTCTACTACATCTTTCATGAGGTTTGGCATGTTCTTTAGATTAATCAAAGGTTTCTTGTTCTTAAATCTATCATTTTTAGAACGAAAAAACTTTTTGAACTTTTTGACAAATAAAGTCATTTCAACTTCAGAGTCAACATCTGACTCTGAGTCTTGAGATTCAGAGACTTTAAGTGCTATACCTTTTGATTTCTTTGGTTGTCTTAAATTCATCTCATAAGTTTGTAGAGACCCAACCAGCTCATCAATTTTGAGAGAGTCAACATCCTTGCTCTCCTTAATAGCTGTTACCTTAGCCTGAACCTATCAGGTAAGGATCTTAAAATCTTTTGAAAACTACTTTGGGTTTAGGAATGCTTTCACCCAAGTTGTGTGCAGAGTTCACAATATCACTGAGTTGGGTATAAAACTCAGTGAATGTGTCATTTTCCTCCATTCTCATGGATTCGAACTTAGTGGTCAGCATTTGTAGTTTAGAAATTTTAACTGCTGACATTCCTTCATATGTGACCTTGATGACGTCCCATGCTTCTTTAGCCAAAGTGCAAGTAGAGATTCTTCGAAACTCATTCTTATCAACCACATTAAAATAGCATTTAGCCTTTTGCTATTTAGACAATAATAGTCTATGTCCTCTTTGCTCCAGTCGACTTTTGGTTTAAGAATAGTTTTATCTCCTACGATTATTGTGGGTGGTGACCAACCATCCACTACAGCCATCCAGACTCTTTCATTAATAGACTTTAGAAAAGCCCCCATCTTTGCCTTCCAATAGGCATAGTCTTCTCCATCAAATAATAGAGGTCTGGATGTGTTTTCACATTCTCTTTGCATTTTGACAAATTAATGAAAATGGACTGGTTGTACAGGAATCTAAATTCAGGTGATTAAACTTTAAATAAAATAACCATCTCTTATACCAATTGAAAAACAATCAGTCCGTTCTCTTTAATTAGAAATACCTAGAAGTGGGGGTTGATTAGGTATTTAAAATTAATTAATGCTAAATAGTTTTACTGGTCTTTGGTAGGGAAATAAAATCGCATGCCTTAGATGTTTGATAAAGGATTATCACAACCGATTCAAATCGAATATACCTTCGTGGTATATTTTCTTTTCGTCGTTTGATCTAATCAATATAGATATCAGAATACAAACAAACAATCACACAAGACAATAGATTTTTTACATGAAAACCTTTGCCAAGGAAAAACCATGGGACCACGTCCAGACGGAAAGTATCACTAACTGAAAAGTTAAACGAAACAAAAATTACCTACGCAGCACCGTTGCAAATACAGCTTCCAACCTTAGCAAAGGCCCACTGTCGATGTGTCCACGTCCTCTGAATCAATGCTATGAGTCCACACGAGCCCTCCCAACCAAGAAGCCTTGTCCGCTTGTTCAGTTTGGTACACCCCAAACCTACCGTCGATCAGCCACTCCGATCTTAATTCTCAACACTCCAGCCTTTGCCGAAGGTGAAGGATTCAGTACACCCTGAATCCTAAGTTGCTCAATAGGTGTTGAGTCACATTGGTACACTTAGGCTACTAGGTCAAATATCTATGTGGAAGACCTAAGCTGAGTAATGGATCAAGCTATTGGCTTTGATCTAGAAGAGAAAAAAGCTCACAAGATATTTATGAGAACTAAAAGGCTTCTTGCTCTTCGAATGGACACTCTAATAAATAAACTTTATTCTCTCTATACAATGTGTATAGAAGTGTGTTTAGAGAAGGCATAGAAGGGTTATATTTATAGAATTCATACCCTGAGCCTTTTAGAACGTGGGAGAGTGGAAACTAGAATTTTGGATCTGAGAAAGACTCAATCCGCATGAAGTCCAATCGATTTTACTTTAGGTGCAATTGATTGGCCTTTTACGGATGAATTTTTCCTTCGTAAAGCCAATCGATTGTTCATAATCCAATCAATCAAACTTAAATAAGTTTCTGTCTCGTAAGCTCCAATTGATTTAACAGCGGTCTCCAATCGATTGGGCTTTGATCAAGTTCTATCTCGTAGACTCTAATCAATTTAACAGAGGTCTCCAATCGATTAGGCTTTGATTAAGTTCTATCTCGTATACTCCAATCGATTTAACAGAGGTCTCCAATCGATTGGACTTTCCCAGAAGTCAATAATATTGACTTAAACTCGGGTCTATCCAATGACTAGGTTTGACCATTATATTTTATTTATTTAAACCTATTCCTATGGCCACTAAGTCACTTACTTTCCTAAGCGAGCGTACACGATTTATAACCGACAAATGGACAGTTACTCAGATGACTCCTATCGTCAACTGTCTGATCCTTGCTATCTCTGTCTTCTAGTCTTCACGTATTCAACGAAGTATGCATACCACGATATCTTCACACTACACTGGTGCTCGTAGGTAAGGTTACATGAATGTTTTATGTCCTACGGAATCTTTGCCAAACTAGAATATGAAAATATTTCTTACAACTCTCTACACATTTACCTTTTGTGAAAAATATGTATCCTCTTTGGAAACATCCATCCGTAGTTGGCAACATTCATCTAACGGCTCAATCATAATTTATGTGTTACCTTTTGTAGAAAATATGTATCCATCTTAGGATTGGACAAATGTAATTTCTGTTTTTAGACCTGTAACCAATATACTATAAATAAATGAAACAACCTCTTCTCTACTCAAGTTGATAGAGAAACCCAAAAGTCAATCTTGCATTATTTTCTACATGGTATTAGAGCTTATTCCAACTACTTATTCGAATAGAAGATGATTTATGCAAAAATTACACTACTTTATTCTGAGGATGTCCAAGCCGCCAGTGCCATACAATCTTTGAAACGGAGCGATTTTTGTTGGAGAAGAAAACACATAGATTTGGTGCATCCAAGGCATACAAATCTCCTTTCCTAGTTCCCTCCATCACTGTTTGTTGAGTGTTCTTGTCATTTACCACAAATCCACCAGCAGAAAATTCAAAAACGCACAGATAGTCACTTGTAAATTGACTTACAGATAAAAGATTCTTCTTTAGTTCAGGAACTAGAAGAACATTACGTATTGAAACTTCCCACTAGGAGTGAATAATATGGCATCACCTGTATGAGTGATTTTTAGGGTAGATCCATCCCCAATCATGACAGAATCATTTCTATTATATTTGAGAAAATTGATCAATTTACCCGGGTCACCTGTCATATGTGTAGAAGCACCGGTATCTGAAAACCATTCTAAATCTTGGTTGTCTCCAATGGTAATGGCAGCTAAAGCCTTAGGGATATCTTCTGGAGTAAAACCTGATTAAACCTGTGGCAGCATTTTATTGCAGGATGTCCCCGTTTTTCACAAATTTGACACACAATATTAGTATCAATAGAATTAGGAGTATGATTTTTGGTTCCCAAATGTCCACCTTGAGGTTTAAAAACACCTAGATTCTGTCCGCTAGTATGTTGAACAAACCCTTTTCCTTCAGAGGTGAAGTTGGGCTTATTTGTCCGTCCCCCTTTTTTGTTAAATTTGCCACTATTATTGGTTCGTTGACCAGCAAAGGCAATTGATTGGCCAAGTTGATTTTCAGAACCATGAAGCATGTTCCATGTTTCATGACTTTGAAGAAGAGGGATGATTTCTCTATAAGAAGGTGGTGGCTTCAACATGGTTGTGACAAATGATTGATGCTCACGGCCTAATCCATTTAGGAGCCAAAAGACCTTTTTTCGGTCAGCAATAGGTTTTCCAATAGCCGCAAGATCATCACATATAGTTTTAAATTCTCGAATATAATCGGAGAGAGTGGACGTACCCTTTCTTACAAGTTGAAGACGTTGTTGTAAATGAAACTCACGTTCTTGCGATTCTTGTGCGAAAGAGTTGTTTAAAGCTGTCCACGCATCCTTGGCTGTATTGAGGCCAACGACAAGACCGAGAACATCTTCGTTCAGTGTTCCGGTTATCCAACCACGCAACAACCGATCGGAACAACGCCAGGCAAGATAGTCCTGGTTCTCGATCTCCTTCAAGCCGGATGATGATGAGTTTTCCGGGGCGGTGATCATTTCTGGTGGTGCATCAACCTCTCCATCGACGAATCCCATCATGCCTTGTCTCTCTATAAGGCCAAGCATCTGGGTACGCCATAAGAGATAGTTGGTGTTGGATAGTTTGATGGAAACAAAGTTCCCAATATTCAGATTTGGTGAATAAGGATATTTCTTAACAGATGAAGAGGAAGCCACGATAGCCATTAGAAAAGCAGTAGGATCTTCGCACGAGCTAATTCGGTGCAGGCCCTGATGTAGTTCGTGAGAGTTGTCAAGTTGGAAAAGCTTGTTGCTACCCTTTATTTCTTCTCGAGAATTTAGTACTGAACCATTAAGTGTTATTCATTCAGACTTATGGGGGCCTGCACCTGTGTTATCTGTTGGTACTTATCGGTATTATCTCATTTTTATTGATGAATGCACACGGTTCACCTGGTTTTATCCACTACATCGAAAATCTGATTTCTTTCAGTGCTTCTTAAACTTTCAAGCACTAGTGGAAAGACAATTTAACAAGAAAATCAAGATTTTCCAATCCGATGGAGGAGGAGAATACTCAGTTGGGAAGTTCCAAAAATATCTCATAACAAGTGGCATCTTACATCATGTCTCTTGTGCACACACACCTTCTCAAAATGGTGTGGCTGAAAGAAAACATCGGTATATTACTGAGTTGGAGCTCACTATGTTAAATCATGCAAATATTCCAAAGAAATATTGGGTAGAAGCATTCTTCACTGCAGTCTTCTTGAGTAATAGGCTGCCTTCTATTGTTTTGAACAGGGCATCACTCTATCAACGCCTTCTTGGGAAAACACCAGATTTTGAGTCATTTTGGGTATTTGGAAGCCGTTGCTACCCATATTTGAAAGACTATGCACCAAATAAATTTGGCCCAAAGTCTCTTGTGTTTTTATGGGATACAGTAACCATCATAAAGGTTATAAGTGCCTTCACCCGCCAAGTGGTTGGGTGTACATCTCAAGGCATGTTATCTTCGATGAAACTTGCTTCCCGTTTGCTAATCCAACTGCTTTGTATGTGCCTTTTCAGGGACCATGGGATACAACCACCTTCAATGAATGGTTGGATATCATACAACCTATTCAACATTCTTCATCTCCACCCTTTACAGGACCCACGACTACCAACTCTGATGATCCTGAAGCCACTAACGTTTCACCATTACATGCACCATCTCCTAATTCATCTCCTCCTTCCATAGAACTCTTGAATGATTCTTCTCATCAGGGTTCCCCGAGGATGGAGAGTGAGGCACACTGGTCTTCGTCACCGTGTTCTATTGTGATTGATCAAACATCACTGCCCTCTCCCTCACCAGACACCTCTACTCTCCCAATAGCATCCTCCACTTCTCATGGTATGGAAACACGCTCCAAGACTTGGATTATTAAACCAAATCCTCGCTATGCCCATATTGCCTCAATGCCTCATCTCACTTAACCAACCACTGTGAAATATGCTCTTCGTCACCCCGGATGGACTGCTGCCATGCTTGATGAACTTGAAGCTCTACATACTAATGAAACTTGGGATTTAGTTCCTCGGCATCGTGACATGTATATTGTCGGTAGCAAATGGGTCTACAAGATGAAACTTAAAGCCAATGGAAGCATAGATAGACTTAAAGCTCATCTTGTCGCTAAAGGGTATGAACAAGTCGAAGGACTAGATTTCTCTGAAACTTTCTCTCCCGTCATCAAACTTGGCAGTATCCGTATTGTTCTTACCATTGCGACTATGAACCGGTGGGATATTCGGCAATTGGATGTGAAAAACGCATTTTCACATGGTCATCTTTCCGAACCAGTAATTTATGGAACAACCTCCGGGATTCGTTGATCCCACATGCCCCACACATGTTTGCGACTAAAGAAAGCTCTATATGGTCTAAAATAGGCCCCCAGAGCTTGGTTTGACTAGTTCAGTGGATACCTCTTGACTCTCGGGCTTTATTGCAGTAGTGCCAACTCTTCCATGTTTGTTTGCCGTAACAATCGTGGAACAATCATCCTTCTATTATATGTCGATGATATGATCGTCATCGGAGATTGTCAGGATTTTTTTGATTGGTTCATCCATCGGTTAGGGGAAGAATTTGCTATGAAAGATTTGCGGTTCATTCATTATTTTCTTGGTATTGAAGTTACCAATACTGATCGTGGTCTTCATCTATGTCAACACAAGTATGCCACTGATCTTCTTGTCCGAGCTAGAAATGACTACTTGTAAGCCCATCTCCACTCCTATGGTACTCAAGAAGTCTCTCCCTCCTCTCACAGATGAATATCCAGATCTCACTCACTATTGGAGCCTAGTTGGTGGCCTTCGGTATCTTACTATCACACGGCCTGACTTCTCCTATAGTGTCAACCATGTTTGCCAGCACATGGCCAAGCCTAGTATCGAGAATCTCAGGCGGTAAATCGTATTTTACGTTATGTGAGTCGAACCACTACTCAAGGCATTCAAATTTTTTCATCTGGTTCTCTACATCTATTTGCTTATTCGGACTTCGATTGGGCTGGCTGCCCTTCCACTCGACGGTCTACTACAGGCTTTTGTATATTCCTTGGAATACGTGTATTTCTTGGAGTGCCAAAAAGCAGCCCACTGTGGCCTGTTCTAATGCTGAGGCCGAATATCGCACCATGGCTTCTACCGTCGTTGAGCTTACTTCGCTTTCTTATATTTTGCGCGACATTGGAGTCTACCTTGCTGATCCACTAATCTTATGTTGTGATAATCTAAGTGCGTTATACATGACTATAAATCCAGTCTTCCATGCCCGCACAAAGCACATCGAAGTGGACTACCACTTTGTTCGTGAAAAAGTTGCTCTTGGCACCTTAGTCACCGAATTTGTTCCTTCATCAGATCAATTGGCTGATTTGTTCACCAAACCGATGCTTAAGTTCTTGTTTCGCACATTATGTCACAAATTGGGCCTCCTTCCATCCACTCGGCCCACTTTGAGGGGGAATATAGAGAATATTGGAATAGATGAGAAGCACCAAATCACTTCCAGTGATCCTTGCCCACAATCACGTTGAAGCCTATCTTTGGCAACATTCATCTAACGGCTCAATTGTGATTTATGTGTAGAGAAAAATTTACGCATTTACCTTTTGTGGAAGATATGTATCCTCTTTGGAAACATCCATCCATAGTTGGCAACATTCATCTAACGGCTAAATCATAATTTATGTGTTACCGTTTGTAGAAAATATGTATCCATCTTAGGATTGGACAAATGTAATTTCTGTTTTTAGACTTGTAACCAATATACTATAAATAAATGAAACAGCCCCTTCTCTACTCAAGTTGAGAGAAACCCAAAAGTCAATCTTGCATTATTTTCTACAAAACATTCATGGGTCAGTGGGCCCAAAAGAATTCCAACGTAGGTCAGATCGCCAACCATTTGTTCTTTTGGGCGCTCTGACCCACGATTCTGGGAATGGCACACTCTTAGAGGACGCTGATCATATGGATTTTAGCCAATCTCTAGGTTGACCTAGAAACCAAAAATCAACCTGATTAGTGATTTCTAAGCGTTGAATTAAATTCATTTTCATGGGTTGATTTTAACCCGTGGGAATTCGAGTATTATTAACCATTATTTGGGATACAAGGATCCAAAGGTTTGAAATAACTGATCAGACTGATCTTTGGTTTGTACGTCCACCAAGAGATTGGATAAAAATCCATACAGTATAAGCACTCTCTAAGAGTGTGCCACGTGGCTCATATTCGGGGGGCAGTCGGGGGCTTCCGTGACCATCGAATCAGGCAAGGATTACTCTTGTAGATCCCCGATGGTTCAGACTTTTGTTGCAGATGTCCTTGAATGGTGGATCCTTCCATTGAGCAGAGGCTATACATTAGTACCACCCTCCATCGCACCATCCTTCTCCGACAACGACCACAGGGAAGTACGTATTGTGCATATAATTATCGTTTCCTCCATCCCTTCCCGACAATGGACCACAGTGAAAGAGATATTCCATCGGTATTCAAATACCCGCAGAAAACCCCCCAGGAAAGACAAAATATCACTTGTATTCTTACTAACATACTTCTTTATCTAGAATTACTAAATGCCTTCTTTTTTTAACCCCCGAAAAATTCTCTCTTGTTACCTGACCCCCCCTGGCAAGAGTTATCGCCATCACCACATATATGCAATCACCATTGTTGATACCATATATTTCAACACGGATCCCGAGGTATGATCTTGCATGTAATTTTTTTTTATCATTGTTTGTTTATGGTGTGTGAATCTTCGAACATCTATGACACGTACACCCAGATTTACCAACCACACATGGTAATAATTCGCGAGGCTTTTATAGCCTTAGTTTTATCCTTTATCCGATGGATATTCTGAACTAATATCCGAATTCGAATTTTATTAATTTATCGGATATCCGATCAGAAAATTGGATTTATGTAAATTATTACATTAATATAATATATATGAAGTAAATATAATTATTATAATAAATATTATTTAATATGACATATAATAATACTATCTATTATATATAATATATAATTATTGGATAATACATCAGATCGGATACAACAATATCCGAATCCGTATCCGTATCCGTATCCGAAAACTATTCGGATATTAAAATATATCAGAATCCGAATCTGATATCAGAAATGTTAGGATACTATCCGATTTTTAGAATACGGATTCAAATTCGGATTCAAATTTTACTGACTTTTGATGTTTTAATCTTTTTAACTATTTTGTACTGCTTTTTAGTATTTGAGCACTTTCATTATGGGCTTTATGAACAGGCATATGAGCTGGTTCCAAGCCCATGATGAAAAAGTGCTAAAATCCAATGGGTAGGAATCACTAATCACACTGATTTTTGCTGTGTGGGTCCACCAAGATGTGGGCCACATTAAACATTCAGGGAAGAAGTGGGCCTGGAAGAGTCCAAATTGAGGGACTTCTGCATCAAAACTTTGATACAGAAGTTGGTATAATAGATTTATTCTTTTGTAACTATGGCGGATACACTTATTTATAGGCAGTCAACCCACCGAGAAAACATTCGCTGGCCCCGGGGACTTCAAACTTTGATGTCTCCCCACCCAAATGTCAGACACGTACCTCATTAATCCTTAAACTCAACCCGCGTTAAGTCCCTCGTTAGTGAGTCGATGAGAGGGCCCTGTCATCCAAGGAGATGACAGGGCAGCAGATCATGGCACCTGGATTTTGTACGGGCAGACCACCTCGGCTTCACCACCCACGTACACAGGTGAGTTTTTTGGCAAAAAGCAGTCGACGTGTGTGGTGAGGCCAAGGTGTTCAGTCCGTAGAAATCCACATGCCATGATCTGCTGCCCTGTCATCTCCTTCGATGACAGGGCCGGTCATCAAAGTTTTATCCCCTCGTTAGTAGTTAACAAGGGGTACTTGTCAGACATTTTGGGAGGAGGACATCAAAGTTTAAAGTCCTCCGGGCCTGGGAATTTTTTCTCTCAACCCACTCTTCTTGAAGATTACAACAACAACAAAAATTACCCTTCTTGAAATGGCAAGTTGGATTAAGGAGATTGTGACGTGAGATCTTGTGAATTTCAGACAGAATCTTGGGAGAGCCCGAGTTTGAAGTCCCCCTCCCAAAATGCCACGTGGAGCACTTTTAAGGCCCACCGATCTTATGGATGTTTGGTCCACCTCTTGATGGATATCTACAGATTAGAAGTCAGTGTAATTGGTGATTTCTATCAGTTGGATTTAGCATTTTTCATATAATGATTTCTGGCAGTTGGATTTGAGAAATTTTTATGCTAAAATATAACTGTTACAGAAATCATCAATAAGGCTGATTGCTGATTTTTTGCAAAAAAAAAACAATGGGTTTGGTGCGTTGTTTTGTAATCGACGCACCAAATAAGTTTTGCAAACACCTTGTCAACACAAAATCAAACAAAATCTTATAAATTATGCTTATAAAAATATGATATTTATATATTAATAGTAATATATTACTCGAGTCGAGTTACTTCGGGTCGAGTTCGAGTCATCGAGTTAACTCAACTCGGTAGACTTTCGAGTCGAGTCGAGTTTTCGAGTTTTCCAACACTGCTTGGAACTTGGAAGTAAAAGGAGATAAGGTGGACACATGATAAGTTATCTAGAAATTTGAATATTACTCCCTAAATTCGAAATTTGAAAATCAAAGTCAAAGTAAATAAATTGTTAGCTTTTTAAATTGTTGAAAAATTAGAGCAGAGGACTCTCGTGGCCCTCTATACCGCATTGTTTTGGGCCCACTAACCTCATGGATGTTTACCCCACCCCTTGTTGGATGTATTTTAGAACTTTTTTAGGATTGATACTAGCCCGTTGGATTAAGTATGTTTTTGGCACTAAATCAAATGGATATAAATCATCAACCCAGCTAATTTTTAGGGTCATTAGTGTCCTCCGCATAGACGAGTTCCTGCTGCATCTAATTTTTTTTTTTTTTTTTTTGGTTCTTGTTTTCATAAGAAAATATATCTTAACCCGTTTCTATCTCCCTATTCTGACTTAGTATTTGCACTAGACCAAAAAAGAGATCCTCCTCCCTGCACGGGATAGGACCCACTTTTCATCGGACACCACAATGGATATCTTGAAGCTCGTGTAAATTAGAATTAAGAGTGCAGTGTTTTGTCCAATCCTGGTTCTCTTGAATAAGAACATGACAAACTTGATCACCGGGTTCCCTATAAAACATATGCCACGTGTCATGTTATTATGTTACAGTTGGAATAATGTTTGAATGGCTAAGCTGGACCAAAGCTTAATTAATTCTAGAATTAATACTTTTCGTCATATCATGTCAACCATCCTAATAATTGCAATTGATTGAATGGTAAGGATTCATGCCATTGGTTTGATATTTAATCCAAGGTTTAAAAGGGGCCCGTTATAACGGTATAACGGACTGGGGGTGTTACCGTTTTTTGCATTATAACGAATTGCAATGCTCGGGGCAAAAAATAAAAAATAACTGAAAAATGAAAAATAATAGAAAAGATAGGAAAAATGGCGCTGAAATTTGAAATTTGAATTTTCAAAAATGTAAAGTAACGGAAAATAACAGCCGTTTTTTTCACTTTTTTCCAGAAAAATAACGGCCGTTATTTTTTCAGCATTTTAATGGTACAAAACCTAACGGGGGAGGTCCGAATCTGTTACAACGGCTGTTATTTTAGTTATGACGGCCGTTTTTAAACCATAATTTAATCCCTTAGATCTACAAGGTGGGACCCCATAAAATTTGGAAAATTTTAGATGCAGCTCTACATAGCTCATTTTATTGGGCCCACTAACCGCAAGTATGCTTTGCCCACCCATTGGTTGTTTTACATACAAATTCAGTTCGATTGATAATTTTTAGTTGTTCAATTAAGTACCCAAAAAAAATACAAAAACATGCTTAAATCCAATGGCTATAATTAGTCCTTAAAAAGTGCTAAAATCTATGGCTAGAGAAAACCCATCAGACTGATTTTTGGTATATATATATCCACCAAGGTGTGGGCTAAACATCCATGCGGTTAGTTGGCCCAAAAAATGAGTTATGTAGGTCCACGAGAGGGCTCTGTATCGACTGCATCAAAAGTCCGCATCTAAAAGTTTTCCAGCAAATATTGAGTTCCCCCACCTTGCTGCGCGTGCTCCAGACACAGTACAAGCAGGAAAGAGAGATTCACTACTGTCCTTCCGTCCTGACCAAAACATTCCTTATTGTAATTTAATGGTCGGATGATTCGGATCCTCATACAATATCATAAGATTTCACAGTGATTAGCTAAAAATAACGTGTGTAATTAAACGAATCAACACACCAAAAGGACCAAAAGGACCCATCTATTCCAAATCCAAATCACTCCAAAAACGGGAAGCATCTCTGCAACAGAGACTGCAACTTAACCTCACCAGTCTCAATCCATGTTTCCTCATCAACCCATCCGAGAGAAACAAAACTACCACCATTTCAGCAAAATAACAGCTTCAGAATTCTTCTCCAATGGCAGAAACCAGAAATAGCAGAAAACACTTCAAGAAAAACCACCAAAACCAAAAAAACCAACCCCAGAAAACAAAGAAACCACCTTATTGGGCAGTTGTGAGGCGCCTTGTTTCCTGCAAGTATCTCCAAACCGGAGAACAACAACAACCACAACCCATGGAGAGAAATAATGATAAGAGATGCAAGAAAATTGGGTTCTCTGGTTCTCTTTGCAACAACACAAGGGTCGTGCACAGGCCTGAAGCATCTCCTCATGAAGATTACAAGAAATGGGGTTCAATGGGTTCCTGTAATACTAATGGTTCTTTGTCGTCGCCATTGTCACTTTTATCTTCTGGTTCTTCCATTGGTGGGTCTTTTGGAGGAATGCATTTAAGGAGACTTTCAGGTTGTTATGAGTGTAGAACGGTTGTGGATCTAGCTCATGGGGTCTCAAGAGATCCTTCAATGAGGGCCACTGTTTGTTCTTGTCCTGAATGTGGAGAGATTTTCACGAAACCTGAGAATTTGGTGCTTCACCAGTCTATGATACATGCAGGCAAGACACCATTTCTTTCTCTTTAGTTTTGGAATGTGTTGAGTTAATCTGTTACTGTTCTTTTGTTTTTCATATTTTTCAATCTTTCCTTTGCTTATGTGTTTCTTTAATACCCATTTCGCCAGTCTAATTCTCTCTCATTTCTGTTTTTTTTGTGGGGAAAAAATATAACAGTATCTGAACTGGGTCCCGAAGATACTAGCAGAAACATTGTAGAGATCATATTCCAATCAAGTTGGCTGAAGAAACAAACTCCAATCTGCAAGATTGACAGGATCCTCAAAGTCAACAACAGTCAGAAAACCATCACTAGATTCGAAAATTACAGGGAATCCATCAAAGGGAAAGCAAACAAGCTTGCGAACAAGCACCCGAGATGTGTCGCAGATGGTAACGAGCTCCTGAGGTTCCACTGCACGACTTTTATTTGTTCTCTTGGCATGAATGGGTCTTCAAATCTCTGCAATTCGATCCCCCAATGTAACATTTGCAGCATTATAAGAGATGGATTCAAGATAGATGGAATCATTGGAGGAGGAATATGCACAACGGCTACTAGTGGAAAAGCCCATGACAATGCTCAGATTACGTTGGAAGATGATAAGCGGGCGATGTTGGTTTGCCGAGTGATCGCGGGGACGGTGAAGAAGAACCGAGACACTGATGTAGAAGAGTTCGATTCGGTAGCCGGACACACAGAAATTTACTCTAATTTAGATGAGCTATTTGTGTTTAATCCCAAGGCTATATTGCCTTGTTTTGTTGTGATCTATAGTGGCTTTTAATCGTTTATTTGATACAGCGCGAGTTTCATGTTTTGGTTGTAATGCAAATACATTTGGTTAATCTAATCTCTGTTTGTGTTGGCATGGTGGAGAAACCTGGTGATGCCGACTGATTGCTGATTCCTCTCATCACACACCTCAAGTTTACTTGATTTGACCTTCCTACATGATCAGGTTGGCATTTTTGCCCGTCGGGCCGGGCTGGCCCAACCCGAGGTGCGGGCTGGGCCGGGTCTACAGTGACGGGCCGAGCCCTGACAAAAAATTAACCAATAACATTTTTCAAATTTGATTGGGCTGGGTCGGGCCAGGTTGGACTGGGCTAGTTGGGTGGGCTCATTGGACCGGGCCTCAAGAGGGTGGACCCAGGACCGGCCTGGACACAATTACGGGCTGGGCCACGAGCCAAAATGATGGGCTGAAGCCCAGACAACAAAACCTTATGAGGGCCATTCGATAATCAAGTAGGATGCAGTGTACTCGTATCAAGTGCAAAAAAATTGGAACTTGACTTGAGGGAGGGGGTACCTTTTTGTAGGCATTACTGCCTCTTCCCATCTTCTTCTGCATATAGCAGTTGAATTATGCATTAAACACAAGTGTGTTTAATCATAGGAAAACCACCTAAAAGCGTCATTAGGCGCATCGATAAACATGTAAAATACAGAAAACATATACAATGTACATGGCAAGTTGGGACTATCAAATGATCGGTGAAACCATTATCATGATAACCTTCCTATCAACTTATATGGTCAAAGAGTGGAAAGAACTAATCATTAACAGGCTTGAACTCCCACTCATACCCCAGCCCCTGCCCTCTGTTTAATTATTCTCAATATTATTGTAATGCATCTTTGCTCTATGTTATTGTAATGCTTCTTTTATGCTCTATTGTATTTATTTGTGTAAAACCCTAAAAAATTGTTATGCTAGAGTACTGTACATGAAGGCACGACGCCACGGTTAAGGGTGTTTTCGTCTTGGGGTTATAACCTCGGTTGACCAGAGACAATTATTCATTGTACTGTGAGTGTTTATTTTGCCTTAGAGCATAGTGAAATCCGTGAGAGTCTGTGGACGTACCTTGATCTTAAGGGAACCATGTAAATCTCTGTGTTGCGTGTTTGCATCTTTTGTTGTTTATTGTTCTTTCATCCAAGAACTAGTATCCGAGCATTGGGTTTGAACAAGAATGATGGCGAAAGAAGAAAAGGTAAGGATCGAGAATTTCAGTGACACGAACTTCGAATTTTAGAAGATGCAGATAGAGGACTACCTCAATCAAGAAGATCTTTATCTTCTTCTCGGATGAAAATCAAAGAAGTCGAAGAATACGACAAACGTCGTGTGGGAGATACTCGATAGGAAAGCCCTAGGTATAGTACGGTTGAGTCTTGTTGCATATGTAGTGTTCAATATTTCTAAGGAGAAGACAACAAAAGCTTTGATGGCTACCCTCTCAAGGATGTACGAAAAATATTCTACTGTAAATAAGGTATTTTTGATGAAGAGATTGTTTAATATGAAGATGGCTGATAATAGAAGTGTAGCTATACATCTAAATGAATTCAATATGGTTACAGCTCAATTGGAATTTGTTAACATCAATTTTGATGATGAAATTAGGGCTTTTCTAATTTTACCAGGTTTACCAGACAATTGGGATAGTTTGGTGATGGTTGTGAGTAACTCTTCGAGAATAGGAACATTGAAGTACGCTGATGTCATGTGCGTCATCCTAATTTTATTTTATTTTTTTAAAGAAGAAAATATGTTTATTAAAATGATCAACGATCGTATTACTACTAGAGAAAAGAAGAGAGGCGAATCTAGGAATGGGATTAAAAGGTATATCACCTTCGGACTTGGGAGTTTACTTTTCCTGGAGCAATTCCAGAATAGCCACACTGAAAGTCCCAAGAAAATCATTTATATGCTCTTAAAACCATAAAAACCCTGGAGCCTAATAATAACGAAATCTGTAAGCCGGTTGACATATGAGGTTAGAGACAACTTCTTTATTAGCACATGAGGGGGTGGAATTCCACAAAAAAATAGTCGAACCGTCCATGTTAGATCGCCAGTTAGCCAAGTTATCCGCAGCGCTGTTCCCTTCTCGGAAGATATATGAGCATCTAAAGTTCATTTTGCTGATTTTATGCAAGCAGTTAAGCCATTGGGTTCCTAGTCTCTAGGGAACAACCTCTGACCTATTCGTAAGATGGATTGCCATTTCAAAGGCACTTTCTAACCAGATAGAGCGCCAACCTTTAATCTAAACGATATCAATACCGGTAATAATAGCCGAAAGTTCAACTTGAAGGGCTGAGGTAATACCAAGTCCTTTAGCAAAAGCACCCATGACTAGGCCTCTACAGTTTCTAAATGTACCTCCACACCCGGCTATCCCTGGACTGCCTCTGGCTGCACTGCCAGAGTTAAACTTAATCTAACCCGGAAGAGGAGGAGACCAAATAACTTCTTTGATTAAGGGGGTAAAACATTAGGGAGTGCCTTGGATGCTGAAGAAAAGGGAAAGAAGGCGAACAGAGGAAGCAAAAGTTATGGTCGATCAAAGTTGAGAAAGAGCAAATCTAGACCCCCATTTGGAAAAGAAGATGATAGTTACTAGAACTACGATAAAAAGAGACACATGAAAAGGGATTGTAAAGTTCTGAAGAAATAGGTAGAGAACAATTATCAGGATCCTTTGATATCCAAGAGCTTTCATTGTTGATTGAAGCTTAAGTTTTACTCTTAGATGCTCAAGATCCTTTTGATACAAAGTTCTACCTTTTAATCTTAATTGAAAGAGAGTGTCGATCTCTTCATGGTTGAATCTCTTTCTTCCATGCGAGAATTAAATACATTAATTTTTTTATTACATTCTTTGTTTGTTGCCCCACTGTATAGATTTAGTGTGAACTCATGTGTAGATCGAGTTGGCGTAGATTTTGTATGGTTCAGATCGAATTCGAAATCAAATCTTGAAGACATTTTTGTGGTTCAGAGCGTGAAGATATAAGGCAACGTGGTAAATCTATGGCTGGAGCTCGTGTGGAGTTGGATTCAGTTTATAGCATGGGTAACATTTTATATCTCTGTCTTCTCTTAGTGTTGTGATTTTGACTCGACGTGGTTCCGAGGTTTTTCCCAGTTGAGTTTTTCTCGTAAAAATCATGTGCCAATTGCTTGATTGATTTTATTGTTATATTGACTAAACATATTTGTAAAAAATACATCTTTGATATATTTAGATTAAATCTGGTTAGACTAATCTACTTGCTTCCGCTTAGAAATTGCATACGATAGATCCCAGATCACTGATCGAATAGATTTGAATAGATTGTTTAATTTTTAAATGATAATTAATTTGAATCGGACCTATTCACCCCTCTAGGTCTTACGAATATCGTTAACCCATATTTTTCACGTTGTGAATCTTGGGTTATAGATTCTGGTGTGTCATTTCATGCTATTGTGCACATGGATATTCATCATAGTTATGTATAGGGTGATTTTGGGAAAATCTATTTAGGCAATGAGGAATCCTGTAGCTTTATTGGAAAATGGTGATATTCAAATAAATCTATCCAATAGGACAATACTGAAGTTGAAAGATGTTAGACATGTGCCTAGGCACATGACAAATTTTACAAATGACTCGTGGATAGTTACAAAAGGCCATAGTGATAGCTCGGGGTAAGAAAGAAGGCACTCTTTATGTGATTTCTGATTCTAACTGTATCATTTCACTTTGTTTCGTCAAGGGTGGATATGAGCACCTAGCATCGTAGGCTTAGGCATATGAGCAAAATAAGATGAAAGTGTTACTTTCGAAAGGAAAGTTACTAGGGCTGAAATTTATAGATCTTGATCTTTACAAAGACTGCATCTGTAGAAATAGAAAATGTTAATTTTTCGAAGTCTAGAAGAACTCCAAAGTGAAAATGGCTAGAACTGGTTCACACTGATGTATGGGGACCACTCCAGGTACCTTTTCTCGATGGTTCTCTTTACTTTGTTACATTTATTACTAGAAAAGTCTGAGTTTATTTCTTAAAGCATAAATCAAAAGTATTTAATGTATTAGAAAAAAGATTTCGTTGAAAATGAAATAGGTCAAAAGTTGAAGTGTCTCAGATCACATAATAGGGGAGGGTATAATATGGTCAACGTGGGCCAATTTACGTCATTTCTAGAATAAATGATGTAATTAGTTTGATACAACGCCATTCCTTGTCTAATTGATGTTATTTGGAAGATATTACGTCTCTCATTTTGGAAGTGACGCGACATAATCATTTTAATGGCATTTCTAGGGAAATAATGTTATTTTAAAAAAGAAAATAGAATAGACACCATTGCACAAAGGACGTCCTAACTGTCACACCCCATAATTCGTATACTAGAATATCTTTATTCGTGCACAATGCCTGAGGCGCGATCAGGGAATAGATCCCCCAAAACACTTTATAATAATGTAGTGCCAGCTAATAAAATATGAACCATCTAAATCATTGAATTAAAATTAATAACCCAATCAACCTCAATATCTGAAATAATGCAAATACTAACTAAAAGTAAATACATCCCAAGCCTCACTACATATGTCTCTTAAAATAAATAACTACTCTAAGATATCACAAGTACTAACTAAGTCCAATCTGGTATGCATCTCTATTTTTCATACTGTCCTGAAAATAAGAGATCCTACGAGGGTGAGTCCAACCTGAAAAGTCTCGGTTGTCAATCTTAAGAACCTTTAGCTCTTTTGTATATTATATCGCTAAGTTAGAAATTTGCTGAAGACTGAAGCATCGAAGATCAAGTGGACTTCATCAACTCAAAGAAGACTTAAAGATGAAGAACAACAACCTAAGTTGTAAAGCTCAGTTAAAGACAGAGTTAAACTCAACCATGAAGATTTAAAGCAAATGATCAAAAGTACGTTCTTATTCTACGAACGTTCAACTATCAAAGAATTTTGTGTTGCAGATATTTGCGTACATCTAACGGTACACCGCGCATTTGTTGATGGATCAAATTTAACCATAGATGTCTTTCGGTTCAATTAAAATAATTCGGTAGACATAAATAAATTTATTTAGTTGATGGGTATTTTTCAGTGAAGGTTTGTGAGGACTGGCTGACCGACCACTTGAGCGGCCGATCAGTCAAAAGATGCAGTTGAACGGACCTTAAGAGCAGCCGACCGAAGTCTGGTTGACCAAAAGAGAGGCCGACTGAAGTCTGGTCGACTGATCAAGTTGTGCAGTCGACCCCACCCTTTCTGGATCTCATTTTGACTCGATCTTTTCTGCGATTTTAGGTGTACTTTGGATATTTGTGATTGGTGGATGAGTGAGTACTCATCTAATTGAGTTGAGGATTGAAGATTTATGAGAAAAGAGTTTCTCTAAATAGATTACTGGCCTAGGCTGACTCTCTAAGTAAGTGAGTGATTCTTATTAGATTGAGACTAAGTGTTATCTTAGTTATTTGATTATTTATTTTAATTGGATATGTTGGAATGCATGATTGAGATAATATAATATTATTCGTGTTGAGTATTGACAGTGGACATAGGTGCGGAGTTGCCGAACCACTATAAATCTGAGTCTCATGTGATTGTGAATGTTTGCATACCTTATCTCAGATTTATCCATATATTGTTCTGTGGATGTTTATGAATTTGGTTGTTTGATCATTTTTTGCCTTGTGTGATCATTAATTTTTAATCCATATATAATTCACAGAGAAATTAAAAATTGTCCTATTCACCTCCCTTTAGGACTTTACGTGGTAATTAAAAAAAAATTTCAACTGACTCGCAAGTAAAAGTCACATTAAACCCTCCCAGTGTATGTGTAGGTGTATATAACATCATATCAATAGCAACCCCAATTATAATAAATGCAAGAACATAGCTCAATGAATATATACAAGATCATAACCAATTGACTAAAGATTATAAGCAACTCAATCTTGTACATGATCAATACATGTAATCACATAATGACCATTAAGGATATAATTATGTTTACATTCTCCCTTAACCCCGTCATGTTAATCAAGCAGTAGTAGTTCAACTTGTTTATGATTTTTTGATAGGTGTCTCTTTGTGTTATGTCAATGTTAATTATGAATTAGATTTTCATTTTTTTTTATTAATGATGCATCTTAAACATATACGACTGAATCCTGAATTAAACCTAAACCACATGCCTATTGCGTGAAAGTTTTGCACTTTGAAATTAAATATTTTTAGTGCAATTAGGTGCTAAATGGGATTACCAGCTAAGTGGGATTTTTCATTTTCTTTTTTCTTCCTAATTTAGTTCATGGGTTTGCGTTTGAACTTGATAACACGTCGCTTTTTTATTATTGCATTAGAAACGTGCAACACAGGAAGATGTCGGCATTGCAATACACGTCCTAGTTGATTCATTCATTTCAACACAAAATTTGGGGTCCAAAAAATGGTACAAAAGGTAGCAAGAAATTCGAATCCAATTTGTGCTCCCTCCAATCTGTGCACAGTTAGCCACTTGCAACTCCTCTCTCCGAGCATCTATCCACCATTAATGCCCAGCTCGGGCTCCATCATGCAACCCCAACTTCACCAGTGAAACTTGCAAGACCCACTGTTCATCATATTCTTCACACCAGTGCACCCTTCCACCTTGCAACCTGCGGACTGCAACTAAGAGAACAATGCGCTCTTGATATATTGGCATCTAGGGATTTTCTTTTTGGAGTTTTAATCGATAAGGTCTGGTTCTAATTTTGGAGTTATAGAGTTGGTGTGAATAGGATGACCTTGAATTTTTCTACTGTAGTCTTAACAAAAGAAATGTTTGAATTTTAAAGAAAGTGGTTTCTCAGAAAAGCGTAATCTTTTGTATGTTCTTACGACAAGGGTTTTGGATAAAATCATAGTCTTTTCCAGATGTTTAACCTCAGTTTAATACTTTTAGACCATGGTTATGAATAATAAAGATTACCATTTTTGCAAAATTGAAGTCTTTTATGTAGTCTTACAACTACAGGTTTAGATAAAACCATAGTTTTTGAGCTCATATAGACCATGGTTAACAACCGTAGTCATTTTTGTAGACTTTAGACTACGCCCGATTAGACTACACTTTTAGATGTAGTTTTAGACTACAGTTTAAAATGAAAGACTATAGTTTTTAACCATAGTTTAAAGGTTTTTTTTTGTAGTAGTGCCTTAGATCTACCGTTCCTGACCCCCAATGGAGTGTGCAACAAGAGTGACGAACCCGTGTCTCAATCTCTAGTGCCGTTACAAACACCAACAATTGGACTGAGCACAAAGGAACCCACTTCCATATCTATCTCTGATGCTTTTACCTCTGCACTGGATGCAGACCTTCCTACCACGACGCTGTGTTTAGAACATAGGTCTCTACCTGTCATGGACCAACCATTCCCTACCAAGGATTGGAACACTTCGATCACATTAGGACATCTCGAGGAAAAGGTCACTAATTTTCGACAGTCTCCTGACGTCGTTATTTTCTATGAGCCGTGTGTCGTAGAGAGTCTACTTTTGGACTCTCCCAAGGACAAATTATCCAAGTGTTATGAACAATTTGAGCCTGACTTCATCTTGGAGTCAGACAATTATGGTATCACTGTTTTATAGGAGTCTGCTCCACTCAGATACATTCTCGCTAAACTTAATGAGTTTGCGGCTTTGCTAATCATGGCCAGGGAACCCACTACTGCTCCCCTCTCAATCTTTACTAAGAAGCTTTGATCCCTCCCAGCTCAACTCCTACTTTTGCAGGGCTGCTTAGAGCACTTACTGTCCTTCTCTCAGTCTACACTGAGAAAAACTTGTTCTACATAGGTATACCTAGACAAGGGATATGATAGCAGCTTATGCTCCACCTTAGGTGTCAGGAAGACTGTAGATTCACTCAGTCTTCATGAGTTTTAACTTAGTTTGGGGTACTTGACATACCCCCGTTGTGTATGGCTGAAGACGTAAAACTTAGCGCTTTTGTAAAGACAATTCTGGTATTCCTAGAGTACATGAGTCTCATGAATTTGTTATAACTGTTATATCTCTGGACATGCTGATACCTTCATTTTATTGATCATCAGGTACCACATCTAGTTCAATTTTTGTCGACTTGGTAAAATCCTCCTGAACTCGTGCATCATTCATCCATTGTTCATCATGTTATGTCTCGGTCAATAACACCGAGGACGGTGCTATATTTTGGTTGGGGGTGGGTTTTTACCAAAACTCACTCATGTTTTCATTTTGAAAAAAAAAAAAAAAGAAACTTGTGTTTTGGGGTGGTTTCCGATGTTTTTCAAAGTTTTCTAGAACTTCAAAAAATGTGTCAAATACCCTAACTTTGATTAATTGGAAATATCCATGAAATCATTTTGTAACGTGACATTTTTCATGTTACATGCTAGCTTTGAGTCAAGTCAAGTCAAGTCGAGTGTGACTACATCAAATTTGAAAACTTAGAAAAACTCAGATTTGGCACAGTATGCACACATTCAACATCAGAGTCATCCTAAATTTAGAATCTTTAGAGATCCTAGAAGAATATTTTGGAGACCTAACCCAGTGTGCTTTCGAGCCTTTCATCATTTCAGAGGGTCATACTACAATTTCGAGTCACAAGTTGACTCACTATTCTTCATGTCCACAATATTTCGTCGAGACATCTCACTATCATTTGTTTTTTATCATTAAACTCGGAACAATGTTAAAATTGGATTGTTACAACAGAATATTTTTCTATATCCATTCAAAACATGTTACATTAGAGTGCAAACCCTAGAAAATGATTTAGGCCATTTTTCCAAACCTTTCAGCCTTTTTACCTACCTGAATTATACTCCACTAGAAACCCTTTGAACCATTTATGAGAGCCTTTCCTTGTTAAGCCCATTAACCTATAACCCAGTCCAGTTACGAAGTATGACTCGTGACCCTATTTCTGGGAAGGATAGAGAAATAATGGATATAGGTGTACCATGAAAAAAAAAGTCAAGAAAAAAAAAAAAAAACAAGTGGTTCAGACGGAAAAGAATATAAGAAAAGAAAGTATGAAAAATAGTTGAAAAAGAAATTGAGTAGTCTCAAAAATATCGAGAAAAAGAAAAAAATACGAAAGAAGGAAAATAAAAAGAAATGGTATTACACTCACAGGAAAAATATAAGAATATAGAGATATCCTCTTAGAACTTTGAAATCCTGTAATCCCTTATTTTTTAACACCTGACCTAAGCCTCATTACAACCTATGAAAGTCTTATTTGATTCTAGGATAGCATGATCATAAAATGTAGAGAGTGGAGAAAGAGAAGCTATAGAGTTTGATCTAACGTTCCCAAGTGAAATGATATTCCAATCATAAGATCTTCTTCTGTTAAAAATGTCATTCCTTAAAATAAAACATATGTGAGATCTTTGCTTTCGTATATCACAATATCTCCTCACATATAACTTGAGAGAATAGAAATAAACTACTGACGAGTGATTCATTTCTGAGTGCTAAACAAACGAGATTTGAGGTCGAGGCATGAAAACTTAAGGGTGATTTGGATATCTTTACTACTGGATGATGATGATATTGAGCACACACACACGCAGAGTCTGACTATTCTGGATCGTGATTATCAGTCTGTAGTCATGCCAAAACTTACCAACTCTTTGTTATCCCATTAGTCCACTAGCCCACCTATCCTCTGGCCGACACATGACATTCTCAATGTTTGGCCCATAAGCCTTCTATTCTAACTACCTATGGGGTCTCATAAGCCCATCTCATCCTGACCCATTTTCACTTACCCATTGTCGGGCACACCTTGGCAACACATGAGATTGGGAGTGGGCCGTATGTGTGCTTGTGTTATTTCTGGGGTTCTCAGGGTATGGGTAGTCTCTGCTAGTCTATGAGAGTGGTAATGTTGTAGGTGTTGTCTCGTCTAAACAATCTTGTCTGTCAAATCCTGACTATTATGATATGCGGGGAATAACTGTGTGTGGTGTCTCTTCTGAACAACCACAAACATAACAGGAGGTTGATGCCCCTTCTCCGAAGGAGCACAAATCTTGCGAATGGCATCCATTTCATACAGCAGAACTTGACTGAACTGTCCTTCACTAACACCATCTGCCTGAACAATCACAAACATAATAGGTGGTTGATTGATTAACGTCACTTCCAGTTCATCATTCCTCAAGAAGGTAATCTTAATCTAGTCATGTTGAATGGTCCCTCAGCCTGTCAAACTGAGGGATTGGGGAATGTCCAAAATGCATCCAACGGTTTCAAACATTGTTAAGTGGAGTCGTCCTCTGCTCAAGCGGTCTCAAAGGGGAGTGATTCAATTAGTCTTTGGTTATCTTTTGGTGTCCTGTTTTAAACACCGGAGAGAAGATCTCTGGGTCTCAATAACATTAATAGGTTTATTAAAATGATGTGACAAACATCTATATGGCGGGACAACTCCACAGCATTTAGGTACCGGGTCCTTAACCATTTTCCTACCCTGAATGGAATCCCCCTGGACCCACAAAGGATAGGCTTGTTCTCTTGCTTCAGTCCATTCCCCTCAAGACGGGGAATATGTCATTCAAACACTAGTCGTGTAGTAACCCGACCTAGAGTCCTTAGAAGAGGAGCATCTATCCGGTACAGTTCATTAGGGATTACCTTTTTACTAGTGTTGCACGGAATATTTGAACTTGAGATTCTGTATATCTTCAGTAAACCACTTACACACTGAAGGAAAACACTAAGGCTGTGTTTGATTACCAAGTGGGAAAATTGCATTTTCCTTAGGAAAACAGAACTGTCCATTGTTAGATAGCCATTATAAATGTGTATAATTTTCCCTAACAAGCCATTTAAATCTGGATAATTTTCCCTACTAACCCTGGAATTTATTTCCCATCCAAATAGGTGAGAATTCATTTTCACTTGAAAATACACCTTTATTTTCTCACATGATTGAAATATGTGTTCTCAGTTGCAATCAATTAGCCATTGAAGGCATATCTCAGATGTATTTTCTCAGGAAAATTTTTCCTTCAATCAAACACAGCCTAAGTCAAATTCTAGATGAATTTCGACAGAGTAAAACCTTATCATAAAATAACAGAACAAGATCTCTTTTTTTGTCCTCAGAGTCCTCTATTTATAGAGTTCTAGGAAGGGGTTTGCACATGTTGCAGACTTACCTTTATAAGGAAAAATGATTAAATACAAACAAACTTAAAAAAGTAACCACATACGATTGTGTATTTAATAGTGCTACACAATCGTATGGTACTAATTATGGCAGATTCTGCATGCTTTTCGAAGAAAATGGCACATGTGCTTTTCTGGACAAATGAAAGGTTTCTTTGAAAATCTAACTGCATATGGTTGCATATATCACCACTTTTTGAATCCCCTACACGCATCTCGAGGAAAAGGGCAGGGTGCTTTTTTGGGGATATGAGGGGTATTTTTGGGAATTTAATCACATACGGTTGTGTAGGAGGAGGTCCTACACAACCGTATGTCACTAGTTTTCTACTCCACTGTGCGGATCTCGAGAAAAAGGGCATATGTGCTTTTTCTCATTTTTTGGCCGTAGATCTTCCAGATCTGACTCCATACGGCTGTGTTGCTTTCCTTCTTACACAATCGTATCCAATTAATTTCTTTGATCTGTGGGTAGTTGGCTAAGAAATCGAGGCATGTCATTTATGCAAAAATCCAATCCTGATCTGTCAAATCTGAGGGCATACGGTTGTATATCCATATATTTTACACAACCGTATGTAGTTACTTCCTGAAGATTTTGGCTGGTTCTGCTCAAAATTGACCATCTTCATTTTTCTTGAAATCCACACCAATTGTGCTACTTTTGACTGAATATGGTTGTGTACTCTCATCTTCTACACAATCGTATATGATCATCTCCTCAGGAAAAATATCCTATCTAAGTCCTCTGATCGGTATACTGCCTCGCGGTTGAGTTTGACTCTGACAGTCAGTCTTCGCGTCCCTTGGTTGTGATTTTCTTAGTGATCCATATTTCACTGTCAACACTCATTCCTAAAGGACTTTGACCTATTCTCACTTATCATCCACCTAGGAAGCCATTCTCTCTCAAGGAAAGGGATCTCTCCCTTATCCTTCCCTTAAATCCAACGGTTGGGAGAGGACCTCCTTTAGTTTAAAAGGAGGACCAACCCTATGTGAGATTCGGTTATCTCCCCCCTCTCACAACCTAACCCTGGGTTCCCTCTCCCTCTAACAACCTTAGCATGGGTTCTCTCCCCCCTCTCGCAACCTAACCTTAGCTTCCTTCTCCCCTTCTTCTCTAAACCTCTCTATCTCTCTCTTCTCCCTGGTTTGGTTCTCATCTAAAAACCAGCAAGAACACGGCCTTGCAGACCTCTTCTCCATTGGTAAGTCACCAAGGTAAATCTCCATTTTCTATCTCTCTCCGTCACTTCTCTCTATAGAAACCTTAATTCTTTCTCTACCTAGATCTCTTGTCTCACTTTCTCTCCAATTTTCTCTCTAAAATCTTATTCTTTCTCTCTATATTTTTTCTCTTGTAATGCTTTTTAGAGTGATGGTTATTTGTTTTATCTTCTTTTATGAATAAATTAGATACAAGCATTGTAATTTGTATTATTTTAATAAATTATCTTTTCCGTTTATATTATTTTTTTCTCTTTAGTTATGTTAATTAGTTGATAGAAATATATCCGGAAAGGTTATTTTAAATCTCAATCATTAATCACCACTCTCACCCTTCCATCCATATTTTCAAGCACTTTCTATTGTTTTAATATTCCGATAAATTGTGTTCCTTAACCCCGAGTGCGGATTCGACATCCAACATATCACTATACAAAGTCTGCATTTTTTTGGGCTTCAAAAGTGAACCGGATCAAAATATAAATATTATTGAGTTTAGGGCTTTCGATCTAACGACACGAAAAATCCCTACTTCCATTCAATACTCTCGAACAAAACATATTGATATTAGAGAATTGATAGAAGATAATATTATCTTTGTTGAATATGTTACTACTGAAAATCAACTGGCTGGCGTTTTAATAAAACCTTTAGATTCTCGATGGTTTGATTTTTTACGCAAATCCGTAGGTGTTTGTCTGCATGGTTAAATTTAATAAAATTTTTCTCAAATATATTTTACGTTTGGTTTAAAAAATATTTTTGAGTTTTTATTTTCATTTCTCATTTGTCAGTTCATGAAAAAAGGGGGGGGGGAGAATTTGGGCAATGGTTGGATATTTGGATTCTTGGATACTTGGCACCTTGGCCTAATTGGGTTTGATTAACTCTATTGGTTTGGTTGGCACATTTGGACTGCACTATTGGTTCTTTGGTTGTGCAGCTCTTGTTGATGCTTTAGTACTTCTATGTACATTGGACGGTAAAAACATTGTGATCTATTACTTGGACAATTTGCAGTAAAGTGGTTCTATAAAATTTTTAACAAAATTCTTTGACTTGGTTCTTTAATAAAACTTATATTGGACCAAGGGAAGTAAAATACCCAGTCCTTATTTGGCAACTTTGTTTGTGTTGTTATTCGCAAGTTCAAGCAAAGTTGTGTTAGTGCCTTTCTCCACTAAAATATCTGATTAAATCAATTTTGGGTTGTGCTTATGTTAGGGGAGAACCATTGTATTTCATCCTAGATTGAACATTAATAAACGATATATTCCTTGTGTTGTCAATTCTAGGAAAACCCTAGGTATTTCATTATTCATTTATTTGCCATAGTTTTGTTCACAATGTTGCTTTTGTCTTGGAGCTTTGGACATGGATTGGACTTGATGGTTTTGGTAGTTTTCTAGCCATGCCTAGTCCGACGCTATTCTTCGATGGAGTTCTTTAGCCTTTGTGTTTCAATGACTTCATATTTTGGATTTGGATCTGAACATCTCAATTATACTGATCCTATTTTGGGGGATCCTACAACCCATTTGTTTGACCTTTTACGAAGGGGGTCGACTGGCCTTGATTAAAGTTGACCATGTATATGGGTTGAGCGACTATGACTACGGTTAACCGACCATAAGTGCTGTCGACACGATCAGATGGGTTGACCAACCATGATTGCGGTCGACCGCCTCTTGATCCTCGTACTCTAAATTCCACCAATACCCCTCCACTTTTAAACACTAAATACCCCTCCCACCTACCTCATTAACTCACCAATTCACATCTTCAGTTCTCTTCACTTTTTTGATCTTCAAGAAACTTTTGTTTGAAATTTCTTTTGCCCATTTTGGTGTCCTTTTGTCCTTTATTGGAGATCTTGGTTTGTGACTTGCCCTATTTGAATTGATGGATTCTTTTGGCGAGTTGTCCAAGCCATTGGATTGGTGATTGCTTGGCTTGGCACTTCAACAACATCGAAGCTTCATTCCTCTATAATCACGCATTGTTAGATAACTTTGTTTGTTGTGAGTCTTTTTTAGAGAAACTCTTAGATTAGTATTGATATTCGCTTAAAAGTGCGTATTTTCCATTATTATCCTATAATCGTTATCACACTCTCCTACGTAAAACTGTTCTATTTACCGACTTTTCTATGAAAGAGTCTCTGTCCTTGCGTATGACACAATTTTGTGGACGAAATTGTATATTTGCATGCATTAAACACATTTTTAGAAGTCTAGATATTATGCCGTTCTGATTAAAATCTCATTATGCATTTTTTCGTTATTGCAGGAAACCCGATCGGACGATTCTTGAGATCTGGACCATATGACCAACCACTAGAGCTTCTATCAAGGTGATCAATTGAGCCAGTGAACCAAGGTCGGATGACAGTGATGAATGAAACTAGACAAGTTTTGAACGCAGATAAATTGAGACGAGATGAATCTGGATTCTACAAACTAAGGTGTGACTTGAGGCACTCATGTGGGACCCATATAAGTAGGTGACATGCAAGAGAATTACAACAGTAATAAGCCTAAGATGGTGGGCTAGCACGGACATGCACGATGGTTATGGTCTGAAGGAGAATAGTGCGCTAAACAATTTGTACAAGGGCATGTGCTAACCTATGCTTGGTCCAAGGACACATGTCCATGAATTGAGGCATGTGAAGATCTGAAAAATGCTTAAAACCAATGGCCCAAATCACTAATCAAGCCGAATTGTAATGTGGGGGCCTACAAATTGGTTGTACCCAATAAATTGTTGATTGAAGGCCGCAAGGGTTGCAAAGAGGAGATGTACCATGAAGATATTCAAAAAAAAGGGGGGCAATGGCATTTTTACAAGCTGCTGGACATTAAATATGATGTGTGAGTGGATCTTAACCCGAGGCCACAAAGTGGGCCAAGTTAGTTATGGGCCAGAATACCAAGTTGGTGGATTAGCAAGTGGGCCAAGGTATGTAGCCACATGGCATGGGTAGCAGCATGGCATACAAATGGGACCAATGGAAGTGCTGCTTATTATACATATTGGCGATCATAGAAGAAACGGTGGTGTAATTGAAAACACATGGACACCGTTGATTCTTCCTAAAGGGGTCAAGGGCAAAAACAAAATAACGAAAAGTGCTATGCAACACATGGGATAATTGTCCAAATGCCTTGGATGGTGGTGTGTTTTGGGATTAGTAGTTTTTCTTTCTAAATTGGAAAAATGCTAGGATGGCCAATAGCTATTGGCTATTCAAAAAGGCAAATATTGGAAAGAGAAAAAGAGAAGGTGTGGATTGAAGATAAAAAGGAAACATGAGGAGTATGGGACGTGAGATTATAAAGAGGAGAGATGGTTGCTGCTAATGAAGACCTACGGTTTCCATTTTTGGGGAGATTCTCTTCTCCAAGATTGGCTAAAAGCTTGGATGGTCCCCATCTCTTGGCTCTCTTCTCCTCAAGCAAGAACGTCTATCACATTACCGCTGCCAACTCCCACAATCTCTACCGCCTCTCTCATCTCCCCAGCTCTCCCACGTTTTCTGCAAAAAGAACTCAGCCACTTGCCGCCTCCATGCTCCATCTCTCACCTGCCAATGAGTTACAAGTCGTCCAACATCACCAAGCCGTCCTATTCTCCCATTTGGCTCTAAACAATCTCTCCTCTCCACCATTTTTTTTTGTGCAGTAACCTACATCCTCGCTCAGCCACCTTCATCTCCATTGTAGCCGCCTACCTCCATCCTCAAAAAAATCATCCACCCCATTCTCTTACCTCGGAAGCTCCTCCTCTCCATCTATGGTGGGCGACTCCCTTTGAGCAACCGGCTAGACTGCTCACCATGCAACCTACTGCGATTTTGATCATGCACTGTCCATGAGGTGCTGCACCTCCATTGTCTCCTCTATAGCAGTCGTTCAAGCTGCATCACCCTTCCACACCAGCAACTTAGAACTTCTTGGCCGGACCTGCTACCACTAACAAGCACCGCCCACCTCATCTTGCCAAAAAAATTCGAAGGTCCAACCCTCTCTCTCTACCGCCTTCTCTCCCTTCTTCAAAGATAAAAAATAGAAAAGAAAAATGGAAAAAAAGAAGAAAAGAAGAAGAGGAGAAGAGGAGGAGAGAAGAAGGAAGGAGAAGGAATTCCTCTTCTCCCTCCACGGACTGCCCTCAAACATTGTTGCTAGTGCAACAGGCGACCTGGACCACCAGTTGCCTCCCACAATCTCCACGGCCTCCCCCTACATCTTGCTGCTACACATTGCACCTCCTTCATCAGTTACACCGCTTCGCAGCCTTGAACGTCCAACCTTCTCACCACGGCAATGGTGCTCCTCCATTGATAGTTACTACCTGCAACCAGAACCTCGCTGCACCACCTGCTTCTCCATCATTACCGCTTCCTCTCCTTCACAAACGGGCTGAAGAAGATCTCCATTATCATCACCCTGGCCTTGGCCGAACCAGCACCTCAATCAAGGGCCGATCCATGGGCAGACCCCATTCTAGGTAAGATCTCAAGGTGAATCTCTCTCATATTTTCTCTCTCTAGGTCTTTCCAATATTCTCTCTCTCTCTAGAATTCTCTCTTTAGTTACTTTCTCTCTCTTCTTTCTCTTTTTAGGTTTTACTACTTTCCTAGATTAATCCCTATTTGATTACTTTCTTTTTTTTGGAGAACATTGTAATAGAATAAGTTTATTTCAATAAATTTTAGTTTTCGATTAGTCTATGTTTCATCTTGAATATTTTGTGCATTTGGAAAATTTTAATTTTACCAAGAATATCTCTCATAAAAAAAGAATATTTTGAATCCTAGATTCACCATTCTCACCCCTCCATGAATTTCAGAGCAATTTCTATAAAAAAATTCCATCATTTCATGTTCTTGTTTGCGCTAACTAACCCCGAGTGCGGATCGACATCCGATACGAATCTCTATACAAGATCTCAATTTTGCAGGATTAAAAATCTCGAATTAATTACAAATGATGTTGAAATTAGGATTTCTATAACCAACGACGCAGAAAAACCCTACTTTCAAATAGCGTTGTTGCTGCTGGGGTGTACAGGAGTGCGAAAAAGGACGTAGCTGACGGAATTAGAAAGTTGCTAAAGCGGGAAGATCTAGTGCTTTGGAAACTTTCCATTTCTTTTTAGTTATTTTTCTCTACTTTTAAATTACTATTTTTAATGCCTCGGAAGGCTAGTGCAAAGTTGTAATAATTTAGGAATTTTATTGCTTTCTAAATAACTGCTAGATCTTATTCTAGGGTTTTATATTCTGCAGATTTTTAGAAATTACCAATCAAGGATTTGCGATTTTTGGAAAGATTCCAAAATCTGAAACTCTGCTAAATTAGGGTTTCCCCACTTAGAAGTTTCCACTTTAGAAGAATTTCTATCTTTAGAAATCCTCTGAATTTGGAAAAGTCTGCAAAAGGAAATACCCCAAATCTAGCAGAATTTCAATTTTGGAAAATTTCCCAAAATTGTAAGGGATCTTGCAATCAAATCTTTATTGGAAGATCTCCACAGTTCGAAAAACTTTCCAATCTAGGTATTTTTCAATCTGGGAATTCCTAAATTTTAACCCATCTCGAATTTAGAAAATAATTCAAAAACTTGTCTAAATCTAGTGCTTGCTCTGTGAACCCTAAAAAGGCAAGGATCTTCCAAATAAAATCCCAAATACCTAGACCGTATGATCTAACTTTTTTGCAGCATACGATCCCAATGTGGGTAGGGAGCGAAAGCTCAAAGAGGTGGAGTCGAGCCAAAGCCCATTAGGATACCCCTCCCTGACCCACAGAGGCGACCCCGTGGCATGGCCCACGGGAGGTAAGTCCCTATCCTCGCCTTAAGTGCGATATGGTATTATTGGGTGAATCATTGCTGCGTGTCTATTTGCTTTCGCATACATATTATTCGACGTGCGTGGCGTGGCCATTAATAAGTGAACATTAATCGAGCAGACCCAGCTCCTGTTAAAACTGGTGGGATTTCATCACCCACCTCATCACTCTAGCTGCATTTGATCCCCAGAATCCATCTTTAATAAAAAAAAATCAAGAGCTAGAGCCAAAATAGATCAGTGTTCAAGGACACCCCTACACGTAGTCTTTCCATCCATCCCAGGTCGAATAAGTCCACGAGCGTAGGTCCCTGTTGTCTAATACACCCATAGGTCCCTACTACTCAAGTATACTGAGTTCGCCAGTGGCATCCCTTGTTCTTTGATTGGTTTGCTATTTGTTGGGTTAGGAACACGCACCAACCCTAGCTTAACCCGAGGGAACACTCTTCTTAAACACTTGACCAATTCGGTTAGTCTGGGATGTATTTAAGTAAGCCATTGTGACATACGTCTATCTAGGCTTTGAATTGCCTTATTGTTGACTAGAGTTAGTACTAAAGGATTTGCTCTGAAGAGCGTAGCCTGGTGAGAACCCATGAGTGAAAAAATTAGTCCGACAGTTAAAAGATAAACCAATGGTCCACCCACTATCATAATCTACGCTAGCCCCAAACTAACAAGATAATCCTTAAATATATCCTGATTATTTTAGAAATAGGGTTATCATGTTTGCTCCTTGTGCATCATATAGTCTACTTCAGGTTAGTGTTCTCCTCTGCCAACTTTTTGTCAAGTTTACGGCTTGCTTTTTCAAGCATATGCCCGTCTAGACCTGATCCAACCGTAGATTGAGTCGATCTGAGAGTCAGTCTAACATTTTAGGTTCTTCACCAATATCTTAACCTACTCTCTCTCTCTTACCCTCCCCTCCTCTCCCAGAGAAACTACCTTCGTAGAACTGGCGGCTGAACGACCTTTCATTGAGATGTATGTGCTTCTCTTTGTAAACCCTCCTACTTGTATTGTACTTCCACCCACGACGGCAGTTCAGTTCAAAATCCAACCACACATAGTACAATTACTGCCTACCTTTCATGGTCTTCCAAGAGACGACCCATACACTCATCTGAGGCAGTTTCTAAATATCTGCACTCTCTTCAAACTTCAACACCTTGGTGACAAGAGTGTCAAATTAAGACTTTTTCC
Organism: Euptelea pleiosperma; assembly: GCA_035048495.1. Lineage (NCBI taxonomy): Eukaryota > Viridiplantae > Streptophyta > Magnoliopsida > Ranunculales > Eupteleaceae > Euptelea > Euptelea pleiosperma. Next base: position 23,875,769 of record CM068552.1, on the reverse strand, counting down.
TTTCTCTCTGAAAGATAGAGCCGTTGATTGGTTTTATTCTTTGCCGGAGAATTTGATTCCCACATGGGATGAACTAGCTCAGAAGTTTGTATTCAAATTTTACCCTATGTCAAGGACGAACGAGATGAAGCAGATCATCCAAGACTTTCGACAAAAGTCGAATGAGAGATTCCATGAAGCATGGGACAGGTTCCAGGAAACACTCACCAAATGTCCCCATCATAATTTTGATAAGGGGAGTCTAGTCCACATATTCTATAAAGGACTCACTAATGAGTTCAGAACTCTACTAGAGTTGATGTGCCAAGGCAGATTCATGCACAGGACTCCAATAGAAGCCTATATTTTCTTAGGAGAACTAGGTGAACACTTCCAGCATTGGAATACCAATTCTATGTGTAGTAGTAACACTCTGGTCCAACGGACTTCTATGGGATGTGAGGCACAGGGTGACCCCGAGCTACAATCCCTAATTCATGAACTTACCAAATCAGTCTCTGCCCTTGCTGTCTCGGTCCAGCAACCTGTGCACAATTCTCAGTCTCTAGGATATTACCCTCTTGTCAAGCAAGATGTCTATACTTTCAATACATTTCCATCTCCAATGCAGACTTCTTATGATAACACTTATTATCCGGACAATAGGAGTCACCATAGCTTTGATTAGGAACAGTCTTTTCTCCAATAGCCACTTCCGCAGGATAATTATCCTTCCGGGTTTCATCAACCCAATGGAGAGTATGACTGGCAATACTCGCAGTCGCAGTACCAGCCAGATCCACAGAAAGAATATTTTGGTCAACAGTGGACCCATCAGGATTCCCAGAGTTAGCAGCCAGTCTCAGATTCATTACAGGCATACTCTTGTCATAATCCTTTGGACTACTATCAAGAGTTGGCACCACAGCTTCCCTTAGCTGAACCGCCACAGTCTGCTGTTAAACCTGGCCTAGAAGACCTTTTCTCTCAGTATATCATTCAACAACAACATTCCATGGAGAGGTTGGACCACCATCTAGATCAGTTAGAGTCTGAGAGTGTGGAAGTCAACTGTCCTAGTCAACCTATCACTTATCCAGAGGGGGATGACATGACCACCATCTATGAGGAGGATTCACTACCTTGGACCCAATACCAGAATTGGTAGGATGAAATAGAAGTTGTTGCCACCACTAGAATGAGCCAGAATTTTTATGAGCAAGTGTCTCCATTGTCGATACCCTTACAAGCATCCACTCCTGAACTTAGCTTAGAGAAACATATTTCTCACTCTACCTATGCTGCTTCCAATTTTGAACCTGAAGTAGAAATTCCTGACACTGAGAATTACCTCGATCGTAGGATCCCAACTGTCCTAAATCTACCGTTCATGACCTCTACTGGAGTGTGCCACAAGAATGATGAGCCAAAGTCTCAATTTTTGGTGCCCTTAAAAGCACTGACTTCTAACCCGAGCCTAGCAATACCCATTAAAATCTCTATCTCTGATAATTATATCTCTGCACTAGATGCAGACATTCCTACCATTGAGCCGTGTCTAAAATATGAGACTCAAGCTGTCCTGGACCTACCGTTCCCCACCGAGGATGAACTTATTGAGTGCAGGGATTGGAACATCCCTATCGCATTAGGAAACCTCGAGGATGAGATCAACAGTTTTCACCCGCCACTCTACGTCAATATTGTCGATGAACCGTGTACTGTTGAGAGTCTAATTCAGGACTCTCCCGAGGACAGATTATCCAAGTGTCAATTACACTTTGCGCCTGACTTCATCTTGGAGTCAGACAATTATGCTATTACTGATCTGCAAGAGTCTGCTCCATTCAGATACCTTCCCGCTAAACTCAATGAGTTTGCGGCTCTACTAACCATGGTCAGAGAACCCTCTACTACTCTCCTCTCAGTTTTTACTGAAAAGCTTCAGTCCCTCCCCGTTGAACTAAATGTTTTTGCGGGCCTGCTTAGAGAACTTACAGTCCTTCTCTCAGTCTACACTGAGAAAGACCTGTTCTACACAGGTATACCTAGACAAGGGATAGGATAGTTATTTCCGTTCTACCTTATGTGTCAGGAAGACTACAGATTCACTCAGTCTCCAAGAGTTTCACCTAGTTGGGGGTACTTGATATACCCCCGTCATGTCTGGCTGAAGACGTAAAACTTAGCATTTTCAGAAGGGCATTCCGGAATTCTTAGAGTACATGAGTCTCATGCATTTGTTATTATTGTATATCTATGGACATGCATGTACTTTCATTCTGCCCATCATCAGGTACCACACACTGTCGTATTTCTGCTAACTTGATAACATCCTCCCTGAACCTTTGCATCATCATTATCGATTTCTCATCATTTCATGTCCCGGTCATGAGCACCGAGGACTATGCTATATTTTGTTTGGGGGTGGGTTTTTATCAAAATGAATACCAAAACTCATGTATTCATTTTGATAAATATATATATAAATTTTTTTTGAGACTTTGGGTGGTCCCAATGTTTTCCAAAATTTTCTAGAATTTTCAAAAATGTGTCAAATACCCTAACTTTGATTAGCCGAAAATCTCCGTTAAGTTAGTATAGAGGATGACAATTTTTTTTTAAGGTTAGCTTTGAATCAAGTTAAGCGTGACTACAGCAGATTTGAAAACTTAGAAAAACTCAGATTCGGCACAATTGTACACTATCAACATCAGAGTTATCCTAAGTTTAGAAAATCTAGAGATCCTGTGAGAATAATTGTGGAGACCTAACCTAGTGAGCTTTCGAGCCTTTAATCATTTCAAAGTATTATACAATAATTTTGAGTCACAAGATGACTCATCATTTCTTCATGCCCGCAATATTTTATTGAGAGATCTTATCATCCTTTGTTTTGATCATGGAACTCGTAATGACTTCAAAATTGGATTATTACGATAGAACATTTTTTTATATCCATTCAAAACATGTTATATGAGAGTGCAAACCCTAGAAAATGATTTAGGCCATTTTTCTAAACCTTTTAGCCTTTTAACCTCTTGAATTATACTTCACTAGAAAACCTTTGAACCATTTATAAGAGCCTTTCTCTGTTGAGCCCATTAACCAATAACCCGGTCGAGTTACGACTCGCGACTCTACTTCTGAGAAGGATAGAGAAATATTGGATATGGGTGTACCATGAAAAGAAAAGTCAAGAAATATAAAAGAAAAAGACAAGTGGTTCAGATTGAAAAGAATGTATGAAAAGAAAATATGAAAAAGAGCTCAAAAAGAAATTGAGCAGTCTCAAAAATATTGAGAAAAAGAAAAAATATGAAAGAAGGAAAATAAAAAGAAATTGTGTTACACTCGTAGGAAAAATACAAGAAAATAGAGATATCCTCTCAGAACTTTGAATCATGTATTCCCTTATTTTTTCTATACCTGACCTAAGCCTCATTACAACCCAGAAAAGTCCTACTTGATTCCAGGATAGCACGATCGTAAAATATGGAGATTGGAGAAAGAGAAGCTATAGAGTTTGATCTGACATTCCTGAGTGAAGTGATATTCCAATCATGAGATCGTCTTTTGTTAAAGATGTCCTTCCTTCAAATAAGACATATGTGAGATCTTTGCTTTCACATCTCTTCACATATATATTGAGAGAAAAGAAGAAAACCATTCCTGAGTGATTCCATTTTGAGTGGTTTACAAGTGAGATTTGAGGTTGAGGCATAAAAACTTAGAGGTGATCTGAAAATCTTAACTGTTGGATGATGAGAATGTTGAGCACACACACATGCAGAGTCTGACTATTCTGGGTCTTGATTATCAGTCTGTAGTCTAGACAAAACTTTCCAACTCTTTGCTAGCTTGTAACTATTTCTGCATCCATTCGATGATTTGACGAATGGTGTTTTCACTGAGCTCATATGCAAAAGTGTGCAGCATGTGCCGAGCCCTTTTAAGCTCTTTATTTTGCACTAATTGCCAAGGATTGGTAATATGCTGGTTGGGGGTTGTGATATTCGCTTAAAAGTATGTATTTTCCACTATTATCCTCTAAGCATTATCACACTCTCCTACGTAAAACTGCTCTATTTACCCACTTTTCTATGTAAGAGTCTCTTTCATTGCGTAGAACATAATTTTGTGGATGAAATTGTATATTTGCATGCATTAAACACATTTTTAAAAGTCTAGATATTATGTCGTTCTGATTAAAATCTCATTACGCATTTTTTCGTTATTGCAGGAAACCCGATCGGACGATTCTTGAGATCTAGACCATATGACCAACCACTCGAGCTTCTATCAAGGTGATCAACTGAGCCAGTGAACCAAGGTCGGATGACAGTGATGAATAAAACTAGACAAGTTTTGAAAGCAGATAAATTGAGACGAGATGAATCCGGACTCTACAAACTAAGGTGTGACTTGAGGCACTCATGTGGGACCCATATAAGTAGGTGACATGCAAGAGAATTACAATAGTAATAAGCCTACGATGGTGGGCTAGCACGGACATGCACGATGGTTATGGTCTGAAGGAGAATAGTGCGCTAAACAATTTGTACAAAGGCACGTGCTAACCTATGCTTGGTCTAAGGACACATGTCCATGAATTGAGGCATGTGAAGATCTAAAAAATGCTTAAAACCAATGGCCCAAATCACTAATCAAGCCGAATTGTAATGTGGGGGCCTACAAATTGGTTGTACCCAATAAATTGTTGATTGAAGGCCGCAAGGGTTGCAAAGAGGAGATGTATCATGAAGATATTCAAAAAAAGGGGGGCAATGGCATTTTTACAAGCTGCTGGACATTAAATATGATGCGTCAGTGGATCTCGACTCGAGGCCACGAAGTGGGCCAAGTTAGTTACGGGCCATAATACCAAGTTGGTGGATTAGCAAGTGGGCCAAGGTATGTAGCTACATGGCATGGGTAGCAGCATGGCATATGATATTCGCTCAAAAGTGCTTATTTTAAGTAATTATCCTTCTAGCGTTATCACAATCTCCTACGTAAAACTGCCTTTTTTATCAACATTTCTACGTAAGAGTTTCTTTCATTGCGTAGAATGCATTTTTCTGGTCAAAATCGTATATTCGCATGCATTCATACGCAATTCTTTGATCCACATGCGAAGCCTTTTGTAGAAATCTCATTACGTGATTTTTTCTATCGTAGGAGCACTAACCGGACAATTTTGATGAAATACGGGCCCACAACTGACTACCAGAGTCTAGGACCAAAGCACAAGAGCCAACAGGCTGAGGACAAGAAGATACATGTCAAATGCTGGAAGAGCCAGAGAGTAGGAAAAGCCCGACAGACGATTAAGGGAGAAGGAGAGACAAGCCCTCAAAGGAGATTAAAGCTCATCAACTAACATATGATGATGACTTGCTCAGTTGGTAAAGCATGTAGAAAACCAAGTCAAAGACCAGGGTTCAAGACCCTCTATTATCATTTTTTCTTTATTTTGTAATATTTTCTCTCTCTTCTCTCTAGATCCTCACTCTCTCTCTGCTCACAAATCCAAATCAACAGATCCTCTCTCTGCCTGCAATCACTCTATCCTATGGACTAACTTGGATGATCTTCATCGTCTGATTATCCATCGGATCATCACCATCCATGTCTATTATCCGATCGCCAGCAAATTAGTCAATCATTCGTTCCCCCATCCATCTCATCATCTTAGAATCCTATAGTCCTCATCATCCCCGTTCAATCATATGGGCCTTGACCGAGCTAAAATGCTGGCCCATCATCAACTGTGGCCCACAACCTGGCCATTTAGTTGACCCCGCAAATTTAGAATGCTTTTAAATTAATTTTTGAAAAAAAATATATATATATATATATATATATATATATATATATATAGAAAAAGGGGGGTCCACTAAATGGGGAAATTCTTCAAAGAAAAAAAAGGCTTTCCTATATATATATATATATATTTTTATTTATTTCAAAAATTCCCAATTTCCATTAAAGGAAAGTAAGAGCTTTTAAGAGGAGAAGAGAAGGGTTCGTTTGAACCCTAATCCCCTTCCTATCTCTTCCTTTCCTTCCCCCATAACCTCACCCACGTTTTCTTCTCCTTCAACTTCTTCTTCTTCTTCTTTCTTTCCCTTCTTCTCCTTCTCGTTTTCATCTTACCGGTCGGAGTTGCAGAACTCCAGCCACTTCATCTTCTTGTTCCGCCTTCCTCTCCTCTTTTCTTCTTCGTCTTCTTCTTCTTCTTCTCCTTGCTGGAGTTGCAAAGCAACTCCAGCGGACTGGTTCCTCTAAGATTGTCCTCTTCTTTCTCTACCCCACATCCCTCTCTTCTCCTTTTCCAAAAACCAGCACCGCCCTCCACCGCTGCATCTCTACCGAACTGGTGCAAATCTCACTGGAAGTTCTCTTAATGGTTTCTAAAACCGTTGCAGTTGCAGGGCCTTGATCATCTCGCGATCCAATACTTGCTGCCTCCATGGATCATCCAGCAAAGGTGCTCCTCCTTACTGTCTACCACCGCCGGCGACACCTCCTCTAGCAGCACTCCTTGCAAGAGCTCTCTCATCGCACCTACTGGTGCATCTTCTCATTGCAGTCCTCCACCCTCCACTGCAAATCTCCTAACGGTAAGCTCCCCCTCTCCCTCATCTTCTTCTTCTTCTTTTCTTCTTCTACTTTTGCTCGCCGGAGTTGTAGGGAACTCTGGCGAAACCTACAACTCCTTTAGCAGCTTGCTGCTCTATCTCTGACCGCCTCTCTTCTCCATTTAAGATTCTAATCTCCACTGCCCTCTCTTCCCTTCTCTCTCTCTTTATCCCAGCCGTTCTCACCCCTTGTCATTCCAAGAGAAAAGGGGAAGGCAAAGAAAAAAAAAAAAAAAAAGGAAGGAAGAAGAAACCTAGGAACCTCTTGGCTTCCTCCACTTGTTACCAATCATGGTGCTCCTTGAAACCTCCTTCCACTTCCCTTTTGCCTATTGCTCCACTGTTTGGAGCACCACCACCAGCGTCACCATCCTCCGTTCACCTCACCATAAACACCAGCTCCAATTCATGCAACGGCCAGCAACCTCCATCTCCTTCGCCCTCAAATAGCAGCGATCATGTGCTGCTCCCTCATCTCCCTACAAGCCACAAAGCCAGCAGATAGCTTCTTCTTTCTTGGCCGATCAAGTGGCCGATAAGTCTTGGAAGGTAATTTCTATCACTTTCTCTCTCTTCATCTCAATTTCTCTCTCTAGCTGTAGGTTTCTCTTTCTCAAATTTCCTCCCTCTCTCTCTAGTTTCTTCCATTTTTCTCTCTCTACTTTCTCTCTCTTCTCCTCTTTATCTTTTTCTTCTTTATTTTCTCTCTAATTTTTTGTTTCTCTCTCTAGGCCATCTCTCTTTTCTCTCTATTTAATTTAGGTTTATTGCTTTCTAGATTAATTATCTCATGTTTTAATTGTAAGTTATAGTTGAATTCAAGAAATAAAGTTTATTTTGATTCGAGTTTGACAAAATTCTGTTATTTTATGTTCCTTATTGCGCTAATCTGATTAATCCCGAGTGTGGATCGACATGCAAGATGAGCCACTGTGCAAAATAGCTTATTTTACAGGTTGAAAGTCTCGGATAATTACAAATGTGTTGAAAGTAGGGTTTCTGTAACCAACGACGTGGAAAAAAACCTAGTTTCAAATGGCGTCGTTGCCGCTCAGGTGTATGGGAGTGCGAAAAAGAACGTAAAGATGGAATTGGAAAGTTGCTAAATCGAAAAGCTGCTCAATTTGGACAGCCCGACCTTTTCGGGAAACTTTCTATTTTTTGATTTTTAGCAGTCTTTTAAATTACTATTTTTAATGCCTCGGACGGCCGGGTGCAGAGTTTAATAATTTAGGAGTTTTATTGCTTTCCAAATAACTGCTAGATCTTGTTCTAGGGTCTTTTAAAGACCCTAGATTAAGTGAAAAATATCAAAAAATCAAAAATTCAAAAAAATTTGGTTTTCATTTCTTGCTATTTTTAGATAGATTCTAGGATTTTCTATTTTTGGATAGTTTCCAAACACATCGGAATCTCGAAATTAGGGTTCCCTTTTTTAGGACATTCTAATTTTGGAGAGAGTCTATTTATAGATATTCTCTAATTTTGGAAAATTCTAAAATAGGTGATCTTCTAATTTGAAAAGATTTTCTCAATTTGGAAAATTTTTAAAATAGATGGGATTTTAAATCTTCACTTTATTTGGAAAGTTTCCTTATCTGAGAATGTTTGAAAAGAGAAAGTTCCGAATCCAAATTCAGAAATTTCTATTCTCAACTTCGAACCATAATTGGGAACAACTCTATTACCAGCTAAAACCAATGCGTGTTTCGTGAAACCCTAATAGCCGGTCAAATCTTCCAACAAATAGAATCCCAAATACCTAGACCGTGCGATTTAACTTTTCTGCAGGAACACGATCCAGTGTGGGTAGGGAGCGAAAGCTCAAAGAGGTGGAGTCGGGCCCAAGCCCATTAGGATACCCCTCCCTAACCCACGGAGGCGACCCCGTGGCGTGGCCCACGGGAGGTAAGTCTCTATCCTCGCCTTGAGTGTGATACAGAGCAATTTGGGTGAATCATTGCCGCATATCTATTTGTTTTCTAGCAACAACTTACTCGACTTGCGTGGCATGGCCGTTTCTAAAGAGTAGACCCAGCTCCAAATTGAAACTGGTGGGATTTCATCACCCACCTCATCATTCCAACTGATTTGATCCCAATGCTCCATTTAATTAAAAAAAATCAAGAAGTAGAGCCAATTAGCCCAGTGTTCGAGGAAAAATCCACACAAAGTGAACCCGCTTAACATCCAATCGAAATAAGACCACGAGCGCGGGTCCCTATTGTCTAACACACTCATAAGTCCCTGCTACTCAAGTACACTGAGCTTGACGTGGCATCTTGGACTATTTGGTGGTTAGTTGCGTGTGGACTAGGAACACGCACCAACCCTAGCTTAACCCGAGGGAATACTCTTCTTATACACTTGACCAATCCGGTTAGTCTGGGATGTACTTAAGACAGCCATTGTGCCACACGTTTGTCTAGGCTTTGGATTACCTTGTTGTTGGCTAGAGTTAGTACTAAAGGATTTGCTCTGAAGAGTGTAGCCTGGTGAGAATCTCTAAGTGCAAACAATTAGTCCGGCGGTTAAAAGATAAACCAGTGGTCCGCCCACTGTCATAATCTACTCTAGCCCCAAAACTAACAAAATAATTCCTAAAATATATCCTGATTGCTTAGAATAGGATTATCTGTGCTTGGTGTGCATCATTTAGGATAGTGTTCCTCTTTGGCAACTTTTTGCCAAATCTAGAGCTCGCTCCTTCAGTGTATGCTCGTTTGGACTCATCCAAACAAACGCTTGATTCGATCTGAGAATCACGTACCTACAGTGGATCCTCCACTGAATCTTTCCCCATCTCTTTCCCCACCCGCCTCTTCCAGTACTACTACCTTTGTAGTAATGGCAGCCGAACGACCTCTTATTGAGACATTCACCCCTATCTCGGCTAATCCACCCACTTGCATTTTTCTCCCACCTACTACGGCGGTACAGTTTGAGATCAGGCCGCAGACGATCCAAATGCTGCCATCCTTTCACGGTCTCCCAAGAGAAGACCCATATTCCCATATTAGGGAATTCCAGCATGTCATCCTACTTTTCAAGAACCAAAACCTCGATGATGACAATGTACGTCTGCGAGTTTTCCCATTCTCGCTCAAAGACCGAGCCTCAGATTGGCTCTACTCTTTACCCGCTGATTCAATCAGTAGTTGGAAAGAGTTGGTGGGCAAATTTATGTCTAAATTCTACCCCATGACTCGGACCAACCAAATGAAGCAACTCATCCAGGACTTCCGACAGAAGTCCGATGGAAATTTTTTGAATCGTGGGATAGATTCCAAGACTACCTGACTAAGTGTCATCACCATAGCATCGACAAGGGCAATCTTGTCCACATCTTCTACAAGGGACTTACTGATGAATCTCGGACCATGGTAGAGTCAATGTGCCAGGGAAAATTCCTACACCAAACTCCGACCGATGCATATAAATTCTTGGGAGAGTTAGGAGAAAATTCTCAACATTGGACGACTGACTCAGAGTTTAGTCGAGCCACTTCGGTCCAAAGGACCACCAAGGCACATGACGCTACAACAGACACTGAGCTTCGATCTGTCATTTAAGAGTTGAGCAAGATGGTCCAATCCTCTTCATGAAGAAGTTTGTGCTTTCAGCACATACAAACCACCCACTCAGAACTCGTAGAGTCAATCTTATCATCCTGACACGAGAAACCACCCTAACTTCTCTTGGAGGCCTCAGTCTACTCAACCACAAGCTCAACCTCTACGTCAGCCTCAAGGCACGTATCCTCCTGGGTTTAATCAACCCAATAGGCAATTCAATCAGGGTCAATACCAACAAAGTCAGTACCCATCTACTCAGAACCAGCAGTTCTAACAGGGTCAGTACTCTGGATAACCAAGCACATTTCAAAGTTAACAAAGAGTCCCACAGACCTTTTAGAACCAATGGATTGTCCCCACTACTTCTCCATCCTACAACTATAAGGCCCTGATGAGCTCTAGTCAAGAATTGGTGCCTCAGCTCCCATTAGCTGCCCCCCAACAGTCGGTCCCCAAATCCGGTATCGAGGACCTTCTAGCTCAACTCATTACTCAACAACAACAATCTATGCAACGCCTAGAGCAGCAGCAACAATAATCCATGCTTCGTCTAGAGCAACGCTTAGGCAACTTGAAAGCTGAGAAAGCTAAAGGCATCTTCCCTAGCCAACCCATCGCTAACCCAAAAGGAAATGCCAAAGGAGCAGTATATGAGATTGGTTCCCAATCTCAGAGCTAGAATGAGAACTGTCAAGAGGAGGTGCAAGCTGTAAACACCCTACGGTCAGGAAAAACTGTGGACATGGGAGTCCAACCACCGCCGGTGCCATCTCCAGCACCCATCACTCGTATAGAGGAAACTAGTACCAATCCTACCTCTGCACCAACATCAGATATCCCTATGCAGAAATCTAAGGCTAAAGAAAAATCCATTTATCAAGTAAAGCCTCCCTTCCCGGACAGACTTGTCCAAGATAAGCGGGATCAGTAATTCTCAGAGATCTTAGACGTCTTTAAAGACATCCAGATTAATATCCCATTCCTTTTTGCTATCAAACAACTCCCCTCCTATGCAAAATTCCTCAAGGACTTGTGCACAGGCAAGCGGCGTACGCATGTACCCAAAGCTGCCTTCTTGGCCAAAAAAGCTACTGCGTTCATTCAACGCAACAGTGTGATCCAACACAAGGATCCGGGTAGCCCAACTGTCCAATGCGAAATTAGAGACAACTTTAGCTACACTGCCTTGCTAGATTTAGGGGCTAGCATCAACCTCATACCGTTCTCAGTATATCAGCAGTTAGGACTGAAAGATATGAAGTCTACCAATGTAACCCTGAAATTGGCTGATCAGTCCATCAAGATTTTCAGAGGAATTATTGAAGATGTCCTAGTAAAAGTCACTGACTTTTATTATCCTGTGGACTTTATCATTCTCGACACTGAGCCGTGTCAGGATAACAGCATTTCAGTCATCTTAGGCCACCCTTTCCTTGCCACCGCGAATGTACACATTGGGTGTCGGGACGGAAACATGTCCATTGCTTTTAGTAACCTCAAAGCTGAGGTCAATATCTTTCATTTAATGCAACAAGATGCTGATCGCGATGAAGCTGATGAAATGTGTGCCGTTGAGAGTCTAATCCCAGACTCCATCGAAGATATTCTTAAATAGTGTCTAGCACACTTTGGGGCTGACTCAGCCATTTTTGATCTCAACGATCTTTTGGAGATCGCTCCATTGATAGATATCCCTGCTCCACTCATTGAGTTCGAGCCTCTGATAACCATGGCCAGAGAACCATCCTCCCTTTACCTACCAAGGTAAAACCTCTTCTATCGGTGTCTTTTGAGACATATTCTTCCACTCCATCTGCTCTGAAATTGGAGCTCAAGCCTCTTCCCACAGATCTTTCCTATGCCTATCTTAGTCCTAAGGAAACCTACCCTGTGATTATTGCTTCCGCTTTGTCTGCCAGTGAACGTAAGAAACTTCTTGAGTTGCTCAACGAGCACAAATCTACGATAGGGTGGACTATAGAGGATATTCGAGGCATAGACCCCTCGGTGTGCCAACATCACATCTATCTCGAGGATGAATCCAAAACCTCCAGAGAACACCAGAGGAGGTTGAACCCCATCTTGAAGGATGTAGTCCGGGATGAGGTCCTTAAACTGTTAGATGCGGGTATCATTTACCCCATCTCCGATAGCAAATGGGTGAGTCCTATTCATGTCGTCCCTAAAAAGGCAGGATTCATAGTTGTGGAAAATGAGAACAAGAAAATGGTCACCCAGCGCCTGAAGAAAGGGTGGAGAGTCTGCGTCGATTACAAACGACTCAACACCAACACTAGGAAGGACCATTTTCCTTTATCCTTCATAGACCAGATGTTGGAGAGACTAGCAGGTCACTCCTATTACTACTTCCTTGATGGTTACTCAGGGTATAATCAAATACCCATCGCCCCTGAGGATCACGAGAAGACAACTTTCACCTGTCCCTTTGGCACTTTTGCCTACAAGCGCCCCTTTGGCCTCTGTAATGCACCTGCGACCTTTCAAAGGTGTATGATGAGCATATTCTTTGACATGGTGGAAAAATTCCTCGAAGTCTTTATGGACGACTTCTCAGTTTTCGGGTCATCCTTTGATGACTGTCTAAACCATCTAGGGCTTGTACTTCAACGCTGTCAAGACAAGCGACTTGTCCTCAATCGGGAGAAATGTCACTTCATGGTGAAGAAAGGCATAGTTCTGGGACATGTCATTTCCCATCAGGGCATTGAGGTCGACAAAGCTAAAATCGATATCATCTTGACCTTGCCCATTCATAAGTCCATACGTGACATCCGATCCTTTTTGGGACACAGAGGATTCTATAGGCGATTCATCAAGGACTTCTCTCAAATCGCTTGACCTCTATCCCATCTTCTGGTTAAAGATAATCCTTTCGACTTTAATGCTGAATGTGTCAAGGCATTTGAGCGTCTCAAATCTGAGCTCAATTCTGCACCCATTATCCGTCCCACGGACTGGACTCTACCTTTCGAGGTGATGTGTGATGCTTCTGACTATGCCTTAGGAGCCGTTCTAGGGTAGCGAGTTGACAAAAGGTCACACGTGATCTACTACGCGAGCAAAACTCTTAACTTTGCCCAAATGAATTACTCCACTACTGAGAAAGAACTCCTGGCGGTAGTCTTCGCCCTTGATAAATTCTATCAGTACCTCTTAGCCACTAAGGTGGTCGTGTATACTGATCATGCAGCCCTTCGTTATCTCATGTCGAAAAAGGAAACCAAGCCTCGATGGATTCTCTTACTGCAAGAATTCGACCTCGAGATCAAGGATAAGAAAGGAACTGAGAATGTAGTGGCTGATCACTTGTCTAGACTGAGTTTAGAGTCATCCTTCGACACCCAGCCCATCCCTGAGACCTTTCCAGACGAATAACTATTTGCTATCTCCGTTAATCCATGGTATGCTGACATTGTCAACTACCTTGTCACCGAAGAAATGCCTTCACACTGGTCAAAACAGGACAGAAGCCAATTCATAGCAAGAGTTAAGTACTACTCTTGGGATGATCCTTATTTGTATAAATACTATCCTGACCAGATCATTCGTCTCTGTGTCCCTGAGTCGGACCAACTCAATATCTTGTCCTTGTGTCATGACCAACCTTGTGGTGGTCATTTTAGCATTAAGAAAACTACAGAGAAAGTGTTGCAATGCGGATTCTACTGGCCCACACTATTTAAAGATGCCTAAATCTACAGCAAAACCTGTCCTAATTGCCAGCATCTAGGCCGCATCTCTCAGAGGAACATGATGCCCCTAACTCCCATCCAGGTCGATGAAATATTTGATATTTGGGGCATCGACTTCATGGGCCCCTTTCCGATTTCCCATGGTTTTGAGTACATTTTCCTTGCGGTAGACTATGTCTCCAAATGGATAGAAGCCATTCCCACCAAGACCAATGATCATAAAGTAGTGGTCAAATTCTTAAAGGAGTTCATCTTCGCCTGGTTCGGTGCCCCTAAGGCCATCATTAGTGATGGGGGCATCCATTTCTGCAATAGGATATTCGAGAAATTAATGAAAAAGTATGGGATAACCCACAAGATTACCCTAGCTTATCATCCGCAGACTAGTGGACAAGTAGAGGTTTCTAATCGTCAGATCAAGCAGATCTTGGAGAAGACAGTCAATACCACACGTAAAGACTGGTCTACTCGTCTCACTGATGCTTTATGGGTGTACAGAACCGCCTACAAGACACCACTCAATATGTCTCCCTATCGTCTGGTCTTTGGGAAACCCTGTCATCTTCCGGTAGAGATTGAACATCATGCCTTGTGGGCCATTAAGAAGCTTAACTTCGACCTAGAAACCGCAGGGGAGGAGAGGAAACTTCAAATGAATGAGTTAGAAGAACTCAAAAATGATGCCTACAACTTGTCCAAGAATAACAAAGAAAAGATGAAGTGGATACATGACAAGAGCATCCTTAGGAAAGAGTTTCATCTAGGACAGAAGGTCCTTCTTTATAATTCTCGTCTTCATCTTTTTCCTGGGAAACTAAAATCTAGGTGGACCGGTCCTTATACGGTCACAGAAGTCACACCCTTTGGGGCAATCACTATTGAGGATCCCAAGGATCACTCTTTCTAGGTAAATGGCCAGCGTCTAAAGCAGTTTCATGAACTTAATGTGTCATTCATTCAAACTTCTGAGATTGATCTCATCGATCCTGTCTATGTCGACTGATGATCCACTCAGTCTCCTATGCTCCAACTTGGTTGGGGGTGCCTGTCACCTCCGTCATGTCTGGCTGAAGACATAAAACTTAGCGCTTTCGAAAAGGCAATTTCGGTATTCCTAGAGTATCATGAGTCACATGCATTATCTTTATCACTGCTATAATTTTTTACCCATGCAAGTACCATCACTTTGGCACTACTCTGGTACTTTCCACTATTGATATCCGACAGAATTGGTAAAACCCTTCCTTCACACTTGCATCATGAACTTATCATTTTCACTATTTGTCATGGTCATGAGCACCGAAGACGGTGTAATATTTGGTTGGGGGTGGGTACTTTACCAAAAACTCATGTGACTTTCACAGAAAAAAAAAATATGAGAAAAATGCATTTTGTGGTTATTTTCAGACTGTTTTCAAGGTGTCTTTTGTTGATTTTAGCAGTGTTTTCAAAAACCGTTACAATGATGAGTCAAAACTCTTCGCAATGTCTATTTATTGAAAAGGATGTCTACCTTGAGAAAATCACTTATTAGCTCTTAGTTCAGTTTGGAAGAATACTACAGTGGAGTTAAACTCTTGGAAAACTCAGATTCAACAAGAATTTTTCACAAATCAACATCAGAACTATCTGTAGTTTGGACTATCTAGAGATCCAAGAGGAATAACTGTGGAGACCTAACCCAGTGAGCGTTTGAGCCTCTTTTCACTTCTGAGGGATATAAATAACTCTGAGTCACAAGATGACTCACATTTTTTTCAGTCCCCAACTATTCCCTTGTAAGATCTCATTAATCCTTCCTTTGGTCATAGAACTTGGAGCGACGTCAAAGATGGATCATTACAAAAAGAACCTTCTCTCTATCCACTCGAGACATCACAGATGAAAATGTAAAACCTAGAAAATGATATAGGCCATCTTTCTACCCCAATTAGACATTTTTGGCTTACCTAATATCTACACCATTAGCAACCCTCTTGAACCTTATGATGAAAACTTTTTTCGATCCATCAACCAGACCAATACCCAAAATCAACACAACTCAAATACCTACTTCTGAGAGGGATAAAAGATTCTCGGTATGATCACACCATGAAGAGAAAGTAAGAAAAGAAAAGAAAGACAAGTGGATCAAGCAAAAACGGAAATATGAAAAGAAAAGAAAGAAGGAAATAAAAGAGAAACAGAAAAGAAAGTTAGTAGAACAAAAGTAAAAAAGATGAACAAGTGAAAAAGGCAGAGAAAAAAAATCAAGGAATTGATGTCACCACCCTCGGGAAATGCTGCAAAGAACAGTGAGATGCCCTCTCAGAACTTTCGAATCCCTGATGACCCTCAAACCTTTTCCTAAGCCTCTATACAACCCAGGGCAAGCCCTATTTGATTCTAAGTTAGCACCATCACAGAATGTGGAGAATGAAAAAAAGAGAAACTATAGAGTTTGATTCGACACTCCTGAGTAATATGACATTCCAATCATGAGATTTTTTTTGAATCTTTTGTGTCCTCATTTCTAGATAATGTATGTGAGATATTGCCAGTTTCAAACATCTATCTCCTCACATATAACTTGAGAGAAAGAATAAAATAATTTTTGTGTGATTCACTTCTGAGTGGTATACAAGTGAGAATTGAGGTCAAGGCATATAATCTTGTAGGTGATCAGAGAATCTGACTGCCAGATAGGGATGATGTTGAGCACACACACACGCTGAGTCTGAGTAATCTTTGGTTCAATTATCCACTAGTAGAAGTGCTACATTTTACTGATTAAGTTCTAATTTCTGAATGATCACCTGCACCCTTGACATAAATTGACAAAATGAAGTTTCTCTGACTAATGCGAACTAGTGTTTAAGCATGTGCCAAGCCCTTCTGAGCTCACTAATCTCGCACTAATTGCCAAGAATTAGCAATATGCTGGTTGGGGGTTGTGATATTCGCTCAAAAGTGCTTATTTTAAGCAATTATCCTTCTAGCGTTATCACAATCTCCTACGTAAAATTGCCTTTTTTATCAACATTTCTACGTAAGAGTTTCTCTCATTGCGTAAAACGTACTTTTCTGATCAAAATTGTATATTCGCATGCATTCATACGCAATTCTTTGATCCACATGCGAAGCCTTTTGTAGAAATTTCATTATGCGATTTTTTCTATCGCAGGAGCACTAACCGGACAATTTTGATGAAATACGGGCCTACAATTGACTACCAGAGTCTGGGACCAAAGCACAAGAGCCAACAGGCTGAGGACAAGAAGATACATACCAAATGCTAGAAAAGCCAGAGAGTAGGAAAAGCCCGAGAGACGATTAAGGGAGAAGGAAAGACAAGCCCTCAAAGGAGATTAAAGCTCATCAACTAACATATGATGAGGACTTGCTCAGTTGGTAAAGCATGTAGAAAACCAAGTCAAAGACCAGGGTTCAAGACCCTCTATTATCATTTTCTCTTTATTTTGTAATATTTTCTCTCTCCTTTCTCTAGATCCTCACTCTCTCTCTGCTCACAAATCCAAATCAACAGATCCTCTCTCTACCTGCAATCACTCTATCCTATAGACTAACTTGGATGATATTCATCGTCTGATTATCCATCTGATCATCACCATCCATGTCTATCATCCGATTGCCAGCAAATTAGTCAATCATTCATTCTCCCATCCATCTCATCATCTTAGAATCCCATAGTCCTCATCATCCCCGTTCAATCATATGGGCCTTGACCGAGCTAAAATGCTGGCCCATCATCAACTGTGGCCCACAACCTGGCCATTTAGTTGACCCTGCAAATTTAGAATGCTTTTAAACTAATTTTTGAAATATATATATATATATAAATGGGGTCCACTAAATGGGGAAATTCTCCAAAGAAAAAAAAGGTTTTCCTTAAAAATATATATATATATATATATTTTTTTTTTTCAAAAATTCCCATTTTCCATTAAAGGAAAGTGGGAGCTTTTAAAAGTAGAAGAGAAAAAGGAGAAGAGAAGGGTTCATTTGAACCCTAATCCCCCCTCCTATCTCTTCCTCTCCTTCCCCCATAACCTCACCCACGTTTTCTTCTCTTTCTCCTTCTTCTTCTTCTTCTTCTTTCTTTCCCTTCTTCTCCTTCCCGTTTTCATCTTACCGGTCGGAGTTGCAGAACTCCGGCCACTTCATCTTCTTCTTCTTCTTCCGCCTTTTTCTCCTCTTCTCTTCTTCTTCTTCTTCTTCTTCTTCTTTCTTTCCCTTCTTCTCCTTCCCGTTTTCATCTTACCGGTCGGAGTTGCAGAACTCCGGCCACTTCATCTTCTTCTTCTTCTTCCGCCTTTTTCTCCTCTTCTCTTCTTCTTCTTCTTCTTCTTCTTCTTCTTCTTCTTCTTCTTCTCCTTGCTGGAGTTGCAGAGTGAAACTAGGATTTTTCCGCGTCGTTGGTTACGGAAACCCTAACTTCAACACATTTGTAAATTATCCGAGATTATTCCTGCAAAATACAGAGATTTGTATAGGGCTTCGTGTCGGATGTCGATCCGCACTCGGGGTTAGTTCGCATGACTCAAGGACATAAAATGATGGATTTTTACCAAAAACTGATGGAGGGATGAGAATGGTGGTAATGAGATTAAAATATTCATTTTTGAGATTGATATTGCCAAACACTCATAAACACAGTAAAAGAGGTTGAAACACAATAGTGATAAGATCAAAAGATACCCTATGATTATCAAATTTATTCATTAAAAAGTGCATACAATTCCTTTAATCAAATACATGAAAATTTGAACAAAACAACTTTAACTAAAAAGCAATTTAAAGAGAGTTGCAGAGATAGAATAATAATCTAGAGAGAGAAATAGTACTAGAGTTCTAGAGAGAGAAAAATAAAAAGAAGAGGTGTTCTAGAGAGATAAAGTGAGAAACTAAAGAAAACTAGAGAAAATAAAAGAAAAAACTAGAAAGATCTAGAAAAAGAGATGGATTAGAGAGATAGAAAATCAATCGAGAAAGGAAGGAAGAAGAGGGAAGACACTAACAAACACTTACCATGGTGGCTGGAGCCGGTAGATCGTGTTTTAGATCTGTAACTTACTGGCTTGAAGGAGATGATGGGCAAGCGTTGCTGGCTCAGGTGCTCCCAAAAGAGGAGCAAAAGAAGATAACGGACCAGGAGGCTGTGATGACGATTAGACCAAGGTGATGCAGATCTATGCATCAAACCCACGAAGAGATGATCTCATGGATAGGTGAGTGCATCATGTTGTGGTGATGAGGAGAAGCCCGAAGCATGAAGAGGCGCTGATGGGCAGCACTGTTGGTTCTGTAGGGTGTAAGTGCCGGTTGGATGGAGGTTAGCGATCTGCCATGGAAGATAACTGCACACGGTCAAAAAGACCATGGAAATTAGGAGGAAACAGAGAGGATGACCATTGCTGGTGGTGGCGGTTCAGACTATAGATGGCAGCAGTGCCAATGGTGGATGGCAGCGTGGAGAGTGAAGAACTAGGCGGGCTGGAGTTGCTTCACGTTGCTGCCTTGTAAGAGGGCAGCAAGGAGAAAGAAAAGGTGTTGCAGCAGCAGGCGGTGGAGCTTCAGGTGCACTTGCAGGTGGAGCAAGGAGGAGGGCGGAGCAGCAGGTAGAGACGCAGGGTTGAGGCGCTGTTGCAGGCTGAGCAAGGAGACGATGGTGTTGCTGTTGCTGGTTCGTGTAGTCTGTGAAGAACTT
Source organism: Euptelea pleiosperma (assembly GCA_035048495.1). Classification (NCBI taxonomy): domain Eukaryota; kingdom Viridiplantae; phylum Streptophyta; class Magnoliopsida; order Ranunculales; family Eupteleaceae; genus Euptelea; species Euptelea pleiosperma. The sequence continues at coordinate 23,856,151 of CM068552.1, read as the reverse complement.
CAGCAACAAGGGAGAAGGTGGAGATCTAATTGTGGAAGAAGAGAAAGAGAAGAAGAAGAAATGAGAGAAAAAAAAAGGAAAACGTGGGGAAGAAAGGAGATCATCGCCGCCGGAGTTGCAAGTTGCAACTCCGGTGAAAACGTTAGAAGAAGAGGAAGAAGATGAAGGACAAGAAGAGAAATGGGGGCCAAAAAAGAGGAGGATAATGAGAAAAGGGTTTTGGGGAATGAGATGAAGAGATGGGAGAGCGATTTGGAGATTAGGGTTTCGAACCCTTTCTTCTCCCCTTTTAAAGTTCCCTAGTTTCCATTAATGGAAATTAGGGATTTTTTTAAAAAAATTTTTTTTTTTTAAGGAAAACCTTATTTTTCTTTGGGGAATTTTCCCATTTAGTGGACCCCCCATTTTTTATTTAAAAATAATTAATTTAAAGCATTTAAAAATCGCGAGGTCCAGTAAATGGTCGGGCCACGAGTAGATGATGATGAGCCCGCTACGTGCCCACATGGATTGATGATGTCCATCATCTCACAAGATGATGTGACAGACAATTTGATGACGATCGGATCGATGGTGACTTGATTGAGACCCAGATTGGTAGATTGCCGGATCTAGAGAGATCCAATGGTCCGATTGAAGATCCAACGGTCAGGAAGCTAAGGGAGATGAGACAGAGCCAACGGGCAAGAGTTCTGAGGTTAGGTTAGTAGATCTGATGATCAGGTGGTGATGTATAGGGAGATGAAGAGAGACGAGAGAAATAGGAGAGATGAGAGAGAAAACTCTATAGGCTATAGAGATAACTGCTGGCAGAGGGTCTGGAACTCTAGTTTTCAATATGTTCTCTTCTCGGGCTTCGCCAGCAGAGCAGATTATCATTTTCTTCTCATTTCATGTGGCTTCGGCTGCTTTGGTCCGTCTCTTGGTCATCTGCTCTCCATCTCTCTTGGTTCTTTGGACCGGCTCCGTGATCCTCTAACTTGACCCGTACTTAGCCTGTATCTTCTAGTCATAGCATGTTGGCTCTTTAAGCTTTGATATTAGGCTTCTGTGGTTGATCGTGGTCCCGCAAGTCTCGAGAATAGTCCGATTGAGTTTTCTGCAAGAGAAGAGCACGTAATGAGACTTGATCATAACGTCTTCATATCTAAACTTTCAGAAATGTGTTTAATGTATGCAAATATACCATTTCGTCCAGAAAAGTGTGTTCTATGCAACAAAAGAGCCTCTTACATAGAAAAGTAGATAAATAGAGCATTTTAACGTAGGAGAGTGTGATAACTCTTGGAAAATAACAGTGGAAAATACGCACTTTTAAACGAATATCACAACCCCCAACTAGCATATTGCCAATCCTTGGCAATTAGTGCGAAATAAATGAGCTTAAAAGGGCTCTGCGCATGCTGCACACTTTTTCATATTAGCTCAGGGAAAACACTATTCGCCAAATCATTGAATGGATGCAAAACAATTACATGCTAACAAAGAGTTGGAAAGTTTTGGCAAGTCTACAGACTGATAATCAAGACCCAGAATAGTCAGACTCTGCGTGTGTGTGCTCAACATTCTCATCATCCGACAGTAAAGGTTTCCAGATCACCTATAAGTTTGTATGCCTCGACCTCAATTTTCATTTGTAAACTACTCAGAATGGAATCACTCAAGAAGGGTGTTCTTCTTTTCTCTCAATTTATATGTAAGGAGATGTATTTAATATAAAGAGGCAAAACATCTCACATATGTTTAATTTGAAGGAAGGACATTTTTAACAGAAGAAGATCTCATGATTAGAATATCACTTCACTCGGGAACGTCAGATCAAACTCTATAGCTTCTCCTTCTCTAATCTCTACATTTTATGATCGTGCTATCTTAGAATCAAGTAGGACTTTCCTGGGTTGTAATGAAGCTTAGGTTCGTTGTAGAAAAATAAAGGGATACGGGATTTCAAAGATCTTGAGAGGATATCTCTATTTTCTTGTATTTTTCCTACGGTGTAGCACCATTATCTGGTTCTTTTTCCTTTTTTCATATTTTTCTCTTTTTCTAGATATTTCTGAGACTGCTCAATTTCTTTTCAGCTCTTTTTCATACTTTCTTTCCATATTTTGTTTTCAGCTTGAACCACTTTCTTTTCTTTTTTATTCTTTTTTTTTACTTTTCTTTTCACGGTACACCCATATTAATTATTCTTTTGTCCATCTCAAAATAAGGGTAGCCAGTCATGCTTCATAGTTGGACTAGGTTTTAGGTTGATGGGTTTACAAAGAAAATGCTTTTATAGAAGGGCTCAAAGGGTTTCTAGTGAAGTATAATTCAGGTGAGTAAAAAGGTTGAACGGTTCAGAAAAATGGCCTAAATCATTTTTTAGGATTTGCACTATCATGTATATTGTCTTGACTGGATACAGAGAAGGTTCTGTTGTAGTAATCCAATTTTGATGTCGTTCCGAGTTTTACAATCGAAGCAAAAGATAATGAGATCTCTCAACAAATATTGCAGATATGATGACTCAGGATTGTTTTATAACTCTCTGAAATGACTAAAGGCTCGAAAGCTCATTGGGTTAGGTCTCCACAATTATTCTCACAGGCTCTCTAGAGTTTCTAAACTTAGGATGACTCTGATGTTGATAGTGTACAATTGTGCCGAATCTGAGTTTTTCTAAGTTTTCAAACCTGCTGTAGTCACGCTTAACTTGACTCAAAGCTAACCTTAAACAAAAATTGTCATCCTCAATACTGACTTAACGGAGATTTTTAGTTAATCAAAGTCAGGGTATTTGACACATTTTTGAAATTCTAGAAAACTTTGAAAAACATCGAAAACCACCCAAAAATAAGAATTTTTTTTTTATCAAAATGAATACATGAGTTTTGGTAAATACCCACCCCAACCAAAATACAACACCGTCCTCGGTGCTCATGACCGGGACATAAAATGATGAAAAATCAGAAATGATAATGCAGAGGCTCAGGGAGGATGTTACCAAGTTGGCAGAAACTCGATAGTGTGTGGTACCTGATGATCGGAAAAATGAATGTACCTGCATTTTCAGAGATATAACAATAATAACAAATGCATGAGACTCATGTACGCTAAGAATACCGGAATGGCCTTTCCGAAAGCGCTAAGTTTTACGTCTTCAGCTAGACATGATGGGGGTATATCAAGTACCCCCAACCAGGTTAAAACTCATGGAGACTGAGTGGATCTGCAGTCTTCCTAACACCTAAGGTGGAACGGAAACAACTATCCTATTCCTTGTCTAGGTATACCTGTGTAGAACAAGTCTTTCTCAGTGTAGACTGAGAGAAGGGTAGTAAGTGCTCTGAGCAGACGTGAAAGAGCATTGAGTACAATGGGGAGGGATTAAATTCACTCAGTGAGAATGAATAGGAGGGTAGAAGGGTGTTCTCTGGTCATGGTTAGCAGAGCCGCAAACTCATTGAGTTTTGCAGGAATGTATCTGAATGGAGCAAACTCCTGTAGATCAGTAATACCAAAATTGTCTGACTTCGAGATGAAGTCAGGCGCAAAGTGTTCTTGACACTGGGATAATTTTTCCTCGTGAGAGTCCTGAATTAGACTCTCCATGACATACGGTTCATCAACAACATCGACGTAGGGTGACGAGTGAAAACTGTTGACCTCTTCCTCGAGGTTTTCTAATGTGATAGGGATGTTCCTATCCCTGCACTCAATATGTTCATCCTCGGTGAGGAACGGTAGGTCCAGAACAGCTAGAGTCTCATATTCTAGAGATGGCTCAATGGTCAGAATGTCTAGCTCCAGTGCAGAGGCAGAATCATCAGAGATAGAGTTGGACATGGGTATCTCTATGCTTGGTTCAGAAGTGGCTGCCTTTAAGGGCACCATAGAAGGAGACATGGGTTCATGACTCGTGGTGCACACTCCAGTGGAGGTCAAGCACGGTAGATCTAGGATAGTTGGGATCCTACGATCGAGACTCAGCTCAATGTCATCAAGGTCAGTAGAGGTAAAGTGAGAAATAGGTTGCTCTGAGGTAGGTTCAGGATTTGGTGCTTTTAAAGGCACCGAAGATGGATACACTGGCTCCTCAATAGTCTGGCTCAATTTAGGGGTGGTTATAACTTCTATTTCTTCCTCACAATGCTGGTACTGGGTCCAATTGTACGGCTCTTCATCATAAGTGTTATCATAGGAAGTCTGCAGTGGAGATTGAAATGTACTGAAAGTACAAACATCTTGCTGGATGTGAGGGTAATATCCTAGAGACTGAGAATTGTGTACAGGTTGCTGGACCGAGACAGCAAGGGCGGATACCGATTTGGTAAGTTCTTGAATTTGGGATTGTAGCTCGGGGTCACCCTTTGCCTCACATCCCATAGAAGTCCGTTAGACAGGAGTGTTACTACTGCACACAGATTTACTATTCCAGTGTTGGGAGTTGTCGCCCAGTTCTCCTAAGAAAATGTAGGCTTCTGTTGGAGTCTTGTGCATGAATCTGCCTTGGCACATCAACTCTAGCAGAGTTCTGGACTCATCAGTGAGTCCTTTATAGAACATGTGGACTAGACTCCCCTTGTCGAAATTATGATGGGGACATTTAGTGAGAGTGTCCTGGAACCTGTCCCATGCTTCATGAAATCTCTCATTCGACCTTTGTCGAAAGTCTTGGATGATCTGCTTCATCTCATTCGTCTTTGACATGGGATAAAATTTGAATACAAACTTCCAAGCTAGTTCGTCCCATGTGGTAATCGAGTTCTCGGGCAAAGAATAAAACCAATCAACGGCTCTATCTTTCAGAGAGAAGGGAAAAAGTCTCAATTTGACACTCTCGTCATCAAGGTGTTGAAGTTTGAAGAGATTGCAGATGTTCAGAAATTGCCTTAAATGAGTGTACAGGTAGTCTCTTAGAAGACCATGAAAGGTAGGCAGCAATTGTACTATGTGCGGTTGGATTTCGAACTGAACTGCCATCGTGGGTGGAAGTACAATACAAGTGGGTGGATTTACAGAGATAGACGCATACATCTCAATGAGAGGTCGTTCAGCCGCCAATTCTATGAAGGTAGTTTCTCTGGGAGAGGAGGGGAGGGTAGGAGATAGAGTAGGTAAAGAGACTGGTGAAGAATCTAAAATGTTAGACTGACTCTCAGATCGTATCCATCTACGGTTGGATCGGGTCCAGACGGGCATATGCTTGAAAAAGCAAGCCGTAAACTTGACAAAAAGTTGCTAGAGGAGAACACTAACCTGAACTAGATTATATGATGCACAAGGAGCAAACATGATTACCCTATTTCTAAAACACTCAGGATATTTGTAAGGGATTTATTTTGTTAGTTTGTGGGCTGAGGTATATTATGACAGTGGGCAGACCACTGGTGTATCTTGTTACACGCTGGACTAACTATTTGCACTCATGGGTTCTCACCAGGCTACACTCTTCAGAGCGAATCCTTTAGTATTAACTCTAGTCAACAACAAGGCAATCCAAAGCCTAGACAGACGTGCGGCACAACGGCTGGCTTAAATACGTCCCAGACTAACCGGATTGGTCAAGTGTTTAAGAAGAGTGTTCCCTCGGGTTAAGCTAGGGTTGGTGCATGTTCCTAGTCCACACGCAACTAACCGTCGAATAGTCCAAGATGCCACATTGAGCTCAGTGTACTTGAGTAGCAAGGACCTATGGGTGTGTTAGAGAACAGGGACCCGCGCTCGTGGTCTTATTTTGACTGGATGTTAAGCGGGTTCACTTTGTGTGGATTTTTCCTCGAACACCGGGCTAATTGGCTCTACTTCTTGATTCTTTTTAATTAAATGGAGCCTTGGGATCAAATCAGCTAGAAGGATGAGGTGGGTGATGAAATCCCACCAATTTCAATTTTGGAGCTGGGTCTGCTCTCTTAGAGTTGATTGATTAACGGCCACGCCATGCAAGTCGAATAATATGTATGTGAAAGTAAATAGACACGCGGCAATGAGTCACCCAATAATACCGTATCGCACTCAAGGCGATAATAAGGACTTACCTCCCGTGGGCCACGCCACGGGGTCTCCTCCGTGGAATAGGGAGGGGTATCCAAATGGGCTTGGGCCCGACTCCACCTCGTTAAGCTTTCACTCCCTACCCACACTGGGATCGTATGCTGCAAAAAAGTTAGATCACACGGTCTAGGTATTTGGGATTCTATTTGGAAGATCCTTGACTTTTTAGGGTTTAGAGAGCACGCATTGGATTTAGGCAAGTTTTTGAATTAATTTCCAAGTTCGAGATGGGTTAAAATTTAGAAATTCCCAGATTGGAAAATACCCAGATTGGGAAGTTTGCCGAACTGTGAAGATCTTTCAAGAAAGATTTGATTACGAGATCCCTTACAATTTTGGGAAATTTTCCAAAATTGAAATTCTTCTAGATTTTGGGTATTTCCTTTTGCAGACTTTTCCAAATTCGGAGGATTTCAAAAGAGAGAAATTCCTCTAAAGTGGAAACTTCTAACAGGGGAAACCCTAATTTAGCAGAGTTTCAAGATTTTTGAATCTTTCCAAAAATCACAAATCCTTGATTGGTGATTTCTAAAAATCTGCAGAATATAGAACTCTAATTTTTTTGAATTTTTATTTTTTATTTTTTTTGATATTTTCCACTTAATCTAGGGTTTCTAAAAAACCCTAGAACAAGATCTAGCAGTTATTTGGAAAGTAATAAAATTCCTAAATTATTACAACTCTACCCCCGGCCTTCCGAGGCATTAAAAATAGTAATGTAAAATACTGCTAAAAATCACTAAAAAGTAAAAATAGAATGTTTCCCAAAAAGGTGGAGCTATCCAAATTGAGTAGCTTTCCGATTTGGCAACTTTCCAATTTCGTTTTTACATCCTTTTACTCACGCCCGTACACCCGAGAGGCAACGACGCCATTTGAAACTAGGTTTTTTCCGCGTCGTTAGTTACGGAAACCCTAACTTCAACACATTTGTAAATTATCCGAGATTATTCCTGCAAAATACAGAGATTTGTGTAGGGCTTCGTGTCGGATGTCGATCCGCACTTGGGGTTAGTTCGCATGACTCAAGGACATAAAATGATGGATTTTTACCAAAAACTAATGGAGGGATGAGAATGGTGGTAATGAGATTAAAACATTCATTTTTGAGATTGATATTGCCAAACACTCATAAACACAGTAAAAGAGGGTTGAAACACAATAGTGATAAGATCAAAAGATACCCTACGATTATCAAATTTATTCATTAAAAAGTGCATACAATTCCTTTAATCAAATACATGGAAATTTGAACAAAACAACTTTAACTAAAAAGCAATTTAAAGAGAGTTGCAGAGATAGAATAATAATCTAGAGAGAGAAAAAGTACTAGAGTTCTAGAGAGAGAAAAATAAAAAGAAGAGGTGTTCTAGAGAGATAAAGTGAGAAACTAAAGAAAACTAGAGAAAATAAAAGGAAAAACTAAAAAGATCTAGAAAAAGAGATGGATTAGAGAGATAGAAAATCAATCGAGAAAGGAAGGAAGAAGAGGGAAGACACTAACAAACACTTACCATGGTGGCTGGAGTCGGTAGATCGTGTTTCAGATCTGTAACTTACTGGCTTGAAGGAGATGATGGGCAAGCGTTGCTGGCTCGGGTGCTCCCAAAAGAGGAGCAAAAGAAGAGAACAGACCAGGAGGCTGTGATGACGATTAGACCAAGGTGATGCAGACTTATGCATCAAACCCACGAAGAGATGATCTCATGGATAGGTGAGTGCATCACGTTGTGGTGATAAGGAGAAGCACGAAGCATGAAGAGGCGCTGATGGGCAACATCGCTGGTTCTGCAGGGTGTAAGTGCCGGTTGGATGGAGGTTAGCGATCTGCCATGGAAGATAACTGCACACGGTCAAAAAGACCATGGAAATTAGGAGGAAACAAAGAGGATGACCGTTGCTGGTGGTGGCAGTTCAGAATATAGATGGCAGCGTGGAGAGTGAAGAACCAGGTGGGCTAGAGTTGCTTCACGTTGCTGCCTTGCAAGAGGGCAGCAAGGAAAAAGAAAAGGTGTTGCAGCAGCAGGCGGTGGAGCTTCAGGTGCACTTGCAGGTGGAGCAAGGAGGAGGGCAGAGCAGCAGGTGGAGACGCAGGGTTGAGGCGCTGTTGCAGGCTAAGCAAGGAGACGGTAGTGTTGATGTTGCTGGTTCGTGTAGTCCGTGAAGAGCTTCAGCAGCAAGGGAGAAGGTGGAGATCTAACTGTGGAAGAAGAGAAAGAAAAGAAGAAGAAAGGAGAGAAAAAAAAAAAAGAAAAAGAAAAACGTGGGGAAGAAAGGAGATCGTCGCCGGCCGGAGTTGCAACCTACAACTCCGGTGAAAACATTAGAAGAAGATGAAGAAGATGGAGGACAAGAAGAGAAATGGGGGCCAAAAAAGAGGAGGATAATGAGAAAAGGGTTTTGGGGAATGAGATGAAGAAATGGGAGAGGGATTTAGAGATTAGGTTTCGAACCCTCTCTTCTCCCCTTTTAAAGCTCCCTAGTTTCCATTAATGGAAATTAGGATTTTTTTTGAAATAAAAAAAATATATATATTTTAAAAAAAAAATTTTTAAGGAAAACCTTATTTTTCTTTGGGGAATTTCCCCATTTAGTGGACACCCCATTTTTATTTAAAAATAATTAATTTAAAGCATTTGAAAATCGCGAGGTCCACTAAATGGTCGGGCGACGGGTGGATGATGATGGGCCCACTATAGGCCCATATGGATTGATGATGTCCATCGTCTCACAAGATGATGTGACAGACAATTTGATGACGATCGGATCGATGGTGACTTGATTGGGACCCAGATTGGTAGATCGACGGATCTAGAGAGATCCAACGGTCCTGTGGAAGATCGAACAGTCCGATTGAAGATCCAACGGTCAAGAAGCTAAAGGAGATGAGACAGAGCCAACGGGCAAGAGTTCTGAGGTTAGGTCAGTAGATCTGAGGATCAGGTGGTGATGTATAGGGAGATGAAGAGAGATGAGAGAGAAATAGGAGAGATGAGAGAGAAAACTCTATAGGCTATAGAGATAACTACTGGCGGAGGGTCTGAACTCTAGTTTTCAATATGTTCTCTTCTCGGGCTTCGCCAGCAGAGTAGATTATCATTTTCTTCTCATTTCATGTGGCTTCGACTGCTTTGGTCCGTCTCTTGGTCATCTGCTCTCCATCTCTCTTGGTTCTTTGAACCGCTCCGTGATCCTCTAACTTGACCCGTACTTAGCCTGTATCTTCTAGTCATAGCATGTTGGCTCTTTAAGCTTTGATATTAGGCTTCTTTGGTTGATCGTGGGCCCGCAAGTCTCGAGAATAGTCCGATCGAGTTTCCTACAAGAGAAGAGCACGTAATGAGACTTGATCATAACGTCTTCATATCTAGACTTCCAGAAATGTGTTTAATGTATACAAATATACCATTTCGTCCAGAAAAGTGTGTTCTATGCAACAAAAAAGACTCTTACGTAGAAAAGTAGATAAATAGAGCATTTTAACGTAGGAGAGTGTGATAATGCTTAGAAGATAACAGTGGAAAATACGCACTTTTAAGCGAATATCACAGAGCAACTCCGGCGGACTGGTTCCTCTAAGATTGTCCTCTTCTTTTTCTATCCCACGTCCCTCTCTTCTCCTTTTCCAAAAACCAGCACCGCCCTCCACCACTGCATCTCTACCGAGCTTGTGCAAATCTCACCAGAAGTTCTCTTAACGGTTTCTAAAACCGTTGCAGTTGCAGGGCCTTGATCATCTCGCGATCCAATACTTGCTGCCTCCATGGATCATCTAGCAAAGGCACTCCTCCTTGCTGTCTACCACCACTGACGACACCTCCTCTAGCAGCACTCCTTGCAAGAGCTCCTCTCATCGCACCTACTGATGCGTCTTCTCATTACAGTCCTCCACCCTCCACTGCAAATCTCCTAACGATAAGCTCCCCCTCTCCCTCATCTTCTTCTTCTTTTCTTCTTCTACTTTTGCTCGTCGGAGTTGCAGGGAACTCTGGCGAAACCTGCAACTCCTTTAGCAGCTTGCTGCTCCATCTCTGACCGCCTCTCTTCTCCATTTAAGACTCTAATCTCCACTGCCCTCTCTTCCCTTCTCTCTCTTTATCCCAGCCGTTCTCACCCCTTGTCGTTCCAGGAGAAAAGGGAAAGGTAAAGAAAAAAAGGAAGGAAGAAGAAACCTAGGAACCTCTTGGCTTCCTCCACTTGTTGCCAATCACGGTGCTCCTTGGCACCTCCTTCCACTTCCCTCTTGCCTATTGCTCCACTGTTTGGAACACCACCACCAGCTTCACCATCCTCCACTCACCTCACCATAAACACTGCCTCCAATTCATGCAACGGCCAGCAACCTCCATCTCCTTCGCCCTCAAATAGCAACGATCATGTGCTGCTCCCTCATCTCCCTGCAAGCCACAAAGCCAACAGATAGCCTCTTCTTTCTTGGCCGATCAAGTGGCCGATAAGTCTTGGAAGGTAATTTCTATCACTTTCTCTCTCTTCATCTCAATTTCTCTCTCTAGCTGTAGGTTTCTCTTTCTCAAATCTCCTCTCTCTCTCTAGTTTCTTTCATTTTTCTCTCTCTACTTTCTCTCTCTTCTCCTCTTTATCTTTTTTTTCTTTATTTTCTCTCTAATTTTTTGTCTCTCTCTAGGCCATCTTTCTTTTCTCTTTATTTAATTTAGGTTTATTGCGTTCTAGATTAATTATCTCATGTTTTAATTGTAAGTTACAGTTGAATTCAAGAAATAAAGTTTATTTTGATTCGAGTTTGACAAAATTCTGTTATTTTATGTTCCTTATTGCACTAATCTGATTAATCTCGAGTGCGGATCGACATTCGACACGAGCCACTGTGCAAATGTGTTGAAAGTAGCTTATTTTATAGGTTAAAAGTCTCGGATAATTACAAATGTGTTGAAAGTAGTTTCAGCATACAAATGGGACCAATGGAAGTGCTGCTTGTTATACATATTGGCGATCATAGAAGAAACGGTGGTGTAATTGAAAACACATGGACACTGTTGATTCTTCCTAAAGGGGTCAAGGGCAAAAACAAAATAATGAAAAGTGCTACGCAACACATCGGATAATTGCCCAAATGCCTTGGACGGTGGTGTGTTTTGGGATTAGTAGTTTTTCTTTCTAAATTGGAAAAATGCTACGATGGCTAATAGCTATTGGCTATTCAAAAAGGCAAATATTGGAAAGGGAAAAAGAGAAGGTGTAGATTGAAGATAAAAAGGAACCATGAGGAGTATGGGACGTGAGATGATAAAGAGGAGAGATGGTTGCTACTAATGAAGACCTACGGTTTCCATTTTTTGGGGAGATTCTCTTCTCCACGATTGGCTAAAAGCTTGGACAGTCCCCATCTCTTGCCTCTCTTCTCCTCAAGCAAGAACGTCTCTCACATTACCACTGCCAACTCCCACAATCTCTACCGCACCTCTCATCTTCCCAGCTCTCCCATGTTTTCTGCAAAAAGAACTCAGCCACTTGCTGCCTCCATGCTCCATCTCTCACCTGCCAATGAGTTACAGGCCATCCAACATCACCAAGCCGTCCCATTCTCCCATTTGGCTCTAAACGATCCTTCCTCTCCACCATTTTTTCTGGGCAGTAACCTACATCCTCGCTCAGCCACCTTCATCTCCATTGTAGCCGCCTCCCTCCATCCTCTAAAAAACCGTCCACCCCATTCTCTTACCTCAGAAGCTCCTCCTCTCCATCTATGGTGGGCGACTCCCTTTGAGCAACTGGCTAGACTGCTCACCATGCAACCTGCTGCGATTTTGATCATGCACCATCCATGAGGTGCTACACCTCCATTGTCTCCTCTATAGCAGTCGTTCAAGCTGCATCACCCTTCCACACTAGCAACTCAAAACTTCTTGGCCGGACCTGCTACCACTAACAAGCACCGCCCACCTCATCTTGCCGAAAGTATTTGAAGGTCCAACCCTCTCTCTCTACTGCCTTCTCTCCCTTCTTCAAAGATAAAAAATAGAAAAGAAAAACAGAAAAAAAGAAGAAAAGAAGAAGAAGAGGAGAAGAGGAGGAGAGAAGAAGGAAGGAGAAGGAAGTCGTCTTCTCCCTCAACGGACTGCCCTCAAACGTTGCTGCTAGTGCAACAGGCGACCTGGACCACCAGCAGACTCCCACAATCTCCATGGCCGCCCTCCCCCTGCAACTTGCTGCTACACACTGCACCTCTTCATCAGCTACACCACTTCGCAGCCTCGACACGACAATGGTGCTCCTCAATTGATAGTTGCTGCTTGCAACCAGAACCTTGCCACACCACCTGCTTCTTCATCATTACCGCCTCCTCTCCTTCACAAACGGGCTGAAAAAGATCTCCATTATCATCACCCTGGCCTTGGCCGAACCAGCACCTCGATCAAGGGCCGATACATGGGCAGACCCCATTCTAGGTAAGATCTCAAGGTGAATCTCTCTCATATTTTCTCTCTCTAAGTCTTTCCAATATTCTCTCTCTCTCTAGAATTCTCTCTTTAGTTGCTTTCTCTCTATTCTTTCTCTTTCTAGGTTTTACTACTTTCCTAGATTAATCCCTATTTGATTACTTTCTTTTTTTTGGATAACATTGTAATAGTATAAGTTTATTTCAATAAATTTTAGGTTTTGATTAGTCTATGTTTCATCTTGAATATTTTGTGCATTTGGAAAATTTTAATTCCACCAGGAATATGTCTCATAAAAAAAAAATATTTTAAATCCCAGATTCACCATTCTCACCCTTCCACGAATTTCATAGTAATTTTTGTAAAATAATCCATCATTTCATGTTCTTGTTTGCGCTAACTAATCCGAGTGCGGATCGACATCCGACATGAATCCCTATACAAGATCTCAATTTTGCAGGATTAAAAATCTCGGATTAATTACAAATGATGTTGAAATTAGGATTTTCGTAACCAATGACGTGGAAAAACCCTACTTTCAGGTATATTCCATCTTTTTTACTCTGACTTAGCTCGAGTCGAGTTAAGTCTTGACTGAGTTGGAATTTGGTTGAGAACAGACTCTATTCTAATTATTGCAATCGAGACCGGGTCCTTTATTCTATTTAGTCAGTGTGAGGTCGCTTATGTGATTGAATTGAAAGTTCCTGGTCTTAAGTAAACCCTATTCAAGGTATAGTAGGCGGTATTAACTGCTTCAGCCCATAGATTTTGGGGTAGATTTTTGCTATGAAGCATTACCCTGACCATTTCTTGAATCACCTTGTTCTTTCTTTCAACCACTCCATATTGTTGTGGTGTAATGGGTGTAGAAAATTCATGTTTAATGCCTATGGCATCACAACATTCAGTGAACTGAGAATCCTCAAATTCTCCTCCACGATCAGTTTGGATCCTGATAATACTGTAGCCTTTCTCATTATGAATCTTTTGGCATATCTTTTTGCATTCTTCAAATACATCAAGTTTCTCTCTCAAAAAAGTAATTCAAGTAAGTCGAGAGTAATCATCGACCATGACAAGGATGTATCTCTTACCTGTCAAGCTTTCAGTTCTTATAGGCCCCATGAGATCTATGTGAATCAAATCAAGAACCTTGAATGTGGCACATTAATTTCCCTTCTTGTGGGTGAAATAACCGGTCCGTTCTCTTTTACTCAAGAAAGGGGGGGGTGATTAGGTATTGAAAAATTAATCTAACTTAACACAAGTTTACTGGTCAAGGTAAGGTGATAAACTCTCATGCCTTAGTTGATTGATAAAATGATTATCTCAACCGACTCAAATCAAATATACCTCCGTAGTATATTGTCTTTTCGTCGTTTGATTTAATCAATACAATTAGCGAAACAACAATCAAACATCCACAAGATAGAGTTTTTACGTGAAAACCTTAGCCAAGGAAAACCAGGGACCACGTCTAGACGAAAAGTATCACTAACTGGAAAGTTAAACGAAACAGAAGTTACCTATGCAGCATCGTTGCAAATGTAGCTTCCAACCTTAGTCAAGGCCCACGACCGATGCGTCCACGTCCTCTGAATCAATGCTACGATTCCACGTGTGCCCTCGTAATCAAGAAGCTTGTCCACTTGTTCAATTTGGTACTCCCCAAACCTACCTTCGATTAGTACTCCCCGATCTTAATTCTCTGCACGCCAGTCTCTACTAAAAGTGAAGGATTCAGTACACCCTGAACCCCAAGTCACTCAAATAATGTTGAGAGACACTGGTACTCTCAGACTTGCTAGGTTTAAGATTCTAGCGAAAAGTACCAAAAAATCTGTTGTGTACACACGACTCGACCATTCAAGCCATAGGAATTTTTTTGGTTCTGATTAATATTATTTTATCAAAAGATTGAACAATAAGACTTCTTTGGTTACTTTTATAATTAAATATACTTTAAATTAGAATGAAAAGATGACAATGCCCTTATCCTTGACTGACAATGGTACAATTCATCGTTACAACGCTTGAAGAATTAATCCCTTTGAAAAAAAATTGACATCCGTTTCACCATTGTTACTAGTTCAACTAATTCACTGAAATTAAAATGGTGTTGGTTCAACCAGTTTGAGCTCAATACTCAAACTTGAAATAAAATACCGACATAACAAAATTGTTAGAGGAATAAAGAAGGTATTGAGAGTGAAACAAAGTTTCAAACATGTCTTATAAAATAAAAACAATCAGGGAGATGAAGCTTTGCTTATAGGTTCTAAGGTTTAGTATTCAAACTGAAAATAAAATATCAACTTCGTGAAAATGGTACTGGTTCGATCAAGTTGAGCGATTCCTTTGACAGAATTTTGTCAGTTTTACTATTGTTACAGGGGTTCCTCTTTGTTGTGCATTTTTCCATCTTTCTTAATTATCATATAATTTTGTTAGTGATTCAACTAAGTTGTGCTCAATACTCAAATTGAAAACGAATACAGGTTTCATGAAAATGATACTGGTTCAACCAAGTTAAATGATTTCTTTGAATTTTTTTTCTATTTCACCACTTTTAATTACAAGGGTTCCTTTTTGTAGAAATATATTTTCTCATCGTCTCTTCATTATTGTCTCACTGTATTACTAGTTCAATCAAGTTGAGTTCAATACTCAAACAAGGAACAAATATTGACTTTATGAAAATGTACTGGCTCAATCAAGCTAAACGATTTTGTAGAAAAAAAATTTGTTCGTTTCCAACATTGTTACATGGGTTCTTTTTCGTTGAGATGCATTTCTCATCATCTTTTCATTATAGTCTAACTGTGTTAGTGTTTCAACTAAGTTGAGCTCAATACTCAAACTGTAAACAGATACATACATCATGAAAATGGTACTGTTTCAACCAGTTTGGTGAAAATGGTACTGATTCAACCAGTTTGGGAAAATGGTCCTGGTTCAACCAGTTTCGTTGATATTCGCTTAAAAGTGCGTATTTTCACTGTTATCTTCTAAGCGTTTTCACACTCTCCTACGTTAAAATGCTATATTTATCTACTTTTCTATGTAAGAGTCTCTTTTGTTGTATAGAACACACTGTTCTAGACGAAATGGTATATTTGCATGCATTAAACACATTTTCGGAAGTCTAGACATTGAGTCGTTCTGATAAAGTCTCATTACGCGCTTCTTCTGCCGCAGGAAACCCCGATGGGACAATTCTCGAGACTTGTGAGCCCACATCGATCAGGAAAGCCCATTATCAAAGCTTAAAGAGCCCACATGCTATGACTAGAAGATATGAGCCAAATATGGGCTGAATAAGATGACCAAAAAGCCGGCCCAAAGAACGAAGAGAGCAGAAGAGCCAATGACCAAGAGACGGACCAAAGCGTTTAAAGCCACATGAGTCAGCAAAGAATGATAGTCTACTCTACTGGAGAAGCGTGAGAATGGTCACAGTGAAGACCAGGGTTCCAGATCCTCTGCCAATACTTTTATCTCCATTTTTTGATATTTTCTCTCTCATCTCTCCTTATTCTCTCTCTCTTCATCTCTCGGTCCTCTAATCTACTGACCTAACCCCAAAACTCCTGCCCATTGGCTCTGTCTCATCTCCATTAGCTTTCTGACCGTTGGATCTTCAATCGGACCGTTGGATCTTCCATTAGACCGTTGGATCTCTCTAAATCCGTCGATCTACCAATCTGGGTCCCAATCAAGTCATCATCCATCCGATCACCATCAGATTGTCTGTCACATCATCTTGTGAGACGATGGACATCATCATTCCATGTGGACCAGTTAGTGGATCCCGTGAATTTCAAAATAATTTTAATTAAATTTTAAAAAATGGGGGGTCCACTAAATGGGGAAATTCCCCAAAGAAAAGTAGTGTTTTACTTAAAAAAAAAAAAATTATTTAAAAAGTTCCCTAATTTCCATTAATGAAAACTAGGGAGCTTTAAAAGGGGAAGGAGAAGGGTTCTTTGGAACCCTAATCCCCCTCATTATTGCTCCCTTCTCTCCCCAAAAAAACTCCACCACGTTTTTGCTTCTTCCTCTTCTTCTTCTTCTTCTTCTCAACGTCGGAGTTGCAGACCTGCAACTCCGGCAGTCACCGACCCCTTCTCCTTGCTGCCCCTCGTCATCGTGAACGACTTGCTGGTGTTGCAAGCAGCAACACTAGCACCTGCAACCCATCCTACTTCACTCAAAGAGAAGCTGTTAGCTTCTTCCATTTTGACTGGTGCGCCTCGTAGCCGCTGCATATGCAGCCAAGTATACCAGCGAAAATTGCAATCACCAAAACCGCCCCAGTCTCCATTGCTCCAAGCCGCCTCCCTCCATTGAAGAACGATCCCAATCGCTCCACTCTTAGAAAGCTGTCTATCCTCCATGTTTGCAGACCAATGATCTCCTCCCCCTCTTTCAAAAATCGTCTTCATCTCCTTGCAAAACAAAAAAAATAAAAAAACAGAAAAATAAAAGAAGAAAAGGAGAAAAGAGGGAGAGAAGAAGAGAAGTGAAGGAGGAAAGGAAACCATTAGGTTCCTCTCCTTTGGATCACCAAGCTGCCCCTACCTGTTCCACCGCCCAGCCAAGTATACCGGCGATCCCATTGTCACTAGCGCCACCAGCAGATGCACCACAGCACGGCCTGCACCTTCCTCTCTTGCTGGTGTGTGCAACCTTGTTCTCCACCGTTCCTCCAGCTTGCCACACCTTCGCTGGCCGAACCAGCAAGGTGCTCATCTCAACACCAGCAACCTCCCACTTTATCGCCCTCGTCACACTTCGAGGCCTGTTCATTCCGCTAATACCTTCACTATTTTGGCAAAAAAAAGATCGGCAACTTGGTAAGCATCCTAATCTCTCATCTCTTCTTCGTGTTCCATCAAAGAGGTAGCACCTTCTCTCTAGCTCTCTCTCTTCCTTTCAATCTCTTTCTCTCTACCTTAGCAATTTCTTGCTTTCTAGGTTAATTTTTATATTTATTTTTTATAAAAATATTGGAATTGAAGTTGTAAGTTGAAGTTAACTTGATGAATAAATTCTATTTTGATCTTTTATTTATTTATGTTGATATTGATTAATAATAATTTCTCTAAATTCAGAAAGCTTGTTTTAATCCTCTCTCACCACTCTCGTCCCACCATAATTCCTAGCAAATCCCATCATTTTTATGACCTTGAATCGCGCACACTAACCCTGAGTGCGGATCGACATCCGACACAAGACTGCTATACAAAAATCTCAAATTTTGCAGGAATGTAGTCTCAGATAATTACAAAATGTGTTGAAATAGGGTTTCCGTAACCAACGACGCAGAAAAACCCTACTTTCATTCGTGAATATCATTACCAAAACTTAAGAGACGATTCTTGCTTAACGAAAATGAAAGTGATAACCATCTTCTTCAGCTTCTTCCTTGAAGATTCTTGCTTAACGAAAATTAAAGTAATAACCATCTTCTTCAGCTTCTTCCTTGTTCCATCTTCACCTTCTCCTTTCTTAACTAACCCTTGAAACTAGTGTCGGCTTCTTTATTCACCTTCAATGGCACATAGACAAGCTTCAAAGAACTGTAGAGGATAACCAGGATGCTATAAAATAGATGACTAGAAGGAAATCTTTCATACTTAACTGCATCACCTTTGTCTTTCTTGACCTTGAATGGAGTATAAATGAGTTGCAAAGAGCTATAAAGGAAGGAAATGGAGGGAAAGAGCTGCAGAGTAAGAAAATGGAGGACAAGATGTAGAAGAAGGAAATGGATAGAAAAATGTCACGCCCTGCAACTTGTACTCCAGAATATCTCTATCCGTGCACGAATCCTGAAGCATGAGCTGGGAACGCATCCCAATACATCATGAGATCCGCAATATCGACCTCATAAATGCTGATCAATATAAAAGCCAACTCAAAATATAATAACTAAAATATTAATAAAATGGGTCCAACTGAACCAAATGCGGAAAACAACTAAACTGGGTTTAAATAAGAACCCGAAATAATCCAAAAAGCAACAACTAGTGAACTCCCGTGAGGCCACTAATAAAAACTACTCTGCAAATCCCCAAACTCCTAGCTACCACTAATAGATTAATCTAGGTCCTCACTAGATCTACTTGTCAGGACTCAATACTAGGCTCTAAACAAAATTTGTCACTAAGTGCTTCACCATCGTCTTGGATGTTAAGAATCACTACATTGGCCACTACAATGACTTTAACTATTTCAGACCTACGAGTTAGCACAAAGTTACCATACCAAATTTCATTGAAATTTGGACCTATTATTAACAAGGATATGTGTCGCTCATAGGGTCAACCAGTCCTTACACAAGCAAAGACACGTTAACAAAACCAAATAGTTCATAAGTCCCTCTAGAGTCTGAAGAGACTCGTAACCTATATTTTTAGTGATGGTTCATACTTATATACTGTATATTTAACAATTAGAGTTTGGTGGTTCAACTAGGATTCATATATATAAATATACATTCAAGTGTTCTAGAGTTTTGATTCATACACTACATCATATGTAAATATACAGTATACAGAGAAGTTCAAAGTTTTGAGTGCCACCCTATAGCTCAATTTGGACACATATACACTCCTAAGGTTCTCAGGGTAAAACCCTAAAGATCTAAAGGCTAAGCTCTAATACTACTCTGTAACACCCCAAATTTCGGCACCCGAACCTAACCCGAATGCTTGTGATCTGTCCGTTTACTTGAAATCCAAGGTGTGAAAAATAATAAAGGAAAATAGAATCTCATTGTCTACAACGAGACATCAATAGTTCAAAGTTTACTAAGGTTTCGAAATCATAATCTCCGATAGCTAACGTCATCCGTAACACACAAAGTCAAAAAGAACCGATGATCTACTCGATGATCCAAATAATATAAAATAATAAATTTAATACGTGAATAAAAAGCAACGATATCAAAGTCGCTAATAATATTCCTCTTCAAGGTTCGGCTCATGCTCCTCGGGTTCGCATGTCTCATCGAGTATTCCATCCACTGGATGCAATTCCTCCTCGTACCCCGTTTCGTGCATCTTCGTCTCACCTACATCTGAAAATGTGGTTGTAGGAGTGAGCCAAGCGCTCACTCAAGTTTTTCACCTAAAACATGATTCAAACAATACAAGATGTATATATATATATATATATATACATGTTTGCATGGATTAAATTATCAAACAGTAATATCATGATCGTAATAAATACATGAACAATTAATCAAAAGTAATGCACAACCCACACAAGGGGTCTTCTTCTTCACCCACACAGGGGGTCTTCCAGGGTTTTTGGGTCTTTCACCCTGGAGAACTCACTCCCAACTTGTTTTATCGCTTCTGAATCGGAAATACAATGCATGCCTTCATATATATGGAAAATTGCTAAAAATATAAATATCCACGAAGGGGATCTCAAATACGAAACAGATAGAATCCGCAGAGGGGATCTATAATATGGAACAGATGGAATCCTCGTAGGGGATCTCCAATACGAAATAGATAGAATCCACACAGAGAATCTCACATACAGGACGGACTATCAATTATAGTTTAACAATTAACACATGCTCATAAGTCCATAACTAGTATTGAAAGAATCATGGAAAAGGTACCTACCTTTGATCGCTTTCCAAGGTTTCACCTTAATTTCTTCTATTCGACTCTCTTCGCGTAAATCCAACCCAAGATTTATGGGACCTGAATGTTCGTGCTTATTTGGAGTTAGGTGATGATTAAGTAAATAATTATGTGAAACTCAATGGTTTCCAGGTGGTCATTGGGTTTACTGTTATGTTAGTCTGAGTTAGAAAAATGGTCAATATATTATCGTTTCTGTTGTTTATACTATTTCTTCCAAAATTCCATTAATAATGATAAAGCGAATTTGTCCTACATAATAGCCCTCGGGAAACTAATCCCGAGAGAGACAAATTTGCCAAATATATATGATGAACCCAACATTCAGGTTATCGCATAACCAATATGTGGGCCATAGGACTGTCTTCGCGTGGTAACAAAGCATGATGATGTGTCGAAGGGTACACTAATTCCTCAATGTTTGGTCTAGCATTAATGGATCCACAGTCCACAACGAGCTTGATTGAATACCATAATGGCATTCCCATCATGTACTTGGAGGCTATCCATGGGCCTGCCACAAAGCCCATAATGAAAGTGTTCTAATCCAGTAGTTACCTAGAGTCTAAATCAAGCTAAAATTAGGTGAGTAGGTCCACTAAGGAGTGGATCAGGCGTTTATGGGATCAATTCCCAGTTTTATCTTGTGGTCGGTGTATCCACTTTGTCTTCGAACATCTAATGGCTATAGCAAGTGGTATAGCTCAATGAGAGACTCAATCACGCCAAACAAAGTAAGAACTAGAATAGTGTCTCATAGATACGAAGTGATTTAAGAATAGGGTATATTTATTTTACAGATCTAACGCCAACTCTTGTTGACAATGTCAAATGGATGAACCAACAAAAAGAGTGAAGAGAAAAAATAAGGATCAAGCCCGAAAGAACCATTTGAGAAGATCGTATAAGGTAAACCTTACCTGAATATAAAGCATCGATTGGAGGAATCGCTAATCCACGGTGGAGGTGTAATAGCTCTTGGCTTCACGTGATGGAGAGATAGCTTGGTTATAGTACTAGATGGTTGGTCTGTCAGCAAGAACTCGTGGGACAGTAGCACCTCTGTCATATGCGTGATGGTCGAAGGATGGAGCAACAGAGGGATGAAGGCGTTGGATAGAAAGGGTTGATTAACAGCAAGAATTCTTCAATGGTGGCGATGGCGGCTGCACTTTTGGGGCTGCTATCCTCCAATCTTCAACCCATCGTAGTAGATGAGGGAGGGATGACCAGCGACAAAGGTGAAGTTGTAGCTCCTCCGATCTTCACTATGAGTAGGGAAGGGCGTCTAATGGATGCATGAGGGTTGAATAGCCATCACCCTTTATTTCTTGGAGGCTAAAGATGCCTCAAAGTGTTGGATGTGTTGCTTCAACGGCTACTACGTAGTTACAACAACTTCAAACGATGGGTATGGGAGAATGGACAAAACGGATGGAAGATGTCTTAGATATAGTAGCTAGGGTTTGGGCGGTGATAAGGATCTAACTAGGTTTAGGTCTTCTACGTCTCACAAGTTGTGGTGAAATGGAAGGAGTTTTATTGAATCAGGGAAAGGTGTATGTAAATATAATAATCTAATGAGGGGTTTGGACGGTTGGGATGGGTTTCAAATTCAATTGAATAAGCCATGGGTCCTTAATGGCAGATTAATAGAAGGAGTCAACAATAGGGTTTTGTTTGTATGTTGGTCAAACAATAACAGGTGGAGGGCTTGGACAATTGCAGGGGTTTAGGAAAGAATGGTTAATTAACAATTGAGAGGGTTGAATAAAGAATTGAAAAAACCTTCAAGTTTTGTGAGGTCACGATTATGGCATGGTTTGTATTGTTTTAGGTTAGAAACTTATTTTAGTTTAAAAATAAAAGAGAATGGGTTTATGTATTTTTGAGAAGATTTGAGTAAAAGACAAAAAGTTCGATTAAAATAAGAGGTATCATAAAAAAGTTTGAAAAACAAATAGTAAATAAAAAGTTGGATTAAAATAAGATATGTTAACAACATGTAGTTGTGTTTTTAATTAAAATTAATTCTTAGTGGATAAGTATGGGCCACTCACTTAATATTAATCATATAGAAATTTATGTATGTATGGTTTGCTAATTAGTAAGTGTTACATTAGTTAATCTGCTTAATCTATAGTATTATTTGTATATTGATAATCCATTAATTCTTTTAATACATGTCTTATAATACATAATTATAACATATTTCCATAAATTAACATCGATGTAGGGTATGATGAATATAGGGACCGTGTACGCATGACATGTACCTAATATACGCACGCACATTAATGCGCGCAAGGCATAGGTAAAAATGTTCATAAAAATCAAAATAATGATACAAGTTATATTTAAAAGAATGTACTATGCATATGGGACTCAAAACAATCCATAAAATGCATGGGCCTACTGAGTTCATATGGGCTCGCAAGAGACGGCTCAGAAACCCTAAAAATTTGTCCGTCTTGGAATTAGCCAAAAATTGACGAGGGTGTTCTAACAGTTAAATGATTGCATTTCATAAAAAAAAAATAGGTAAAAATAGATCCTAAAAATTAAAATAGACCAAAATACCCTTTTTATGATTTTCGGGGTTTTACAACACTGGTGCTCATAGGAATGGTTAAAAGAATGTTTTATGTCACACGGAATCTTTGCCGAACTAGAATATGAAATAATTTTTTACAGTGGGAGCTTTTGATTTGGTTGCCAATGTGACACACCCCACAAATAGTGCCAGTAGGTTTTCTAAATTTTGGAACACCTCTCACTAATTCTTTATTAGTGATTTTAACTAAGTCATTCTGGTTCATGTGACCTTGTCTTTGGTGTCATATGTCAAAATTCTCCAATTTAGCAGAATTGCAAATAACTTTAGAACTTCTTCCTATTATGTAACAATTCCCAGAGGTTCTAGATCCTCTCATAACACACTTGCCAGATCCATCAAGAATATCACATCCCCGGCTAGTGAATTGAACCGTATGATTATTATCACATATTTGACTTATGCTAAGGAGATTAGCTTTAAGGTCTTCTACACAAAGAATATTATACACCCTATGGATTGTCCTCTAGGGAGGCACACCTCGAGATATGTGCCATCAGTCCTTGGGATCTATGTGAAAATGGTACTCGTTGATGGGAGATCGTCCGCCTTCGAGAAGAGTGCAAGCAACGTTAATGTGTCAAAGTATCAAATTGATTAGAATTGGTCGTTGGTTGATCCGAGTATTCTAGAGAGCATGTATACGAAGCTCTTGGGAGCATGGTTGTGAGCTCTAAGCAGCTCGGTTGAGATTAGGGCTGCAACTTGGGCGGGCTCAACCTCAACCCGATGGGCTCAAACTGACTTTGGGCTCGGGTTGGGTTCACCTCTTCAGTACTCGGGCTTGGGCTAGAATTTTACCAACCCGATCAAAATCGGGTTGGGCTTGGGTTGAGGTCTTGGACAACCTGGCCCAAACCGAGCCCGATCAGTACATAGCATATACTTATATCATATACATGGTAATAAAACTCATCATACATATATATACAATAGTTTAGGGGTTTCTTGGATACAGCGTGTTCTCTTCTCTCCCCCTCCTCTCTGGCTCTCTTTTTTACTCTTTTAGGATACCAATGCTCGTCACAAGCCAGTGTTCGTCGTCGCTACCGACACAGCCTCCTACTACTTCTATTGCTGTTGCCGCCTGTAGCATGCTACCATTGTGGAATGCCACCTACTGTCGCTCCCACCATGGCCACTATCAGTGAAGGAAGCGAGAAATGACATTCACCATGAAGGGGGGGGGCAAATGTGATGCTCCAAGCCACCAACAAGATGGTGTGGTTGCTGCGGAGCCCTTGCCTACTCTTCATCTATCTCATTAGGTCATCATCTTATTCGTTGATGTAATACCCTGAACTTTTATTCAGGGGTATTAGTGTAAATTAACTATAAAATGATAAAAATTGGCATCCTGAATTTTTTCAAACCTTATTCTTTATCTACAACATTCTATTTGCCACGTAGCAATAATTTTGAGAATTTAGTCTGAACATTTATATCATGAGAAATAAGACATTTAAAATTTACTTTTATTCATGTGTACTTTTATTATAGTAATATAGAGACATTGTGTACTAGATAACCAGCTTAATTAACTAAGATCATAATTTTAAATAAGGGGTTATTTTAAAAATAATAATATTTTAAATGACGAATTTCGCCTAAGCATTTTTAATCAACACGTTGTTACCATTGGGGCATTTGGGATTCTTATCACATTTTGATATAAAATATATATATATATATATATATAATTTTAAAAAGAACTTTAAAAATATTTAAAAAATAATTTATTGTCTTTTATAAATTTAATAAGTATAGCCTACTTGATACCCATAGGCCTTAGGGCCATTTTTAGCCCATACCCATCTTGAAATATGCCTTTTAGTGGGTTATAAAATATACCCTTTTTAAAGTGACAAAAATCACAAAAAATTTAGAAAGAGAATCCTTTTAAAACAAAATAGAAAGTTCCATTAAGAACATATTTAGAAGTTCTTCTCCCATGAACCATTATAAATAGGACCCCCCACCACCATACCAATTCACCAATATCTGTACTAAATCGGTACAGATATTCTATTTTTGTTTGCAATTCATTTAGTTTAAATTCTTGTCATACAATTTGATGAGTTTAAATATTTGTGATATATATTGTTCATCATCATCATGAGGCATTCTCATTGGGTTGGGAATTTAGCGGGAGTGCTTCTAGGTGAAGGCCCGAATGATAAATAATTAAGAAGGGCCCGGAGCCCTAGGGTGAAAGACCCCAAACCTCTTACAGAGAAGAACCTACGGGTTAATATTTTGTGAAAAGATTGTGAGGAATGTATTTTATTTTATTCCATTGTATCATCATCATCATCATCATTATAATATTTTTCTCATGTGTTATTAATCTATGCATGTGTTTAAATCAAATGAACTATAAACATGTGATTATCATGTGGAATGTACTGGATGAAAGCTCACGGTTTATAGCAAACAAAATCTCAAATTTCATAAAAGAAGATGAAAATGAACTATTGACGAGAAAGACATCATGGACGAGATGGAGTTTAAGGATTTAAATTACTTTATTTTATTTTTTCTTAAGGTTTATAGATGTTCAAAGATGATTTGTTCATGTTGGGATTGATCAAAATATTTTAATTCACATGTTAACATTTTTCTAAATTTTTGTATTACTCTGATTTACCCGATGTCCTGGATGAAAATATTCATCAAATATTCTCTTTATATTCAAATAATGTAATTCTAAATGGGTTTGTTTCTGAACTGGTTCTAATAGTATACAGAATTTTCTCAGAATTTAATTTAATGTTTTTTGTTTTGTAGACTCTGTAAAGTGAATGTCATAGTTGCAGTCTTGTCCAAACAGAACATAACAGTCAACTTCGACTGAATTTTTTGACCTACTTATAGTTGAAATATACATTTTGGGTGAACATAAAATACGTGGGTCTTCGAGTTAGCTTTTTAGAAATATATATTGGGTTACTAAATTCAATCAGAGCTGTCCTATAGACATATTTTACTGACTGACTGTCAGTTACGAATTTCTAATAATTTTTAACTTTATTTTGACTTTTTCTTTCATTTGTAAAACAGAACCTATATTATATTATTTGATAGAAAAATCATAAATTTGGAGCACTATTACATGCATATATCACTTGCTAGATTTCATTTTTAATTGACCATCGAATCATGCGATTAAGTTAGAAAAAAATCAGCCAACTAAGTTTACCGGTCACTTTTGTAAAATTACGAATAATTGTTAAACTGCCTAAAGAATTATAAAATGTCATTTTTGACCAAAGTGCCTTTTTCAAAGTTATTTCTTATGATTTATATAATAAAAATCTTGAAGAAAATAATTTTTCGACATGCTTTGAATTTTGACCAAAAGT
Source organism: Euptelea pleiosperma (assembly GCA_035048495.1). NCBI lineage: Eukaryota > Viridiplantae > Streptophyta > Magnoliopsida > Ranunculales > Eupteleaceae > Euptelea > Euptelea pleiosperma. The sequence goes on along the minus strand of CM068552.1, from coordinate 23,830,047 downwards.
TGACCATTTTTCTTTGAACCACGAAAATTAAATTTAAAACTATCTTAAACGAATGTTTTGACTTAAGTGCTTTCAATAAAGATGTTTGATATAAATTATAAGTAAATATAAATACCCTAATTAGTGATTTTGATAAAAATTAAAAAGTTTGACTTTGATTTTGACTTTGATTATTTACCGTAATAGCTTATTTATGCTTCCGCATTATTTTGAATATTGGAGTTGAATCGTTCTTTATCAACCACGATAATGATTTTTTGTGTTTTATTTTATTTTATTTAGCATTTTATTTTTATCACACATTGGATCTTGGGTAAACAGACCAATCCACATGCATTCGGGTCGGGTGTTCGGATTCGGGGTGTGACAGTTGAAATAGAACTCAGCTATGAAAATAAAAAATTTCAAAATGACGATACTGTATATCATGAATATATCTCAACCCGACCTCGGGTTGGGTTCGGGCTCGGAGTCTTGAAAGTCGGGTTGGGCTCGGGTTGACTCCCAACCCGACACAAAACCCTCCCGAGTTGCACTCCTAGTTGAGATGGTGGGGATGATGATTGTTGCGTGTCAAAAGTCTCAGTTGTCAATCCCAGGAATACTTAGTTCTTCAGAAATATAAATCACTGTGTTATGAATTCGCTGAAGACTGAAGTGTCAAAGATCAAGTAGACTTCGACAAACAAATCAAAAGAATTAAAGATGAAGAAAATCAACCCAAGTATTCAAGATCAACTAAAGACAAAGTCAAGATCAAGCTCAACTGAAGACAAAGTCAAGCTCAAGCATAGAGATTTAAATGATCAAAGTACGTTCTCACTCAACGAACGTTCAACTATAAAGAATCTCGTGTTGCGGTTACTTGCGTACATCTAAGGGTACATCGCGCGTTGCCAGCAGATCAAAATTTATCCTAGATGGTTCATTGCTAGTTAGGTATCATGTGTGTAAACAAATACTTAAAATAAGTATTGTTCAGTGCAAGACTAAGAGGTCCGGCTGACCGACAACTTTGAGCGGCCGACCTGATGTCCTGTCGATCGGCCAAAAAGGTGCTGCCGACCGAAATTCTCTGTTTCGAAAAAACTTATTGCTGACCTAAGCGGGCGATTGGCTAAAAGGTTCGGTCGACCGACCAAACATGCAGTCGACCCCCCTTTTTTGGATCTCATTTGACACAATCTCTGCTGAATTTAGGCACACTTTGGCCCTTCAAACGGCTATATTTGGTTTAGTTCTATTAATGGGAGGCTGGCTTATAAATTAGAGCCCTCTCCCCTCATAAGAATTAACCTACTTAAGAGATCTCTAATCTCACATTCTTTGATTATCATTCTTTGAGTTCAGAGATCTGGAATTTGTAAGAGCTTCACCAGAGCAAAGCTGTGTATTCCTGGTGATGGCTCTAAGTGTTTGAAGAGACTATTAGCTATTGTTATTCTGCAAGCATCTTTCTCGAAGAAGAGGATCGCCTTGGCAGAGTGTCTCTGTGGTAAATTCTTCTCCAAATGATTTTTTATTTGATCATATTCATCGAAAGGTAAGTGTCTTTATGATCAAATACATTTTTGATAAAATTCAAAATTTATGAATACTGAATATTTGTGAATGGTGGATAAGTAAGGACACACCTAACTGAGTTAAGGATTGTAGATCCACGAGAAAAGAATTTCTCTAAATAGACTACTAGCCTAGGCTGACTCTCTAGGTGAGCAAGAAGTGACTCTCTTTAGATTAAAACTAAGTGATATCTTAATTAGTGGATTATTTATTTCAATTGGATATGTTGTAATGCATGATTGAGATAATATAATATTACTCATGTTGAGTATTAGACAGTGGACGTAAGAGCGGAGTCGCTGAACCACTATAAATCTGAGTCTCGTGTGATTGTGAATGTTTGCATATTTTGTCTCAGATTTTTCCATATCTATGTTCTATGGATGATTCATATTTTAATTGCTTGATCCTTTTCTGCCTTGTTTGATCATTAATTTTTAATTCACATAGAATTTGTAGAGAATTTAAAAATTGTCATATTCACCCCCCTCTAGGACTTAACGTGGTAATTAAAAGGGAATTTCAGCGTGCACCTTGGTCACCTTTCGTAGCAATGAGTTCTTTTGTCGATTTGGGATATGTATATATGGTGATGATTTTGATTTATTTATTCTTCCTTGCTGCAGATGGATTAATTACTAAGAAGGGGGGATATCCTAAAGGCATACATTTTAGAATTGCTCTTCTATTTCATTCATTTTATGGATTGCTACACTAATCACTCATTATGCAAGGTTTCATCTATTAGAATCACATAGGTTGATCTAAGAAATGGCATAAGGGTTTCATCTATTAGAATCACATAGGTTGATCTAAGAAATGGCATAAGGATACACTTCTAGTGTTCTAATCCATTATCCTACCATGGTGAACCTTCTAAGAAGACCCACCCAAGGCAGGCTCATTCTTTATGTCATGTGGACTCCTCCCAATGCATTACAATGGTCAACTAATCCATTAATGGTGGAATATGCTAGTTTGGGTTAGAGGATAAAGAAAAGAAGTGAAGAACATTCCCATTCCAATGCTACCTTGTCAACCAATTTGGATTTAACTTGATTATCTGTTTTCGGGTTTATCGTTAAAAGCCTAAAATGACTAAGTGTCTGCCCTCTCGAGAATTCGACAAAGTAAGGACCCTTTTCAAAGAATAGGAGACTAATCTTTTTCCGCTCCTCAAGGTCTCTATTTATAGAGTTCTAAAAGGGAAGGGGTTACATATGTATCTATTTACAAAAATACCTTTCTTAGTCGACGTAAGCCTGTTATGAGGGATTTTGCTAACTTTATCATTCAATGTGGGCCCAATCAATGTAACTAACCCTGGATTATTAAGTAACAAGTACTCCTTGATGAATAATCATTGAATTCTTATCTAAATTTCTGGCGAAATGCTGATCTAAGGGCTGGGGTTCAATTTGGAACCCAATTGTTAAAAATGTTCCAATTTAGCCAATAAAAATGAGATCTGAGCCCATCCACAGGATCCTCATGACCTCAGGAGTCTATATATGGATCAGTTTTGCCAGATGGGTCCAGATTAGAGAGATCTGGATCATTGATTCCTGATCATCCGATCTCCAAAACCACTCCAATCTGGCCATTGAAAATGTGATCTGAGTCAATATACAGGATCCTCATGACTTCATGAGTCTAAATATGAAGCAGTTTTGTCAAACAGGTCCAGATCAAAGAGATCTGGACCATTGATTCTTGATGGTCCGATCATTAAAACCGTTCCAATCTAGCCATTTAAAATGTGATATGAGCCCATATACAGGATCCTCATGACCTCAGGAGTCTATATATGAAGCAGTTTCATCAAATGAATCCAGATTAGTGAGATTTAGATCGTTGATTCTTGACCATTCGATCATCAAAATTCTATTCTAGCCATTTAAAATGTGATCTGAGCCCATATATGGGATCCTCATGAGCTCAGGAGTCTATATATGTATCAGTTTTGTCAGATGGGTCCATATCAGAGAGATCTAGATTGTTGATTCTTGATCGTCCGATCTCCAAAACTGCTCCAATATGACCATTAAAAATGTGATCTAATCCCATATACAGGATCCTCATGACCCCATGAGTCTGTATATGAAGCGGTTTTATCACATGTATCCAGATCAGAGAGATCTAGACCATTGATTCTTAACCTTCCGATCATTAAAATTGCTCCAATCTGGTTGTTGAAAATATGATCTAAGCCCATATACGGGGTCCTCATGACCTCATGAGTCTATATATGAAGCGGTTTGTCAGATGGGTCCAGATTAGAAAGATCTAGACCATTGATTCCTGACCGCCTGATCGTCAAAACTGCTCTAATTTGGCCATTTAAAATTCAATCTGAGCCCATATACGGGATCCTCATGACCTCAGGAGTCTATATATGTATAGGTTTTATCAAATGGGTCCATATTAGTGAGATCTGGAGCGTTGATTCTTAACTGTCCGAATGTCAAAACCATTCTAATCTGGACATTGAAAATGCGATCGGAGCCCATATACGGGATCCTCATGACTTTAGGAGTCTATATATGGTTCGGTTTTGTCAGATGAGTTCATCTTAGAGAGATCTAGACTGTTGATTCCTGATCATCCAATAGTCAAAATTGCTTCAATCTAGCCATTGAAAATGCGATATGAACCCATATATGGGATCCTTATGACCTCAGGAATCTATATATGAAGCAGTCTTATCAGATGGGTCCAGATTAGAGAGATCTGGATCGTTGATTCCTGACCATCTAATCATCAAAACTGCTCTAATCTAGCCATTGAAAATGCAATCTGAGCCCATATACAGGATCCTCATGACCTCAGGAGTCTATCTGTGGATCAGTTTTATTAGATAGGCCCAGATTAGAGAGATCTAGATCATTGATTAATGATCGTCCAATCGCCAAAATTGTTCCAATCTACTTAGTGAAAATGAGATCTGAGCCCATATACAAGATCTTCATGATCTCAGAGTCTATATATGGATCTATTTTGTCAGATGGGTCTAGATCAGACAGATCTGGATCGTTGATTCCAGACCGTCCGATCATTCCTCATAGGTGTTCATTTGCGTCCGTAAGTCATGATTTTTGCACTCATGCCATATTTCTTGTCTAATAATGATGATAATGATGATGATGATGAATGATGTTTAATCAAGGGTTGAATGCCGATAGCTTTAAGATTCCCTGGCCTACTATAGTAAGACTTGAGTATCAATGTCAAGGTGTCCGTTAGCTAGGACCACAAGCTTTCAGGTATCCCTGGCCTCCCGTAGAAGGTCTTGCACCCTTAGAAGGACTTTGTCATGGTCCCTATAGCCAAGGGTTGAATGTCAAGAACTTTAAGGTTTCCTGGCCTGTTGTCATCATCTCAAGGTTCCTTTTGAGAACTCTAGGATTTCTGAGCTATCAAACAAGTCTATTGTAGTGGCGAATGATCATATTTAAGCCCCCTAGGTGTTGTTGGTCATAAGGTGTGCTGTCGACTGGTGGCATGTGGGCATGTGGTTGATAGTTATACTGGTGGCTGGCCGTGAGTTTTGAATTTGTTGGATATACAAGCTAGTCGGGAGGTATAGCTAGCTGCCATATTGGGATCGCTGCCAGGAGTATCTAGATACCATGTATAACTAGCTTCCTGACTGGATGATTGACTGCTAGCTGGCCGACTGCTAGTTGGCCGATAGATAGATTTGAAGTCTATTGTGATATGCCTTGAAGTTACTAACCCATTTGATGTTTGACTGGTTGATAGGTGGGAAATATTGATCGAGAGGTAGAGATGCTGGCCATGAGGTTGAGTCGGCCTGCTTGAAAAGCTTTGACAGGAATTAGACCAACTGCCATTGTGATGCCAAAGTTCAAAAGTCTATTTAGACCCCTTGAAATTAGGATTTTTCTGTGTCGTCGGATCGAAAACTCTAGATTTCAACAATATTTGTAATTTCGGTTCACTTTAAATCCTACAAAAATGCAGACTTTGTATAGCGATATATCAGATGTCGAATCCGCACTCGAGGTTAAGGAACACAATTTATCGGAACATTAGAACAATAGAAAGTGCTTAAAAATATGGATAGAACGGTGAGAGTGGTGATTAATGATTGAGATTTAAAATAATCTTTTTGGAGAGATTTTTATCAACAAATTAACATAAGTAAAGAGAAAGAAACACCATAAGCGGAAAAGAGAAACTTATTTATTAAAATTATGCAAGTTACAATGCTTGAATCTAATTTATTCATAAAAGAAAATAAAAATAAATAACCATTACTTTAGAAAGCATTATAAGAGAAGAAATATAAAGAGAAAGAACAAGATTTTAGAGAGAGAAGATAGAAAATAGAGATTTACCTTGGTGATTACCAATGGAGAAGAGGTTTGTACAGTCGTGTTCTTGATGGTTTTTGGAAGAGAAGCGAACCAAGGAAAAGAGAGATATAGAGAGGTTTACAGAAGGAGGGGAGAGGGAACCTAGAGGATTGTAGGTTATTAGAGGGGGGAGAGAACCAACCCAAGAAGGAGATATCGTAGATCTCTTATAGACTTTCTTTTTTTTGCTTGTTGTAAAAATGAGAACCGTTGGATCTAGATCCAACGGTTGGAAATAGGTTAGTTAGATGAGAGAGAGAGTGATTAGGATAGAGAGAGATGGGAGAGAGAAGAATCGGTCAAGTGAGACCAATTCTCTTTTGTTGTTGCAAATGGGCATGAGAATGGGTCATGGGCATCAGCATGGGTCATGGGTATGGGCATGGGTCATGGGCTTAGGTCATGAGCCAAGATAGATAGAGAGAAATAGGAGAGAGGGGAGAGAAAAATACAAAAATAAAAGCATTGGAGGGTCTTGAACTTTGGTCTTCTTTATTCTCTCTTGTCCACTCCAACAATAAGTCAAACTTATCCTTTGATGTCAATTGGTGTGGCCTTTAACACCTAAGTCCTTCTCTTGGTCTCAGCTATTCTTCTCTCTCTTAGTCCTTGTTCCAGCTCTATGATCCTCTAGCTTTGTCCGTGCATGTCTTCTATCTTTTTATCCTAGCCTGTTGGCTCTTTGAGCTTTGATAGAAGTCTTCTGTGGTTGATCGTGGGCCCGCCAGTCCTCGAGAATCGCCCGATAGGGTCTCTTGCAAGTGAAAAAATGTGTAATGAGATTCAATGAAAACGGCTTGATACTGGACTATCCGAAATGCGTATATTTCATGCAAATAGTCGATTTTTGTCTAAAGATTGCATTCTACACAATGGAAGAAACTTTTATGTGGAAAAGTCAATGAAAAGACAAGTTTTACGTAGGAGAATGCGACATCGCTATAAAGATAATGGCTTAAAATAAGTACTTTTGAGCGAATATCACAACCCCCAACTAGCATATTGCCAATCCTTGGCAATTATTGTGAAATAAGTGAGCTAAAAATGGCTTGGCATAATATGCTAGAAAACTTATTTGCATTACTCAGAAAAACTCCATTTTGTCAGATTATTTCAAGGATTCAAGAAATCATTTACAAATTAGAACTAATCAGCAAAATGCAATACTTTTAAAAATGGACCTTCAAACAAAAGATTACTCAGACTCAGTGTGTGTGTGTGTTTAACATCATCCTTATCTGGCAGTAGGGATATCTGGATCTCCTTAGAGACTCTATGCCTCGACCTCAATCCTCACTTGTATACCACTCAAAAGTGAATCACTCAGAAATGGTTTTATACTTTTCTCTCAAACTATATGTGAGGAGATGAATATAAAAACTGGCAAACGTCTCACATATGTAGTTCTTGAATGGAGGGTATAAGAAGATTTAAGAAGATCTTATGATTGGCATGTCATATCACTTAAGAACGTCGGATCAAACTCTATAATTTCTCTTTTCTCCATTCTCCACACTTGATGATGGTACAAATCTAGAATCAAATAAGACTTGCATAAATTGTATTGAGACTTAGGATAGGTTCAAAAAAGAAGGATATTCTGGAATTCAAAAATTCTGAGAGGGTATCTCACTATTCTTTGAAACTTTTCCAAAGTATAGCATTTCCTTGACTTGTCTTCTTTTCTTATTCTAATTTTTGTCTTTTTGGATATTCTTCAACCTTTATCAGATTCTTTTTCTTTCTTTCTTTCTTTCTGATCATGTTTCTTTTCAGCTCGAACCATTTGTTTTATTTTCTTTTCTTTTCCTTTCTTGGTTTCTATCTTTTCATGATCGTATTGAACTTTTTTTTGGGATTGGGTTTTTGGTTGATGGGTTAACAAGAAAAGGTTTTCATCAACAAGCTCAAAAATGGTTTCTAACGGTATAGATGTTAAGGAAGCTAAAAAGTCTGATTGGATAAAAAGATGGCCTATATCATTTTCTAGGGTTTGTATTTTCATCTTCGATGTCTCGAATGGATATAGAGAATGTTCTTTATGTAATAATCCAAATTTGATGTCGGTCTGAGTTCCATGACCAAAGCAAAGGTTAATGAGACCACTCAATGAAAATATTAGGGGACTAGAAGAATTGTGATTCATCTTGTGACTCAGAATAATTTTATAACCCTCAAAAATAATGAAAAGCTCAAAAGCTCACTAGGTTAGGTCTCCATAATTGTTATCTCTCGATAATCTAAACTTCTGATAATTCTGACGTTGATATGTCAACATTTTTACTGGATCTGAGTTTTCAAAGATTTTTCAATCCACTGTAGTAATGTTTGCTTTCAAACTGAATGATTAGCTAATAAGTGATTTTTCAAAACAAACATCTTTTTCAATAAATAGACTTTCCAAAAACTTTTTACTCATCAAGTTAGGGCATTTTCGAAAATCACATGAAATCACACCTAAAAACACAAGATTTTTTTTTTATCAAAATGAAAACATGAGTTTTGGTAAAAACCCACCCCCAACCAAAATATAGCACCGTCCTCGGTGCTCATGACTAGGACATAAAATGATGGAAAATCGGTAATGATGATGCAAAGGTTCAGAGAGGATGTTACCAAGTCGGAATAAACTCGACAGTGTGTGGTACCTGATTATAGGAAGAATGAATGTACCTGTATGTCCAGAGATATCACAATAATAACAAATGCGTGAGACTCATGTACTCTAGGAATACCAGAATTGCCTTTCCGAATGCGTAAAGTTTTACGTCTTTAGCCAAACATGACGGGGGTATATCAAGTACCCCTAACCAGGTTAAAAACTCATGGAGACTGAGTGAATCTGTAGTCTTTCGATTCCAATGGTGGAACAAAGACTATTATCCTATCCCTTGTCTAGGTATATCTGTGTAGAGCAAGCCTTTCTCAGTGTAAACTGAGAGAAGTACAGTAAGTGCTCTGAACAGACCCGCAAAAACATTTAGTTCAGCGGGCATGGAGCGAAGCTTCTCAGTAAAAATTGAGAGGAGAGTAGTAGTGGGTCCTCTAACCAGGTTAGCAGAGCTGCAAACTCATTGAGTCTAGCGGGAATGTATCTGAATGGAGCAGACTCCTGCAAATCAGTAATATCAAAATTGTCTGACTCCGAGATGAAGTCAGGCTCAAAGTGTTCTAGACACTTAGGTAAATTTTCCTCAGGAGAGTCCCGAATTAGACTCTCTACAGCACACAGTTTATTGACAACATCGACGTATGGTGGCAGGTCAAAACTGTGGACCTCTTCTTCGAGGTTTCCTAATGCGATAGGGATGTTCCAATCCCTGCACTCAATGTGTTTATCCTCGGTGGGGAACGATAGGTCCAAGGCAGCTATAATCCCATTTTCTAAATATTTCTCAATGGTAGGAATGTCTGCATCCAGTGCAGATGTAGAATCATCAAAGATAGAGATGGATATGGGTATCTCTGTGCTCGGTGTAGAAGTAGCTACTTGTAAGGGCACCATAGATGGAAACACAGGTTCATCACGATTGTTACACAATCCAAGGGTGGTGGGGACAGATAAGTCTAGGCCAATTGGGATCCTATAGTTAAGACACAGCTTAGTGTTATGAATAACTTCTTCAAAGTCCCAGATAGAAATAACAAAGGTAGATGGAGAAATTGGCTTCTTTGGGACAGGTTCAAGATTTTGTGCTTTTAAGGGCACCGAAGATGGAGACTCTGGCTTATCAATATTGTTGTCCGATCCATTGTGTGTAGCAACCTCAATTTCCTCTTATAAAGTCTGGTACTGGGTCCAGTTGTCTAACTCCTCATTATAGCATGTGACCATGGTATTCCCCACTAGATAAGCCATAGGTTGGCTAGTGAAGTTGACTTCCTCTCTCTCAGATTCTAACTCACCTAGACGGTGTTTCAAGCTCTTCATGGAGTGCTGTTGTTGGATGATATATCGAGAGAGGAGTTCTTCTAAACTAGGCTTAGTAACAGACTATGGCGGTTCAGCTTAAGGAAGCTCAGGTGCCAACTCTTGAATGTAGTCCGACTGAGTATGAAAGTTATATGATAGATGTGAGTCTGGGACTATCTGCTGACTCTGAAAATCCTGCAGGGTCCACTGTTGACTAAAATATTCAGTCTGTGGATCTGGCTGGTACTGCGACTGAGAGTACTACCCATCATATTGTCCACAGGGTTGGTGAAACCTAGAATGATACGTATCATTTTGCAGATTCTGTTGGAGAAAAGACTGTTGTTCCCATTCAAAGTTATTGTGACTTCCATTGTTTGGATAATACGTGTTATTGTAGGAGGTTTGTAGCAGAGGTTCAAATGTACTAAAATTACAGACCTCTTCTTGGACATGAGAGGAATATCCCACAGATTTGGAGTGATAAACTGGCTTCTGGACCGCAACATCAAGGGCGGAAATTGATGTTTTCAAATCCTTAAGTAGTGATGTTAGCACTGAATCGCCCTTTGCTTCATATCCCATGAAACTCTGTGAGACTGAAGTATCATGACTAAACGCAGAATTGGTATACCAGTGCTCAGAGTTATCTCCTAGATCTTCAAAGAAATTGTGGTAGGTCTCGAATAGAGGTCCTTCAGCATCCATCAAAGAGATGTGAGTCTCTCAGAGAAGGGAGATAGATTAGGTGAAAGAGAGCGATGCGGTAGACTGACTCTCAAATCGAATCTGTATCCGGTTGGCTCAAATCCAAATGGGCATATGCTTGAAAAAGCAAGCCCCTAGAGTCGGCAAGAGGTTATGAAACCGAATGAACCTAGATGATGCACACTGAGCAACAGATAATCTTAACCTAAACAATCAGGATAGTATTATGAATTATCTTGTTAGTGTAGGGATAGTGTAGATAATGACAGTGGGCGTCCCACTAGTTTATCTTCAATTACCCGCCAGACCAACTTTTTACTCTGTAGGTTCTCACCAGGATACACTCTTCAAAGAAAATCAGCTAGTACTAACTCAAGTTGACTGCAAGATAATCCGAAGCCTAGATAGACGTGCAGCATATCGGCTAACTTAAGTACGCCCCAGACTAATCGGATTTGTCAAGCGTAAATATGAGTTTTCCCAAAAAAGGAGCTAGGGTTGGTTCGTGTTCCTAATCTGACACTAAGCTAATTCGATAGACAATCAAGGAGGCCACTTAGGAGCTCGATATACTTGAGTAGTAGGGACCTATGGGTGTGTTAGATAACAGGGACCCGCACTCATGGACTTCATCGACTTGATCTTTAAAAGGGTCGCTTTATGTGGAGTTTTCCTCGAACACCGATCTAATTGGGCTCTACTTCTTGATTGATTTTAATTTTTAGCTGTGGTTGCACAAAAGCTAGAATGACGAGGTGAGTAATGAAATCCCACCAGTTTCAAGTTAGAGCTGGGTTTGCTCTTTATGTATTTTGTTATAGCCAAACCAAGCAATTCCGATAAGTGTTGCAAAAGCAAATAAACAATCGGCACAGTGTTTGCACAATGATCACGATCGCACTCAAGGCGAGGTGTAGAAACTTACTTGCCCATTGGCTACGCATGGGGTTTCCTCCGTGAGATAAGGAGGGGTATCCAAATGGGCCAGGGCCCGACTCCACATCTTTGAGCTTTCGCTCCCTACTCACTTGGTAAACGCAATCCACAATCACGTTAGTCCACAATGGTCTATGGTATGGAATTGGAAAGTATACCATCTTTGGGGTTTCAAGAAATACACAATGATTTAAGACAGGTATTGTGAATTAGTTCCAATTAGGGTTTGAAATTCAACTTTAGCTATTCCCGAATTAAGGATCGAAAATATCTACTTTTGAATTACCCAGAGTTGGAAACCTTCCAAAATGAATCAAATAACCAATGGTGACCTAATTAGAAATAGCAGAATCGAAATCTGACCCTAATATTTTTTGTATTTTTTAATTAATTAATTATCTAGTAGTTATTCTAAAAGGAGAGAAAATGAATCCCTAAGTTATTACAACTTTGCACTCGGCCGTCCGAGGCATTAAATAATAAGTAGAAAATGTAAAAAATAAAATAGAAAGCTTTCGATTTGAATCGGATCTTCACGAATAAGTAGCTTTCCAAATTCATGTTCGTCTTTTGCAATCCCGTCAACCGAGCGGCAATGGCACCATTTGAAATTAGGGTTTTTCTGTGTCGTTGGATCAAAAATCTTAGATTTCAACAATATTTATAATTCGGGTTCACTTTAAATCCTACGAAAATGCAGACTTTGTATAACGATATGTCGGATGTCGAATCCGTACTCGGGGTTAGGGAACACAATTTATCAGAACATTAGAACAGTAGAAAGTGCTTCAAAATATATATGGAAGGGTGAGAGTGGTGATTAATGATTGAGATTTAAAATAATCTTTTTGGAGAGATTTCTATCAATTAATTAACATAAGTGAATAGAAAGAAACACCATAAGCGGAAAAAATAAACTTATTTATTAAAATAATGCAAGTTACAATACATGCATCTAATTTATTCATAAAAGAAAATAAAAATAAATAACATCACTTTAGAAAGCATTATAAGAGAAGAAATATAAAGAGAAATGACAAGATTTTAGAGAGAGAAAATGAAAGAGAAGACAGAAAATGGAGATTTACCTTGGTGATTACCAATGGAGAAGAGGTTTGCACAGTCGTGTTCTTGATGGTTTTTAGAAGAGAACTGAACTAAGGAAAAGAGAGATATAGAGAGGTATAGAGAAGAATGGGAGAAGGAACCTAGAGGATTGTAGGTTATGAGATGGGGGAGAGAACCAACCCAAGAAGGAGAGATCGTAGATCTCTTATAGATTTTTTTTTTGCTTGTTGTAAAAATGATGACCGTTGGATCTAGATCCAATGGTTGGGAATGGGTTAGTTAGACGAGAGAGAGTGATTAGGATAGAGAGAGATGGGGGAGAGAAGAATCGGTCAAGTGAGATCAATTCTCTCTTGTTGTTGTAAATGGGCATGGGTCATGGGTATGGGTCATGGGTATGGGTATGGGTCATGGGTCATGGGTTTAGGTCATGGGCCAAGATAGATAGAGAGAGAGAAATAGGAGAGAGGTGAGAGAAAAATACAAAAATAAAAGCATTGGAGGGTCTTGTACCCTAGTCTTCTTTATTCTCTCTCATCCACTCCACCAATAAGTCAAACTTATCATTTGATGTCAATTGGTGTGGCCTTTAACACCTAAGTCCTTCTCTTGGTCTCCAACTATTCTTCTCTCTCTTAGTCCTTGTTCCGACTCTACGATCCTCTAGCTTTGTCCGTACATGTCTTCTATCTTTTTATCCTAGCCTGTTGGCTCTTTAAGCTTTGATAGAAATCTTCTGTAGTTGATAGTGGGCCCGCCAGTCCTCGAGAATCGCCTGATAGGGTCTCTTGCAAGTGAAAAAGCTCGTAATGAGATTCAACTAAAACAGCTTGATACTGGACTATCCAAAATGCGTATATTTCATGCAAATAGTCCATTTTTGTCTAAAAAATGCATTCTACGCAATGGAAGAAACTCTTATGTGGAAAAGTAGACGAAAAGATAAGTTTTACGTAAGAGAGTGCGATATCGCTATAAGGATAATGGCTTAAAATAAGCACTTTTGAGCGAATATCACCCCTTAAACTACTTGCTTGAGAGAAGGGACATCATTATATATGTGGATTAGCTTATATCACCCAAACTTCTATTTCATCTCCAATCTGCGTCCCCACTGACACCCAAGTAAAAACCTGCATGCCAACCTCCACCAAGAATAAGTTTGTGATCCAGTCTTTGTAGCTGACTGCTTTATGTAGCTGCCGACTATTGGAGCCGTTGATGGAGCTGTTGGGTGAAGCTATGTGGTTGTGAGAATCTGGACATTTCATGCCAAGTACTACTAGTATATGGCCGCGTGGCATCTTTTAGAGAATACTAGCCGTATGGATGTTTGTTGTGGAGTTGTCAACTGAATGCGTATTAGCATTGGAGTGGGTAGACAGGTTGAGGTGGCATTTCCTGGCAAGGCTAGGTATTACATATTATACACTTGACAGGGTTGCATACTGTTGTTGATAGTGAAATGTGGATCATTGCGAAAATCACGACCAAGGGACACGATAGCTGACTGTCAAAGTCAAAATCAAACTGTGTAGTATTGGACCAATCAGAGCAGGGGACATTTAACTGGAAAAATGAGCCCATATGGTTGTGTAGAAGATGAGAATGCACAACCGTATTCAGTCAGAAAGGGCACAACTGGCACAGATTTTAAGAAAATGAAGATGGACAATTTTGAGCAGAACCAGGCCATACCTTCAGAAAGTAATTACATACGATTGTGTAAGGCATATGGATACATAGCCATATGCCCTCAGATTTGGCAGAACATGGCTGAATTTCTGCATAAAGGGCATGCCTCAATTTCTAAGCCAACCACCCACAGATCAGATAAACTAATTGGATACGATTGTGTAGGAAGGGAAGCTACATAACCGTATAGAGTCAGATCTGGAAGATCCATGGTCAAAAAGGAGAAAAATCACATGTGCCATTTTCTTCGAGATGTGTGCAGAGGATGAAAAAAGTAATGATATACGGTTGTGTAGCACCTTCTCCTACACAATCGTATGCAGTTAAAATTTCATAAATACCCCTCATATCCCCATAAAAGCATATGTGCCCTTTTTCTCGAGATGCGTGTAGGGAATGCAAAAAGTAATGGATAAATGAGGACCTCCTCCTACACAATCGTATGCAGTTAAAATTTCAGGGAGGTCTCTCATTTATCCAGAAAAGCACATAGGCCATTTTCCTTGAAAAGCGTATAGAATCAACCAGAGTTAGTGCCATACGGTTGTGTATCTCTAAGGACCCTACAACGGTATGCAATCATTTTTTAAAGATTATTTATAATTTTTTATTATTTTAATCATTTTTCCTTATAAAGGTGAGTCTGCAACATGTGCAAACCCCCCCTCCAGAATTCTATAAATAGAGGACTCTAGGGACAGAAAAGAGGATCTTCTCCTATTTTATTGTGATAAGGCTATACTTTATTGAAATTCATCTAGAATTTGACTTAGTGTTTTCCTTCAGTGCATATGAGATTTACCAAAGAAATACAAAATCTCGAGTTCAGATATCCTGTGCAACATTAGTAAAAAGATAATTCCTAATGAACTATACCGGATAGATGTTCCTCTTCTAAGGACTCTATGCCGAGTTATTACACAATTAATACTTGAGTGATGTACTCCCCGTCATGAGGGGAATGGACTGAAGCAAGAGAACAAGCCTATCCTTTGTGGGTCCAAGGGATTCTGCTTAGGGTCAAAAAATGGTTAAGAATCTGGCACT
Organism: Euptelea pleiosperma; assembly: GCA_035048495.1. NCBI lineage: Eukaryota > Viridiplantae > Streptophyta > Magnoliopsida > Ranunculales > Eupteleaceae > Euptelea > Euptelea pleiosperma. The sequence goes on along the minus strand of CM068552.1, from coordinate 23,814,738 downwards.
TAGAATGTAATGGAGTTGTCTCGCCGCATAGATATTTTTGCCATATCATTTAATGAACCTATTAATGTTATTGAGACCTGGGGATCTTCTCCTTCTTAATGAACCTATTAATGTTATTGATATCTGGAGATTTTCTCTCTATTGTTTAAAGCAGGACGCTTAAAAGATAATCATGGACTAATCAATGAATTAATTGAATCATACCCCTTTGAGACCACCCAAGTAGAGGACAACTCCATTTAACAATGTTTTAAATTCGTTGGATGCATTTTGGAAATTCTCCGGTCCCCTAGTACGACAGGTTGAGAGACCCATTCAGCATGACTAGATTAAGATTACCTTCTTGGGGAATGATGAACTAGAAGCGACATTAATCAATCAACCCCCTGTTACGTTTGTGGCTGTTTGGAATGACAGTGTTAGTGAAGGACAGTTCAGTCAAGTTCTACTGTATGAAATGGATGCCATTATCTCTGTAGTTATTCAGAAGAAACAACACACACCGCATTACCATTCTCACGGACTGATAAAGACCACTCATACCTTGGGAACCCTAAAGTCACCAGCACGCGCTCCTCCCGCTTCCAACTTCGTGTGTCGCCAAAATCAGCCCGACAATTGTACACGTGATAAAGTTGGCTGCTAGGTGGGCAGTAATTTTTTGGTTGTTATTGACTGTAGAGCTGAGCATAATCTAGTTGATGAAGAGCTGGTGGGCAGCTAGTGGTCTGTTGGAATTCATAGTGGCTGTAGAGTGTTTGAGCAAGAGCTGCTACACGGTTGGGTGAGCTGGAGCTATTGGGTTCTAATTGCACTGTAGCTGGTCGAGTGGATCGCCGGTGCAGATGGTGGCTATATGCACTGCAGCTAAGTTGGTCGGCCTAGAAGTAAGCATGCTAGATCATGTCCCACATAGATCACAATCAGAGGGTGGAGATGACGTACGCTTGGACGTGGTTCCCATGGGTTTTCCTTAAAGGGTTTCCACATTAAAGTTGCATGTATAGTGGTTTGATTTATTTTCGCTTTTGACTTCTGAGATTGAGACAAACGAATCAGTAGAGAATATATCATTGATATATTTGAACCGAGTTGGTTAACATGATTGTTTAATTAAAATCAAGCATAGTAGGATTGTATGCATGTGATTCGTTTACCCAAACTAGACTAGTAAATCATGCTTAGGCTAATATTAATTAGAGATTTTTTAATTACCTATCTACCCCCCTTTAGGTGCCTTCATAGTATTTCAAGTGTTCCCATTGTTTATCATATGATAAAACCCCACTTTTTCAAGCCTCTCATCCTCATGATTGTGCAATATCTTCTAATAGGAATCACATTTTTTGACGATTCCAATTCGTATGGATTACTAACCTCCATGGGAACCCACAAACCAAAAATTAGCTAAATTGGATAACTGTAGTGACGTGGGCCATCATACGAAGTTGTTATTTTTTTAACTAGATTTGCACCCTTTTTTTGAAAAATGACTGTAATTCGAATTTCTGGGCAGGATAGGTTAGGAATCTAATTTTTGTTAAAAGATAAAAATGAAGCTCTTGAAGTTATTTGTCCAACCGAAGTGGAATCAACTCTCCACATGGGTTCCAAAAAAAGTGGAATCAACCATTTTCGAGCTTTCTATAGCAAGTAAAGACTATTTTACTCAAGGACGTCAATTCTAGACGTATATAACATGTAATCTAACTTGTAGCCCTTTATCTTTTAATTTTTCTCATACACTACCCCCTGACTTTTACATATATTTTATGTTTTGAAGTTAGCTTTCTAGAATGAGGTCTTGTATGTGCCTCAATCAGAGTTCCCTATAACGAGATGTGACCCCGACATTGAGACTATATCAGACTAGTTCTGAGATTTTTAAACTTGTACCTTGATTTTCAAACTTGTTTTCAAGAAAGCCCGATGTTTTGAGTATAGATTTTGAATTAACCTTCTAAACATATATGGTAGACTTGGTATCTTAAAACATTGAACTTTCGGGAAGACAGTAAGATAAGTATATCTTGTACGTAGACCTTCTTCCTTTTAGAGATAAACTTGGTTTTTACTCTTAAATTGTCACCCTACACTAAGATTGATTAAATTGAATGTTACTTGAGTTATGGATTAATGAATCTCATCATTTATGAATGATTGTTATAGATGGCTCGAATTTGACACACTCCTAGGAAAAAAATCAAGCTCCCTACTAATAGAATCTTGGTAGAGAGGGATTTCCCTTGATTAGAGATACTAGCCCACCAATTGTAGCAATTCCATTGCAAAGTATTTTATTTTGTATTTCCATTTGTGTGTATTTTATCATTATCCCTTGCCTTACCTCATGTACCTACTTTGGGATTCCGAGTCGATCTAGCAACTTATGGGTAGGGTCATGGATCCTGGGTCAAGACGTGACAATATATGCATAGGTGATCTTGATACATCACTGCTCAGCTCAGATAGTTAAGATGTGGTTATTCGATTATATGAGATGATGATTGGTAATAGAAAGATACTAGGGTGGTGAGAAAACTAGTTGGTATTTCTAGTTGTTGAAATAAACTTATAGGATTAGGTCATAATTTGTTAAATAAGAAAATAATTAATGAAAGGAAATTCGTTATTATATTGCTTACTTATAAGTAGACTCATGAGTAATAATTGTTATGGGACAGGAGGTTATGACTTATTCCTACCATTATTACTGATGAATTATTTGCGTTCCATGAATCCATCTCATGGTTATTTCGGTCTTATTTCAGTACATGTTATTATCAGTTTTTTAATATAATTTTATGTATTAATGTACATGATCTAGTATGTTACCAGTGGATTTGATTTTATTATTGGCTTTCAGTCTTTTTTAGATTCTTTTAATACTTATATTTCTATTTAGAAGATTTGCTTTGATCTTCGATTTATTGATTATTTACTCCCTAAACATGTTGATAGATGTTAAGTTTATACTTGCTGAACTTTTTGCCAAAAGCTCACCCCTTACATCCCCTCGAGGGGGTGCTTTGATCAATAGTTACCAAGTTCTACGAGTGTTGTGGAGGCGTTCCTACCAACGAATAGCAATAGTGCTGATCATGGGTACTTTTGTCTTAGTGTCTATAGATTGTATGTCTTTTGAATCTTTTATCTCATATTTTTTGTATGCTTTTGGGGAGTTTTTTTGTGACACTTATATTTCATACTCTTGGACTCTTATATACATATGATGACATATCACCTTTACCTTATTCTTGTATCATATCTTATTAACTATTAGACACTACTAGAAAAAGCACATACGGCGTCGGTTAAAAACTGACGCCATAACCATTTAGCGTCGATTTTTTATGAAAAAAAACTGACGCTAATACCAGTGACACGGAATCTATGCGTCGGTTATATACCGATGTGTTAAATTAAGATATGGCGTCGGTTATATACCGACGTGTAAAAACCGACGCCAAAGTATAAATATTAGCGTCGATTTTTGCAAAAATCGACGCTATTATATATACTTTGGCGTCGGTTTTTGCAAAAATCGACGCCAATTGTCAATAACTATTTGGCATCGGTTTAGCCAAAACCGTCACCAATTGTAATTTTTTTTTATAACCTATTTGTTTCTGCTATGTCACCTATACCCACCAGCAATACAGTAAAAATTTCAAACCTATTCAACTATACATTCAAACCATTCAACTATATATATATATATTCAAGTCATTCAACTATACGTTCAAAACTTATTAATACATTCAAACTCATTCAACTATACATTCAAACAATTCAACTATATATTCAAACCATTTAATAATAAATTCAAACCACTCAACTATGCATTCAAACTCAGTAGTACAAACCCATTCAAACCATTTAACTATACATTCAAACTTATTAAAACCATACAACTATACATTCAGACCATTCAACTAGGACATAAAAAATTTTGAAGTAGTGAAAGGTAAATTGTGTCTATGGACATAAAAAATTAAAACAAAAAGGCATGCACCCCCAATAACTCATCAGCTAGCAGGTTGCAAACAAGTTAAAAGTTAAAGTTAAAGTTATCGTATAGGTTGCAAATAATAACTCGTCACAAATTAAAGTTAAAATAAGGTTGATATATATACCTGTAAGGTTGATATATATATATGGCTAACCGTCTGCAAAAAAAAAAAAATGATCATCGATCAGAAAAATATAATTAGATATATAGAACTAGAAAATGAACATGTATTAGCTTAGAGACAAAAAAAAATAACAATATACCATAATTTTCTTGGAAGAGCATAATCCACTCAGCTCTACATTTTGTCAGCTCTTTAATTGAGTAGCTAGCTTTTGATTTAAAAAATGTGACATAATTAATCAGAAAATAGGTAGAGACCTAATTAATAAAATAATTTTAAGGCGTACAAGTGGACCTAAAATACGTATAACAAATCACTCACTGACGATTGAATTGTGTCATTATCATATTCGCTAACGAGGTCTCTCATATACCTTATTACAAAAAATTCACAAGATTTCATGTCATCTTGTTTCGGGCACTACGTAGAAAAATGTAATTCGTTAATTAACTAAAAAAATAAATTTTTGACCAATAAAAAATTACAAGTACTAATATATCTTAACTACCCTCTATAATTGTTCTTTCTTCCTTAATTTGTGGCTGTAATGGATTTCAAATTGTTTGAATGCACTGCAAGAAAGGAATCAAAAACTTTCAATTAATTTTTGGATGCATGTTTCAATATTACTTAATTTACTAATATTGTAAGATTAGCTTACCGTTTGATATTGATTTTCAAAGTTAAGTCAATCATACTATTTAAGGAGTCGAAACAATAGACTGTCATCGATAATAAGTCGATGACAATCAAAATCCAATGTGCCTTATATGTGAACAACAATCAAGTTATTAGCAAGACATTCAACAATTAAGTTATTAATTATCAAATCTAATGATAACAGAAAAGAGAATTACCTAATATTTAAGGGAATAAACAAAGTCTTCCCATCGAGGTATATAGATACAAATATATTGAAAAGAAAATCTACAAATTGATCATCTAAAAACTACCCATCCCTTATACATGAACTGATGGATTGAGCACTGACCATGCTAATTTTATTAACCAAATGTCTTTCAATTAATATTTGGTGGGCGTGGCTGATAAATTAAAAAAAAATAAACTTAATTAGAATGTATGTATCATCATCATATTCATAAAATTCAAATAGATAAAAGAAACTTCAAAATATCTTACCATTGATATAATGTCAAGCACTGTGATGACACATCTTGTACTTCACAAACCAAAGATACATCAAGAAAGTCAATTTGAATTATCTCTGGTGCGCCAAATACTTCCCACCCCATAGTAATACTAATGGATATAGAAGATTGGTCGTGTGCACACAAATGATTATAAAATTCAGAGATGAAAGTGAAATTGCCAAGTAAACATCAATGTCGTTGCCAGGCTATTTTGGACCTGATATTAACATTGTCAACATCATAAATTTTCTCTTCATACACAACTATGGTGGAAGGTTGTAGATTACCGTTAAGACCGGCCAACAACTATGCCTGCTAGATTGCATACTATGTGGATTTATTCCATCCGCTGAAATAGCTACTCGAAGGTTTCTTGGTTCTTCAGCTAACTTCGGATACCTACCGTCTACTAACTTCCATGCTGGGGGAGTCTGCTAGATGACGCATTTGACCATCAACTTCTACTCTTTTGTGATAATGCCATCAAGTTTTTCGCCGTCTGTTTGGAATGAAACATCCTTTGGAACCTCGGGATAGGTGAAAAATACCACATTTCTTTCGTAGGCACCCCTTTATTTTTCTTCGTCCCATTCTTGTTTACCTTCCACCTTGACGCTCCACAAATGGGACATGTCGTTGCATCCTTGTACTCCTTCCTATAGAGTATGAAATCATTAGGACATGCATAGATCTTCTCATATGACATTCCCAACGCAAACAATGTCTTCTTTGCCTGATGGATAGATAAAGGCAGTTCATTATTGTTTGGGAGCATGTCTCTCAACAATTGTAGTAGCTCTGAAAAACCTTTATCAGAGCACTCATTCTTACCTTTTAAGTTCCACAGTCTAACCAATGCCGATAACTTTGTAAACTTTAAGCAACCTGGATATAAGGGCTTCTCGGCATCTTCAAGCAATTTTTGAAATATTTTAGGATCACTCGTGACGTCGTCGTATGCAGTCTGAACCATTTCTACTCCATCGCCAGCATCATCTGGAGTTGTCCCTCCTATCACTTGATAGATGAAATCTTGTACATTACCACTCAACTCTACTTCAGTATTCGGAACTTGTTCTCCATGCTAGACCCACGTCTTATAATTTTGATCGATACCATTAAAGAATAAATGTCCTTTTATATCTATAAGAGTATGTTTAGCGAGATTCCCGCATTTTCTACATGGACATCTTATAGAATCAGAGTCATTCGCATTGTCTCCGACAAACTTCAAAAATCGATCAACCCCATAACTATATTCTCGTGATCTTCTATCGTTGATCATCCAAGATTTATCCATTATGTTAAGTATTGCACGATTCCTGAAATATATTATGCACATCGAAACAAATTGAGATAAAGAACAATATGCATGTGTTTGGACACTTATCCATATTTTGTTTTCAGTCTCTATTTAAGTTTGCTAACTCTAAAGTTTCCTAACCCATTCAAGAACTGATATTGCTTCTTATTGATCATATATATGTAGTGTCTGTATTAGTTTAAAATTCAACAGCATTTTCCCGTACTTCTCCCTATATACGTTTATTTTATGTTGATTTTCATGTCAATCCAACTACCAAAGTAGTCGAGACATGAAAATCAACAGAAAATAGTATATAAGAAGAAGATTTGGAAAAATGGTACCGAATTTAAACTAACACGGAGGCTACATATATATGGTCAATAAGAAGCAATATCAATTCTCAAACTGTCCACACTAGACAATTCAAGGCTCACAATTTGTATATGAGTCACATTCATACAAATAATGATCATTAAACGGGCGCGCAATTCTATGTTAACTCGTGTAAGAAATTAAAGACTAGATCTTAGATAAGATTATATGTGTGAAACCTCTTATCTTTGATGGAGTCTTCAAGATCTCATGCTTATTATGGTAGTGTGTTTTGTGCAAATATGAAATAATAACAAGCGACATTTTAACTTCATATAAGCTAGCTATAGCTAAAACTTGGATAGGTACAAACACACCTAATGTACTCATCCAACATCAATCATACAAATTCAATACGTACAATTACACATAGCTAAAAAGAAAATTAAAACAAGAAAAATTGATTGAGAATATATACATACATGTACAGTTCAATATAGGTAAGATATTAAATCCATACATAGGGTCGGGCTCCGTTGACAGATCTAAAATGACAGGTAAAATGATAGGGACACAATATAAGCAAGAAAAAATCTATGATACCGACTTCAGTATCAAAATTTGATGCCGAAGTCCATCAATTTTCCACGTAGTAGACTCTTTCGGGCCCACTGACTCCATGAATATTTGGCCCACATCTTGGTGGACCTACACACCAAAAATCAGCATGATTAATTAGTGATTTCTAGCCATTGAATTTGAGCACTTTTTCATCATGGGCTTGGAACCACTTCATAGGCATGTTCCTAAAGTCCACGATGAAAAGTGCTCAAATCTTACGGCTAGAAATCACCAATCACGCTGATTTTTGGTGTGTGGGTCCACCAAGATGTGGGCCAAATATTCATTGCATCAGTGGGCCCGAAATAGCCTACTATGTGGCAAATTGAGAGACTTCGGCACCAAACCAAAAATTAGCCTGATTAGTGATTTATAAGGCTGTGTTTGATTACCAAGTGGGAAAATTACATTTTCCTTGGGAAAACACAACTGTCCATTGTTAGATAGCCATTATAAATCTATATAATTTTCCATAACAAGCTATTTAAATCTAGATAATTCCCACAGTTGAGATCAGCCCACAGTTGAGATCAGCCCATGAAAATAAGTCCAATCCAAAGCCTATAAATCACTAATCAGGTTGATTTTTGGTTTGTAGGTACACCATGGGATAGGACAAACATCCATACGATCAGAGTCCTGTAACAGTATGTTTATGTGTTGCATCTTTGTACCTCAAATACTGTTCAAATTCCCACAGTTGAGATTAGCCCATGAAAATAAGTCCAATCCAAAGCCTATAAATCACTAATCAGGCTGATTTTTGGTTTGTAAGTACACCATGGGATAGGACAAACATCCATATGGTCAGAGTCCTGTAACAGTATGCCACGTGGCTTATATTGTGTCCCTGTCATTTTATCTGTCATTTTAGATCTGTCAACGAAGCCGGAACCGTGAAACCCTTATTTTCTTTCATAGAAGATAAAAGAATGGCTGATTTTTTGCGAGGATGATTTTCTCACCATATAGATCACCCCTACAAAAAATCAGCCCATTTTGAAATTTCTAACACCATCAAATGTGGGTTTCAAGTTAACATTAAAAATAGACGGTCCATAATTCTTCAACTTATAAAACATGCTATGAATATCAGAATGATTTGAAATGGATTCAAGCATGTGCAGCCCAAAATGTGGTAATAAATCACAATGAAATGGGCGAGATGAGACTTACTTGAGAAGTTGAGAGGGCGAGCTAGCGTTAGACGATGGCTTGGGCGACAACGACGGCGACGGCAACTTCAACGGCGACTACAACGGCAATTGGCGTAGAGCAGTTCGGGTTCAAAGAGGGGAGAGTTATCTTCGGCTTGGAGGAGAGGAAACTAGGGTTTCCTTAAGCAATAGAGAGTTTTTTGGTGCGCAGGGGGTTTTAGCGCACGTTTGGGTGCTTATATAGCTTAATACATTGCGTCAGTTTTTGAAAAAACCGACGCAAATTTTTTTTTTTTATACAGATCGCGTCGATTTTTGTAAAAACCGACGCAATCGCTCCGAAACGCGCCAACGCCAAAACCCATTCGTCTAGTAGTGAGACTAGTTTATATATATGAGAGTTATCGCTTTGTATTGTCGTTATGCTTCCGTAATTTCTTAAAAAAATAAATATTCTCCTGAAATTTCATAACTCTGATTAGATGCGATTGAGAGTGTAAATGCATTGCGTACCTTGGATTTAAGCGTTGAATTCAGGACACACAACGTGCATCTCGGGATTCACAGAGTGAGAAATTGGAGCATGACAATTTCGCATGATAGGTTTAGTTTAAGTGAGGGAACATGTGACATGCATATGACCCCCCTCCGGTAGGGAATTCTATAAACAAAAGGTCTTGGGGTGATTTTTGAAAGGAGTTTTTTGGTTTTCTTTGTCTAGGTCCTTACTCTGCCTAATTGTGGAGAGAGCTGAGTGTGGACTTAGCAAATTTGAGTGTTATTGCAATTTGCAACTTAATTCATTACAAAATTCATTCATCCCAACTCTCATATCAAGTAATTGAGATATGGAAATGGAATTATATTAACCTTCTATTCTTTGACCCTCTAACCCTAGCTCCTATACTACGATGACAACTTTAAACTTCTCATTAGACAAAAAAAAAGGAGGCAATACCAAAGTGACAGGCCTACCTAATTGGGTAGACCTTCGCAGAATGTTAACCATTTAGAGAGTATTATTATTGTATCTATCCCCATAAAAAGAAAAGAAAGAGGAGTACATCCATTACACAAACTTGTAAAAGATAGAACATAGCCTTCTATTTGATTTTCACAAGGTTAAGCACAAGTACAATGGATCCGGGAAGAGGAAACACACCCAAAAACATGATGAAAAGAGGGATCACTTCATTCCTTTGTAGATGCACACCCCCATTTTTTTTCCTTACACTACATCCCTTTTGATAACAAATAAAAGAAAGAGAGTAGGCCAAAAAGACCAAAACAAGCAAGAGTAAAGAATACACAAAATTCGTCTTCACCCCTTTAACTGATTTGTTCCCATTTTCCTCAAGAGGGTATTACCATTGTTAAGTTCACTAGGGTCAAGGGTGGTGTTGTATTATCTATCGTCAATCAGGCCGGCTTATGAATCTTGGGAGTAAACATCAACAGAATCTGACAGCATTATACAGTCAATGTTTAGGGGATGAATCTGCTTTAGGATAGCACCTACAATGCGTATATCTCAGCCTACTACTACTAAATCCATAAGTTTATTGCTATCCCTATATTTTACAGGTTAGCAAAGCTGTCAGAATCTGCTCTTATTTGATTGCTTTACTAAAGAACTGTAGAAGAATATTTTAGTAGTTCATCTACCTTGGATTAAGTCATACAGTTCTGTTATTCTCTCTATTTTCTCATAAGTACATATTTTGTTGACTGTTGAAACAAAGATACTGCAACTAACAAATACTGAGAGAGAGAGAGAGAGAACCATGCAGGTGCCTAGGATCATATCAAAGAACAGTATAAATCGACGATGATCACTCTATCTCTATCCCTGCTGGAAGTCGAAAAAACCCCAGTCAACATGTGTTTAGAAGAGGTTGGGCTTTGAGCACCTCAGGCCCGGGCTTGGGCTGAATTGTTTGAAGCTGGCATTGGGCTTGGGTTGTCTCCCAACCCAACCCAACGTGTACTGCTATACCCAAGCTCTCATTCGGAAGGATCTTGTTCCAATCAGTGCGCCATTTCACATTGAATCACTTCTTCTTTTAAAGTCAAAAGTAGATATTAGAGGAACAAGGGCTTGGCCCCAAAAGAGCTAACAACTCAACGAAGTGGTGAGAGCATGAGACCATCCAGTGACGCCAGTTGGCACACGTGTTGTCTAATCATGTGAAGCGACAAGCCCACCTCCAAGCAATCATTCACTCCATCTTATACACACCCAACTTTTTCTATTTAAAAAAAAAAAAAATCTCTTTTACTTTATTTCACTTTTCTATGTATACAATCAGTACACGAGTCTGATAAAAAGGCGTCTGGTGGAACACCCGCTCGTGCGTTGCATGCGAGTGAGGGCCCAATGCCCACCACATTTTAACCCCAAGAAATAAAAAAATAAATAGAAAGAGAAATATAAGCATTAGGAGGTCTTCCCTTCTCTTTATAATCTCTAGACTTCCTCATTGCTCTCTCAAGTCTCAACATTAATTGATACAACAATGGCGTCTGAGAAGGTCGAGACTGTTATTGCAGGAAACTACATTGAGATGGAAGCCGAAGAAAGCAATTCTAAGGCCGTTAAGAGTAAACTATCCAAGTTCTTCTGGCACGGAGGTTCCGTCTATGACGCGTGGTTTAGCTGTGCTTCTAACCAGGCACTTGCAAGAATTAATTGTTATTCTTTTTGTTGTTGTTCTTGTTGATATTGTTATGGAGATTAATGGGTAGTTTTTTTTTTTTTTTTGAATTTTTCTGTAGGTTGCACAAGTGCTTCTCACATTGCCTTACTCATTTTCACAACTAGGGATGGTATCTGGGATTATCTTTCAGCTGTTTTATGGATTGATGGGGAGCTGGACTGCTTACCTTATTAGTGTTCTTTATGTTGAGTATCGTACAAGGAAGGAGAGAGAAAAGGTGGATTTTAGGAACCATGTAATCCAGGTATGAATTAAAAGCTAGAGAGAGAAATTGAATTACTGGGTCTCATTTCTTCTCTCTTTTTGATTATTTATTTTTAATTCTATGCAGTGGTTTGAAGTTCTTGATGGGCTATTGGGGAAACACTGGAGGAATGCAGGCCTGTTTTTCAACTGCACTTTCCTTCTCTTCGGATCCGTAATTCAGCTAATTGCCTGTGCAAGGTTTATTAATTTTCTTCTGATTAAAAGGAAAAAAAAACAGTTATTGATCTTGATATTAACTACTTTTCAATTCCCTTGATGAAAAAAATTAAATGATGCAGTAATATATATTACATCAACGACAATCTGGACAAGAGAACTTGGACTTATATCTTTGGCGCCTGCTGTGCTGCAACTGTTTTCATTCCTTCATTCCATAATTACAGAATGTGGTCATTTCTGGGTCTCTTGATGACAACTTATACTGCTTGGTATCTAACCATTGCTTCTCTACTCCATGGACAGGTAGAGAAAAAATTAAAATACTTTTTTTTCTTAATATTTATTTTTCTTCTTTTTTTCTTATTTATTTTTATCTTTCTTCTTTGAATATTGAAGGTTGAAGGAGTGAAGCACTCAGGCCCAGCCAAAGTGGTTCTGTATTTTACTGGAGCTACAAATATTCTATATACCTTTGGTGGACATGCTGTCACAGTGTAAGAACTCATTTGGACATCTGTTTCTAGAGATAGATAATGTATATTAGTGTGTATGTATGTATGTATCATGGGCATACATGCATATACAAAGATACATATACATTCATAAATAACTGGTTATTGGGATTGATTATAGGGAGATAATGCATGCAATGTGGAAGCCACAGAAGTTCAAGCTAATATACTTGATGGCAACACTTTATGTGCTAACCCTAACTCTGCCATCGGCCATTTCTGTTTACTGGGCCTTTGGAGACATGCTCCTGAACCATTCCAACGCTTTCTCGTTGCTCCCAAGGTCTGGATTCAGAGATGCAGCTGTCGTTCTCATGCTCATTCATCAGGTGACCAATCCATCCACCTTTTTCACATCTTCTCATAATTTTATATGAATAGATGATGCGTTGTTTAGTATTTTGATCGGTTTTGTTTGGTGGGCCCTCAAACAAATGAATTAAAGAGTAACCTTTTCTGTATCTGATTGAAGGGAAAAGTAGTCCTCTCACTATATGATTAAACTCGATCTGCTAGGGACGAAAGAGCACCAAAATGGGAACTCTTTTGGGCCCACTGATCCCTGAATGTCTACCCTGCTCCTTAGTGAACCTAGGCACCAAAACTTTGCCTGATTGGTGATTTCTAGCCATTCCATCCGTGTACCGAAAAATAATGCTTGAATCAAACGGTCAGAAATCACGCCGTGAAAAATAAGTACACCAAAGGGTGGGCCAAACATTCCTGGGTCAGTTGGCCTGAAAGAGTTTTCTTCTGGTGCTCTTTCGGGCCTAGGAGATCACTCTTTTTTATTGGGTTCGTAAGAGTTTGAATTCTATAGCTCTTGACTATTTTCGTGCTCGCCGCAGTTCATAACGTTCGGATTCGCATGCACTCCCTTGTACTTTGTGTGGGAGAAGTTCACAGGGATGCACCAAACGAAGAGCCTATTCAAGAGGGCCCTGTCTAGACTACCTGTGGTAATCCCAATATGGTTCCTGGCTATCATATTTCCCTTCTTCGGCCCCATCAACTCCACTGTCGGATCACTCCTTGTCAGCTTCACTGTCTACATAATCCCTGCCTTAGCGCACATGATAACATTCGCTCCTTCAGCAGCAAGAGAGGTTATTTTTCTTAACTTTTGATAAAATAATGTTAAAACTAAGGCACAAAGAGTGCTTGGACTCATCCGCCAGCTCCTCCATCACCACTACCATCATTATGATGATTTAAGGAGCTTGGATACATATGAATTCTTTTTAATTCTTCGTTACATTTTATTTGTTCTTTTATTTATTTATTTTTTGCTCTACTTTTCCTTTGCAGAATGCAGTAGAGAGACCTCCATCATTCCTAGGAGGTTGGGCAGGCTTGTACTCCATGAATATCTTTGTGGTGGGGTGGGTGTTGGTGGTTGGCTTTGGGTTTGGAGGGTGGGCAAGCATGCTCAACTTCATACAACAAGTGAATACGTTTGGTCTCTTCACCAAGTGCTATCAGTGCCCTCACAAAGCTTAAGAAGATTCCCCCCTTACATAAAGAAAAGGAGGATGGGTTTTTTTTTCTTCTTTCTTTCTATTTTTTTTTTTTGGCTATGCTTGAAAGGATGAAAGTTGAACCTATAGTATGTAAAGGGATTGGCTTTTGTAACTTTGTGTGTTAATTAATCCACTCAAGGAAATGCAAAAACCTTAGTTTTTGTGGACTTCTCTTAATTCTACTGGATGGTGTTATGTGCTCTAACTAGGGTGCGTGATGATCACGATCCTTGCTAATATACAAAAACCAAATATTATTGTCCATACGTGTCTTAATAACAGTTAGAAAATATGAATAAAAGAGGCGTTTTAATCCAAATGAGTGTTTTATAGAAAAAAACAAGTATCTTTGGAGGTTTGATCCTAGAACCTTTTGCTTAGGAGAAGTCCAAGAACTTTTTTGCTTTTTTGTTTTCTTACCTATAAAACTTTTAAACTTTTTGGATTGAATATTTTGGAGGAAAAATCAAATGTTTGATCATGTTTTTAGACTAAAGTTTCATAAGTTTTAGTCCCACATTGCTTGGGAGAGTGAGACTCCTTGAGTGTTTAAGGAGTGTAGAGTGGAACCTAAAGGGTGGCACCCTTGGGTCTCCCATTTTTGTGCCCATTGGACACAACTCTGCACAACCAAAAACACACGTGCACATGCATGATGCATGCACGCCATGTTTGGTCGCGGGTTGTGGGATGTGCGATGTGGGTATCAATTCCTATCTTTTTATCCAACAGTTTTAGTCCATCTTTAACTCTTTTGTAGAACATTTTCTTACCGTTGGTTTCCTACTGTTGTGTAATTTGGTCTTTTTTTTTGGGGTTTTGTAGCCCACTTATAAGGGTATTGCTTAGTTATTTTCTAAGTGATTGAAAAAAAAAAGAAAAAAGGGAGGCTTAAGAGACATTGAAAACCTAACGTTTACTCAAGGAGAAGAAGATTGAGATCTATCTCAAGGTGGAGGATAAGTTTTAAAGGGAGGTAATCTCTTGTAATGATTTGTTCATCTTTGTCATAATGAAATCGAGCTCCAAGCTCATAGCCCATGGAGGTAGTCATTAAGGTGAACCACGTAAAATTTCTCTTGTGTTGTGGTTATGTTTCTTTTGCTTGTGGTGTAGATTGTGTGTTGTTTCTTCTTACATCTCATTTATTTTATAAGATTTATTAGTATCGCTAAGATCCAGAAAGGTGCAAGTTTCTTTATGCTTATAAGGTGTTTGATATTACGCCAACAAGGAAAAATGTGTTTGATTTACGTCTACAAGTGGTATCAGAACAAGGTTGTTACAATGGCACCTCGATTAAATTTGAGGTAGACAAGTTCGATGGCATATCTAATTTTGTTCTATAGCAAAAGAGTGAAAAACATCTTAATTCAACAAGGGTTGAAGAAAACCTTGCTTGACAAGGAAAAGAAGCCTTGAACAATGGAGAACGAAGAATGTGCCGAACTCAATGAGAAGACGGTGAATACGATTCAACTCTACCACTCCGATGAGGTCATGTACACGTCATTGAGGAAAAGTCGGCTCCGGAGCTTTGGAATAAGCTTGAGACACTCTACATTGGTAAATCCATATCCAACAAGTTGTTTCTCAAGAAACAATTGTATGGGTTGAAGATGGATCGAAGAATAATTCGATGAGTTGGAGCACATGAATTTATTCAATAGCCTCATAAGTGATTTGTTGAAACTTGATGTCAAGTTCGAGAGACGACAAAGCCTTATTGTTATTAAGTTCGCTTTCTAATTCATACAACCACTTTGTGACTACTTGCTCTTTGGAAATGTAACTAAAATTTGACGATGTTACCGTAGATATTATTTCAAATGTGGCTAAAAAGAACTCTATCGGAGATGACCGTCAAGCGGAAGGGCTCCTAAGACACTAATTTGTTCTCTGATTGATTGTATGAAACAACCCGATCGATCGGATGTAAACATAACAAAAATTCCAAGGAACATGTATCTTACTACTTTGCTCTTTGATCAATCGGATGTAACCATAACAAAAATTCCAGAACATGTATCTTACTATTTTGCTCTTTGTTCAATCGGATGTAACCTCTGATTGGTCCGAAACCCAATAGTCTAGGGCCACTTAGAGATTAAAGATTATATCACGTACTTTCACCTAGATTCTAGGATACAATCTCTAAGTCACTTACCATCTTAAGTGTGATCGAACAAAGCTTCTAATTATTCAGTTGAATTAGCAGTGCTTCTGAATTTTCTGGCTGGTTGGCTTGAGTGATATAGACTCTGAACACGCATACAACCTACCAGACACATTATGAAAGACTAACATAAGAAATTAACCAATACTAAAATATAGACCTTACACTAGATCCCTTAGTAGGAAATGTGATTAGTCAAGATCAGGGGACAACCATTTTTGACAACCATTTGGCGGACCCACATAGAAGACGAATCAATAGCTGATTTTTTTATGAGGATAATCTCCTCACCATATAGATCACCCTAACAAAAAATCAGCCCAATCTAAAATTTCTAATCCCATCAAGTTACATGGTAAAAATATAAGGTCCATAATTCTTCAACTTCTACACCAGTCTACGAATATCGGAATGATTTGAATTTTTGTGAGGATGATCTCCTAGCCATAAAGATCATCCTCACCAAAAATCAGGCATTGATTCATCTTCTATGTGGGTCCGCCAAATGGTTGTCCCCCGATCCCGACCCTTTGAAGATATATATAGATAACTTTTCCTACAGCCACTTAATAATGATTGTGATGATGTCATCCACCTCTTGTCTAGCCTGCAAGTGTTAGTTCTAATGGTAGCTTCGAATTGTACCTTTATGGAGTAAGTTTATACCTTGATTCCCGTTATTGGGATGGGATTGTATCTAGCAACTGTCCCGGGTGCACCTAATTAGCTCAATCAAAGCTCTGCACGGAAAATAGAGAAAACATTCGCTGTCCCGGGGGACTTCAAACATTGAAGTCTCCCCACCCAAAATGTCTGACAAGTACCCCAATCCCTTAACTCAACCCTGGTTAAGCCCTTGGTTAGTGGTCAAAAAGGGTACTTGTCACACATTTTGGGAGGGGGACATCAAAGTTTGAAGTCCCCGGGGCCAGCGAAAATTTTCTCAAATAATTGATGTGGGGTCTGCTTAATGCAGACCTTTAACGTGTATTAGTATGTACCATAGGCTCTATTAATGATTGATGTGTACTATATTGGGTGCACCTGCCATGTGTGGGGGTCGTGATGATCCATGTGCTATATCTGACGTTACTTTATACCAAACCACCAACATAATTTCAAACAACTACGCAATTAATGAATCAATCATTTTTTGACCATCACAGTCAACTAGTCCTTAGCTTTTTTGCCATACCGTTTAAACACGGATTGAAAGGGCCAGGGCAAAAACGGGGAAAAAAATGAAAAAACGGAATTAAACAGGTTTTAATGAAAAAAAAAAAAAAGAAAAAATGACGCTGAAATTCAAATTTTGAAATTTAAAATTTGAAAATTAAAAAATGGAATTTAACGGATTTTAACAGAATTAAACGGATTTAATGGTCTTTTTTTCACAATTATTTTCAAAATTTAACGGTTGTTTAAACAGTTTTAACTGCCGTTAAAACAAAAAAAATGGCCGTTAAAATCAAAAACATTAAAACGTGTTTAAACGGTTTTAACGGAAACGGGCTTGGGGCATTACCCTTTAAACGGCAGTTAAAACCATTTAAACGGCCGTTTTTAAAACCGTGGTTGGTTCTTCAAGTTCTATTTCCTATTAATCACATCACCACCAGTCCGCTTATTGCAGAACTTATATACATTAACCGTGTATGTTAGTATGTCGCTTAGGCTCTATTCAGGGCCAGCTCAACCATAAGGCAAGTAAGGCGGTCGCCTTAGGCCCCATGTGAGAGAAGGCCCCCAGCCCAGGTGAGAGAAGGCCCCAGTCCACTAACGGCATGGATTTTTAGCCCACCCCTTGTTGGACATACAAACCAAAAAAATTAACCTGATTGGTCATCTATAGCCAGTACCTTTTAGGATTTGATTCTAGCCATTGGATTCAAGCATGCTTTCTTAGTAGTAAATCCAATGGCTAGAAATCATCAATCGAGCTGATTTTTAGTGTGTTTATCCATCAATATGTGGGTTGAACATCCACTCAGTCATTAGGCACAAAAAATGATCTATGTAGGGCCGTGAGAGTCCTCTGCATGGACTACAACAGAAGTCATGTTCATCTAAATTTTTTTCAATAGCTTTCGATTATGAATAGTTGTTAAATAAGATTTTCTACCTTATAGAGAGTTAATTTTTTTAATTAATACCATATATTAATGGGCCAGGATCGGTGGACAACCATTTTGGCGGACCCACATAGAAGATGAATCAATGGCTGATTTTTGATGAGGATGATCTCCTCACCATATAGATCACCCCAAAAAAATAAGCCCATTCTGAAATTTCTAACCCCATCAAATGTGGTTTTTCAAGTTACACAGTAAAAATAAACGGTCCATAATTCTTCAACCTCTAAACCAGTCTACAACTATCGGAATGATTTGAATTTTCGTGAGGATGATCTCCTCACCATAGAGATTATCCGACCAAAAATTAGCAGTTGATTCATCTTCTAAGTGGGTCCGCCAAATTGTTGTCAAAAAATGGTTGTTCACCGGTCCCGGTCCTATATTAATCTATTAAATATTAAAAGGCCTCTCATGGAATTTTCGCCTTAGGCCTCAACTTGCATCGAGACAGCCCTGGCTCTATTTGATTGATGCGTACTATATTGGGGTGCACCTGCCATGTTTGTGATTATGATCACCCATGTCCCATACATGACGTACATTTACACTGAACCACCAACATCCAAACAACTACTACAATTAATCACTCAATCAGTTTTTTTTACCATCGCAGTGTCGACAATTCTTTCGCTTTTCTCCATATTTTTCGCTTTGCTCGTTTGTTCTTCGAGTGCTATTTCCGCAAGTAGCTAGCACTTTGACCACGGACGTCCGGACATGGTATGAGCCACATGACAGGCTTTTAGAGACCACTGACCGTATGGATGTTTGGCCCATCCCTAGCTAGGTAGACCTACATACGAATTAAAAATCTGCCTGATTAGTGATTTCAAACCTTTAAATCTTTCTATTGGGCATATATTGCTCGAATTCCAGTCATAATCAACCCATGAAAAGGACTATAATACAATGCTTACAAATCACTAATTAGGCTAATTTTTGGTCTGTAGGTCCACCTAGGGTTAGGCCAAACATCTATTATGTCAATTGATGAAAGAGCCCAATGCAAAATAAAATAAAATTGCGCACGTGTTTAATTAGAAATCGAATGGATTCTCGGTCTTATACATACATGATGATCCTAGTGATTAGATCTATACACTTATTTCGAGAGGAAATATACGGTCAGCCAGCGATCTCTAAAAGTGTACCATGTGGCTCCTACTGTAGTGCATCATCAGCGATGACGTCGGACACCCGTCTATCAAAGATCTGCTCCTATTTGCCATTAATCACATGACCTCCTGTCATCTTTTTTGTTTATCACATTCTAATTCATTGTTGAGTATGATCTGAGAGTCTTTCATGGCTAGCTAGGTTTTGTCCCATTTTGTGTACCGTCCTCTAAATTTACTTGTTCATCAACCAGTACTATCAACGTTTAAAATTTAAATTATCAATCAAGTTAAGCAACTCACAATATTTTAGTTAAATTTTTACCCACAATATTCACCTGGTTTTGACCATGTCTTGTATGCAAGAGCTAACTATGATTTAGGAACCTTTAAGCAAGAAAAACCCCTTTTCTGATCATCGCATCTTAGAGGATGCAGAATGACTATCATTATTGTGACCATGATCTGATGCCTTGGCATATTTGGACGTCAGAATCCCGTATGCAACGCGCCCACTTACAGAAAAATAGCCAACTGTTAGCCATGTGTACCTTGCTGCATGCAGAAGGTAGGGTTCCATGAGAAGAATTTTGCTGACTTACTATAATATGAGCCACGTGGCATATTCTTATAGATTTCTGACCGTATGGATATTTGGCCCAACCCTTGATAAGCATACAGACCAAAAACTAGCCTGGTTAGTGATTCCTAAGCGTTGGATTGGAGTCGTTTTCATGGGTAGGATTATTAACCAATATTTGGGGTACAAAGATCCAAAGGTTTGAAATAATTAATCAGGCTTATATTTGGTTTGTAGATCCACCTAGGGATTCTCCAAACATCCATACAGTCAGGATCCTCTAAGAGTGTGCCACGTGACTCACATTATGGTCTTTCAGCAAAGTTCTACTCGAGTTCCATTGTATTGCGAAGCTTAATATGACTTTTCATCTTGGCGATTAAAGTGCTTTTCAGCCTTTTAAAAAGAAAAGAAAATGAGCAGAAGATGGATAAAGAGTAACGGGAATCATTCTCCCAACTTCTTTCTCACCCCTTCCTTTTGGGATACCCCTATATCTTCAGGAGGCCCGGATTTCTGATACGTTCTTACATGTGGCAGCTGGGGAGGCAAAACCAAATAGTCCACCAGTTTCGCCACCAGCTTACACCACCTTCGGACCTCCACCACATGGCAAAAGCGGAAAAGTAAAAAAAGGAAAAAAAATACAGAGGAGGGGGACTTGGCCAATCCAGACGGTCCCCATCACACAGCTCGTGGCAGAGAACTGCGTAGCTGACTTTGCCCATGCTACCTTTCGCCAAACTTTTTAGGTCTGTGTTAACGAACGAATAACGTAGAAAAAAGAAGGAAAGGTTGCGGGTGTGAGTGTGAAACACTTTGCAAGTACAGTGACATTTCCTCAGCAGACTAATTTGACCAGAAGATTATTGGTCCCACCATTACCTAGCAGAGGTACATCACACCTGTCTGGTCGGTTGTCAAGTAGGGACCACCCACCAGGTCTTAGATTTCAAATTTTCAAGATGAGGACCAATTTCTTCACTGTCACTTCAATTGCCTTCCAAGAAAAAATGGAATTGCTTCAATTATTTTGCTCCAATGCTTCTGCTTATCTCATACGGAAAAAGGAGTTTTGACCAATCATTGAATCTCAACGACAAATCAGGACCATCATCAGAATAGTAATTTGCTTACTGTACATAGTAGTCAGAGATCCTCACTTGTGGGCCATTAATATATTGGTCCATGGCCTCGGGTAGGAACATCTTAGCCCCAAGAATGACCTAATTGGATGATCTGAGTATGGAGTTTTATTCTAAATCGCGTAGATTTTTAAAATATATGGCGTTGGATTGCAAATTATTTTCATGGGTTGATTTTAATCGTGGGAATTTGAGCATTATTGACCATTTTTTGATGTACAAAGTTGATCCAAAGGTTTCAAACCGCTAATTAAGCTGATTTTTGGTTTGTAGGTCTACCTAGGATTGGCCAAACATGAGTCCTTTTAAGAGTGTGCCATGTGGCTCATATTGTGTCCTGTCATCAAAGTTTTACTCAGTTTCCAGTGGTTTAATTTTGGATAAAAGCATATAGCAGCTAAGATACTACTTCTGCTTGTAGCTTATGACGAGGACCGCAATTTCTAAACTTGAGTGAAACTTTGTGTATACCGAAATTCTTTAATTAATAACTTTCATAAGTGACAAAACTACGTTATATACTCTTTATATATGTAACTAGCGAAAGGCACTAAATGGGTAGAGAGAGTCTATTGTATGAGGAGATGGTCTGTTTGCGCACACGTGTTGTGTTGGCCCTCGACGACCTGTTGGTATACATAGTTATTTCACATTTTCCCAATTGGTCGATCTTTTGGGGTAAATGGTTGTTTAATATGGTATCAAAGTCTTAAGGCAAGGGAGGTCATGGGTTCAAGTCTCCAGCGAAGTGTACATATTCCGTTTAGGGGGCATCTTAGCTTATGGTTTGTTCCTGTGCACGTATCGTGTTGGCCCGACGACCCGTTGGTATACATAGTTGTTTCGCCTTTCTCAAATAAATTGATCTATTAGGTAAAGAGGATGAAATACCGTTCCCAAAAGGTGTGATGCATGCCTGGGAAGTCCAGTGTTCAAACCTTCCTACAAAGTCAATTTTTTGGGATAAATGGTTGTTTAACAGTATACGGAGAAAGTTTTGGAAGAGTTGGAGAACAGATTTGAGACCATTTATTATTATTGATTAGCTAAAGAGAATTAGGGCATCTTATAAAATAAAAAAAGTAGCTAAAATAGCGTGATTTTCATCCGTTGGATTTGAGCATTTTTTTTTTTTTTGGATGCTACAATATAACTGTTAGAAATTAATCATCGATGAAGCTGATTTTTGATATGGAGGTCAAACAAAAATCATCCACAGCTTGGTTCTTTTGGACCGTATGGCCAACCTGTACATGTGCAAGAAAATGGTCCCAAGATGGATATGATAATTAATTCGATATATACAACTTTTTTTCTTTTAGTGTTCGTCGTTTTTCTTTTTCGTGAAAGTCCAAAAGAGTACAGTTGATCGAATGGATAGGATGATGATCAAATAAGGTTAAGTTTTTGCCCAAGAGGTGTCCTAGGTGGGACCCATCAGTAGGTAGGTCCCAGAATACCTGGATGAGTCCTATATCTATATCCTACTCTTGATATAGACTTATCCTTTTCTCTTTTTTTTTATCGGTTGGCGAGTCTTTGGATCATCTTAAGACTCGCGCTCTCAGTTGTCGAGTCTTAAGCAGCCAATGCATCCCTTTGTTTTCATCCTTGTTGTAAGCTTGTGGACATGGAATAAAATCTTGATCAGAGTCTTGCAAAATCAAGAGCATGGTTTTAAAAACGGCCGTTTAAACGGTAACGCCCTAAGCCCGTTTCCGTTAAAACCGTTTAAACACGTTTTATCGGTTTTAAATAAAGCGGCCGTTTTTTGTTTTATCGGCCGTTAAAATCGTTCAAACAGCCATTTAATTCTGAAAAATTTTGTGAGAAAAGTGGCCGTTAAATTCTTTTTTTTTTTAATTTTCAAATTTTAAAATTTGAATTTCAGTGCCATTTTTTCCGTTAAAATCGTTAAAACCGTTAAAATCCATTTAATTCCATTTTTTCTGTTTTTTTCATTTTTGCCCCTGCCTCAATCCGTTTTAACGGCCGTTTAAACGATTTAAACGGTAACGCCCCCAGTCCGTTTAATCGTTAAAACGGCCTCCTTTAAACCTTGATCAAGAGCATGGTTTTAAAAACGGCCGTTTAAACCGTAACGCCCCAAGCCCGTTTCCGTTAAAACCGTTTAAACACGTTTTATCGTTTTGAAAAAAACAGCCGTTTTTTTTGTTTTAACGGCCATTAAAACCGTTTAAACAGCCGTTAAAATCATTTAAACAGCCGTTTAATTCTGAAAATTTTGTGGAAAAAAACGGCCGTTAAATCCGTTTAATTCTGTTAAAATCCATTTAATTTCCGTTAAATTCCTTCTTTTTTTATTTTTTTCAAATTTCAAAATTTGAATTTCAATGCCATTTTTCCGTTAAAACCCGTTAAAATCCATTTAATTCCATTAAATTCCATTTTTTTTCTATTTTTTCCATTTTTGCCCCTGGTCGTTTCAATCCGTTTAAACTGTAACGCCCCAGTCCGTTTAACCGTTGAAACGGCCTCCTTTAAACCTTGATCAAGAGTATTGTTAAAGGTAGGAATGGGAATTTGGGACCCACTAATGATTCATATTTGTTCTGACATGCATTGCATCATGTGAAACTACCGTGTTCTCACGTGTTTGTGCCATCACCAGTATGTGACATACTACTTAACTCCAATATTCCAAAGCACACTCGGTTGATGATCATGAGTTGATAACATGGTTCGAAGTCTGGGCCAATCCCGATCCGGATCGGTGGCCATCGAGACGAACTGAAATGGCTAGTCTCGACTCTAGCCCGAGATGCACTGTTCTTCAACCCTCACGTCATCTCAAGCAAGACGATCCAAGACGACGATCTACCCTCCAATCCAGATCGGGATCAGCGCCCACCGATGCAGCCTCCCATGCATCCCGAGATTTTCAACATGGTTGATAACACGCAAGTCGACTACCTGAGTTATTAAGATTACTGAATTTATAAAAAAAAATGACAAATTACCAAAAGTGTCAAATTTTAAATATGAGTAAGATTGAGTTCATTGGGCCAAATTTGGAGTCAGCTTGTCAACTATCTATAGAACAAAATCCGTAACAGAAATCCTCGACTCGGCCGAGTTCCTAGTTGACTCGTTAAGCTTTAAAACTATGCCTCTAACTCACTAAATCCATCCCAGCAGGTCCACAATCGCACTCAGAGAAAGAAAAAAAGCCTAACCTCTTCCTTTTCATTCGTCGTGCTTACTGACTCCTGGAATGTGATAGAGAGAGAAACGAGGGCCAAAGGTGATACAGAGAGGAAGAGAGAGAGAAAGAGAATCTCTTCTTTCTTTCTGTTTTATTTCTCAGTGCTACTGAAATCTGAAGAAGAGATCGAGAGAGAGAAAAGTGCGAAAGGTGACTTGAAAAGTGGAGTGAATCTGGTCAAACCAGTGGGTCCATGGAAACTTCTAAGTACCACTTTTGATTGGATCTTCGTCGTGAAGGTGTTGTCCTGTATATTTGTAACTTTAAAGTAAATATATATAAGGTAGACCATGATTCTACAGACATGGACAGATGTGACAGGCACCATCCACACCAGGTCTAACTTCAGTTCGGCCCAAGCCCAACTCAACCTTGTATCGGGCTTTGACTTTCAAATCTGAGGTAGGGAAAATGCAGACCCAAAGTCAAGTTTTATTATTCAGGCTTGGGTTGAGGCCTCAAGCAACCTGGCCCAATATGAATGCTCCTTTTAAATATAGACAGTAATAATACGTTTAGAAGGGTTTAAGAATTTCATTTTTATCTCTCTCCTCTATTCCATTTATTAGTATTGTGTGCCCATGTAATGTAATATACTAGTGGGAGGCCCGTGCCCTCGGCACTCCCTGACAAAGCATTTGCCAAAATCGATCCACCATCTATTTGGGGGATAAGATCTCGGGCCTTCTTTGTTGAAGCCTATAAGAGGGGTATAAGTGGGGAGACAATCACTGTGTTTTGTTATATAGATATTTTACTTAGTCATTTACATTCTGTTGTTACAATATTCAATTTTGCATGGTTGATTGCTTGCTTCATTGATGAATGATCATTATTTATGGGGTGAAGTAGGTCATTCTTTGGAGAGTTGTGACCTCAAGATTCTACCTAAGAGAATAGGTTGACAGCCATGGCTGTTCAATGAATGGGCCGGGAGAATTTATTTTCCGGATTGCTGATTACACCCCACACCTAGTTCAACAATGCTTGATTAAGTGTCAACATTAACTTTGTGTAATTCCTTCTGAATTAAGTGATAACTTAGGTAATCTTTTTTTTTTTTTTTGATAAGTCCATAATATATTGAAAAAAGGAGATTGAGAAAATCTCAAGAGTACATAAGCAAAAGAGAACACTGAAAAAGCTATGCCAAAATGTGATCAAACCGAAAAACCATGTCTCTAAAGAATACATCCCTCATATCAAAGAAATACTAGCCCAACTAAATAAAAGGGCTTTGGTGCTTATGATGACTCCTTGGCGAGAGCTCTCCTTTCCTTGAAATGTTCTCTTGTTTCTTTCAAGCCACAAACCCCAAATGATAGCCAATGGTGTTAGCTTCCATAACATCTTCCCCCTTGCCGATAATGGGATCTTTGGCCAGCTCTCCAAAACTGCTCCAATAGTCTTTGGAAAGACCCAACTAATCCTCGTGCATGAGAGAAAGAAACACCAAATCTGTCGGGCAAACTCACAATGCATAAGAAGATGGTTAGTGTTCTCCCCATTGATCTTGCACATAACACAATAATCCACCATTATCCATTTTTTGATGATTAAGTTATCAACAATAAGTATTTTGTTCAAGGAGGCGACCCAGGCAAAGAAGCGGACTTTCAAGGGAGCTGTGGATTTCCACGATTTTGAACAAGGAAAGGATGGGGGTGTAGATACTGATTTTGCTTCGAGAACCTCGTAGAAAGAACTGGCTGAGAAAGCACCTGATTTAGAATGGATCCAGGCTAGATGGTCCTCATAGGAGTTGGAGACAAGATAATGTTTCAAACAATCATAAAGCAAGTCAATTTGTTCTGTCTCCCACACAAAAGGAGTCCTTCTAAGATCAAGGTCCCAGCAAGCTTCCAAAGAAGAACTATTCCAAAAACAATCGACCATCTGCCCTTTGCGATTCGAAAGAGAGTAGACCCTAGGAAAAGTCTCCTTAAGACAAAGGTCCCCTATCCACCTATCCTCCCAGAACCTAATCCTAGAGCCATCTCCCAAGATAAGTCTAGTGCCTTCCAACACCCAATCCTTGACTTTCAGGATACCCCCCCCAAACACCACAGCCAAAAGAGTTCCTAGATGACTTAGACGACCATCCCCCCACCTCTTCTCCATAAATGCCCACTATCACCCTACGCCACAAACTACTACGCTCTTTCCCAAACCGCCAAATCCATTTGCCTAATAAAGCCAAGTTCATAATCCCAATCTTCCTAAACCCAAGGCCACCCATCTTTTTCGGTAAACATACCTTAGCCCATCTAACTTAGGTAATCTTAGGTGTATATCGATTGGAGAGATTACATGCTAAGTTCTTTAATCAAATTTATGCATTGTAGGATGATCTTATGGGTGAAAAACCTTAGTTATGGTTTGTAATTGGTATCAGAGCCACCCTACAATGCTTAAAATTGATGGTTTTATCAATAGAATTGAATTGTTCTAGTGTATTGACTTTTGATTATGTGTTTTATTGATTTATTTATTTATCTTATTGAGCCTTCTAGATCATATGAGTATGACTTTCCCCAGACCCTTGTTGTTTCTGCTCCCTATACCATAAGATATTCCCTTGTCGAAGTCATTGGAACCGAGAGTTTTCACGGGACATTCACAGCATTAATTAGAATTACGAGTTGTGGATGAATGTTAGTGTATCACTGGCATGTACGTTCATGCACTGCTCTGCTAACCGGATCCACGAATGGGCCATTGCCTAGCATTATGTTGTTAGATTACAATAGTCAATTAAATATATTAACCTACAAGTAAGTATAAATTATTTTTGTTGTTATTCCATCATTAGTCCATCAACATCTTCTTCCCAATCGATTGTTACATCTCTGTCGGCCAACATTGTGTTTTTCTTTTAGCGCACCTATCGATTGGTTGCTAAGTTGTTGTTGTCAATCATCTATATGTAGCACCCAATTAAACCCAAGTGTGTTGCTTTGAGAAATCCCTATTACTAACGCTTGTTCTTCCAATATATTTTGTAGTCTACACTGGAATGGCCACACCCAATCCTTACTTTTGCATTATAACCTTCCATTTGTTGTTTCCTAAAACCACCGATCGATGTAACATTGCTTACTGATGAATCATTAATTTTGGTCAAAGCAAACGACTCCACTGATCTTGCAAGACCTCAACCGAATCCCTCTTATCTCAATCTTTGAGTTATTTTGAATTTTAAATTTACATGATTTGTAGATCGAGATCTGATCTCTTCCAAAATCTGTTAGCATCCCAAAAGGCAAGGGATCCCAAAACGTGTATAAGTAGCCATCTGTAACCTCTTGTAAAGTAAGGAAAAATCATTTTTCTTTATAGTATCAGAGCCCTTCGTCCAATGACTCTGATTGTTCTTCACAACTCTCTTCTCCTTCGCGTCCATGGCTTCCGTAAATTCACCTTCTATCTCAAATATCTCTCATTTGATCTCGATCAAGTTGGATTGCACTAACTATGCGCTTGGGCTTGCACAATTTTTACCTGTTCTTAAAAGTCACAACTTGCTTGGCTTCGTCGATGGTACTAAGCCTTGTCCATATCAGTTTCTGGTTAATGAATCAGAAGAATCTACTCCAATGGTTGATCCAAAGTTGCTAACTTGGCAACAGCATGATCAAACATTATTGAGTTGGATTAATGCCTCGCTTACACCGAGCATTTTGGCAACCGTTGCTCGCCTCTCCACAGCTCGTGATGTCTGAAAATCGCTTGAAAAGCGATATGCATCTCAGTCTCTTAGTCCCATCATGCAACTCAAGAATCAACTTCAAATAAAGCGGGGAAATCTTTCCATCACCGATTACGTCGACAAGATGACTTCCATTGCTGATAGTCTTGCTCGAGCTGGTAAACCAGTTGATGATGATGATTTTATCACTCTTCTTCTCAATGGTGCTGGTCAGGCCTACGAAGGCACGGTGAACTCCGCTCAGGCCCACGAGACATCCATTTCTCTAGAAGACCTTATCGGTTTATTTCTTAGAGTAGAGATGCGCCTTGAAGAGCAAAATGTTCTTCCTATTGAACCCACTGTGAATGCCCTTTATACAAATCGAACCAAACCACATTCCAACGGTAGGTGTGGTGGTTCCGCATCGAATGGCAAATCGTTCCATTCACATTCCAACACTCGCACCTCGAATCATGGCAAAGAGTCCACTCGATTTTCAGCCGCTCCTTCTCTACCAGCTTCTACCAATCATAATCGACCCACATGTCAGATATGCGGGCGATCTGGCCACTCTGCCATCATCAATTGCTTTCATCGCATGGACCACTCTTATGAGGGTCGGGTTCCCATAAAGAAGCTTGCAGCTATGGTGGCCTCGACAACTGCTCAACCTCGTGAGCCAACTTGGATAACTGACAATGGAGCCTAGCCACTGCACATATCACCTCAGATCTCTCCAATCTAACTTTGCATGATGAGTATTGTAGTTCAGATAAGGTTGCAGTTGGTAATGGTACAGGTTTGCCGATCTCTCACATTGGCTCCACCTCTTTTAATCACAATTCCTCCCTTTTCCATATGAAAAATGTTTTGCACTGTCCATCTATCTCCAGCAATTTACTTTCAGTACATCAATTTACACGAGATAATGACTATTATTTTATCTTTCGTGCGAATGATTTTTTTGTGTAGGATATCAAATCAGGGAGGATGCTTTTCCACGGCAAGAGTGATAATGGGCTTTATCCAATTTGTCTCCCGCTAGGGTTCTCTAATAATCGTGTTTTTGCTCTCTTTGGTGATCGGGTTGCTTCCTCTATTTGGCATCAACGATTAGGCCATCCTGCCCCTTCAATTCTATAGCATTTGGTGACTTACAAGTCTTTACCTCTACAGGGTTTTTCACAAAATAAGCCATCTTTTTGTGAGTACTTATGTCCACTAGGAACGAGTACTAAGCTTGCGTTTTCTTTATCAAATTCTATAGCTTCAATGCCTTTGGAATTAATTCATTCTCACGTTTGGACATCACCTCATTTTTCAATAAAAGGATCAAAATATTATCTTCTGTTTGTTGATGATTTCTTCAAATATATGTGGGTTTTTCCTATGCGATTCAAGCATGAAGTTTATGATTATTTTGTGAAATTTAAAACTCAGGTTGAAAATCTTCTCTAATGTGCCATTAAAAGTCTTCAAACAGATGGCGGTGGTGAATACACCAGTCACCCATTTCAATCTTTTTTGTCACAACATGGAATTTCTCATCGTATGTCTTGTCCACACATGCCTGAACAAAATGGAGTTTCAGAACACAAATATCGTCATGTTGTTGACATGGGCCTTACTCTATTAGCTCATGCAGGGATGCCACCTACTTATTGGGTGGAAGCTTTTAATACATCGATTTATCTTATTAATCGACTTCCAATGAAACAATTTAATCATCTTTCAACTTATGAAAAGTTGTTTCATCGACCACCCACCTACACTACTCTCCGTGTGTTTGGTTGCTCTTGCTTTCCTTACATTCGGCCCTACAATAAAAATAAACTTGAATTTAGATCGAAGCATTGTTTGTTCCAAGGTTATTCTCTTCATCATCAAGGCTATTGGTGTCTTGACATGGACAATGGACGGGTATACTTGTCAGGCCATGTGATCTTCAATGAGTCCAACTTTCCTTTCAAGTCAATAAAGGCATCGCCCATATCATCTCTGCGCATGGAAATGACTTCTCAGGTATTGATTCTCCCATCACCACCCATTCCAACTTTATCTCCGTTAACTCAAACACCTAACCCTTCACCTACTTTACCCTTAGCAAATCATAATGATCTACCCATCCCTACAACCATTCCTCTTCCCACTTAGGTGACCCTGGGCCCATCTAACCCCATCCTTGCATCCACCTCTTCACATCCAATGCAAACTCGCCTTCAAACTGGAACCCGCAAACCCAATCCTCGTTATGCCTTGCTTGCCAATACTACTACATACCCATTTGAACCTACATGTTACAATCAAGCTATCAAAAGTTCAGATTGGCGCATGGCAATCTGTGCAGAATTTAATGCTCTTCAAAAAGCAGGAACGTGGTCTCTTATTCCTCACTCACCACAAATGTATGTACTTCCTAATAAGTGGATTTTCAAACTTAAACGAAAATCTGATGGGAGCATTGAGCGCTATAAAGCTCGACTTGTGGTAAATTGTTTTCATCAAGAAGGACTTGATTATAATGAGACATTTAGTCTCGTGGTAAAGCATACTACCATTCGCACAGTTCTTGCTTTAGCTATTTATCAAAATTGGCATCTTCGTCAACTTGATGTTCAAAATGCTTTTCTTCATGGGAATCTGACATAAGAAGTTTATATGCGACAACCAAAAGGGTTTGAGGATCCTAATTTCCCAGATTATGTATGTCAACTTCGGAGATCTATATATGGCCTCAAACAATCCCCTCGAGCTTGGTTTAAGTGATTTTCAGATAATTTGGAGGAACTGGGTTTTAATCTAAAGCAGACTCGTCTCTGTTAATTTGTTTATCATCATTATGGAATATTTCTCATTCTTCTTATTTATGTTGATGTTATAGTCATTACAGGTAACAACATCACTCAGATTTCCAATCTTCTCAGCTCTCTTAACAAGTTATTTGCCATGAAAGAATTGGGAAGACTCCATTACTTTCTAGGCCTCGAAACTCATTTCTCAAAGGAGGGTCTCTATCTTACTCAA
This sequence comes from Euptelea pleiosperma, assembly GCA_035048495.1. Taxonomy (NCBI): domain Eukaryota; kingdom Viridiplantae; phylum Streptophyta; class Magnoliopsida; order Ranunculales; family Eupteleaceae; genus Euptelea; species Euptelea pleiosperma. The sequence continues at coordinate 23,783,788 of CM068552.1, read as the reverse complement.
ACTAAATATGTTGTTTATCTCCTCCAATGTCTTCACATGGAACATGCTAAGCCTTTCACCACTCCTGCTACCAGTGGTCAAAAGATGACACAATTTGATGGTGAGCCTCTTGATGATCCAACTGAGTATCGTAGTGTCGTCGGTGCACTTCAATATCTCACTCTTACACGCCCAGACCTAGCGTTTGCAGTTAATCAAGTGTGTCAACATATGCATCGTCCCACAACAAAGCATTGGACGGCCGTTAAGCGAATTCTTAGCTATGTTAAAGGATCCATTAATGAAGGTCTCCTCTTTTAGCCTTGCACTTTGCAACTCGAAGCTTTCTCTGATGCAGACTATGCTGGGAGTCCTACTGACCATCGTTCTACTGGCGGACATTGTATTTATCTTGGGAGAAATATTATTTCTTGGAGCTCCAAGAAATAGTCGACGGTTTCTCGCTCTAGTATAGAATTTGAATATCGCCAACTTGGTCTTGCAGCTACAGAAATTTCATGGCTTTGACAATTGCTTTGTGATCTCCATATTTATCTCACCACAACACCTCTAATTTGGTGTGATAATGTTAGCTCAATTTCATTAGCTTCCAATCCCGTATTCCATGCTCGGATGAAACATTTGGAAGTTGATTATCATTATGTGCGTGAGAAAGTTGTTCGTAATGAACTTCAAGTGCGGTATATTCATACCCTTGATCAAGTTGCGGATATCTTCACCAAAGGTTTATCTCCTGTTCATTTTCAACAGTTAAAGGGCAAACTGATGATCCGCTCTCGACCCATCAGCTTGCGGGGGTATGAGAAATCATTAAATTCGGTCAAAGCAAATGACTCCACTGATCTTGCAAGACCTCAACCGAATCCCTCTTATCTCAATCTTTGAGTTATTTTGAATTTTAAATTTACATGATTTGTGGATCGAGATCTGATCTCTTCCAAAATCTGTTAGCATCCCAAAAAGGCAGGGGATCCCAAAACGTGTGTAAGTAGCTATTTGTAACCTCTTATAAAGTAAGGAAAAATCATTATTCTTTACTTACTCCCTCTTTCTCTCTCTGTGTGTTAATGTTGATAATTATAAGAAACTATGTGCCATCTTTGCTAGTCTTACTTTTACCTTTTTTGTTTGGACTCTACGGGACAGAAACTTATACAAGTCCAATCGATTGGACACTTGGTAGAATCGATTGGATTTACGAAGAAAAAATCCATCCGTCCAAGACCAATCAATTAGACCCAGAGTACAATCAATTGGACTTAGCCCAATTGATTGGACTTCACGTTGGGGGTGTCAATTTTACCCGTTTAACCGGAACCAAATCGGAACTGAAATCAAAAACACTGGTTCCGGTTCCACATTTTTGAGAACCGATTAAAAAGTAACCAGAACCGAACCGATAAGAACCAGTACCAATAAATAAATATAGTGTAAAAATTCTCATATTCTCAAGATTTGGTCCAATATACCCGGAACTGGAACCGGTACCGACATAAATACATAATCGGTTCCAGTTCCGGAAGCATCACTTTGAGAATCGGAACTGTTAAGGAACCGAACCGATAAGAACCAGAACCGATTGTTCCAGTTCTGGCCACGACCCCTACTTTACGCGGATTAAGTCTTTTCAGATCCAAAATTTTAGTTTCCATTTCCCTTACCTATCAGTAGACTCAGGGCTATGAATTCTATAAATATAACCCCTCTCTAGACTTATTAAACATATATTGGAATATAGAGAAGAGAGTTTTATTTATTAAGAGTGTCTATTCGAAGAGCAAAAAGCTTTTAGTTTTTATTAATATCTTGTGAGCTTTTTCTCTTGTTGATCAAAGCCAAAAGCTTGATCCCTTACACAGCTTAGGTCTTTCACTTAGAAACTAGACCTAGAAGTCTAAGAGTACCAGTGTGTCTCAACACTATTTGAACGACTTATGGTTCAGGGTGTACTGAGTCCTTCACCTTCAGCAAAGGCTAGAGAGTTGAGAATTAAGATCAGAGTGACTGATCAACGGTAGGTTTGGGGAGTACCAAACTGAACAAGCGGATAAGGCTTCTTGGCTGGGAGGGCGTGCTTGGATTCGTAGCATTAATTCAGAGGACATAGACACATCGGTAGTAGGCCTTGGCTAAGATTGGAAGCTGCATTTGCAACGGTGCTGCATAGGTAACCTTTATTTGTTTCGTTTAACTTTTCAGTTAATGATACTTTCCATTTGAACATGGTCCCGTAGTTTTCCTTGGCTAAGGTTTCTACGTAAAAACTCTTTGTCTTGTGGATGTTTGATTGTTGTTCCGCTAATTGTGTTGATTAAATCAAATGACGAAAAGAAAATATATCACGAAGGTATATTTGATTTGAGTCGGTTGTGATAATTATTTTATCAATCAACTAAGACATACAAGTTTATCACATTACCTTGACTAGTAAACTTGTGATAAGTTAGATTAATTTTTGAAGACCTAATCACACCCCCCCCCCCCTTCTAGGTATTTCTGATTAAAAGAGAACGGACCGGTTATTTTTCACATGTATGCTGCAAGTCTTGAATTTCATGGAACTTCCTAGTTAGAGAACACTACCAAAAAAAGGATTTTTCTCAATAGTGCATCATTTTTTGGAATGTAATTTTTAAAAAGGTACTGTTGATGAGTCATTTTACCCAACCTTATTGAACAAATGAATTTCGATTCAATTGATAAAAATAAACAAAAGTTCAACTCAATTATATATACTACAAAAGTCCACTTTACATAATCAATATACAAAAGAACATTGAACATGAAAAAGAAGTAAAATGCATAATCATCCTCACAAAAAGATAATAAATAAATAAATAGATAAAGAAGTAATGTTTGGACCACGTCAGAAGACCCTCAAACTGCCACTTGGCACACACTTTCAGTCCCACTGACTTCATGAATGTCTGGTCCACACCTTAGTGGACCTACAACTAAAATCATCAGTAGGATTGGTGATTTTTAGCCATTGCATTTGAGCATTTTTTTCATCATGGAATTCTTGAAATGGCCTCCAAGTTGATTCCGAGCCATGATGAATAAGTACTCAAATTAAATGGCTAGAAATCACCAATCATGCTAATTTTTGGTGTATAAGTCCACCAAGGTATGGGCCATACATTCATGGGAGTGGGTTGAAAAGAATATATATGCCACATGTCAATTTGAGGGACTTCTATATCAAAATTAGCTATAGAGTTCTACATCAATATCAGTGGATCAAGATTATTCATGAGATATCATGTAAAGTTGGAGCTTAAACGAAACTACAAAATTCTAAGGACATCTTTTGTAATCCAGATTAGTTACTTCTTTTAGTGTCAAACTCGTTTATGTGGATAAAGAAAAAAGATCTCCTAGACGGAACTAGTAGTACTTCTAGAAGAGGGAAAGGAGATCACCTGCTCTACTGCCACCATCAAACCAACTGATGTGTAAATTTTGAAAGAATAGATGACTGTTTCTGAAAGCGCTCCCTCCTATGCTTTACATTCTGGTCCTCTTGGAGCAGCTCTTCAATCCTCGATGTACTTTGGGCACTAGTCACTGGCAGACGAAAAAAGAGTTAATATAAATTTCATTCACGGAAAGATTAAACACATAAGAATAATAATAAATGCTAAAGTAGTTAAATTAATACTAACCTAATAGAGATATAAAACTTATTAAGCACGTCTTCCCTTGATTGCTCAACTTGGCAAAGAACAACCGCCTACTCAACTAGAAAAATTTCTTTCAACAAACATGAATTATATAGAGACAACTATATTTTTCAGATCAAGAAATGAAACTGAATTAAAAGCAGAACATCATGAAAAATAATGGTGACATAGCAATAACAATAAACAATAGCATGAGAATGCAAAAGTATGCCTTCACTAATAAAAGTACATTTTGAAGATACTAATCTTTCTCGCAAAAGTACAAAACTATGATCACAATGAAAAATAATTACTAAGCCAGCTGAATAGACGTCAACATTAAGCATCAAAGACTAACAATTTAATATCTATGAACAACAACTCAAACTAGCCATCCATACAAAGACATAAACCAAATTCACAAATTCAACAAGTAGAAGAAACTTTCAAAAACACCAACCACTCAAACTAGCCATCCATTCGAAAACATGAACCAAGTTCAGAAATCTGAAAAGTGGAGAAAAATTGGGGGATGTGTAATAATAACCCATTTTCTTTCTTTCTTTTGTCCATTTTCACTTTTGAAATAATTAAAATTTAACTGAACTTATGGGACATTGACTAACTCTTCTTCCCTAGTAGTATAATTAGAAACTCACCTTCCTTGGTATTTCTCGTTGGTGGATTTATTCCACTACAACTTTCTCCCAATCCTCCTTTCTCTAAAAGAATGAGGATAAATAAGTCACAAACAGGGGAAACCCTAAATCTTACAAGATCAAATCCTCTTTTTAAAACAAAAAAAGAAGCAAAACCCAGAAAGGAAAACGAGAATAAAGAATCATACGAGGTAAAGAAAGATTTTGGGCAAAGAAAGATTTTGGTTGGTTTTGATCATCTACATATGGACGGTGTGAGAAGCAAGGGAGGATCGATGGAGCATGGGACACTTGTATTCAATAGAGAAATCGGATGATTGAGGAGATGAGAGCCAAAGTCTAGTTGGTTATAATTTACAAGAATTCCACGTGGATGACTAGAAGTCTAACCATTCAAAAGAAGTACGTAGAGTGGAAGGAAGAAACTGATCAGAAACGTTAGTGCCACCTACCACTCCTCGACACCTGGCATAAGAGGAGCATGATTGAGAGGTGGGTAGTTGATTGTGACACGTGTGAAGGATGGAGGTTGATTTCCTCCAAGGCAAAGCTTCATTAAATAAGCTAGGGTTTGGGATAAAATATTAATTTCTAGAACAGGTAAATGACCAAGCCTTGATCTCTCTGTCATGTAAACAAAGAGGTTCAGGCCACCACAAAGAGGTTAAAGCCTGCTTTGTGAAAAATAGGTTCTTATAATCAACTACAAACATGAATATTTTTTAAGGACTTTACATAAAATCCATCCATACTCAGAAAAACTACTACTACTCGCTTATAAAAGAAAAACTCATATATTCTCACCACGTCACACATGCTACTAGGCCTGACTCTAGGCCTGTCTGGTAACGCACCACGGCGGAAAAATAAAACATTTGCGTGCGCTAATATTCGCCCGGGCCCGTTTGGCAGCCACTTGCCCCCAGCGAATATTTAGCCGGGTTATCCGCCGCGGCGGGAAAACATTTGATCACCTCCCCCCCCTGTGTAAATATTTGCACGCCAATTCAGCATTGGTGGGACAATTTTATTTTCTCGCGGGAAAATCACTATTTTCAATAAAAATGAATTTCTTAACATATAAAAAGATAAAAATGAGTATTTTTTTTTATCCTTTGACATAATATGTGGTTCCCACACTCGCCTAACCCATTTTTGACTTACTTTGATATGTAGAACCCGCTCAAATTGAAAGAAAATGAAGTTGAAGTAAGCTAGCTTATACACGTGTAAGCATGGCAATTTATCCTGTCGGGCCGGGCCGCTGACCGGCCTTGAAATTTTTTCAAAACCCAGGCCCAGCCCGTGGCCTGATGATGGTCGGGCCGATGGGCTTATTCAAGGACTGGGCCGTGAGCTTCTTGTTGCTGGGTTTTGGCTTGGGTTTAGGGCTTATGTTTCGGACTTGGGTTGGGTTTCAGGCTTAGCTTTTCCAGTAAACATCACATGAAGAACAAGGAGCTGATCCATTTCATCCAATCAATGGGTCTCCCTCTAGGAGATCAAAATACCTAACAAATCAGTGGACAAATCTAGTATGCAGCTGTTTACATACTTAAAAGTATGCAAACATTGTCAGTACTGTTGGATGTCCCTTGAAAAATGTGTTATTTCAACGTTTTCAAAAAAGATATATTTTATCAAATTAAAAACACGTTTTTCAAGGAGCATTCAATGGTGGATACAATATTTGCAGTTGCATACTTGCAAGAAATCGAAACACCTATTATAGGGTCACTGATTTGATTGTTTAAGCCTACCTATATTTATCATTTATGCCATGTGATAGAAATAAATTTGTTGTCCCGTTTGAAGTCACCCTCCCACAATGCCACGTGGAACACTCTTTTTTGGCTCACACCAGCTGTTAGATTTTAGCTTTGAATAAGAAACTCAAATTCAACGGCTAGAAATCACCCCATAAAATGCTCAAATCCAACTGTTAGAAATTACTAATCAAGCTGAATTTTGGTGTGCAAGTCCACCAAGAGGTGAGCCAAACATCCATGGAACAGTAGACCAGATAGAGTGAGCCAAGCGGCATTTTGAAAGGGGTGACTAATAGACATGAATCTATTGTTGTTGGGTTTGTATTGATGCTGTCAAGTGTCAACCTTAGGGAGAACTCTTCCTTAGATCATTAATGGTGTAGATCCAAGGAAGATACACTCCTGAGGCTCACCGCTGACTACAATTAATATATCTCCCATTTGATTTTGACGTAGTCCCATCCCACGACTGCAACTTTACCACCGATAGGTGGGTCTCAACCCAAAAATCAGCCTGAGCAATGATTTCTAAGTGTCCGATTAAAGTTATTTTCAGGGGTTGATTTTAACCGTAGTCACAGAAATTTTACTCAAATGAGACCAACCCCACATGACAATCGACGGCTACTAAACATCCACACCAATAAGAATTTTTTTTTAAATCAAGCCTGAAATCGAGCCAGGCCGTGGGCCAGGCTCACCTTGGGCTACAAAAAACTTTTTGGGCCGGGCTCGGGCTTCAATATTGGACCCAGGCCCTACCCATCTCTTACACGGGCCTCCTCGGGCAGGGCCGCGGGCCAAATTGTCACCCCTACACACGTACCAAACGTATTTAAATATTGATATGAACAAATATTTAGCCAAGATAATATTCGCCATCGGAAACTCTTTTATTCACGTACCAATCAGGCCCTTAATAACTTTCTCTTTCTCCTACTTCATAATTTTTGTAGAATACCCATGTGATGTAATTGTGTTATCTACTAATCTGATCCATCTATTAGTTTAGAACCATTAACGATAATGCTACATGCATGAGATACATTTCCTTATAGTGGTATGACCAGAACACTTCCAATCCTTCATAACATTTCCTTATAGTGCTTGCTTACAAATATCTGTGGTGCTTGAAATGATTAGTTTCAAGGGTTGTTTCATGTGCTATGATGGATGTCTTAGATTGTAATGGTGTAGTCATTGTTGTAGGGTGAGACAACATTTTTCTTAAGGATTTAATAATACGTAGTTGCGGCTCATTAAAGATGCTTTCATATGCATTGAGACATATCACCACCCTCTAGATAATTGAGTTATTGCATATGCGCCAGGTATTCAAAGCCAGGGCCTAAGAGAATGGAGAAGATTTTGGATAAAATCAAACACGTACCCTCCATTGTTATCTGTATGATATATTCATAGAAAATAGCAGAAAAGAAGATAAGAATAATAATAATAACAGAATTAATCAAAATAAAAACTCATTGTTAATTGGCAAGTATAATAGATTGAGGCTTGTGCTGTACACAATAGCCTTAAGACAAATTTGTCCCCTTATTGCAGTGCTAAAGGTCTTTGGACGTTTGTCTCCCAGGATACAACAATCTCAACATGCAGAAATAGCACTTAATCTACACGCCTGGCGAATCGGAATTGTGTTCGTACTCTCACAGAATAAACTTATAAAATTCATAGAAACTGTTTAACGCATAAAAATTTTGTGTTTTGAAAGAGGGGACAGAATATGATTAAATAGAGAAGGTGGTTTGTGACCGTCAAATAGTTACACCCATGTTCAATGAATCAAATAATTGTTTGACAGTTATTCCCAAATCCAATGAACCAAAATTATTGTTATTCGACAGCTATTCCCAAGGATACAATGAATTCGCTCAAGCCAAGCAAGAAAGCCCAAATCCCAATGTAGCAGAACTTTAGTTATTCGCGCACCCACGTGAGGCTTAAAGTCGAGATTTACACCCTCCCTGCGCGGGCGCGCATTAAGGTATTTCAGATCCCTAGATCCAAATCCTTTTAAAAAATCTTTAATTCCTCATGGCCCCCCCCCCCCCCCCCCCCCCCCCCCGTGTGCGCGCGGGCCCACCCACTATTCTCTTTGAGCTTATAAGTCTCTATGGAACAACTTCTATATATAAGTTGCATTCCAATCTTGTAGTTGTCCATTGTAGGACTAAAGTTTTTCACAAACTTTACTCACTTGTACACATTACATGTAAGATAGTTTGTAGTTAATTTTCCATTCACCCATAAAGGGTTTTGGTTAAATAATTTAACCACATTATTCTCCATACCAAGGAGCTGAAAAATCAATATGGACCCGCCTCAAAAGATAAGTGGGTCCCACTTTTATTAATGCTTAAAGTGACCCCGTTAGTCGCATTTTTCTGATTTTTCAAATCAGATTTTTCCAACAATCTCCCACATGAATGAAAATGGTGAAAAATGAAAAAGAAAATTAAAACATTAAGATAATAGAGAGTACAAATAGAAATAGTTTTGCATTGGGTAAGATAGCTTGTAGCTTTGAACCTTCCCTTATGAAAATTTATCAGATGTACTAGCTAATCAGTGAATGTGATGTCTTGAACTGTTTAACCATTTACTTAAATTAAAACAATAAACTTCACACAAGTCTTTTCCAAACACAGTCAGTTCTCACGATTGTGTTCATTTTGGCTTTGAATATTTCCAGATTCATGACCACTTTAGAGAATTCAGCCTTTACTAATTCTCATCGAATTGGCCTAGGTGATCATTAACTATGAAGAGTACTCTATTGTACTCCACTTGTTCAAAACAAGATATAGAAATCATTAAAAGCAAAGCTTATCCTGGTCATTCGCTACAGGCAACACTATTACATCGTAGGAATAGGTTAGAGAGATAATTTCCTTAGTGTTATTGATAAATCACTCACAACTAGTTTTCCTATTGAACCTAGATCTTGGGATCTCCAATCAACTAGGTTAGGTTTTTATTGAAATGATTTCAAGATATAGGCTTTAAGCCAATTCCCCTCGATGTGCAGTATATTTGATCTCTAGATAACCCTTTAGTAAGTAGATCCGTTAGGTTATCATTTGACTTCACAAAGTCAATGGAAATAATTCAACTAGAGTGCAACTTCTTCATAGTACTGTGTCTATGACAAATATGTCGTGACTTACCGTTATACATATTATTATATGCGCCCTAGCTATAGCCGTTTAATTGTCACAATGTATACATAAGGTAGGCACAAGTTTTGGCCATAAAGGAATATCCTCTAAGAAATGTCGAAGCCATTCAGATTGTCACAATGTACACATAAGGCAGACACAGGTTTTGGCCATAAAGAAATATCTTCTAAGAAATGTCAAAGCCATTCAGCTTCTTCCCCAGCTTTATCTAATGCAATAAATTCTGATTCCATCACTGATCGGGCTATTCATGTTTGTTTTAAGGATTTTCAAGATACGGCTGCACCGCCAAGTGTAAATACATATCCACTTGTGGATTTTGACTCTTCATAATCCGATATCCAATTAGCATCACTGTATTCTTCTAGTACAACTGGATATCTAATATAGTTGTGGGCATCTTTAAAAAGTATAGGCCAGTAGAATCCGCATTAAAGCACTTTTTCTGTAGTCTTCTTAGTGCTAAAATGACCACCACAATCAACCTCCAAAAATAATCGCATATGAGTGCATGCGAATATACCATTTTTGTGCAAAAAAAGTGTATTCTATGCGATGAGAGAAACTTTTACGTAGAAAAGTTGATAAAAATGATAATTTTACGTGGGAAAGTGTTGATAAAGCTAGAAGGATAATTGCTTAAAATAAGCACTTTTGAGCGAATATCAATAGTGCAACCCATAGTCTAGGGTGTACTGTAAGTACTTCAAAACCCTAACTAATGCTTCCCAATGATCAGATCTTATGTTACTGGTATATTTGCTCAGTTTGCTTACCGAGTAAGCAATATCGGTCTAGTACGATTCATGATATACATTAAACTACCTATTATCTGAGAATAATCCAATTGGGATATAGTCTTACTAGTATTTTTCTTTAATTTTTTATTTGGATCAAAAGGAATTTTTGTTGGATTAGTATCATACTTGTTGAATCTTTTAAGCATTTTTTCAATATAATACGATTAAGATAAAACAAGTCCATTTGATGTCATAGTAATTTGAAGTCCAAGAATTACATCAGCAACTCCCATGTCCTTCATATCAAAATTATTGGTCAACATCTTTTTAGTAGACTTAATTACATTAGTATTAGTTCTTATAATGAGCATATCATCAAAATATAGACAAACTATAACACATGCTTCATTAACATTCTTAATGTAGACACATTTGTCACATTCATTAATTTTGAATCTAATTTTCATCATGACACTATCAAATTTTTTATATCATTATTCAGGTGCTTGTTTCAATCAATAAAATAATTTTACAAGTCTGCATACTTTCTTTTCTTGTCATTTGACAATAAAGCCCTCTGGTTATTCTATATATATCTCTTCATTTAATTCACCATTTAGAAATATTGTTTTAACATCTATTTGATGTATTTCAAGCTGGTAATGCAGCAATAGCTATCAACATTCATATTGGTGCTATTCTAGTAACAGGTGAATATGTATCAAAGTAATCTAGGCTTTCTTTTTGTCTATATCATTTTTTCATGAGTTTGACTTTATATTTGTCAATGGAGCCATCGGCTTTCATCTTCTTTTTGAAGATCCATTTGCAATCATCGGTTTGTTGCATGGTGGAAGATCTACCAATTCCCAAGTGTCATTTTGTATTATGGATTCAATTTCGCTGTTTACAACTTCTTTCCGGGATGTGGCTTCTGGAGTTGACAGCCTCTTTAAAGGTTTGTTGCTCATTTTTCAACAGGTATGTTAGAAATCTGAACCAAAAGATTTTTCTGTCCTTCTTTTGCTTCTCCTTTGTTCATTATCAGGTGTATTTTCATGCTGATTGCTACTTATCACTCAATGATAGTATTATCATGTATGTCGGTTACATGCGATTTATGAACAAGGAACATAAAAGCACTGCTATTAATAGCATAACCAATGTAAACGCAATCAACTGTTTTGGGTCCTAATTTTCTTTTTTTAGGAGGTGGAACTAGGGCTGCAACTTGGGCGGGCTCAACCCGAGCCCGACGGATTGAACCCGACATTAGGGTTGGGTTGGGTTAGCCCTTTTAGAACTTGGGTTGGGCTTGGGCCGGATTTTTAGTAACCCGATCAAATTGGATTGGGTTAGGGTTGAGGCTTGGCCCAAATAAGTTTCTATCTCGAAGGCTCCAATCGATTTCACAGAGGTCTCCAATCGATTGGGCTATGATCATGTTCTGTAACACAGATTCCAATCGATTTCACAGAGTCTCCAATCGATTTGGCTTTGATCATGTTCTGCCTCGTAGTCTCCAATCGATTACACAGAGTCTCCAATCGATTGGGCATATATCCTGTTCTGCTTCATAGCTTCCAATCGATTACACAGAGTCCTCCAATCGATTGAGCTATGTCCAATCGATTGGACAAGTTCCAATCGATCGGACTCTCCCATATGTCAATGTCTTTGACTCAAACTCGGGTCTGTCCAATGACTAGGTTTGACTATTATATTTTATTCATTTTAAACCTATTCCTATGGCCACTAAGTCACTTACCTTCCTAATCGAGAGTACACGATCTATAACCGACAAATGGGCAGTTACTCAGATGACTCATGTCATCTACCGTCTGATTCTTGCTGTTTGTCTTCTAGTCTTCATGTAGTCGACGAAGTATGCATACCATGACATCTCCACACTACACTGGTACTCGTAAGAACGGTTACAAGAATGTTTTTATGTCAAACGGAATCTTTGCCAAATTGAATATAAAAATATTCCTTCACCTAGTAAAAATCTATCAGATGATTTACTAGTTAATCAGTGAACGTGATGTCTTGAACTATTTAGCAGTTTGTTTAAATCAAAATAATAAACTTCACACAAGTCTTTTGCAGACATAGTTAGTTCTCACGGTTGTGTTCATATTGCCCTGAACATTTATAGATTCGTGAGTACTTTAGAGAATTCAGCCTTTACTAATTCTCATAGAACCGGCCCAGTTTTACACTCACATAGGTAACTATGAATAGTACCTTATTGTACTCCACTTGTTTAAAGCAAGATATAGAAATCATTAAAAGCAAATATTATCCTGATCATTCGCTATATAGGCAATACTATTACATCATAGAAATAGGTTGAAGAGATAATTTCCTTAGTGTTACTAATAAATCACTTACAACTAGTTTTTCTATTGAACCTAAATCTTGGGATCTCCAGTCAACTAGGTTAGGTTTCCATTGAGATGATTTCAAGATATAGGCTTTAAGCCCATTCCCCTCAATGTGCAGTATATTTGATATCTAGATAACCCTTTAGTAAGTGGATCCGCAAGGTTATCCTTTGACTTCACAAAGTCAATGAAAATAATTCCACTAGAGAGCAAATGCTTCACAGTATTGTGTCTACGATAGATATGTCGTGACTTACCGTTATACATTATTATGTGCCCTAGCTATAGCCGTTTGATTGTCACAATGTATACATAAGGCAGGCACAAGTTTTAGCCATAAAGGAATATCCTTTAAGAAATGTCGAAGCCATTAATTCGTCAGCTTTATCTAATGCAATAAATTTTGATTATATCATTGATCGGGCTATGCATGTTTATTTTGAGGATTTCGAAGATACGGTTGCACCGCCAAATACAAATACATATCCACTTGTGGACTTTGACTCTTCAGAATTCAATATCCAGTTAACATCACTATATCTTTCTAGTACAGCTAGATATCTAGTATAGTGCAACCCATAGTCTAGGGTGTACTGTAAGTACTTCAAAAGTCTGACTAATGCTTCCTAATGATCAGATCTTGGGTTACTGGTATATCTGCTCAATTTGCTTACCGAGTAAGCAATATCTGGTCTAGTATAGTTTATGATATACATTAAATTGCATATTATCTGAGAATATTTCAATTGGGATATAGTCTTACCAATATTTTTCATTAATTTTTTATTTGGATCAAAAGGAGTTTTTGTTAGATTAGTTTCATATTTGTTGAATCTTTTAAGCATTTTCTCAATATAATGCGATTGAGATAAAATAAGTCCATTTGATGTCCTACTAATTTTAATTCTAAGAATTACATTAGCAACTCCCATTTCCTTCATATCAAAATTATTGATCAACATCGTTTTAGTAGACTTAATTACATTAGTATTAGTCCCTATAATGAGCATATCGTCAACATATGAACAAACTATAACACATACTTCATTAATGCTCTTAATGTAGACACATTCATTAATTTTGAATCTAATTTTCATCATGACACTATCAAATTTTTCATGCCATTATTTGGGTACTTGTTTCAATCAATAAAATGATTTTACAAGTCTGCATACTTTCTTTTCTTGTCATTTGACAATAAAGCCCTCTAGTTATTCCATATATATCTCTTCATTTAATTCACCATTTAGAAATGTTGTCTTAACATCTATTTGATATATTTCAAGCTGGTAATGCAGCAATAGCTATCAACATTCGTATTGGTGCTATTCTAGTAACAGGTGAATATGTATCAAAGTAATCTAGGCCTTCTTTTTGTCTATATCATTTTGCCATGAGTCTGGCTTTAGATTTGTTAATAGAGCCATCGGCTTTCATCTTCCTTTTGAAGATCCATTTGCAATCAATCGATTTGTTGCATGGTGGAAGATCTACCAATTCCCAGGTGTGATTTTGTATTATGGATTCAATTTCGTTGTTTATAACTTCTTTCCAAGATGTGGCTTTTAGAGTTGACATAGCCTCTTTAAAGGTTCGAGGCTCATTTTCCATTAGGTATGTTAGAAAATCTTGACCAAAGGATTTTTTTTGTTCTTATTCTTTTGTTTCTCCTTTGTTCATTATCAGGTGTATATTTCATGTTGATTGCTACTTGAAGCAACATCACGTGTTCTCTTATGAGAATACAAATTGTGATCAATTTTGTAAGGAAATATATTTTCAAAAAATTCAGCATCTCGTGACTCAATGATAGTATTATCATGTATGTCAGTTACACCCGGTTTATAAACAATGAACTTGAAAACACTATAATAGCATAACCAATATAAACACAATCAACTATTTTTTGTCCTAATTTTATTTGTTTAGGAGGTGGAACAGCCACCTTTGCAAGACACCCCCACTCCTTCAAGAATTTATAGGAAGGTACTTTGCCTTTCCAAAATTTCTGTTGGGTCTTGTTTAGTTTTTTGTGGGAAACTTTATTAAGTATATAATTTACATAAAGCAAGGCTTCCTCCATCAAATTTTGTGGTAATCAAGAACTTATAAGCATAGCGTTTACAATTCCTTTCAGTGTCTTATTTTTTCGTTCAGCAATTCCGTTTTGCTGAGGTGAATAAGTAGCAATAGTTTAGTGAATAATATCATGTTGAACACAAATCTCATCAAATGGTAATGACTCATTCACCACCTCGGTCCGTCCTAAGATTCTTAATATTTTTATTCAATTGATTCTCGACCTCGTTTTTATAAATGAGAAATATGATTATTGTCTCATCTTTGATATGTAATAAATATATATAATAATATCTAGTACAATCGTCAATGAACATAATGAAGTACTTTTTACTTTCTCGAGTTTGAACAAATTTCAATCACAAAGATCACTATGAATTAATTCTAGCGGTTTAGTACTTTTATATATGGAGTAAAAATATTGTTTTACAAATTTAGATTCCACACATATTTAACACTTATGATTGTTATCAATTTGGAATTTGGGCAGCAATCCTAGATTCATTAATCTTTTTAAAAATCCATAATTGACATGTCCTAATCTAAAATGCAAAACATTAAATAACTCAAGCATGTAAGCAGAAGAAGAAATAGCTTTATTATTATGAGTTACTATTACATTGAGTTTGATTAATCTATCACATTGATACCATTTTCCCACAAACATCCGACTCAAACACTAATTTGAATCCTTTCTTTCTCAATAAGGATCCAGATACGAGGTTCTTATGGGTATCGGGTACATAAAGCACATCGTTAATGTTAAAACCTTCCCAGAGGTGAATTTCAGTAAGACTTTGCATTTTCCTTCAACCTTTGAAATTGAAGAGTTCCCATAAACAATTGTTCATCATGTTCCACCTTTGTGTATCCAATGAATAGTGCTTTGTCGAAACATGCGTGTCTTGTGAAACCTGTGTCCACCCACCAACCCTTGTTATTTTTAGCTAAGTTAATTTCAGAGATAACTGCTGACAAGTTGAGATAAGACATCATGGCTGAAAGATTTTCTACTTCTGTCATGTTTGCTTGAGCCGATTTGTCTTTTGTAGGGTCTTGATTCTTACGCTTGCAGTAGTCCTTGGCTAGATGTCCAAGTTTGTTACACACATAGCAACTACCCTTGAACTTTTTAAACTTCTCGCCTTTAGGATCTTGATTTGGATTCTGTCTTTTCTTGTTGAAAGATTTTGATTTGAACTTTAAAGAGCTTTCCTCCATCATATTGGCCTTTGCATCCACATTATTTAAAGTTATTCCCAAATCTAATCGGCAATTATTCCCAATGATATAATGAATTCATCAAAGCCAAGAAGGAAAGCCCTTCGTGCACCCACGTGAGGCTTAAAGCAGAGATTTGCACCCTCCTACACGCATGACACGTGCAGGATGCACGCCGCCAATGGGCGCGCATTAATTAAGGTATTTCGGATCCCTAGATCCACATCCTTTAATTCCTCATGGGCCCCAGTGTGCGCACGAGCCCACCCACTATTCTCTTTGAGCTTACAAGTCTCTATGGAACAACTTCTATATATAAGTTGCATTCCAATCTTGTAGTTTTCCAATGTAGGACTAAAGTTTTTCATAAACTTTACCCACTTGTACACATTACAAGTAGAATAGTTTGAAGTCGATTTTCCATTCACCTATAAAGGGTCTTGGTTAAATAATTTAACCACATTATTCTCCATACCAGGGAGATGAAAAATCAATATGGACCCACCTCAAAAGATAAGTGGGTCCCACTTTTTATTTATGCTCAAAGTGACCCCATTAGTCACATTTTTCTGATTTTTCCAGCATCTATCACCATCAAAATCTAATTTGAGGTCTCTCAAGTAAGTCTATTCCCTTATTAATTAAATGACTTTCCCTATAATTTTTGAACATATAAGATTGTAGAATAATGCTTAATTAAAATGTAACAGATTAAAATGAGTTTTAGACTATGGGTTAACATTATGCTGATAATTGCTTAGAAGTGTATAATTATCATCTTTAAAATAGGCATTATTGAGTCCTAGTGACTTACATGCAAAGTCATTCTGATTAAAATTTTAATTACGTGTATTTTCTCTTGTATGATCACTTTTTGCCCAATTCTCGAGATCCGAAGGCCATCAGGAAGCCTAGATCACATCCATCAACATTAATTATCATCGTCATGATCAAGATCAAGTGTCCCGAGGAGATCTAGATCAACGAGAACAAAGCCTGAGGAGGACAATCACCACATAAGGGCCCAATTGAAGACAAAAGGCTAAAGTGAGAAATGCATCAAGCCCATGATCACAAAAGATCAAGCCCAATCAAAGTCATCATTAGCTTGATCAAGATTAAAAGTAGACATCGGGTAGGAGCTATTTAATTAAGACAAGGGCATGGGAGTGTAACTAATCCAAAAGAGAAGGGCAAAGTTGTAATGCCAAATATCACATTTATGAGATAATCTTTTATCTCTCCTCCCAACTTTTCCTTCATAATTCTCATCGTATGTGGCACAATCTCCCATTATTTTCTTTTCTTAAATTTATTATTCTTCGTTTATTCTCCCTTTATTCTCTTTCTTTCTTTTTCTTTGTCATTAATCTCCTTTTTTTCTCATTTGTTTCATCCATATGCCTTAATATCTTTTAGAAATTATTTTCATATTTCATATTTTCTTTCCACCCCACTTGGCCTATAAAAAGGAACCCCTATTCTCTCATTTAGAGTGCTTGGAGCTCTCTCTCTCTCTCTCCATCTATTAATTTTTTATTTTATTTCTCTTTCTCTGTATTTGGCCAAGAAGAACTGGGCTTCATTGATCAAGGGTAATAAGAAGAATAAGTGGTGTAGCATTTAATAAATAAGATTTTCATTATATTCATTTCTTCTTGTCTCATTAAAATGGTTGACTAATTCCCCTACTATAGTTGATGATTTCACTGAGGTAAGTATTTAATTTTTAGATTATTTTTCTAGTATATTAATTCTCACAACGTGATTATAAAGTCTTTTTTTCATAGTTTTTTATTACATGTTCTTCGAAACATTGACACGACATGCTTAGATTGTTATCTTTGATGGTGTTTGCTTGTGGTTGACATGTAATCATTAAACGTGATTTATTTTAGAAAAAAAATATTATTCTCAAAAGTTGAATTTTCCGAATCAAGAATATTGAATTATTAATAATTCGAGTTAAAAAAGTAGGAAAATAAATTAGAGATAGTAATTTATTAATTATATATATATACTTTTGGTAGAATCTAATACCTTAGTTTTCTCTTTATTTGTTTATTCCACAACCTTTAATTGTTTTGCTTCGTTTTAATTCAAGTTAGTAAATTAGTGCAAATTTCATCTTATCTCTACGGAGACTTTTTATCATAATTTATTTATTAATTTTTTGTTAAAAATAGATTTTCAACAAGTCCTTATGGGTTTGACTCTTACTTGCCTTTGTACTAATTGTATTCTTGTTACAACCTTTAATTGTTTTGCTTCGTTTTAATTCAAGTTAGTAAATTAGTGCAAATTTCATCTTATCTCTACGGAGACTTTTTATCCTAATTTATTTATTAATTTTTTGTTAAGAATAGATTTTCAACAAGTCCTTATGGGTTTGACTCTTACTTGCCTTTGTACTAATTGTATTATTGTTGCAAGTATTATATAAAATTGTTGATCGATTGGGATTTAAACGACGACTTCATCATTAAAATCTTAAAAATCTCGTTCGTCATATGCCAATCACCTCCACAATATCTGGTCGGATAATTGTAACATTTTGATCTATAGCTTAATTGATTTTAGACCCAGAATATCTCCTAGCGGATGGTGGGTCCAGGCACCCTATATGAGTACAACAATAGCCCTTGCCTGTTCCAACTCTCCATTCTTTAACCTTGCAGGAAAGGGCCATCTCTCCGTAGCTACAAAGGTACTAAGTAATTCCTTGGTCAATGAGAACTCTTTCTGTATTTCCAGTAGATAAGCTATATGGTACATAGACTCTTTTTGTATTCCTTAGTGAATGAGAACTCTTTTTGCAATCTCATGTACATATGCATAATAATAATGTTGAACAACATACTCTTAGGTACAATTTTATTTTCATAATGTACATTATTAGTTATCTTCTCAACTCCCACTTGATTTTCTTAATCGGTTTGTTAGTAAAAATATATAAACGGGGTTGTGTAAAGAATCTTTTTGTATTTCCAGTACGTAGATAAGCTATTGGACCCAAATCTTTCAACTCCCTCACTATAATTATACCAACACAACACATGGGTATGTGATAAGATCTGAGTTGTATATGGCTCTTATACTTGTTCAATCTTTGACACTTATCTGAATATTCCTATAAGCCCATAGTTGTTTTTTTTCGTTTTTAACGTTTGCAACGGTTTATAACCGTTGCAATTTTTTATAAGAATCACTTCAACATTTGCAACCGTTGCCACACATGTAACAAACCGTTTCTTGTGTCCTCTATTTAGCCTATATAGAACTGATTTGAAATGGTTTCCAATGGTTTCTAATGTTCCAACGGTTCGCAACCGTTTCAAACATTTGTTTGTCAATAGTAATAAATTGTTTAAATAAATATTTACAACCGTTATCATCCGTTGCTAAACTAGAAATAGTTCAAAACCATTGCGAATTATAAGTTTGTGATAGTTTAAAACCGTTGCTAAGTTTTTATTCGCAATGGTTTTGAACCGTTTCTAGTTTGGCAATGGTTCATAATCGTTACAAATATATTTTCCCCATGTGAATTTCGACACAGAAAGGAACCGTTGTTAAGGTGTTTGCAACGGTTTTGAACCATTGCAAAACAATTTGAAACGCAAACCATTGCTAATTGGCTTTTTTGGTGTAGACTAACTCTCTTGCTCAAGTATACTTGGACCATTATTGACATTAACCACCAGTGTTATGGTCTCTAAGTCACTTGTCAACCTAAATAGTGTAATTTCGGCTAAACTGATGAAGCTTCAAGTCTTCAAATGATTCACTCTTCAATCTTCTGAGGCTATTAGTCTTCAACCTGGTTGTCTTTTGGCAATGCTTGAGTGATGTGACCACAACATACTCTAATGACTAACTTACACACACTATATGGTACTTTATAGATTTTTTTGTCAAATGGGATTAAGTCAACACTAAACAAGGTTTAAAACCTTACAAAGGTCGATCACCATATGTGCATCTATAATATTGGCGATCTTTTGACATTGCATTGCATGAAAAACCCAACCGAATGGATTGTTGCCATTAAACAACGAAAACTCAATCCGAATAGGGTGGTCCTAGATTATCGCTCCCCCATGATTAAGACGATCGGGTCCTTCTGATGGCAGGGATGGATTTGCTGGTGTTGGTGTTGATGCACTTTGCTCTAAACGTTCCCACATATGCTCCATGAGAATTGGCTACTTGTTAATTTGATTCCAATTCAACAACCCTGAGATTTCTTCGAGTCATTGGGCAATGGAGGTAATTAACTTATTCTTTAAGCTCTTTAACTATCATGGTGGAGGCCAGGAAGGTTGCTCTGATAACAAATGGTAGGTTCCTTATCTCATAAAGAAGAAGAATTTAGAAGAAGAGAAAGAAGAGAGACAGAAGATTAATAAAGAGAAGAAACAGAGAGAGAACGAAAATTTAAGAAGTAAATATTTGCTGCTTTATAATAAAACTTGCCCACATATATAGTGGTTCGGCACAACTGGCTTGCCCATTTAACTAGGAAACTAACTTTAACAATCATAACTTAAATAGGAAACTAACTCTAACAATCTCAACTAAATTAGGATACAAATACCAACTAAAATATAAGAAACTAGCTTAGAGGAATAGGGATCCTAACAGAATTGGGGAGCCGCGATCCATAGTTCACTTTTCTCACAAGCGAAAAATCAAAACCCAAGCACCATTTTTCTCTCTAGACTTACATGTGGTTCACTACCCAGTTTAGCATAAAGAAAAACACTTGGGTTGAGTCAAGATCAAATGAAGTCTACGTAAGTTATCATGCCTTTTTCTTTTTTCCTCTCAATTTTCTTATATATTATTAAATTGATAGATAATATCATTAATGTCATTTGTTTCCAAATATAGGAGGAGCTTCAGAAGCTAGAGTCTCAGCCATTAGAAGAAGGCGCTGCCCCCATGAACGAGGATAAGAGGTTTGAGGCAGTGCTTGGACCGAAGCGGTCGGGATATATACGTGGTCGTGGGGCTGGACCGAATCCCATGACATCAACAGCTGGCTAGCAGATCCGTGCGCAACTAGATAGGAAGAATGAGGAGTTTAGGAGGTAGACTGAGATAGATAGGAGGCGCTCGGAGTCATTGGATAGGGAGAATGGGGAGTTTAGGACACACTTGGTGTCCCTAGAGTCCCGGGTAGCCTTGCAGCAAACACAGATGCATGCTCCGTTCCAGTCCCAGCTTGCCACCCTCTTCCAACAGTTTAAAGAGTCTGGGCAAATTCCTACCATTCCTCATTTTGACAGGATAAGATCTCTTTAAACATATTGGTCTGATTGGCTCGAAATCGACACAAACACCTTTTATATTTGTGCTTTAACTATTGTTTCTTCTTGTGGATTATTGACTCAAACACTTAATTGTTTCTACCGTCGAAGTACTATGACTAGCAGATATGAATAGTTAGTCGACATTATGAATTTTATAGATCTTTAATTCAACTTATAAATTGTGTCTATCAGGTTCAAACGTCAATACATTAGATGAGACTCTACCAAAAATTTTGTAGGCATAGTCAATTCTAGATTTAAGTCCCAACAAAACTCATCTCACAACTCTTAAGTTTCTGGTGATTAAGGAGAGATTGAAGCAAGTCCTTGGATGTTGTCATGGTGCATAGTGGTGTCATTTTTTCATTGGCCAAATTTGTAACAAATTGATTTTAAGTTTTAGTTAATTAATTATTGAAGCAAGTCCAATACACTTTGACCAATGAAAAAGTGACACCACCATGCACCTTGACAACGTCCATGGACCCCCTAACAATCCCGTTTTCATTTTGCCCATGAAAAAACAAGTAATGATCACATCGTCCGGGGTCCATGTCCATGAACATTGTCATGGTTGGTTCATTTTGCCATTGGCCAATGTTGTCGTGCAAATCAGTTTTAAGTTTTAGTTAATCTATGGTCGTTCTCATGATATTTTCATTTTGACTTTGTCATCGGTCAAAATTGTCTAAATCAGTTTTACGTTTTAGTTGAGTAAGTCTAACACACTTGAGCGATGACAAAAAAATACCACCACCATGCACCGTGACAAGAGAAAAAGAATCGCTCGGGTCCCCTCCCGAAATGTTTGTCACATACCCCTTGTTAACCACCCTTAACTAACTAACCCAGGGTTTAACATGGGTTAGGTTTAGGCCTTGACGTAGGTGTCAGACCTTTTGGGGAGGGGAACCTTCAAAGTTTGAAGATCCCCGGGACCAGAATCTTTTCCTTGAATAAAACTTCTGTCACAACGGAATTGCAAATCACACAAAACACAGCCAATGAGTTCTCGGCCACGTACACCTAAAAAGCAAAAGCACATGGGTACGTTGCAAAAGCACTTGTGTACGTGCCGAGAACTCATTGGCTGTGTTTTGTGTGATTTTCGATTTCGTGTGATGGAAGTTTTACTTTTCCCCCATGACCATGTCCATAGACCTGTTCGGAGAAAATATTTGTTGTCCCTGGCCGGCTGGCCCCCTCCCAAAAATGTCACGTGGAGCTCACTTTAAGAACCACTGACTTTATGGACGCTGGATCAAACTCTTGGTGGACCTACATTCTAAAAATCAGCTTGATTGATGATTTCTAACAGTTATATATTAGCATCTACAAAACGATGCTCAAATCCAACGGTTAAAAATCATACCATTAAAACATTAAATACAATGGCTTAAAATCACCGATTAAACTGATTTTTGATGTGTAGATCCACCAAGAAGTGAACCAATCATCCAAAAGGTCAGTGGGCCCTAAAGTATACTCACCAGGCATTTTGGTAGGGAGACTTCAACCTTGGGGGACATGAAACTCGGACCCATGTGATCAGTACTCTTCTTGTGTGCGGAACAAACTCTCAGCCAAGACATTTGGTGTGCCTCGAACTAATGACCGCACATTCATAAAACACATCCCGTTGACAGATCTAAAATGACAGGAAAATGAGAAGGACACAATCTAAGCCAGGTGGGATACTGTTACAGGACTCTGACCGTACGGATCTTTTTCCTATCCCGTGGTGGACCTACATACCAAAAATCAGCCTGATTTATAAGTGTTGAATCTTTGTTCCACAAATACTGCTCAAATTCCCACAATTGAGATCAGCCCATGCAAATAAGTCCAATCCAAAGCCTATAAATCACTAATCAGGCTGATTTTTGGTGTGTAGGTCCACCATTGGATAGGACAAACATCCATACGGTCAGAGTCCCGTAACAGTGTGCCACGTGTCTTAATTGTGTCCCTGTGATTTTATCTGTCATTTTAGATCTGTCAAGGGAGCCCGACCCTTTTATTAATATAAAAGTATTAAGACCGATTTCGTTTTTTCGGTTAACGAAACCGACAAACGAGAAGCTCAACAAAGTCCCATCCATCTCTCTTTCTCCCGGCGAAACCAAAAAATAAAAAATTAAGAAAATTAAAATAAAAAGATAATAAAAGAGAATAAAGAAGAAAAATGTCTCCGCTGCACAAAAAAGCCTCCTCTCGTTCTGTAATGGCCTCTATTGGCTCTCTCTCTTCTCTACTTCTCTCCAAGCCTTACTCCTCCCCTGCTCCAAACTCTAACCGTAGATTCCTCCTTCATTCTCGAACCCTAACCCTCAATTTCTCTGCAAATTCTGAGAAGGAACCAAAGCTCGGAGTTTCTTCCGTCTCAGAGAAGAAATCCTTTGCTGTTGCCACAGGCGAGCTCTTCCTTGGACTTGCTGCTAGACTCATCAAGTCCAGAAATCCTAGCGATGATTCTGTTTCTGTCCCAGTTACAATGTTTAGAGATACCCAGAATTCGGACCGAGAGCCGTATTTTTCTGGCCGAAGGGACGATATCGCGACGGTCATGGAGGATTCGATCGATTCGGAGGTCATTTGGGAGCAGAGGTTGAAGGATGTAGAGGCTGAGAGGGTTCGGAAGAAGGTTACGAGCCCCGGATTTAGCTTCTCGGCCGCTGGGCTTCTCTTCCCTTATCATCTCGGTGTTGCTCAGTTCCTTATAGAGAAAGGATATATCAAGGTAATTTCCTCCTTGTTTGTTATTTAACATTGTGCTTTCTTCTATTGCTTCGATGAATTTTTGTTATAGTCCTTTTGTGGTTCTTCTGGTTCGATTACTAGATGAGCCACAGAAGGACTATAACAATTAGATGCTGTAATTTGAGTTTAATTTTGTATCACTTCTGTTACAACTACTTGCTTTTAAGAGAATTTAGTAATGGAGGGTGAACACAAGAAAATTGATTTATTTTTGTTTTTGATCGTCACCTAAAAATTAAAATAATCTACTTGTGCACTTTAATGTAGCGAAAACCATTAGGAATTCATATTAATTATCGCCTCTGAAGTTGCCCGACTGTGGTAAACCGTAAAAGACAAAGTTCTCTCACATGATAAGATACCACAGGAGCTGATAAAAAATGCAAGGAATCTTAGGAAGATGTTCATCACTTGTTAATCATTGCAGTAGTTGAGAGATTTGGTATTGCTTCTTTTCTCCTTTTGGCATCGATTAGGTGCTTACTTCGAATGTTTTGTGACCTTTTGGCCGAATGGGCGTTCGAGTTGTTTGTAGACAAAAGGAGATTCCTTGGAAGGTAATTACTTTTGCTTCATTTTGGGGAATTTGGAAGGAGAGGGATAGGAGAATTTTCCAAAGAAAAGTCAGGTGAAGCTATGTTCACAGATATTAAGCTCAAAATCATTAGTTGGGCTTCAATTTTGTAGAAATTTGATGAATACCATGTTTGGGACTTTAAAGTTGTTGACGAGCAATTATGACTTTGAATCCCCTAAGGACAAGAGTGAGCCTAGATGGAGCAAGTCAGAGCGAGACAGGTGTTCCCTTGGAAATAATGGCCCAGAGTGTGGAGGTGTACTTGGAGATAGGGAGATTTTGAAAATCTTCTTAAGCCCAATTGGCATTAAAATATTAATGAAGCGAAGGTGAAGGTTCTTCTTGATGGATTAAAGAGATTCCGAAGCAGCTTCACAGCCCCTTAGTTGTGGAAGTTGACTCAAACAAGGTAACAACATGGGCGTCTGGGGCAACAGAATCCCTTGGAGACTTGCAAATATTGTAGACAAGATGAATGATACTATTCTATTGTAGATCTCAATATACTATAAATGCATATGCTTAGAAGCACCAATGTGGATGCCAATTCTTTGGCAAAAGGTATTTGTAGGCAATATCTTGTATATTGGAAGCAATTGTTAGCTTCTGCTTCTTTTGTATTAATATATGATTTTTCTTCACCAGTAAAAAAAAAGGGGAAAAAAAATTCAAGAAGTATTGATGCTTGAAACTGATTTCAAGTGAAGATTTGTTTCTTAATCTCCATATTAGGTTGCTTGTCATTGGCAATGGAAATGCAATGTGTCTAGTGCGAGCTGTTTTGGAATTAATTCTATCCTTTTTCTTTTCCCTTTTTATGTGCTGGTGAGGGAGTTTGAACTCCTATGCTTTTTTTTAAGTACTTTGAACTCTTATGTTGGGATTGATCCTAGTATTCAACAATAAAAACTAGACTTGTGTTTGTTACCCTCTTCAAGTTATTTTCTTCCATGGACAGTTGCATGTTACCTTGAGTGATTTTATTATGATTATGCTTCGTTATATTTGCTTTATTATATTTATGTCTACTTTTGAGCTTCTATACCGCAATATTGTAATTATAAATTGCCTCTCATGTTGACTTCTTGATGAAATTTCCACGAGGAAGTTGGGGGCTCGGTGCCTATTTGTGCATCTTTCTTGGAGAAATAGTCTTGAACATGTAACTAATACAACGGGAGTTAATGAGGTTCCATATCAATGTTCAAAATACACGTTTGTATATTTATGTGTTTTTTTTTATTACTAAAGGATTCTTAGGATTTTTAATTGGTGCTCATATATTTGGAATTTCTATAGATGGCTCTTTGATTGTGGATTTCTGGGAAATTTTAACTTGTGGATACAGCATAAGCTAATTATATCAGTAACATTTCGCTCAAGTGCCTTGAGGAAAACTATAGAAACCTACCCTGAGGTTTTTGACAACTGCAGAACCTTGTCATGAGGTTTCTGAAATAATAATGACCTCCCTCAGGTTTTGATATCGGGTATCACTTACCTCCCCTTTGTTATTTCTCGGTCATTTTGATTGACAGAAATGGATGGTGTCGTTTATATAGTATGTTTAAGGACTATTTTACCCTGACTTATATGGGGAGAACGCAAAATGACAATTTTGCCTTTTATACCACTTGTAAAACAGAAATACAAAAACCCATCCAATTGCTCACCTAGATCTATCATTCTTTCTTTTCCAATGTCAAAAAGAGATCCTTTTGTTTGTTTTATTTGTTTTAAAAAACCAAGAAATATTCAGTGGCTCCTATTCATTGAGTAAAGTGCAATTCATGCGTGGTATGGAGGTATGGTTTAGATGGGGACTGTTCATGTTACGCCCCGGTCCCAGATCTCTCGAACCCGACCCACGACATACTCGGTCCGAACTAGAATCCACGGCCAAGACCCAAGCACAAGGGGTTGAGATAAGAAGGGAATTATGAAAAAAGTTCAATGTTTTTTTATGTATAAAATTTATTGGGGCCAAAAGCCAAAAAAGAGCAAGCCTGAACTAAAGAGGTTGAGATGACCTACAGATAGCAAAGGCTACACAAACAAAAACAAAACATAAACCCAATTAACTGCCATCTCGAGTACACAGAAGACCCTAGTGAAAAACAAAGTCCTCGAAAAGCAATCCCCTGCAAACAGGAAACACCTTTGACCAAAGGAACATCAGCCCCTTAATGTTAAGAACAATGGCGTGCACGTCAGCTTGTTTGCTCTCAAAAACTCTCTAATTCTTCTCCTTCCAAAGACCCCAAAAAATAGTAAGGGGGAGCATCCTCCAAAGAACCCTTCCTCTGGTCGAAAAGGCTTTGGAGTTCCAACTAAGTGTAAGGGTCATTATAGAACCTGGCATAACCCAACTCATCCCAAACATAGATTGAAACGAACTCCAGACTTCCTTAGCTGTATCACAATGCAATAGAAGATGATCCACTGATTCGCCGTTGTTTCTACACATCCAACAATAATGCACCAAGATGAGACCTCTTGACTCTAAATGATCCACCGTCAAAATTTTGTCAAGAGCTTCCTCCCAAGCAAAGAAAGCCACTTTAGTGAGGATCTTCAACCTCCAAACCAGGGACACTAGAAAAGCAGGAACCTCTGAGCTTAGAACCGCCTCATAAAAAGATCTCACCGAGAATGTGCCTCTCTTTGTCCAGTTCCATACCTTCTTGTCTTGAACTGAAGGGCGGGGGTGGATATCCTACAATCTGGATAACAATTTAAATAGGGTTCAATTTCTCAGTCATTCAGGTTTCTCCTGAAACCCAGATTCCAACCGACATCTTCCCCTTCATTTTGAAAACACTCCTAGATAGATCTGCACAAAAAGGATTGTCCCCACACCAGTTCCCTCCCAGAATCTAATTCTAGTCTTAGAACCAACCTCGAACCGGGCTCTTTGAAAGTCCTCGGAAGCCTTTAAAATCCCCCTCCAAACACTATACCCATACGAGCTTCTCACCACTTGGTTAACCCAACCAAAAGGAAGAAACTCCGTATTTTCCTACTATGACTTCCCTCCACAAGCTGGTAAGCTCCTCCCCAAACCTTCATAGCCACTTGCCCAAGAGAGTAAGTGTAATGACCCCTATTTCTAGCAATATTATAATAGACTTTTTATAATACTTTGAACATTATATGTATGCCATTTTAAAGGTCTCAAAAATAGCTTTCTATCAATATCAAATTTGTCCAAATCGGACATGCGAGTCAAAAGTTATTGTGTTTAGTTCTTGGCAACATTTTAAGTTTTTACATGTTATAGTTTGATATCAAAAATATAAAATTTTAAAAAAAAAAAGACAAATTTCAAAATTATAGTCCCACATCGGATAGGAATGAAAAGTTGAGTTTTCAACCTCTATAAATACAAGGCCATGCCTTGAGAAAATTACATCAATTTGGGTATTTGCATTCTAACCCCTGAAGTAAGAATATTTGTAAAAATATCCCTCTACTAGAAGAAATTCTAGAAAATTTCTAGGAATTCCTGAAAATATTCACGAGGTCCTTTGAAAAGTTTTTGTTGGGCCTATTGCCTCGAGATTTGCATTGTACAAAGTTCAAGGATTTGGGATTCTAGCGTATTCACTTGTAAGTACATAGTTATTTATTTTATGCCTTTATTTAATTAATTAATTATTAATTAATTAATTATTTATTTATTTAATTGATTAATTATTATTTATTTATTTATTTATAAATATTATTTTATTTTGAAAATAGTAGAAAATTCACAGAATATTGTAGAAAAATTCTAGAAAATTCTATTATTTTTGGGGAAAATGTCTAAAAATGTTATTCTTGTTATCTATTAAATTTTAGCAAGGAAAAATCCCAATTCTTGTATTTTCCACATAAAATGTGTAAATGCATTGATAATTTCTTGTAATCTTAAAAGCATGAAATTATGATAGATGAGGACATGTGTAATCTATTTAGTTGGATGAAGTCATGCTCAAA
The DNA here is from genome assembly GCA_035048495.1 of Euptelea pleiosperma. Taxonomy (NCBI): domain Eukaryota; kingdom Viridiplantae; phylum Streptophyta; class Magnoliopsida; order Ranunculales; family Eupteleaceae; genus Euptelea; species Euptelea pleiosperma. The sequence goes on along the minus strand of CM068552.1, from coordinate 23,755,441 downwards.
TTCATTTAAAATGAGATATATGCATTTTTCATCCGTTTTATGTATTCGCTTTCTAAGATATTAATAGGGCTTAAATGTTCTTATTTTTAGTTTCAAAATGCAAAAATATGAATGTTATGCATGTAAAGATGTTTCTACAAACATTATTGTTTTATACATATAAATACGATTAAGGATATGAATAAGAACGTGATTGGGAATGTGGAATATCAAATTAGTTGGAATCAGGTGTTGTTTCATTTCTTTGAGACCCCTTGGGGTTTTAGTCCCCTAAAGTATCAGGCGTTGTCTTATTTCCTTAAGACTCCTTGGGGTTCCAGTCCCCTAAAGAAGAGGCGTTGTCTCATTCATGAGACCCCTCGGGTATTTATACGTAAAAGAAAATTAGGGAATCTAGAGAGAAGATACCTAATGAAACAATTAGTGTGCACATTAGGGAGTTTACTTGTGAACTAGAAGTGTTGACATCGTACACTAGAACCGATGTAATGTTGGTACTGAATACATCAGAATTTATAGTTTGATTGTATAAAAATGGTCACGGGTATTCTGATAAGAGAAAGGTTGACTGTTATGTGAAAAGTCATCATTGTATTCGAAGTTATACGTAAGTAATTGATGGAGAATTGAGTTTTATCGAATTACATGTGAAACTCATTTGCAAATCGTATTTGTTTTAAAATAAACAAAAGTCATTGATTTAAGTGGTTTTACGCATGAGGAATGTACTTACTGGGCTCTAGCTCATCGTTTTAAAATGTTTTGTTTTCAGGAAAGGATAAGGGGAAGTTGGTGATGCTTCCAGCATTTCTGTTGATAGACTTGTGCTAGAGACGATGTTATATTTTGTTTAATTCTTCTATCTTGTAGAATGATACATGAGTTATGTAGGTCGTTTGACCGTTTAGTAACATGCATTTGGGAGTACGATATATATACAAGGTTTTCTTTTGGATGGGCATATTACGGTTTTGTTTGAGGTGAGAGATCCTCTAACATTATTAATGTGTCAATGAAGTGCGTTTCGTCTTATGGATTGTTTAAACAAAATGAAAAAAAAAATTATCCGGTGTATTTCCGCTGCATCGTGATACCAGTTTTGTTTAACTGTGCGTTTGTATGATCAGATTGCGCCTCAAGATACGAGAAAGGTCGATATGACCAAATATCAGATTTGGGGGCGTGACAGTAAGTTTATAGCTTTAAGATTTTTAATGCCCATCCTTCTTTTGTCCTTGGCCTCACAAACTCTATCCCAACCTATCAGGTGAAACTTGTGTTGTTCCGTGTTCCCTTTCCTTAAACATTCCTCATCATTTTTTCCAAGGTAAGGGATACACTCCTTGGCATCAAGAACAATGACATATAATAAATGGGGAGACTCGATAAGGAGCTATTAATCAACAACAATCTTGCTCCTTTAGAAAGGTATCTGGATTTCCACAACGCTAGTTTCTTCCCAAAGCTTTCCATCACCGACTCCCAAAGAGACTTGGATTTGTACGCTGCCCCAAGAGAACGACCCAAATAAATGGATGGAAGACTATCGATACCACATCCCAGAATGCTAGCCAAGCCCGTCATGTTCTCGACCTCTCCCACTCCATACAGTTTACTCTTCAAGAGATTGACACGTAAGTCGTAACCCTGAAGCAGTTTCAAAACATCAGAGAAGGCCTCTGAGGAATTTGAGTTGGGAAACCTCCGGGCCAAGGATAAAAAGAGTATTGTCAACGAATTGAAGGTGAGAGATGGTCGGGGCCCCTTGAGCACTTCAAACCCCTCCAACTCCCCTAACGCCACCGCTTTAGAAATCATTTTACCTAAGGCCTCTACCATCAAAATAAATAGAAACGGGGATAGAGGATCTCCTTGACACAATCCACGAGAGCTTTTGAAATAACTTGCTGGAGAGCCGTTGACAAGAATAGAATAGGTGGTTGATGAGATGCATTTCGAGATCCACCTTCTCCATTTAGTCCCGAAACCCATTTTGCCTAACATAAAATCCAAAAAATCCCAATTGACGTGGTTGTGGGCCTTCTCCATGTCAATTTTGCAAACTAGCCCTGGCTTCCCCGACTTAATTCTTGAATCAATACATTCATTGGCTATGAGAACCCCGTCGAGGATTTGACGCCCGCTCACAAAGGTGCCTTGATTATTTGAGATCACATAAGTCATCACTTCGCTAACCCTTGAAGCAAGCACCTTGGCAATAATTTTATAGGTACCACCTACCAAACTAATGGGTCTCTAATCCATAGATCCTCAACTCCTTTAGATTTCGGAATCATGGCTATAAAAGTGCTATTGGAAGTGTAGTCCAAGAAGCCTTCCTCTTGAAACTCCGCCACTACCCTCATGAAGTCCACTCCAATAGTCTCCCAACAATGCTTGTAAAAGGCGATAGTAAAGTCGTCGGGACCTGGGGCCGTATCGCAAGCCAGAATAGATAAAGTCTTCACCACCTCATTCTTCCCAATGGGTCTCTCCAACCTCTCCCTATTTGCCTCACTGATCTGATCAAACTGAAGTCCCTCCAAAGAAGGTCTAAAAGAAGCCGTTTCAGTGTAGAAATCTCTGTAGAAGCTGACCACCCCATTTGTGATTCCCTCTTCCTCCTCCTTCATGTCACCCCTAATCTTGGGTCTGAAAACAATGTTTCTTCTTCTATTGGCATTAGCCACCTTATGGAAGAACTTCATGTTGTTGTCCCCTTCCATTAACCATCTAACCCGAGATTTTTATCTCCAACAAATCTCCTCCATCTTCACAATATTCTGGTACTCGGCCTTCAGATTAACTCTCTCTGACTGCTCATCTAAGGAAAGAGAGCACTCTTCCTCTTATCTATCATGGCTAAAAAAGTTCAATTATGCCGTTTCTATGTTGATAACACATCCATTAATTTAGTTTCCTACCAATTCCATCATGTCACATCCATCCTAAAACAAAACAAATCAGAAAACATCGGAAATCGAGAAAAAGATCGGAAAACAGATCGGCGTGCAGAAACCACACGATGAAAAATAGGGTAAGTTACTTGTTCAGAAAAATCTACAGGACATATTTGCCTTGCAAAATTCAAGTTAGAAACCCTACCATATATATTTGAAAGCTAACTGAAAAACCTACCTTGAAAAATATAAAAGAGGGGTCGATGTAAAGTTTTTGGTCTGCAGGAACAGATGTGATATCATTGCAATGTCAAGGCTATATCTCTTTTCAGAAGCATCTCCTTGAGGTCTAAGACCCCAATTTGGAAAGCTAAGATAAAAACTCATCATCCATAGGATTCCCAGAGGGTCCCACAAAAGAAAAAACATAAGATATGAAGTCCTTAAATCGGACTTCAGAAAACTACAGAAAAGCAGACCAAAAAGAAAAATCCATAACTTTTGATTTACAAATCAGAAAGGGTTGATTCCAATTGGGTTTGAAGGCTAACTTAAAAACTTCAAACTTTCATGTTTTGACAGAACCAATTCCTGACATATTTTGCCTAAAAATTGAAACAACAGGGGTTTTCCTGAAAAACAGCAGAAACTAGAAATCAAACTGAAACTTTAAACGAGTGCCAAAGTTTCAGTTGTCATAATTTTGGCTGAAATTTGGTATGAGTATAAACATGACAGTTAGGAATCTAATGCCTTTGAAATCAGTCAAAAATATTAACTACAGTGAAAGTTATACAATATGTAAAAGTGCAACATAGGCATAAATTCATCTCATAACCACAAACCATCATTAGCATAAAATAAGTGTATCAATCATGTTTATTACAACGTAAAGTATTAAATATTCCTACTACAAAGTTCTAATAATGAAAATAACAAGGAAAACAAATAAACTCCATCATCCCCAAATCAAACTAAGCGGCCTCATCCTCGGGCACATCTACACATGGTAAGTAGGGGGTGAGCCTGGGAAGCTCAGTAGGCACGCTCCACCACTCATGCACCATGGTGATGAGCAACTAATCATGATAAAAACTACGATATGCAATAAATAACAATTATAGGAACAATAACAAGTACAATAGCCGATGAACCAAGTTGTCCGAAATCCAAACTCGGCAAATTCAAAAAACTAAATTCGGGGAACATGCATGTCAAATAAACACCGCCAATCGAAACAAGGCTACCAAAGCCATCAAATCTCCACTACATGGATCCAAGGGGGTTTTGGGTCTTTCACCCCAAGCTACTCTTCCCTCCATGCTATTTAGACATGTTACCCGAAAATTCGGGAAATACAATCCAAGGAGTTGGCGTAACACAGCTCCGTACCCTTATCCGGCATAGCAATTAGCACCGGATCTTAACCAAGGGTGCCCATGCGTCTCCCAACAATAATGTTTTTTTGATAAGTATCTCCCAACAATAATCTCATCCCCAAAGGAACAATAATAATACCCACAAGAATATAGGGATGAAAACCATACACAAAATCCGAAATCATGGAAATAATATGTTATTTTCCAAAACATGTGAAACAACATCTAGATATGCCAATCAGGATTTCAGAACTATGCAAACATCAATTAATTCTATATACATGATTTTATAACTATAATAAAATCATGGAAAGCATCAAAACATGTGCATAAATTATACTCAGTTGAAAAACAACATGGGAACAAGGGGTAGGAGGAAACCTACTTTGAAGCTTTACAAAAATTAGGGTTTTGATGATACTTTCGTCTTCTCCTTCTCTTCTTCTAGTCTTCTTCTTCCACCCAAGAGGGGGGTTTTCAAGAGGGTAGAGGGGCTCAAAAACAGCCCACGGTTTGGTTAGGAAGGCACAAGAAGGTGCTGATTTGGTGAAGGGTATAAGGGTGCTAATGGAGAGGGGGCAACACCTATGTGTGCAAAGAAGAGGGTATGGCTAGGGTTTAGAGAGGGGAGGGTAGCCAACAAAAGAGGAGAGGGAAACTCCAAGGGTTTAATGAGGGTGGGACGTTCCCCCTAGTTCTTATATAGATTTGGGCAAGGCTTAAGTTAGCAAGTAAAGTTTAGGTGAATTCTCATCACTATTCTAGCACCCATAATTCAACTCAATTTTTCGGACCTGAAACATCGAAATTTGATCTTAAGCGTGAGATAATGTTTCTTTTGTCATTAAGGTTGGACTCCAGGTACCCCCATTTTTGACCCCCACTTCGGCGTATCCACATAGAAGATTAATCAATGACTGATTTTTGGTGAGGATGATCTCCTCACCATATAGATCACCCCTACAAAAAATCAGAACCCTGTCAAATGTGGTTTTCAAGTATCACGGTAAAAATTGACGGTTCATAATTCTTCAACTTCTAAACCAGTCTATGAATATCAGAATGATTTGAATTTTTGTGAGGATGATCTCCTCACCGTAGAGATCATCCTCACCAAAAATCAGCCATTGATTCATCTTCTATGTGGGTACGCCAAAGTGGGGGTAAAAAAAGGGGGTCCCTGGAGTCCGACCCAATAAGGTTTTTAGAACATCAAATGGATCCAAATTCAATATCGGGTTAAAAAGTTCTTAACAAGGTGACTGTCAAAAATAGAAACTTACTAAATCTGTAAAAAGTTAACGCATGTGCTTATGTGGCATGTTTTGAAAAGTCAAAGTTGGTTAATTTACAACCAACTAGGCTTATGTGGCTGCTAACATGGCATTTAGTGTCCAATTATAATTTAAAATAATTAATTCAAATATCCATGCCATCTTATTCTAGAATGTGTGGGTGTAGGGTGTGTGACACACATACAATCACTTAAGTATATACACCATATGTATGCAGATTGTTACATAAGCATTTCGGAAGAATGTCTTGGTCAAGTGAAAAATGAGACAAACTCTAAAATGAAATGAAAGGAAACATTACCGAGATATTGAAAAATGGCAAAACAGGCGAAATATTACGAAAATCATGTATTTAATGCAAAAATAAGCTTAAAAATGATTTTTCCCGATTGTACCAGATTGTATCGAATGTCTCAGTTTATCTTGGCGAAACAAACCGAGACATTACGAAAATATCCGAAACGAACCGAATTTATGCATGTTTCGTTTCGGTTCTCTTAAAAGCCAAAATGTTTCATACAAAACATTAGGAAGCATTTCGAGATTTTAAACCATGATTAAAACACATATTATGAACATGCATCAATAAAAGAACTACATAATGACTTTTTGAAACATAATTCACATACATGGACCTCAAAACGGTCCTCAAAATCATGGGCCCCATTAAGCCCATGGCCCTACATGAAAACACCAAAAAACCTATAAAAATAAAAAATTTCAAAACTTCCTGAAAGTCTCAGAATATGTTCTAATGGTTAAATAGTGTCAACATAAGTCAAATAGAAGCATAAAAACCTTAAAGTACTCCTAATTACGAAAATACCCTACCGAGAAGAAATCATCCGCAAGTTTTCCAAATCTGGAGGTAGGGTCTCTAGGGTTATTAGGTTGAACGAACCATTATGATTTATGCACACAAGTGAGATTATTAATTCCACCCTGGGTTGTATAATACCAAGATGCCCTCCTAAGAAAATAATTTCTAGGTGCTACAAACACAAGGCTGCACTAAGGTTCACACTGGTCAGGGTTTAGGAAATACTAATTATTACAGTTTACATGGCCAATTTGGAGGCTCACCTATCACCTGGATGGTGGAAGATGTGGCAAATGAGGGGTTTTCTGTAGGAAAAGCATACACTGTATTAAACTTTAGATACATGCTCCGGGATATGGTGTATCATTTGTGGCTCAATTGGACGGTCACTTACACACACGAAAAAGAAAAGAGAACTTTGCTTATTGAAATGGAAAAAAACATTTATTACTGTTGAAAAGCTTGTATCTCTATTCATTGATACACCACTAATGCTCCAAACAATTGGGGCAGGCAATTTGTGGAGAAACTGGAGCCATCTGATCACCACTGTCTTTTCTAGGATCATATCCCAACTCCATCACTTGAAGTTTCAGTGCATAATCCAAGTACCATATCCCATGTCCCATTGTGGTCTATGGGTTGATCCACACCATCGTAGGCCAAGTACCTCTTGACTAGCGATACAGACAACTTTAAACATTGAGATTGCCACTTTAGTAAAGATGACACCTCTGATCTTCTTCTTCAAATGTGGAAGTGAAGGGAACAAAACATTGAGATCCCCCCTTGAGTTGTTAATCTTCATAATTTCCAATCCATTTATAATGCTTTTGGGGGTATTATCATATATTCTTCATCAGGCTGATGCTGATACTAAGTTTACTAGACCTAGACCTGGGCCCATTACTAACACTTGCAACAAATTCCATAAAAACATACTATTCTGAAGGCACCAGCTTTAGAAGGAAAAAGATCCAATCCATGGGTGGGTCCATGGCTTTGTCTCAGGTGGTGATAAGCAAGGAGGATGATGGTTAGGTTTAGGGTTAAGACTTAAGAGGGATATGGGAAATGTAATGGTAAATGGTATGCAATTTGTGAAAGGGTATAATTGTCATTTGCTAAAGTATAATTAAAAAATAAAATTTACTAATTAACTCACAACTGTTGTTAGTGGCATCTTCAACACTGTTCTGATAGGGAGGGCAGTGTTATTTCGGAAACCTCGGGAGGAGTTTCTTCAGTTGTAGCACCTGTATGGGAGGCTATTGCAATTTCTCCAATTACTTATGAAGGATGCTTTTGTTTTTATTTTATATTTGTCTATTGTAGGTCACCTCGACCTCCTTAGCTGATCAGTGTATTTTGCTAGGCTTTTGCCTCTTTAATGATATTTATACTTATCAAAAAAAAATATGTCTTTCCTTTTCTTTACAGAAAAATACAATTTTTTTGTTGCATGTGATGACATTATTCATCATTTATACAAGAAATCCACCATTCTATTATGTAGCACCACTTTTGATTTTTGCATAAAATAAGTTGTTTCTTCATGATACAGGAAACCACACCATTAGCTGGTTCCTCAGCTGGTGCCATAGTCTGTGCAGTGATTGCCTCTGGAAGCAGCATGCAAGAGGCCCTAGAAGCTACCAAAATACTGGCTGAAGATTGCCGGCTTAGAGGGACTGCATTTCGCCTCGGGGTATACATATCATCCAGTAGTACAGTAGTAGCATTTTTTCTTTAATAAAAGTTAGATTTCCCTTTATAGTAGAGATCTTTGCTTTTATTTTTGGATTCTTTTATTAGGTCAGTGACTAAATTTTTATTATTGTCACAAGTCTGGAGTGCATGATTAGAACTGGGACTGTCATGAGGTTACGACCTCTTATGTGGTAGGGGTATGGAAGGGGGTTATAAAGATTCATGAGAAGTTCTCAAGAGAAATAATATTCAAAGCAGGAAATGGTGAGAGAATTAGATTTTGGGAGGGTGGTTGGTGTGGAGGTGGCAAGCATTGTGAGGTGTGTTCTCGGTTGTTTAGGTAGGTCCCTATCAAGGGACTAACAGTCAACTACTACTTAAGTAGACGAAATGATGATGTGAATCAGTGTTCCATCTCTAGGAATCGGGATGAGTTTGCTTGTCAGGAAGATAGAGGAATGCATATCACTTCTTAAGTGTCTTCAAGAGATGAATACTATTTGTAGGATTCTTACATTTTGAAAAAGGACCCTAGAGGTGGATTCTCCATTCATTCTTTTCACAAGTTTCGAGAAGGTTTTTCAGAGGAAAAATATTCAATTGAGAGAATTTGGGGTAAGCTGATGCCTTCTCATATGTGCTTATATTGACAGTAGTTTTGGACAAAATCTTTCCGAGTATATGTATCATGTCAAAGGAGAACTAGGAGAATGTAAATCATTTATGTGTCCATTGTGTTTATGATGGGGCTGTTATTATCTATGACAGATATTTTAAGTGCCAAGTGTACCCATATTCTATGATACCCGGATACTTCAAAATGGGTGCCGTATCCGTGTCGGATACTTCCATTTTAAGTGTAAATGCCATATCCACACGGTGTCGGTCCCGTATCCTTGCCGTATCCGGGTAACAGGCCATATTGACCTGATACGATACCAATACTGATACCCGACACTGCATGGATACTTCTAAGTTACAATTTTCTCATTTCCTATTTGTACTATATGTTATTTTCTTAACTCCGAGCAATCTCATTGTTTGGTTTTTTAACAAAAATATAGATAAAATATATCATAATGAATGTTTCTCAAAACAACTTCGCAACATTAGGAGTTTCATTTCATTTTGCATGATATATACAATAAAATTCATTTGTAGCTATAAAAAGCTTAAAATATTAAGTTTGGAATCATCATATTGGATGGGCTACCGGTGTTTATCCATGTCCTGGATTTTGGGAAGTGAAGTGCCAATCCCTGTTTCCCATGCTAGTGTCCATATCAGTATTTGTATTTGGGCATCTTAGGTTGTCATTGTTTGCTGGGTATGGGTGTTTCCTAAAGGTATTAGGGAAGTTTTTTCTTCTTAGTCTAATGAGCCAGTTGCTATTTGTGGTAAAATCCTTTGGGAGATTCTTCCATATGCTTTTTGTTGGAGTCTTTGGAAACAGGGAATTAAATTTCATTTTTGACTGGATTTTGGTCCAGGTCGAAACCGAAATTTCAGTAAAATCTAAAAAAAGTGTATGTTTGAAATGAAATATTATATAAAATCCCTTATTTATAGGAAGTTAGGAGCAAAATATTTTCTTTTTCTTTTTCTAAAATCCTTAAGATAAGGAAATCTAAATGTTTGCCTTAAATTTCGGAAAAAATATACTAAACCGAAATTCAGAAACTTGCTTCTAATTAGCTCTAAGTCTTCTTAAATACTTTTGCTAATAACTATTTCTTTTATGTTTTTATGTTTTGAACTCTTTGCTTTTTGTTTTTCTTTGCTTTTTGTTTTCTCCCTCCTCTTGTAGATTTTTGAGATCTTCTCGATCTCCTTCTATCAATATATATCTGGACTTATCAAAAAAATAAAAACATTTCTAGTGACTTAGTGAGACATTCAGGCCAAAATAGCTGGAAAATCGACATTTTAAGTTGCGAGTTTTGCCCAGTCTGGTACCTAGAAAACTGGGTAGGACTCGAGTCAGGCCAGTTTGCTGGTCTGACCATCCGACCCATTGGGTTAGCCTGATTTTGGGTATTCCCCAATCAGGTATCGGATCTGGTATGGGCATGGGTCCTGGTTTGATCTGTCCAACTGGTCAGTTCAGTCTGGGTATTAAAACATTGATCTAAATTTCACATATCAATTCTAGTGTTTAAAGAGAGATTCAGGTATTTAATTTGTCCATATTCTTACATGCAGGCTGTTCTTAGAGATGTTCTTGAGAAGTTTCTGCCAGATGATGTTCATAATAGGTCCAATGGGAGAGTTCGTGGTGAGCATATTTTTATCAGGCTTGTGTAAATTTCACAAAGGGAAATTATCCCCTCTGTTGACTGAAGAGAACTAAAAAAAACACCATACCCGACCTTGTATCGGTCCACATCCCCTTGAACTAGGGTATTGACCAATACAAGTTCAAGTATGCCCTCATTCGACTGACAAGTTTATTCCCATTACACAATTGGTTACTATTGAGCAAGGAAATAAATTTCGGTTTCGAGGTTTATTTCGACTAGCCTGGAAATGGAAATGTTTCGTGGAAATATTTCGACCAGTGTGGAAATAATACATTTTCATGGAAATGATAGAAATATTATAGAAATCTTTGTGGAAAGTTTGGGAAATAATAAAACAAGCCAAAAAATACACTCATAAACTATCAAACCATAATATACAATCATATGTAGTGTGAAAATGAATGACCATAGCGGTCTGTAATATGTTGAGATATGTATCTGATAGGCAATCCAAATATTATTCAATTAGATAACTATTATTTAATTGCTTATTTTAAAAAAAAAAATCATAAGTCAAGGTATTAACGAATCTTTATTCACTTACATTAGTGTCTTAATATTATATAATTTTAGAAAACCTATTTATTATTAACTTTTAACATTACTTAACTTTTTGAATGTCTAAATATTTTTTTGGAAAAAATATTTAACCCAACCAACTTGTAGAACAAGCTAAGTTATGCATATAATCCATTTATGCACAATCATTGATGTTTAGGGTAAAAACCAATGAAATTGGGGTGTTCCCCAAATTTAAATTTTTACCCTAAATGATTTTCAATTTTTGCACAAATCAAGTGTAAATGCATCATAGATTCATAGATTTGATGCATTTACACCTAATTTATCTATTTGTAGCAAGAAACGATAGCAAAAATTTCTATTCTTATGTACATTTCGAATTTGAAAAAACTCCAAAATGGGATTCGATTCGTCCTTAACATTTCTACCGAAATAATACATATTTACACCTTCAATTGATTGAAATTTACTGTTAACGTGAAATATTTCGACATGTATGGAAACATTTCGTGTATGTATTCTTTCTTGTCGGTAACCTAGAAAATAGAAATATTTCGCGAAATATTTCGTTAATTTCGGGAAATTTATTTCCTTGCTATTGAGAAATGTTTATCTGTTTCCATGATTTCAAGCTGGATCTTGCCTCTGTTCTATTGTTATATGCTCTCCAATTTTGTCAAAAAACTTCACATTGCTATAGCTGATGCAATTCTCTCATCTTGAAAGACTGGTTTGATCTTAAAATGGTTTTCTGGAATTAATTTTTAAGTTTCTTGCTGAAGATTTTATATAGCCTCCTATCACTATGCATTCAAGCATGCTATTGTGGCTTGGAATTGATTAGAAACTGGATTAGCACCATGACTTGTTGGATAAGATATTGAATGGATGCGGCATTCAGAAATGTGCTGATGGCCTTCTTACGAGTATTAGCATTGATGAAACTGAATTTGATCCATAGATGATGCACTAGAGTTGAAGTCAATGTACTTATAGGAGAACTATAGTGCAATAGCTCTTCAATCTGGATGCATTGATCCATAAACCTCAGAGGTCCTCAGACTATTAGTTATAATTAAAATTGGAGAAGAGAGTAGAAATATAATGCACTAAAAATAACGTATAAAATGAAAGCTACCTATATCTTTTGCTTAAAAGTTTCACCAGTATAGTGTGAAAGTTCCCATCCATATCTCTGATACCTCGGTCATCCATTGTCGGCATCAGTGAAGATTGACGGTTCTGTATCCTCCTTGACACACCCAATTGGATTGGATTCTTCATGATCATGTGTGATAGACCGATAGGCCATGTTACCAAGACCCTACAAAAACCACCTTGCTCTTGTTAACATGACATGACATGATTATGGGCTAGGAATTAAATTTCAGTTTTGAGGTTTATTTTGACCTCCAATATTTTCAAAACCTCTCATTGGAGAGATCTTCGTAACATATTTGTCTTTGTCAGATCACTCGATCATCTCGATATTCTGAGTGGAGAAAGGGAAAGAGATGCCGATTTTCTTTGCTAGCAAGACCTTAGCTGACATCGAGACTCATTATTCCAATCTTGAGCGAGTCTATTTTTCCTTGATTTTCTCCGCGAAGAAACACATTGGGCCATGAAAAATATCTTGGGCCGACCCGACTCATCTAGGTGACTTGCCAAGTTGGCAGTGCAACTCGCTGATTTCAGCATTTAATACATGCCAAGGACAGCCCTCAAGGGGCAAGTTGTTGCCAACTTCTTAGTCGACTTTATTTTCACAGATGACGAGCCATTGGACAATCACTTTGCAACCGATCTATTGAGTGATGATTAGGCCTTGGGATGTCATACTTCGATCACAAACCTTCCTCAGAGCAAGGGGTAGAGATCTTTGTCAACGTCTCCTCAAACTCGAATGGGTTGTGAGCATGGATTGTACTAGTGTCTCCTAATGATTTTTGCTTGGAAGTCCATCAGATTTGGATTCTTTGCCTTGAACTACAAGGCCGAGCATGAATTTCTTATTGTAGGTCAAGTATAATTATAAGACATAGTTTGATAGTTGGCTGAAGGACTGAATTGTTTCAACCTTCATCAACTTCCCTGGATAGCCAACGATACATCAACTCTCTCCCATGCCATGATACAAGCCTCGACAACTAAGAGCGTTCAAGTTTACTATTCAGAGAAGCCATCCGATCGTACTTTCATCGAGGTCATGCCCATCACTGACCTAGATGAAACCCATCCTAGCTTACATTCGTGACGAAATTCTACCAGTGGCTGAAAAGAAGCTTGAATAATAAAAAATAAAGCCGTGCGATACACTCTTGGATGGACAGTTATACTAAAGGTCGTTTGAAGGACCTTTTCTTAGGTGTCATAGTCTTGACGATACAGATCAAGTCTTCGCGAGATCCAAAGGGTGGTTACTTGCTCGTAAGGCCCTAACTTAGGAATACTACCGAGTCTACATCCAAGTCGATTCCTAGAGGTTCGCCAAGACATGTGAGAAGTCAAAAACATACCGAAATAATTCACATGCTGGTGACTGAGCTCCATCTGATCGTCAATCTATGGTCCTTTGCTCAATGGGGACTCGACATCATCGTACTATTACCAAAAATGCCTCAAGGGAGACAATTTGTACTTGTTTCCACTGATTACTTCACCTAGTAGGTTGAAGCAATCCCACTCTCCAAAGTCTGGATGCTTGAGGTTCAAAAGTTCCTATAAAAGAATATTGTCTATAGGTCTGGACTCCTGTGAATCATTGTATCCAATAACATGAAGCAATTCTTAGAGAACTCGTTTGACTTTTGTCAACAGCACGGCATTCAACAAGTATCTCTATTCGTTACAATCCACAAAGCAATGGCTAGCCAAGGCAATGAAAGACCCTCATTAATAATATGAAGAAAAAGCTCAAGGTAGCAAAAGGGAGAAGAGTCATGGCTCTGCTTATCAAAAAAATGGCTCAATCTCCTACCTAGGTGCTCTGGGCTTACTAAACGAATCCAAGGCGACCAACCAACAAATCTCCCTTTGCCTTGACGTACAAGATGGAAACAATCATCCTAACGAAGGTCGTTGCCCTGAATACCAGGACTCAGTTGAGCTAGGTGATAGCCAAGCTTGGATCAAAGCTTAACTTGAGTTTATTGAGGAAAAGCTCGAAAAGGCCCTAAAGATGACTCAAAATATTAGAGGGATTTTGAGGATCCTACAATAGACGGCTTTGACACCGAGCTTTTACTCCAGTTGACCTGGTGTTACGAAAGGTCTCTTGGGCAACTTGGTAAGGGCTGTGGGGGAAAAATATCTGATCTAACCCACACACTCTTCGAGGTCAGACGATTCGTATCTTAATGATGATCGGACGATTCCTATGCTTCAGGATGAAAACTGCTTTCTCCTCCGCGAAGGATAGGATGATCTCCAGATGGGAAGCGGTTGTACCTGTTGACAATTCTCCTACGCTCAAGTCAACTTAGGAATAGTAACAGGGTTCAGGAAAATAGTAAAATATTTCAGAGTTTAAGCTATCTGGATCTGGAGAGCAAGCTCTCTTCTCAATTCTGAGGGTCATGTATTTATACCCCCAGAACTGGTGTGACTCACCTTCCACGTGTTTACTTCTTGTTAGTCAGTTATGATCTGAAGAGATTCTGTTACGAAACTGTCTCTTCCTGTTAGATCTTAACTGTCCCTATTCAGTTATATCTAAAACGACTGAGGTGGCATTCCTCGTGGTAGATATTTGAATAGGAGAACGTGGGAGCTGCATAATAGTCAAACTAACCGCCACGTGGCTAACATTCAATGGATAGGTAAGCAACTAATTTTATTATAGTTTAGAATACTTATCTCGTTTGTAGAATTCTGTATACTTCTCGGGATTGATAGAAGTCTATTCCCGCCAAGTATGCTGCTGATCTTGTCGGGATGATATAAATGTCACTCCCGCCAAGTAAGCCGTTTGATCTTGCCGGGATGTGCTTGAATATTCTTCCTGTCAAGCGTGTCACTTGACCTTGTCGGGATGAGATAAACGTTACTCCCGTCAAGTATGCCGTCTGACCTTATAGGGATGTGTTGAACATCATTCCCGCTAAGTATGATAACTAGACCTGTTGGGATGAATTGAATGTCGATCCCGGCGACAATGTCGGGATGAGACGTTTAGAGTCGCTGGGTTGAGATGCCGGGATGAGATGCTGGGAGTTGCCAGGTTGAGTTGCTGGGATGAGATACTAGAGTTGCCTGGATGAGTTCCCGGAATAAGATGTTAGAGTTGCCGGGATGAGATGTTGGAGTTCCCGGAATGAGATGCTTGAGTTGCCAGGATGAGTTCCCGGGATGAGATGCTTGAGTTATCAAGATGAGTTCCCGGGTTGAAATGTTAGAGTTCCCGAGATGAAATGTTTGAGTTGCCAGGATGAGTTCCCGGGATGAGATGCTTGAGCTATCAAGATGAGTTCCCGGGTTGAGATGTTGGAGTTCCCGGGATGAGATGCTTGAGTTGCCAGGATGAGTTCCCAGGTTGAGATGTTGGAGTTCCCGGGATGAGATGTTAGAAATAATGCACCCTTTGAAATATCCTCGATGGATACACACCTCGAGATATGTGCACATCAATCCTTGAGATTTGGCGAAAATTATGGTACCCACATTAGCCCCTTCTCGAAGGTGGAGCTCGACAAGGAGATGGTTTGCCTTCGAGAAATGTAAAAATAACTTGCAGTAATTAAGAAATAATGTAACTAGTCGCTAGTTGATCTGGTGGTTGATCCATGTGTTCTTATAAGCATATCTGCGAGCTCTAGGGAGAATAACTGTGAGCTTTAGGGAGCATGACTGTGAGCTCTTGTGAGTATGACCGTAAGCTCTTGGGAGCACGGTTGTGAGCTCTAGGGAGCATAGATGTGAGCTCTACGGAGCATGACTAAGAGCTCTAGGGCTCTTTGATGATGATGATGAATAATGATGATGATCATGATGATGATGATAATGAATGATGATTATGATGAGTCTCATGTCAGTGTTCCTGCAGTCAAGGGTTGAATGCCGAGAACTTTAAGTTTCCCTGGTTTACTGTAGTAGGACATCCGTAACAATGTCAAAGTGTCCGTTAGCTAGGGCTTTTCAGCCGCAAGCTTTTAGGTATCCCCGGCCTCCCGTAGAAGGTCTTGCGCCCTCAAGGGGATTTGTGTCAAGGTTCTCGTAATCAAGGTTGAATGCCGAGAGCTTTAAGATTTTCTGGCCTCCTGGACGTCTACTCGATGTTCCGTATGATTGAATTCTTGGCGTCTTGTAGCGAGATTGGACCGTGATTGGGTTGTTCTGGTTGCATTATTGGATGATTATAGATGAAACCATGATCGTATATAAAGCCTTGATCATATATGAGCCCCCAGGTGTTGTCGGCCATCAAGTGTGTTGCCAACTGGTACAGAATGCAGCCTTATAGGTTGTTAAGGTTGTATCCAGTAAGTGTAGTCATCGTTGGATGAACTATTGGGATGACCGGGATGAGTTCCCGGAATGAGACGTCGGAGTTGCCAAGATGAGTTCTCGGGGTGAGATGCTGGGTTGCCGGGATGAGTTCCCGGGATGAGATGCTTGAGCTGTGTGATTGAGTTTCTGGC
Source organism: Euptelea pleiosperma (assembly GCA_035048495.1). Lineage (NCBI taxonomy): Eukaryota > Viridiplantae > Streptophyta > Magnoliopsida > Ranunculales > Eupteleaceae > Euptelea > Euptelea pleiosperma. The sequence goes on along the minus strand of CM068552.1, from coordinate 23,738,876 downwards.
ATATGCTTCATTTGTGGTTCACCGGGGAACAAGTTTCGGGTGAAAATTTTTCCTCAATTTCTTCACTTCTGCTGATGTGGCGCTAAAGCACATGGGTTGCATATAGATCTTTGCTGACATGGCAAAGATATTTTGGGGGTTGAAAAGACTCATTTGCCATTCCCTGTAGATCAAACCTGCAAAAGAATGCTATAGAATGTTGCTGAAATTTCTTGTAACAATACCCAATTTATCAGATTGTTGTGGGCTCCCACCATTGGATCGCCACGAAACTCTAGTGGGATGTTGTTAGGTGAATGAGGAACACATCTATGCCGCCACCACCACCAGAGGTGACCAGAGTTGGTTGAAATTTGGATGGGGTATTGCGCACTTCACAGACCTCCAATAAATACAAAATTTAAGATCTAGGATCCCCAGAGCATGGGGAATACGTTGGTAAGTTGATGGTTGCCGGAGGGTAGCTTGTAGGTGGCCGAAATCCAACAAAAAGACCCCGAGACCTTGAAATTGAATTACAACACCATAATATAATTTGAGGAGGAAAAAAAACACACTGTAGTTTTTTACTCTTATTCCCACAGACGGCGCCAAAAGATGTGGGGGAAAAATATATGTTCTAACCCACACACTCTTCGAGGTCAGACGATTTGTATCTTGATGATGATCAGACGATTCCTGTGCTTCAGGATGAAAACTGCTTTCTCCTCGGCGAAGGATAGGATGATCTCTAGATGGGAAGCGGTTGTACCTGTTGACAATTCTCCGACGCTCAAGTCAGCTTAGGAATGGTAACAGGGTTCAGGAAAATAGTAAAATGTTTCAGAGTTTAAGCTATCTGGATCTACAGAGCAAGCTCTCTTCTCAATTCTGAGGGTCATGTATTTATACCCCCAGAACTGGTGTGACTCACCTTCCACGTGTCTACTTCTTGTTAGTCAGTTATGATCTGAAGAGATTCTATTACGAAACTGTCTCTTCCTATTAGATCTTAACTGCCCCTATTCAGTTATATCTGAAACGACTGAGGTGGCATTCCTCGTGGCAGATATTTGAATAGGAGAACGTGGGAGCTGCGTAATAGTCAAACTAACCGCTACGTGGCTAACATTCAATGGATATGTAAGCAACTAACTTTATTATAGTTTAGAATACTTATCTCGTTTGTAGAATTCTGTATACTTCTCGGGATTGATAGAAGTCTATTCCCGCCAAGTATGTTATTTATCTTGTCGGGATGATATAAATGTCAATCCCGCCAAGTAAGCCATTTGATCTTGCCGGGATGTGCTTGAATATCCTTTATGTCAAGTGTGTCACTTGACCTTGTCGGGATGAGATAAACGTTACTCCAATCAAGTATGCCGTCTGACCTTATAGGGATGTGTTGAACGTCATTCCCATTAAGTATGATAACTAAACCTGTTGGGATGCGTTGAATGTCGATCCCGTCGACAATGTCGGGATGAGATGCTTAGAGTTGCCGGGTTGAGATGTCGGGATGAGATGCTGGGAGTTGCTGGGATGAGATGCTAGAGTTGCCGGGATGAGTTCTCGGGATAAGATGTTGGAGTTGCCGGGATGAGTTCTCAAGATGAGATGTTGGAGTTCCCGGGATGAGATGCTTGAGTTGCCAGGATGAGTTCCCGGGATGAGATGCTTGAGTTATCAAGATGAGTTCCCCGGTTGAAATGTTAGAGTTGCCGGGATGAGTTCTCGGGATGAGATGTTAGAGTTCCCAGGATGAGATGCTTGAGTTGCCGGGATGAGATGCTTGAGTTATCAAGATGAGTTCCCTGGTTGATATGTTGGAGTTCCCGGGATGAGATGCTTGAGTTACCAAGATGAGTTCCCGGGTTGAGATGTTAGAGTTCCCGGGATGAGATGTTAGAAATAATGCACCCTTTGAAATATCCTCGATGGATGCACATCTCGAGATATGTGCACATCAATCCTTGAGATTCGTGTGAAAATTATGGTACCCACAAGGGCCTTACTACAAATACATGGGTCTACGTATTCATGAGACCTAGAGGGGGTGAATAGGTCCAATTACTAATAAAAAAATTATTAACCTATTCTAATGGTCTGTGATTTGGGTAACTTATCGCACGCAATGCTAGAGTGAAAATGTATCAAATCGAGCAACTTTAATCCTAATATATCAGAGATATACAATTCTTAAAAAAGTTCAATTGAATCTCTAAAAAAACAATCAAGCAATCACACAAATAACTCGATATTATATGAGGAAAAGCTAACTGGGAAAAACCTCGGGACCACATCCAAAAGATAAAGTGCACTAGTAGAAGTTATGAGTACAAACTTTATACCACGCAACCGATGTATATGCTGAATACCAACTCGATATCCCCGCGGGTCTCTAGCTAAAGCTTCTTCGCGCCGTCTCGGTACTACACTTCGAATCCACGAATACGCCTTCTTTGCACGATCACCGCAACCAATTCGGAAGCACACCAATTCCACACACTAGTAACCACGAGCCACACAGTCAACTCAATGAGTGCAACAAGGTTTTGAAGGTGTAAGTCACCCAAGATGTGTTAACACTTCATGGAAGAAAGAGCTTCGACCATGATGGATCTCACTCAAACTCGAGATCTAGAAGGTTTAACAACTAGAAGATTCTATGATCTCAAGTTCACAAGAGGGACACCTAGAAAGAATAGAAAATTCTAAAGACTAGGTTTTCTTGAAAAAGTCTCTTGTGATAGATGAGGCTAATTGTGCTTAGGGTTCTCTACAAAAAACAAGAGTTTTTTAAGCAAAGATGCACGAGGAAGAGCCCTAGAAGCATTAGGAAACAATGACAAAAAAGTCCATTTAGAGCAAGTTTTCTAATGTGACTGCGTAATCTGGTTCAAACTTCAAACCATGTTAGGGTTCGTTCAAACCAGATATGCCTCGTTCGAACCAAGTCCAAAAGCCTGAAAAATCAAGTCATTTGGTTTGAACCAGATTTGGTTTTGGTTCGAACCAATTTGGGAAATTTTCACAAAAAATGAAGTTTTAAGTTTAAATCAATCCAAATGGTTTCAAGTCAAAGTCAAGGTCAAAGATAACCACCTATGGTCAATCTAAGTCATCTAGGTCATTTACCACCTAGAAATCAAATGTGGTGTGAACTCAGTAGGCCAGGCACGCATATGATCATCAAATGTTTGAACTATGTCGTGCTTCATCTTCACATCAATGACAAACTCGCTGAAGACTAGGACCTATCCTATTACAGACTAGACTCAATGACTGACTTGAATTTGACATGAAATTTGCCAATCACAAAATATGGACTTTACACATACATACATCATTGAACATACAACTAAGATAGGAGCCAATTATTGAAAAAACGATTGAGAGGTGCTCAGTTGACATTGGAATGCACGTAACCTCAGACAGTTCTCTCAGTAGACCCTTTATAGTGATTTTACCAATCTTGACCCCTCTCTTTCCTTAACAAAATTTTGCCTACTCTAAAACTTTATGGCATAAAGGGATATCTAAACACCAACCTCCGTTTAAATAAGTTAGGCCTAAAATGGCCAAGTCTTGGCATTTTAAGCCCCGCCTTGGTTTGATGGACCTTAACAGCCAAAGTCTTGGCGTGTTGAGCTCCACCTCAGCCCGATTGACTCTAAATGGCTAAGTCCTAACATATTGAGCCTTGGCTTGGTCTGATGGCAACCTAAGTCTTGGTGTGCCTGTAAATGACTTAAATCTAGTGTATGCTTGTCTCAATTTGATGGAACCTGTTGGTGCTAGAAAATGGCCTCCTCATCTTAACCATATGTGTGGCTGAGGAGAATAAGGTTATATAGACCTGAATAAACCATCTACAATGAAGCAATACTTTTACAGGAGAGGATGAGATTGAGCTGAGGATAACTCGGATAATCAGGCATTGAGATGGAAAACCGACCTCAATATAATGAGGATACCAGAAAAAAAATCCAGCTTGTTGAAGAAAAGTGCCCACAGCTCACTTCCCAAAACAATTATGACGTGGTAACATCATAATGAAGTATAAAAGGTACTTGTCCCGCAATCAGGATAAAAAGGGGAGGTATGACTTGGGTCAATCATTGTGCTTAAAAAGATAAGCCAACTATAATTACTTGGAAAGCAAATAAAACATTTTTGCTATCCCTCAACCTGTGCATGCTATTGAGAGAAAGCCTATTGATTAGTACCATCCACATGGCAATCATTTATCATTATAAATAAATGATCCCCACCACTATGGGGTTCGAAACCCAATTCATTTATGCTCCTACGTTTTCCTTTACACTTGCATCACTCCTATTCAGTGTTTTTAAACACTAAGGCGTGAGGCGAGGCACTTCACTAGCCAAAGCCTTGAGGCGTAAGCCTCACGCACACACATTTTTTAGGTAGATAAGTATTTAAATCTATAAATAAATGTAGCAAAAATTCTAAAAACAAAGCATATTTTCAAGTTTCATATTTCCAATTCTAAGTTCCAAGTTCCAACCACTCTAGCAAAAAAGTAGAACACCAATCAAGGACTCAATCTTCTACTAAATTAAATGCATCTTCATCAATTATTTGAACAACATCTTCTTCTTGATAGTCCAAGTCGAAATTCTCCTCATCATCAATCAATTGTAGATCAATCGAAGTTGGGTCCCTTTTGAATATAAAACTTAAGGTCTTTTTTATTTTTATGCTGGGTCCCTTCAACACCTATTTTTTTTAATATCTTGACATTCTTTTTTACTTTTATTTTTTAAGTTAAAACAACATGCAAAAACACAGCACATCTGAGGCGTACGCCTAGTCCAAGAGGCGTTGAGGAGGCGTACGCCTAACTGAGAGGCGTAGTGGGGCGTAAGCCTCGTCAATCCTCTTGCAGTGAAGCGTACACCTCAAATGTGTAAATGCCTTTTGATTGAGTCTCAAGGCATTTTTAAGAGCTTTGCCTCGAGGCGTACGCCTCACATGCCTTTAAAAACACTGCTCCTATTAACTTGAGCATCGGAAAGCCCGTTAGGCTTTGTTTTGTAGGTCTCGGGAGCATTATATTTGAGGTGCGAGGTTGAAGATCGAATGGACAAGATAGTGTCATCAACAATCACTGAAGTTCCATCTTAATGTCCGAATTTCTCCCTATGTTCTTTGGTGCCATCTGTGAGAATTGAGAGGCCAATTCCCAAGATTTTAGTAGGAAGCACTGAAACAATGGCTGGTGGACGTGGGGTTAGATCTAAATCGACAGAACAACCGATTGAGCAAATGCCATAGACCCCATATACAAGCCCCCATGCAGCAAATTGACTTATTGCATCAGTGTCTATAGGAGCATAGGGCCCACATTGAACAAATAACACAGAATAATTAGGAGCTGGGACGTAGAATGAAGAGAAAAGGAGGGACCATCTGCCAGAAACTTTAGGGCCATGCAAAGGCCTCGAACTGCAAAAGTTCCATAGTTACAGACTGCGTAAGTAGAGCACGCCCTGGTATACCTAGAGGGAGTGATTCGATGAGGTTACTTCAGGTAGGGTAGGGGTGAGAACTATCGATCTTGTGGCGAGAAAAAGTGGGACTAGTTGCTCAAGGGGCTCAGTCTCATCACAAAGCAAAAGAAAGGTTTGTTGATGATTGTGTCCAAGATGAAGTGCTATAGTTGTTAGGGAGAGAGTGATGATCTACTGGCCATAATGGCCTCAATTAAAGGTTGTTGAAGTATATGAAAGTTTTAGTATTAGTGTTAGTATAGGGTTAGGACCTTTAGTCCCACATCGGACAAGTTTGTTTTTCTTTCTTAGTCCCTTCCTATATAAAGGGAAGTCATGTAATCTAGAATCCGAATCTAATAGAATTGTTTTTCAACAAAGGTAAATCTTCAAACCGGTTAGCATTGATGACATTTTGCGATGTGCAGGCATCTCTGTTTTGTAGAGACATCGTGAAGGCCAAGATGCCAAGTTGCAGATCCCCAAGTTCATGAAGTTCACAGAACCACTGATTTGTTAGAGCGCTACTGCATTAGCGACAGATGATGGCATTTTTGGAACATCACGATGCTGCCATGTGTTGAATATTGCTAAGTAGTTTTAATCAGAGCTCTTGGATTTGGTTCCATTAACTACTGAAGAGGTCGAGCAACAACTTTACTAACCTGCCATGGCAAACTTGAGACTTTACACAAGTCCTTGGTGAAAGGGAGGCCAGATACAATGTAAGGATTAATCAGCTGAGCAAAGAAATATGCTAAGCTCAAGGAGGACAAGCAAAGCAAGATGGATGCACCAAAGGTAAATGGCCTGAGCAGCCAAGGCATTGTTTATCCAAATTGAGCAAGGACGAGAAGAGGTGAGAAGTCAAAAAAGGAGTCAAGACAAAGATTGAATTCATGTCAGGGGAAAGAAGGTCAAGAAGAAGGAAAAGAGAGTATACTTTGCTGAATGCCCTGCTCAACAAAATTTTGGTGAAAATATAGTTTGTGCCATTTTTCCAATGGTTGAAGCTAAAAAAACCAAAAGTTGGCAAGTATCACAATCCCAACAAATTTTATGCTTTCCATCGGTACTAAGACCTTGATACTAGAGATGTCGATCATGCACATTATTTTCAAACCTTATTGAGGCTAGGTACCTAAAGCAGTATATTGCATAGAGGGCGACCAATTCCACTGAGGGGGATCAACAGCAAGCACCTTGGCAGGAAGACATACCCCAGATTGTAATGAAGTCTATGCAAATAACCCAGGCCTCGATGAGTCACAGTCACTGAAGTTATTGTTGTAAATAAGGTTGTAACCAGTAGATGAAGGTTGTAGATAGAAGAGGGAAAAAAGTGTAATGGAGGCGGAGGGTGGAGAAGGAGATTAGGGTTAGAGAGAGAAGTTGTGGGAATAGGAGAAAATGAATTGTTAAAAATTCTCTCACACACTGTATATATATGATGGGGAGAAACCCTACAAAGGAGAACACTATTCACGTGGTCCTATTCACGTGACACTATTCATGCGACACTACTCACGTGAATTGTGAAAACCCAAAAATGGCCCCACGTGGGAAGTGGGACGCAGCCCACTTGAGACACCCACGTTGGTGTATTACATAAACTCCAACACTCCCCCTCAAGTTGGTGTGAAGATATCTATCATGCCCAGCTTGCCAGTCAAGGTATGAAGAATAGACTTGTTCACCCCCTTTGTTAGTATGTCGGCAACCTGTTCCTGTGTTCTCACATACGGAGTACAAATCAATCCTTGTTGAAGTTTCTCTTTGATGAAGTGACGATCAACTTCAATATGCTTGGTCCTATCATGCTGGACTGGGTTGTGAGCAATGCTGATGGCAGCTTTGTTGTCATAGTAGAGGCTCATCGGCTCTGTCACCTGGAGTCCCAGTTCCTCAAGCATGGTCCTCAACCAAAGGAGTTCGCACACACCATGTGCCATAGAGCGAAATTCTGCCTATGCACTGGATCGAGCTACAACTGGCTGCTTCTTGCTTTGCCAAGAGACAAGATTTCCTCCGACAAGGGTACAGTATCCTGATGTAGACCGACGATTAGTAACTGAACCTGCCCAATCCGCGTCAGTATATGCTTCCACTCTAAAGTGTCCATGTCGCCCGAACAGTATTCCACAACCTTGAGAGCCCTTGAGGTACCGAAGAACTCGGTGAACTGCCTCAAGATGTGATGACCGTGGTGCATGCATAAACTGACTGATAACACTAACAACATAAGCAATATCCGGACGGGTGTGTGTCAAGTAGATCAGCCTGCCAACCAATCGCTGAAACATAGCGACATCCTCAAGGGTGTCACCCTCCTCAAAATTCAGCTGATGGTTCTGAACAATTAGAGTCTCTGCTGGTCGAGCTCCCAAATACCCAGTCTCATCCAGAAGGTCCAATACATACTTCCATTGAGAGATGAAGATGCCCTTCTGAGACCGAGCAACTTCAATTCCTAAGAAGTATTTCAGTGGCCCCAAATCCTGTCTCAAACTCCGAGGACAAGAAGGTCTTCAGCTGCTTTATCTCTTTAGGATCATTCCCAGTGATGACAATGTCATCAGCATAGATGATCAGTGTCGTGGTACTAGTCTGCTGGTGCTTCACAAACAACGTGTGATCGGCCTGACTCTGCTTGTAGCCCACTCGTCTGATCACACTGCTAAACCGCTCGAACCATGCCCTTGGAGATTGCTTTAGCCCATACAAGGCTTTCCTTAACATGCACACCTTGTCATCACTTCCAGCAAGTGTCAACCCAGGTGGTAGTTTCATGTACACCTCTTCTGTCAGATCTCCATGCAGAAAGGCATTCTTCACATCTAGTTGATTCAATGGCCATGACAAGTTAGCAGCTAATGATAAAAGAACTCTGACGGAGTTCATCTTGGCCACAGGTGCAAAAGTCTCCTGATAGTCTATCCCATATGTTTGAGTGAATCCCTTGGCTACGAGTCGTGCCTTGTTTCGTTCAACTGACCTGTCATCTTTATGTTTCACTGTAAAGACCCATTTGCACCCCACAGGTTTCTTTCCTCTGGATAGTTGAACAAGTTCCTATGTTTTGTTCTTCTCAAGAACCTACATTTCATCCATCATAGCTTCTTTGCACTTTGGGTGACTAAGTGCGTCTGCAACACTAGAAGGCAAAGAAACAGAGGAGGCAATACTGACAAAATTCTGATATGACGGAGACAGAGACTGATACGAGACAAAATGTGAGATAGGGTGTTTCGTACAAGTACGTACACCCTTCCGAAGTGCAATAGGGAGGTCAATATCAGTGCTCATATGATTATCAAAAGTAGGAGATGCATGTGGCTCAAGAACAGAAATAGGAACTGAGGCAGGGACAGAAGCAATACCTGGAACTAGATCCAAGGGGGAGACTTGCAGATGTTGGCACAGGGACAGTGGCTTGTCCTTTCTTCTTGGTTCTGACATATACATGCACATCAGCTGCAGTAGTGGAAGTGTCATTGTCACTAGACTGAGGTCCCGGCATAGGAATAGGGACAGGCAGAGGGCTGGGGACACTCTCTTCTGCAACATCATGCTCCCCCTGAAGAGAGGTCTGCTCACCAAAGAAGGGGATGGACTCAGCGAATGTGACATCCATAGAGATGAAGCAACGATGGGTAGCAGGATGATAACATTTGTACCCTTTTTTATTAGAGGGGTACCTCAAGAATAGGCACTTCAAGGCCCTCAAACTTGTCCCTCGAAGAACGATGAATATGGACATAACAAACACACCCAAAGACCTTTGGAGGAACAACAGAAGCCGGGCGGTCAGGAACCAGGAGAGATAGGGGATTCTGAATTCTGAGAACCCGATAGGGCATTCGATTGATGAGGTAAGCAGCAAATAAGACAGACTCAGACCAATAGTGTTTAGGAACCTACATGCCTAACCAAAGAGCACGCTCAACTTCAAGAAGGTGACGATTTTTTCTCTCAGCAGTCCCATTCTGTTGAGGTGTCGAAGGGCACGAGGTCTAATGAACAATGCCATGTGAAGCAAAGTAGGATTTCAAACCCTCATCGAGGTATTCCCCCCCATGTCAAAGCGAAGAATCTTAAGAGTGGTATGGAACTGAGTGGTAACCATCTTATGGAACTCTTGGAAAATGGAGAATACAACATCTTTGGTTTGCATAAGATACACCTAGGTACAACCACTAAAGTCATCAACAAAGGTAACAAAGTATCGATAACCAAACAAAGAAGTCACAGGCGCGGGGCCCCACACATCAGAATGCACAATAGAAAAAAGAGTAGTATTTTTATTCTCATTAATGGGAAAAACAGAACGACAATGTTTGGCCAGTTCACGTGTTTCACAATGAAAGGGAACTGCAGAAACATAAGAGAAAGCAGGAAAGACATGCTTTAAGACTGACACGGGTACATAACCTAGCCAGTTATGCCAAAGCATTAACTGGTCTTTATTGACTCTACTACTACTACTGATGCTAGACTGGTGTGCAGATGCAGAAATCGAAGAATCTAGGATGTATAAGCCACCGTCATCACGTCCACTGCCAATCGTCCGCCTCAACTCTAGATCCTAAAACACACAGTGAGAAGGAAAAAACGTTACACTGCAGTTAAGACTACTGATGGATAGTAAATTAGCGGGGAATTAGGGAACATGCAAAACAGAAGACAAAGAGAGGGCTGGTGTGGCATGAACATCTCCTTTTGCAGAGATAGAGGAATAGGTGCCATCAGCTATCCGAATTTTGTCACGACCAGAGCAAATACCATAACTAGAGAAAACGGAAGACATACCAGTCATGTGATCAGACGCCCCTGAATCAATGATCCAAGAAGGGCTGGAAGGTATAGTAGAGGCGGAAAAAGCAGTCCTAGTACCTATGTGAGCAAATGCAGACATGGAAGTGGAGGCCTGGCCATTGAGTTGGGCCATCATGCGGCGAAGTCGCTCAAGATCTGCAAGAGAGAACGAGTCTGTGTCCCTAGAGGAGGTAGACACTGGTGGTGCGGTGTCCTGTGTAACTGAGTGCGCTGAGTGAAGTCCCTGTTTTTCTGATTGACACTGGCGGGAAGTTGGAGCCTGTCCTGGGGGACGTCCATGGAGCTTCCAGCAAATGGCCAGGATATGGCCCATATTGAACAACCATTTACCCCAAAAGATCGACCTGTTAGGGAAAGGCGAAACAACTATGTATATCAACGGGTCGTCGGGCCAACACAATACGTGCGCGGGAACAAATCATCTGCTAACACTCCCCCTCAGCGGGAATACACTCCGCTGGAGACTTGAACCCATGACCTCCCAGGCCATAAGGCTCTGATACCATGTTGTAAATAAGGTTGTAACTAGTAGATGAAGGTTGTAGATAGAAGAGGGAAAAAAGTGTAATGGAGGCGGAGGGTGGAGAAGGAGATTAGGGTTAGAGAGAGAAGTTGTGGGAAGATGAGAGAATGAATTGTTAAAAATTCTCTCTCACACTGTGTATATATATATATATATATATATATGATGGAGAGAAACCCTACAAAGGAGAACACTATTCACGTGACACTATTCACGTGGTCCTATTCACGCGACACTATTCATGCGACACTATTCACGTGAATAGTGAAAACCCAAAAATGGCCCCACGTGGGAAGTGGGTCGCAGCCCACTTGAGACACCTACGTGGGTGTATTACATAAACTCCAACAGTTATCCATGGAGGTTACTCTTGGGGGCAGCCCCAACATTTTTCCTTACCAATAAGGAGTGAGTGCATTTCATGTAGTACGGTGGTCTGCGAGATCTACGGAAAGGTATGTCACATGTCACAATTGTTGAGGCAAGAGAAAGTGGTCAACCAAACTAAAGCAGCCATGATCCGATGTCATATTCTTCAATCGAGATCTTGTGGGAGTACACTAACCATTAATGGTGAACCTCTTGATGGTAAGGTGAGAAGTTAGAAAAATTCTTGTAGATTCAGAAAGTGTTGTCGACATACTGTTCTTTCCTACATTCCATAGATGGGATTCGAGGAGAAGTTGAGGCCATTAGTTTCACCGCTCATTGAATTAGATGGAGTTACCTCGGTGCCAATGGGAGAAATTGACTTATCCGTCATAGAAGGAGATATTACCCCGGTAACGAAATTTGTGGTTATGGATGTGTTATCTCTATATAATGTCATTCTCGGATGATCGTGGATACATGAGATGAAAGCGGTGCCATTAACATACTACCAGGTGCTTTTGTTCCCAACAACATCCGGTCCAATGTAGATTAGAGATCAGGTCTCGTCTCAATAGTGTGTGTTAGTAATAGCCGAATATGTAGCATCTGCCACAAAGAAGAAAGAGATAGGAAAACAAGTGGCCAAAGTGGCAAGGATGGGGAAGTCCTTGTAACTCACACTGAGGAGCCAGCATCGACATAGCAATCACAGTTGACCTCGGGCACCTTAGATAAGGTTTGGCCCAAGGCAACAACTATCTCACGTATTTTTTCAAGTTTCTAGCGTTTCTTGCTTCAAACTATGTTGGCAGTTTGCTAATAAAGTTATTGATGCGATTTAAGGCTATTTATGTCATTTTTGTTATTAAGTTGAAGCTATTCTAGACGAACATCCAAATATTATGTAATTGTAATTGTACATGACACTTGAATTATTGTATGAAGATTTGCCTTTAGGCTTTTTAGTTCCTATTAGAATTTTTGGGTTGCTTAGATTACCAACTTGCAGGAGGTGTTTCCCTGTTTTCTTTCTACAAGATTCCATTACGGATGGTGATCAGAGTCCATTACTTTGCTCTACCATTCTTCTAGGTACATTGCCGGGATAGATTTTTCCCCTATATTAGTTTCATATTGGATGTAGTTGAGTTAATCTTATATAGGCTTCTTCATATTAATGTCTTGAACTGTTTCAAGTTAATAATTTAGATTCAATACGAATATACAGAATGCAGAATTGGGTATCTTGCAAGAGATTATCATTCTTTATTTTAATCATTGTCATCATTAGAGCTTATCCCTACTATTTGGAATTGGCTACACAAATCTTGTTTTGTGATTCCATTCTATCTAGGTTTATACGTTTAGCTATGCCCTAGAATGATCTTGAAACAACGAACCAGGATGCATTCTTTATTACAGGACACCAATTTATGCAAGTACACACATGTTATAAGCAATGAAAACAGTGCATTAAGTTGTTTTTATCACCAAGTAAGAACAACTAATTTTAGGTTGACTTCTATGTGCAACTCCTTAACGTTGCCTCTTTTTTTGTAGTTGCCGTAACCCAGATTCTTTGGAGGCCTAGGGGTTTACTTGTGGATCAGTTTGACTCCAAGGAAGATCTTATTAATGCGGTCTTCACGTCTTCCTTCATCCCAGGGTATGTAATACTAAATTTACCTTTTTCCTCTGTAATACCTGTATATGCTTAATTGTCAAATGAAGTTGAGCTAAAAGTTCAATTTTAGTGCAGGTATCTTGCACCAAGGCCTGCAACACTCTTTCGCAATCGACTTTGCATTGATGGGGGTTTAACGTTGTTTATGCCACCAACATCTGCTTCTAAAACGGTATTTGCTTGAGATGATTTTGATGTATTAAATAAGTTATTCATTCATCTTGCGTACTACCTCTCACAATTAGAGTTTGGACAATATTTTTGATGCTGTAAAAACTGTAATTCCTAAGAGGCCTCCATGAATATTTTGATCGAAAGATGCCCAAATGCAGCTTCCAATAAGGGCACAATAGGAAATGAGAAAATTGTAAAGTAGAAGTATGCATGTTGTATCCCATACCAGCTATGATGCCTGGATACAGATACGGATATGGATACGGACACGGAAACGGGAAGCGGGGATACGACTCGACATTTTCCAAAGTCAAGGACACGGATACGGATACAAGTATCCTATTTTGTAGTTCAAATTTTAATTTTTTCAACTTTTTATGAAGGATACGTGTAGGTGGAGTGTCCGGTGTCCGTATCCGTGTCGACGCGACACTGGTACGAGGCACTAGTACAAGTATCCGGGTATCATAGCATACCAGTATTGGTATTGTATCATGTTGATACAGGTACGTAGGGCATATTGAGGTGTGTTAGTCGCTTTGATCACCTTGGTGATTGGCATGAGATCTTATCAGATTGATGGGATTTGGCAACTTACCCTTGTATCCTAGACTGGATCATAGCATTTGGGATGTCCAAGCCGATTGACTGGGATTGATCAATTGGATCTCCGTGGTACAATACTTCACATAACCTATGATACCTGGATACCTGTACATGGCCATCATACCAGTATCGACACGACATGACATGGATACAGGTACGGGACACGGTATGGGTAAGTTAGGACACGGCCATCTGTTTAACATAAAAATTAGAAAAAATGAAAAGTCCTCTGTATTAGGATACCCGTACCCGTACCTGTATCCGTGTCTTAGATTTTAGAAAATATCGAGTTGTATCCCTGCATCCTGTATCCGGTCCGTATCCGGGCATCATAGCACATGACTAGTATCAAGCTGGACTGTTCTAGACAAAATAGCCATGTAAAATAGACATGGGTGTTAGGCTGATCCATTATAGTCAGAATACCTTCGTTCAATAAACACTGGAGTATCAGTATCAGACATGGAAATGAGGTGCCAGAATCGGTGACCCAGAGAAAATCTGCTATATCTAAATGGCAGCACAGTTACATATATAAATATATTGATTTGCACATATTTCTTAAAATCTTTAGACAATGGTCTGAAGCTTGGTCGTTATAGACAAAATACCAGTGTTACAGTCACTGGTGTGTCAGTTTCAAGCATGGAAATGAGGTAGTACCGAACGTGGTGACCCCTGGCAAGTCAGAAATCTAAGTTGCAGCACTATTACAAATGTGAAATTATTTCATAAAATCATGTACTGTACAATATAAAAGATTTATGTAGAAGGTGGCTTTTGACTGCTTATTGATCTTGATTTGCAGGTCCGTGTTTGTGCTTTCCCAACTGATCGATTGGGATTGCAAGGAATTGGAATTAGTCCAGACTGCAACCCAGAGAATAGGGCTAGCCCCCGAGAGGTGATCTTATGAACTTCCAATTCACCGTGTTTCGCGATCCTAATTTACAAAGAATAACTGTTAATGTTCAATTTCCACCAATTCCAGCTTTTTAAGTGGGCATTGGAGCCAGCAGAAGATTATGTTCTTGACAGACTCTTTGAGCTTGGATATCTGGATGCAGCCGTGTGGGCTGAACAGAATCCAATGGAGGAAATAGTAGAAGATGACAGCAACCCCGATAATCCCTAATTTAAAGATTATATAGTTTTACACAAGATGGCATTTGAAGATATCGGTCCAGTTTGAGGTGAAACTAGGACGAGATCTCAGGTGGCTCACAGCATAACTGGATCCTGCTGATTCACAACGAATGAACAGACGGGAGGGCAAATTATCATCTAGATTGCTGGATTACTGTCTCATTGTCTCTCATGTGGCAAGAAGTTACCTTGGAAGGCTTTTACAGAACAGAAGCAGCCGTCGCATATGCATTATTTCATTTTGTATATCAGTGTAAACAATGATAGAGGAAAAAAAAATATGTAGAGCTTGGAATGAAATTGTAAGATTCAGCTTTTGTCCTTGGTCTCTGACGTTTCATTTGTTCAAGCAGTTGCTCATTTACGGCCCTTTATTTTGTTATTGAATGCTTTTCATGCCACCTAAACACTGGAGAGCATCTGTGACAGTGTCTTGTGACTCTCCAAGCTATTCAATAGAGGGACCATGAAGTTATGTTACGTCTGCATGATTGAAGGCAACTCAGTGTTTTTTAAGCTCATTTCATTTCTAATCTCTACAGAATGGGAATGAGAATTCTGTAAACTTTCTCAAGAGGCTCTCCCGCTGACCCATTTTGGATCTTGTCCCAGTTTTGTTTCTACTAAAAAGATTTTTTTAGGCGATTCCTGTTGCAAATGTGAATTTGTCACTTTTCATTCGGAAAGGAAGTATAAAAATGGTGGACGGAATTCACTTGGGAGGATAGGTGGGTTTTAGAATTATAAGGAAACTCCAACTTGTGAAGAATACCTTTGGTCTGAGTGGGGAGCTCCTTGAAGAAATAAGGTTGGACACTAGGAAGGAAGAAAGAGTTCTTACGGAAGATGAAGAGGTAGAACGAGGAAATTCTTAAAAATGAGAAAGTAAGTCAAAAGACAAGTTGAGAGTTAAAAAGGATTAAAGAGGTTCTCTAGGTGTAATGGTAGTGATGAGATTTAATGATATTTTAGTTATTTTAAAAGTTAAATTTAGGTTATATTAGATCAAGGGTTTAAATTATTTTCTTAGTCCTTTAAGTTTTTTAGGTTTTGTTTTCTTATAAATAAATGTTAAAGAGAGTATTACAAAGAAGATTTTTAGTTATTGAAAGAAATTTGTCTTAAAGACTTATTTGATTCTTTCATGAAACTCTTGGGATTGTTTGGATCAAGGTTTAAAGGAGCCCGTTTTAACGGTTAAACGGACTGGGGGCATAACCGTTTAAACCGTTTAAAAGGCCGTTAAAACAGATTGAAAAGGCCAGGGGCAAAAATGGAATTAAACAAATTTAAACGGAAAAATACAGAAAAAATGGCGCTGAAATTCAAATTTTGAAATTTAAAAAAAAAATGAATTTAACGGATTTTAATGGAAATTAAATGGATTTTAACGAATTAAACGGATTTAACGGCCATTTTTTTCACAAAATTTTTCAGAATTAAATGGCTGTTTAAACGATTTTAACAGCCGTTTAAACGATTTTAACGGCCGTTAAAACAAAAAAAACGGCCGTTTTATTCAAAACCGATATAACGTGTTTAAACGGTTTTAATGGAAACGGGCTTGAGGCATTACCGTTTAAACGGCCGTTTTTAAAACCATGGTTTGGATTAGCACCTGTAGGAACTTTTTTACGGGTTTTTGCTTTAAAGAAAACCTTAGCAGTGCATTGAGTCAAAGTCTGCCTACATCACTACGCCAACTAAATTTCATTTAGTCATTGGCTTGTCTTAAATGAAGGTTGGAGGTCCCTATTCTAAAGGATCTTTGGATTTGTGTTCATTTTTTCCTCATGCGTTGTGCTAACTAGTTGGAGCTGTTATTTGTACTTCTTTGTTTTATCAAATCTGTTCTCATGTTTGTTTTAGTAGACAAGACTCTGAATGGCCGACGACTCAAATAATGACTCGACGGACATCAGAGGTGGAGGTGGGGCCCACCTCTGGGTGACGATGTATGGAACTGTTGGCTGATTGGTAATAGGTGGTGATAAGAGTTTAATTTGATATCGCGCAACGGTCGACATTGTGAACCACATGGGACTCTTCGAGACTTCTGACCGTATAGATGTTTGACCCATCCCTAGGTAGACCTACATAGCAAAAATCAGCCTGATTAGTGAGCCTGATTAGTGATTTCTAACATTTGAATCTGAGCGCTCCAAATAATGCTCGAACTTCATGGTTAAAAATAAACCATGGAAACGACTCTAATCTAAGGGATAGAAATTACTAATCAAGTTGAATTTTGGTATGCAAGTCCACCTAGGGATGGGCCAAACATCCATATGCTCAGCGGTCTCTAAGTGTATGCCACGTGGCTTATGCTGTAGTCTGTCATTCATCAATGTTGACGAAGACGTTGGTTATCAAAGTTCCACTCATTATTAAGGTCAAAACTTGGGCATGTATGCAACATTCACCTATGCACTTATTAGTCGCCTTTCTACCCCCAAAAGTAAAATAAAAAATTCATTAAATGCACCTTATTTTGCCAATTCTTCGAAAAGGGCCCATACTAGAGGTTGAATTGAGGTATGTGAGTCCACCTAGGGATAAGCCAAACATCCATACGGCCAGTAGTCTTTAATAGTGTCTCTCATGGCTCATACTGTGGTCTATTATCAAGGTTGATGAGGGACGTCAATTATTAAAAATTTACTCATTATTAAAGCCAAAACTTGGGAATGCACGTAACGGTCACCGAGAAAATTATTAGTTGCCTAAAAATCCTAGGCGCAATTGGTTGTACTCACCCATTATTATATTATATCAAATATTTTAACTTTAAAAAGTTCACCTGTCATTGGGAAAACAACCCTGTTGAAGTACTTAATTACTTCTCATGCCATTAATTATATTTTTCACGCAACCCATACATAATCACTAAATTACTTACCATACCATTTTGTACATATTTCAAAACAAACCTTTTTAACCACTTAATTACTTAACATGCTTTTATTTCTATATTTCAAAACAGTTCCTTAATACACTACTAGACGAATGGGTTTCGGCGTCGGCGCGTTTCGGAGTTTTTACAAAAACCGACGCAATGTATTAAGCTATATTAAAGCGCCCGAACGCGCGCTAAAATCCCCTGCGCGCCAAAAAACTCTCTGTTGCTTAAGGAAACCCTAGTTTCCTCTCCTCCAAGCCGAAGATAACTCTCCCATCTTCGAACCCGAACTGCTCTACGCCCATTGCCGTTGAAGTCGTCGTCGCCATCGCTTTCGCCCAAGCCGTCGTCCAACGCTATCTCGCCCTCTCAACTTCTCAAGTAAGTCTCCTCTCACCCATTTCATTGTGATTTATTACCACATTTTGGGCTGCACATGCTTGAATCCATTTCAAAATCAGCCCATTCCATTTCAAAATCTCCCATTGTGATTCATAGCATGTTTTACAAGTTGAAGAATTATGGACCATCTATTTTTAACGTTAACTTGAAACCCACAATTGATGGTGTTAGAAATTTCAAAATGGGCTGATTTTTTGTAGGGGTGATCTATATGGTGAGGAAATCATCCTCGCAAAAAATCAGCCATTCTTTTATCTTCTATGAAAGAAAATAAGGCTTTCACGATTCCGGCTCCGTTAACAGATCTAAAATAATAGATAAAATGACAGGGACACAATATAAGCCACGTGGCATATTGTTATAGGACTCTGACCGTATGGATGTTTGTCCTATCCCATGGTGTATCTACAAAGCAAAAATCAGCCTGATTAGTGATTTGTAGGCTTTGGATTGGACTTATATTCATGGACTAATCTCAACTGTAGTATTTGAGGTACAAAGATGAAATACATAAACATACTGTTACAGGACTCTAACCATATGGATGTTTGTCCTATCCCATGGTGTACCTACAAACCAAAAATCAGCCTGATTAGTGATTTATAGGCTTTGGATTGGACTTATTTTCATGGGCTGATCTCAACTGTGGGCTGATCTCAACTGTGGGAATTATCTAGATTTAAATGGCTTGTTAGGGAAAATTATACAGATTTATAATGGCTATCTAATAATGGACAGTTGTGTTTTCCCAAGGAAAATGTAATTTTCCCACTTGGTAATCAAACACAGCCTTATAAATCACTAATCAGGCTGATTTTTGGTTTGATGCCGAAGTCCCTCAATTTACCACATAGTTGGCTATTTCGGGCCCACTGACTCCATGAATATTTGGCCCACATCTTGGTGGACCCACACACCGAAAATCTGCGTGATTGGTGATTTCTAGCCGTAGGATTTGAGCACTTTTCATCGTGGACTTTAGGAACATGCCTATGAAGTGGTTCCAAGCCCATGATGAAAAAGTGCTCAAATTCAATGGCTAGAAATCACTAATTAATCATGCTGATTTTTTGTGTGTAGGTCCACCAAGATGTGGGCCAAATATTCGTGGAGTCAGTGGGCCCGAAAGAGTCTACTAGGTGGAAAATTGATGGACTTCGGCATCAAAATTTTGATATCGAAGTCGGTATTATAGATTTTTCCTTGCTTATATTGTGTCCCTATCATTTTACCTGTCATTTTAGATCTGTCAACGGAGCCCGACCCTATGTATGGATTTAATATCTTACCTATATTGAACTGTACATGCATGTATATATTCTCAATTAATTTTTCTTGTTTTAATTTTCTTTTTTAGCTATGTGTAATTGTGCGTATTGAATTTGTATGATTGATGTTGGATGAGTACATTAGGTGTGTTTGTACCTATCTAAGTTTTAGCTATAGCTAGCTTATATGAAGTTAAAATATCGTTTGTTATTATTTCACATTTGCACAAAGCACACTACTATAATAAGCATAAGATCTTGAAGACTCTATCAAAGATAAGATGTTTCACACATATAATCTTATCTAAGATCTAGTCTTTAATTTTTTACATGGGTTAACATAAAATTGGGTGCCCGTTCAAGGATCATTATTTGTATGAATGTGGCTCTTATACAAATTGTGATCCTTGAATTATCCAGTGTGGACAATTTGAGAACTGATATTGTTTCTTATTGATCATATATATGTAATCTCAGTGTTAGTTTAAATTCGGTACCATTTTTCCTAATCTTCTTCCCATATACTATTTTCTGTTGATTTTTCATGTCTCGACTACTTTGGTAGTTGGATTGACATGAAAATCAACATAAAATAAACGTATATAGGGAGAAGTGCGGGGAAATGCTGTCGAATTTTAAACTAATACGGACACTACATATATATGATCAATAAGAAGTAATATCAGTTCTTGAATGGGTTAGGAAACTTTAGAGTTAGCAAACTTAGATAGAGACTGAAAACAAAATAGGGATAAGTGTCCAAACACATGCATATTGTTCTTTATCTCAATTTGTTTCGATGTGCACGATATATTTCAGAAATCGTGCAATACTTAACATAATGGATAAATCTTTGATGATCAAGGATAGAAGATCACGGGAATATAGTTATGGGGTTGATCGATTTTTGAAGTTTGTCGGAAACAATGTGAGTAACCCCGATTCTATAAGATGTCCATGTAAAAAATGCGGGAATCTCGCTAAACATACTCTTAAAGATATAAAAGGATATTTATTTTTTAATGGTATCAATCAAAATTATAAGACGTGGGTCTGGCATGGAGAACAAGTTTCGAATACTGAAGCAAAGTCGAGTGGTAATGTACAAGATTATTTCATCTATCAAGAGATAGGAGGGACAGCTCCAGATGATGCTGACGATGCAATAGAAATGGTTCAAGCCGCATACGTTGACGTCACGAGTGATCCTGAAATATTTCATAAATTGCTTGAAGATGTTGCCGAGAAGCCCTTATATTCAGGTTGCTCAAAGTTTACAAAGTTATCAGCATTTGTCAAACTGTGGAACTTAAAAGGTAAGAATGGTGGTCTGATAAAGGTTTTTCAGAGCTACTACAATTGTTGGGAGACATGCTCCCAAACGATAATGAACTGCCTTTATCCGTCCATCAGGCATAGAAGACATTGTTTGCATTGAGAATGTCATATGAGAAGATCCATGCATGTCCCAACGATTACATACTCTATAGGACGGAGTACAAGAATAGAACGGCATGTCCCATTTGTGGAACGTCAAGGTGGAAGGTAAACAAGAATGGGACGAAAAAAAATAAAGGGGTGCCTGCGAAAGAAATGTGATATTTTTCACCTATTTTCCAAAGGATGTTTCATTTCAAACAAACGACGAAAGACTTGACAAGACATTATCACAAAAGAGTAGAAGTTGATGGTCAAATGTATCATCCAGCAGACTCCCCAGCATGGAAGTTAGTAGACGGTAGGTATCCGAAGTTTGCTGAAGAACCAAGAAACCTTCGAGTAGCTATTTTAGCAGATGGAATAAATTCACATAGTATGCAATCTAGCAAGCATAGTTGTTGGCCGGTCTTAATGATAATCTACAACCTTCCACCATGGTTGTGTATGAAGAGAAAATTTATGATGTTGACAATGTTAATATCAGGTCCAAAACAGCCTAGCAATGACATTGATGTTTACTTGGCACCATTGATTGAGGATCTAAAAATTTTATGGAAGGAAGGCATTAAAGCGTATGATGCATATCGACAGGAATCATTTACGTTATACGCTGTGTTATTATGGACAATCAATGATTTTCCTGCATATGACATCTTGTGTGGTTGCACTGTCAAAGGATATTATGATTGTCCAATATGCAGCGAAGAAACACATTCTCATAGACTAAAACATGGAAAGAAGAATATATATACCGGTCACAGAAGATTTCTTCCATTGAATCATCCATACCGAAAACAGAAGAAGGCGTTTGATGGTACACAAGAGTTGGGGTTAGCTCCAAAACCGTTAAGTGGAGAGCAAATACTAAAGAAGATAGAAGGGATCAAATACTCATGGGGAAAGAAGGTCATTCTCAAGAAGTCGAAAAAATCAAAGCGACTGCGAGAGGAAGACAATATTAT
This sequence comes from Euptelea pleiosperma, assembly GCA_035048495.1. Taxonomy (NCBI): domain Eukaryota; kingdom Viridiplantae; phylum Streptophyta; class Magnoliopsida; order Ranunculales; family Eupteleaceae; genus Euptelea; species Euptelea pleiosperma. The sequence continues at coordinate 23,717,066 of CM068552.1, read as the reverse complement.
GGATGAGGCAGTTGAATCCTCAACTTGTTGGAAGAAGAAGTCTATATTCTTTGAGCTTGAATATTAAAAATTTTTGCATGTGCGACATAATTTGGATGTTATACGCATCGAGAAGAATGTGGGGGAGAGCATTGTTGGAGCATTACTGAATATACCGGAAAAACAAAGGATGATATTAATTCTCGGTTAGACCTTGTAGATATGGGTTTGAAGAAGCAATTAGAACCGCAAGTCAGAGGGAGTAAAACATATTTACCTCCAGCATGTTATACATTATTTAAAGACGAGAAGAGGATATTCTGCAAAATATTGCAAACACTCAAGGTCCCAGAAGGATACTCTTCAAATTTCAGAAATTGTGTCTCAATGGAAGATTTGAAGTTGTATGGTCTTAAGTCTCATGACTATCATATACTGATGCAACAACTGCTGCTAGTTGCAATACGTTCGTTGTTGCCAAAACCAGTGAAAGTGGCTATCGGTAGATTCTGCTTCTTCTTTAATGCTCTATGTAACAAAGTAGTGGATGTGGCAAGATTGATTGATGTGCAAGATAATCTTGTACTTATATTGTATTTATTTGAAAATTACTTTCCACCATCGTTCTTTGACATAATGGTTCATCTAACGGTGCATCTTGTCAGATGAGTCAGATTATGTGGACCAGTTCACTTTCGATGGATGTATCCCTTTGAAAACTATATGCTTCTACTTTATCATTTTTCACGTAAGTTAGTGTTATTATTGATATAATAGTTATTTCATATATACTTGTAGATTTATGAAGGTTTTAAAAATGTCATGTACACAATCGAAACCGATCAGAAGGCTACATTGCTAAATGTTATATTGTAGAGGAAGCGATTGAGTTTTGCATGGAAAACATATCTAATTTGGAAGCAATTGGGATTCCTTGTGATAGAAATAAGGCAACTGGTAGTACTGAATATGGGAAACTGCTCTTTGATGACAAGCCTTTACTAGGAGGCAATGTCGTCCAAGTTGATAACGAGTCTTAGGAGCAGGCGCATCGTTATGTGTTGAAAAACATGAATGATGTTCAACCTTACATCATGTAAAGACATTTTGATCTCCATTTTTAATTAATTTATCTTCGTTCCATTGCTTAAGGACTACATTTTAACTCCGTGTTGTGTCATTTGTATCTTAACAGCGAGCATATATCTTACTTGAAGGCAAATTATCGGCATCAATCAAAAAATCAAAAGTGCTTACAGCTAGAACACAACAGCACTTTTATATCCTGGATACGACAAAGGGTACAATAATTTATACATGTTTATATTTCTTTTTAAGTCATAAATAGACATGTCTAACTATTGAAAGCTTTATAGGTTGAAGATGAATTACGCGGTCAAAATAACATTTCGAACACATTGAGGTGGATAGCACAAAGACCTACTCATAACGTAATCAAATGTCATGGCTACATCATTAATGGTTGTCGTTATCACACTTCAAATCGGGATAATTTACGAGTGAACTAGAACAGCGGAGTGAGCATAGTGGCCGAAACACTATAAATCGCAAGCGCAAAGGATAAGAATCCGATCATTGGACAAATGAGTTTTTACGGTGTTATTAACAAGATATAGTTGCTTGATTACCATGTATTCAAGATTCTAGTATTTAAATGTGTTTGGTTTGACAATCAATGTCAAACGGTAAGCTAATCTTACAATATTAGTAAATTAAGTAATATTGATATATATATGCATCCAAAAATTAATTGAAAGCTTTTGATTCCTTTCTTGCAGTGCATTCAAACAATTTGAAATCTATTATGGCCACAAATTAAGGAAGAAAGAACCATTATGGAGGGTAGTTAAAGTATACTAGTACTTGTAGTTTTTTATTTGTCAAAAATTTATTTTTTTTTAGTTAATTAACGAATTACATTTTTCTACGTAGTGCCCGAAGCAAGATGACATGAAATCTTGTGGATTTTTTGTAATGAGGTACATGAGAGACCTCATTAGCGAATATGATGATGGCACAATTCAATCGTCGGTGAGCGATTTGTTATACATATTGTAGGTTCACTTGTACATCTTAAAATCATTTTATTAATTAGGTCTATACCTATTTTTTGATTAATTAGGTCACATTTTTTAAATCAAAAGCTAGCTACTCAATTGAAGAACTGACAGAATGTAGAGTTGAATGGATTATGCTCTTCCAAGATAATTATGGTATATTGTTCTTTTTTTTTTTTTTTTTGTCTCTAAGCTAATACATGTTCATTTTCTAGTTCTATATATCTAATTATATTCTTCTGATCGATGATTATTTCTTCTTTTTTTTGCAGACGATTAGCCATTTTTTTAGAAAATTACAGTATATATATCAACCTTATTTTAACTTTAATTTGTGATGATCGAGTTATTGTTTGCAACCTATATTTGTTTGCGATAACTTTAACTTTAACTTGCTTGCAACCTGCTAGCTGATGAGTAATTGGGGGTGCATGCCTTTTTATTTTAATTTATCTTTCACTACTTCAAAATTTCTTATGTCCTAGTTGAATGGTATGAATGTATAGTTGTATAGTTTTAATAGGTTTGAATGGGTTTGAATGTATAGTTAAATAGTTTTGAAATGGGTTTGAATATTCGTTGAATGGTTTGAATGTATTGTTAAATGATTTCAATGAATAGTTGAATAGTTTGAATGTATAGTCAAATAGGTTTGAATGTATTAATATGTTTTGAACGTATAGTTGAATGGCTTGAATATATAGTTGAATGGTTTGAATGTATAGTTGAATAGGTTTGAAATTTTTACTGTATTGCAAGTGGACATAGGTGACATAGCAGAAACAAATAGGGTATAAAAAAAATTACAATTGGCATCGGTTTTGGCTAAACTGACGCCAAATAGTTATTGACAATTGGCGTCGGCTTTTGCAAAAACCGACGCCAAAGTATATATAATAGCGTCAGTTTTTACAAAAATCTCAGTTTTTGCAAAAATCGACGCTAATATTTATACTTTGGCGTCGATTTTTGTAAAAATCGATGCCATATCTTAATTTAACACATCGGTATATAACCAACGCATAAATTCCGTGTCACTGGTATTCGCGTCGGTTTTTTATGAAAAAAAAACCGACGCTAAATGGTTATGGCGTCATATGTGCTTTTTCTAGTAGTGATAACAGCTTAATTACCTTCTATGTATTTACTTTTATATTTTCAAAATAACCCTTAACAACTATGTAGACAACTTTAGAACTTTTATTTTCTAATTGTGCATTGAGTTGCCACAATTTATAGATTCACCCCTCCAAATAATCTTCCAAACTGCCCTTTGAGTTGAAACTTTCTTATTTTGCCACTTGTTCCAAACAGGCACCTACAATCACTCATGTGTATCGCACTTGCTGCCCTAGTAAGTATTTATATAACAAGTGACAGTGGTTGTTTCCCCACTTATTCCCCCTCTTATAGGCTTCAATAAAAAATGGTCGAGATCTCACCCACTCACACCCGATTTTGGCAAACCCTTTGTCGGGGAGTGCCATGGGCATGGACCACCCACTAATATAATACAAATCATAGGATATTCTATCGTATTATTCATTGTTTTATAAGGAATAATTATTTTATTTTATATTTTTTAAAGTATACTACTGATTCCACAAATCTTATTTTTCAAGGTTTGCCAAATCGGACACCATGTTGGACTCTTGACACCCATACCCATATCAATGCAACATAGTGATGAGTATTATTGTTCTTGCATGAGTCTAGTGTCCACATAAACCTTCAAAAAAGAATTGATGATTTTGAAAATATGGAGTTCATTTTAACAAGTGCACATCGAATTACTTTTTATCTCGATGTTTTCAGGGACCCAAACACAACCTTCTGGTTATAGTCTTGCAAGTCAAACCTCATTAATATTGGTTATGGCCAATCAACCGTATTAAATTTTTGCATGATAAGTCTGTTGGTTGGATCCATTAAATATTGGTTCACATGGGCTGAGTTATTTATAGGCTCGTCGACACCAACTATCTCAACATTCCAAGAGTGGTCTATGTTATATGGGCCATTGAAAAAGTTAAACCAAATTATTAAAATAATTAGTCGTGTGTGGCCCTCCACGGTCATTAGTCATTATATTAGTTAGGGAAAATTACTTGAGGGGCCGTAACTTTACAATTATGACCCCTCACAGGCAAGTGGTGCTTCGTTCAGCTGAAAAGGGGTGCCTTTTTCGAACATTGGCCCGGCTCCCCCAAATACACTGTGCAAAGTACATTTGTGCCCTCTTTACTCTCACAGCCTCTGCGATAGCCCATGTGATGGCAGGAGTAGCTGTCGTACTTCCATCAATCATAGGTTCGGCGTCAGGTCTCCAGACCTCTAATGGCTCTCATGAAGTTCAAAAAATAGAGAAAAAATTATTTGTTTTGTTCGCACATTTGTTCTGTTCTCACTTCTCAGTTGTTTGTTCGTTGAAAACGATGACGAAGCGACCATTAAGAGTCCAAGACGAATCTACGAATCAGCCACATAAGAGAAAGGGAAGACAAAAAGGTATAAAGGTTGCCAACTGAAAAGCTTCCATTTCCAGTAGAATTTCATTAGGATTTCCATTAGGATTCCTCTTTTTAATGTTAAACCCTAAACTAGAAGCAACCATTGATTAGATTAGGTTAAACACCTTGTTCAATTTTTTATCTATCATTTCAGAATTTCTCAGTCATCCTCACTGTAACGATGTAGTATCTTGGACGAATGCGAATGAATCGTTACTATAGATACTCTGCACTTTATCTTTTTCAAAACATAATTAGAGCATGGCAATGTGTGAGACAATTTGTAGGTTTTTGGTTACAGTACAGAATGTCCACCATGTGTTTGAGGTTTTGTCCTAATGACCATACAAGATGCTTGCAACAAGTCTGAAGTGTTCTAATTGGTTTTACATTAAAACTTGATTCATATTTTAATTTCACATTGTATCCATGTGACTATCTTATGTGTATACCTATGGGTTACTACTAATCTATGTAATAAAGACATGGACACATATGTTGTTGTCCTATATGAAAATAGAAATGAAAATTATATCTTATAGAAGCCATTTATAACATAGAGCATGATTACATAATCCAATATTATTTATACCATTTCCTATATAATGGAAAAAACAATATCATTTCCTATATAATGGTAAAAAAGAAAGAACCAGATTTCTATAACATGGAGGTTATGTTATTTACTTCATGTTATTTAATTAATGTTTGTAATTCTTACATCATTTGGATAGTGGATGTGAATTCTTACATCATTTTTGTATGTAATTCTTATATTATTTGGATAGTTCATCTGTAATTAATATTTAATTCATGTGAATTTTCATCTAAATGTCTTCCCTTTTGTTATCAAATTTACTAAAATAATTGACTATTTTTAATAAACTGCTCCTGATCATGTTTATTTTGATAGTCTAAGACAATGGTAGATTTAAATATTAATGTTTACATTGGTAGATAAATAAATTGTAGTTATTTGGGTGCATTGTTAACATGACAAACGACATAGATACAATCTTGTATTGCCAATCAAAGCATGTATACATACAAAGTTAATGTCCGACCAAGTACTTATTAGTTTGATATGTTCTATCTTGTAATTTTATTTTGTCTTAATATACTATGAAATTGATATTTAGTTACTGTGGTTTAAAGCTTTAACAATAAAGTTTGCATTGTATAGGATCACAAATTAATAAGGTCAAATGACCATAACAAAGGAATTGAAGAGTGAAAGTTGACAGCACAACAAAAGAAGCTGGTGACAATGGCAGGACAATGGCAGGCTTTAAGAACTTGAGGAGAATAGGCCACTTTCATATAGATCGTCATTTGGTCACTTTCCAAGATGGCGTCCGAAAACAAATTATTTCCATATGCCCATCGGTGAGATGATTGTGACGTTGAAAGACATTGCTTATATTCTTAGACTGCGAAGTAGTGGCAAAGCAGTAGTTGAGAAATTTTTGGGGTAGGCGAACACGCGCCGTATTGGAAAGGTACATCGGTAAGGCACCTCCCGCAAATGATATAAAGAACATCAAGTGATATTCTGTGAGTTTCGTATGGTTACGTAATGAATTCTCTCAGCTTCCAATCGATCCTACAGATGCTAACATTGTTTAAAGTTGTCATGCATATATTTTGTTTTTGCTTGGGTCTACCATCTTCTCAAAAAGTGGTGGGTGCATGGTTAGTGTCATGTACTCACCACTCATCGCAGACTTGGGTGAGTACGTAGAGTATGCTTGGGGAGCAGCTGTTTTGGTCTTTTTGTACCGAAGCATGACAAAATGTGTCTTAGGGGACAAAAGGAACATTGGTGGCTCGATGACGTTGTTGATGGTCATTGTACTAATTATTCAAAAATGTGTGTTTGGCCTTTCGGATATGAATTTTTTTACTTTATATAATTTTTGTTCAAATCATGTAAGCTTGGGCCTTTGTGTACCTACCTTTCTATATACCCCAAACAGTGCAGGGGCATAAGACTTTTCCATGTGCTCTCAAGTGGAAGAGTTGATGATGACAAAATGGTATACACCACAATTATAAGCTTTTCCGTAATGATCTTAACAAGTTGAAGGATGATGTGGTGAGTTCTTATTCAAACTTGTTAGACTACTATCTTCCCTAATGAGGTTATTGTTTAGTTTTGAATGGTTTTGGGTTTAGACTGATATCTTCCCTAATGAGGTTATTGTTTGGTTTTGAATGGTCTTATATTGTCCACAGAGATGCATTTTCAGAGCAGAGATGCATCTACATGATAGATGCCTGCGACAATTTGGTATGGAGCAAAGGATATTGCAAAATGCTCTCCGAACAAAGAGGCAATGGAATATTGTCTATACTGAGAACTACCTAGTTTGAATGAGAAGTGAAATAGAGCAGTGAATAACATTCAATGATGAAATGATTCTTGTTGATGAGGAATTAGAGGCTAACCCTGGACCCCTTCAATCAAATATTTAGATTGATACAAAAAAGTTTGTGTGACATATTGGACCATCTCACACTAGGTTGAGCATATTGGGCAATGCAAGTCGGGATGTAGTTTACTTCAGGAGCTTAATTATATGGTTTGTTTTGTTCACCCGTATCTTATTTTCTTCTATTTAGTTCATTTCTACGCATTTTGATTTTCTACTTAAAAAATTGTTTCTTATGATTTACAGAAAAGAGCGTTGTTTTGTACCACACTTCTAATTGAGCAAAAAATAAGGCACATCCTTGTCTAAGAAGGCAATAAAGAATTTAAAGAAGCCTTCCAAAAGATAGTGAATTTTGTCGAAGCCGGTGTGGACGAGATAGAGGAGCATGGTGATGGCTCACAACATCACCATGCTACAACGGATGCCCCTACTGATGATCAACAACTGGACATAGATGTTGATAGCATATATTCAGATGATGATAGTGCAACTGATGACGAGTTGCGTGGGAGACGTGTACATGGTGCCAATATTGGCAATGAACTAGTCTCACCTCAGAAAGTAGAAAACAAACCAGTTGAAGGTAAAGATGATGGGAATGTGTTTGCTTCCCATGGGCATTATGGTGCACATACCAATATTTATGTTGGGAAAATTATTTGCCATAAGTAATTTTGCCTAGTACTACTGATAGAAATGTTGTTTTCATATTTTTTCAGATACGGCTACTACTTCTACACAATACCCTACGTCCGATGAAGTTGAAGAAAATACTGCTCCCCATGGTGTGAATGTTCCATCTCTGACGTTTAGCTTAGGGCTGAATGTCAGATGTGGTCGTTGTAAGTTTGTTATGTTTTGTCGATAACAAAGTGTTATTATCCATTTGGAATGCTAATTCATATAGTTTGCACATGTGCAACGACTCTCGAGTAAAACAAGAACAGACAACATATGTTGAGCGTAGAAGTACCCGTGCAACAGAGAATGTATTTGTTACCGTCAATTCGGGTGAAACAGTCATATTAAATGGTAGTTATCCTTTCTAATACTTATACATTTACTACAACATGCATAATAAGTCTCTACTTTGTTTCTCATAACATCTTCAACAACAGACGATAATGATGTGACCGACCCACCTCATGTAAGGGAAGAGGGGCAAGTCAATGCTCTGGCAAGTCCAACAGGTAAGAATGATAATAAATTCCAATATGAAAAAATATATTGCATTGCATTGATCTTAACATGTTGAATGTGTGTGTTTCATAAAGTAGCTAAACAAAAAAAACGTGGATGATGGAAAAAAGTGGCGTAAAGTACCAATTGCTAAACCAGAAAAGAAGATATGGTTAATATATTAGAATAACATTATCTGACACTAACCTTCTAAATAATATTGAAATGGATGCAGTAATTGATAAACATCATGCATATTGCAGCCAAGGTCCTAAGACTCGCGGAGGAGCACGAACCTCATGTGAAAGTGTACCCTTAGCAATAGAATCAAGTGTCGATGAAAAGAAGAGGAATGGTGAGGAGAAAGTTAAACAAAGAAAGAGGTTGTGATTTATATTAAAAAATGACCATATCTTAATGAACCTTCTCAATAGTCTTGCAATGGATGCATTAAATGATAAACATCATGTATACTGCAGGCAAAGTCCGAAGACTCGCGGAGGAGCATCCACCTGATCATGCCAAAGGTGGATGATTTAGGAATGTCACTTTGCATGGTATGCACTAATAATTGTTCTTAAAGTAGTTAACTTGGCCTGGTCCCATGAATTTCATGAGAGAATCTTTAAGAGTCATATTGATTCTGTCAATGGCTATAGATAGAGAAGTTTTATCCATATAGGTTAAATGTATGGATAAGGATCACCACTGATAAGGTTAAATTGGGATGAGTTTTGGTAAGGATGGTCTCTATGGTGAGGAGATCACCCTCACAAAAATTCAAATCATTTTGATATTCATAGCCTAATCTCTCATGTTGAAGAATTATGGACTATCTATTTTTCACCGTTAATGGTTAAAAATATGGTTTAAAAGATTCATATTGAAACCCACATTTGATGGGATTAGGTGCAGTGCAACAGCACCTAGGTACTTCCTTCATTTCATCTTCAAAGAAATAACTCATGTTCCTTTGTTCTGACAGACAACCAAGTTTAATTGTGAAATTATTGAGACACCTATTGCATGCAAGATCCCAATGTGCTTTATATGACTGATTACAAATCAATTTTTGTGTGTAGCCTAGCTTCTGCGAATGGGTAAAGTCTTGAGTATATTTGGAAAGCAGGGATGTCTACCTGATTGTTAAGCTCATTGTGTTTATGTGAACACCCAATGTGAATGTGAGTGTGAACATGATTGTGAACCAGGGATGTGAAAGTATTGTATAACCAAATAGAGATATAGTGGTTGAATTTGAACTAGTTTTACTTTGATTCATTAATAAATCTTTGCTACTTATCAAGAAAAGAAAAAAAATGGAAGTCTACTGTTGGTCTTTATAAGAGATCAGGAGAAATTTGTTGATTAATGCTCCAATATAGTTCAATTTGTTGGTCATTGATTAATGCCCCAATATAGTTCAATCTGTTGGTCATTGATTAAGAGTTCAGGTTGGTTTTCAAATAAGAGCTATTGAACTATATTAGAGCATTAATCAACAAATTTCTCCTGAACTATATTGGGGCATTAAGAGTTCAGGTTGGTTTTCAAATTCAATCTAATAAGTTCACATTCATCAAAAACATTACAAACAGATCTTATCAAACTATGCTTACTGGCCACACCATAACTAGCGAGAAGTACATCATCTATCACTCAATGAACCTACTTGTAGAGGAGTTTGAGCATTTTACTTTGTCATTCACCCATCCAACACTCTTGAGACCGCTGACCGAATGGATTCCGTTTAGCGCTACACCCATTTCTTACACACAGTATCATATACTTCCTTAGAATCTAGAAATTAACTGTAAAAAAGATTGATAGTCTGAGTAAATTAGGACAGACTAAGGGAGGAATAAGATAAAAAAACAAACCCTAGATTAACAAATCGGAACCAGAAACTTAGGGTTTTTACCTTGATCGAGGTCTTCGTCATCGCTTCCATCCTCTTTTTCTTTGATTTTGTTCTTTGGCTCTTCTTCTCTGTTTTCGTGCTCGTTTCGTCTTCGTCTTCAACGAACTTACAGCTGAGAATAGAGACTTATTTTTCTCTTTTTGACTCCATGAGAGCCATTAAGGTCTGGAGACCTGACGCCGAACCTGTGATTGATGGAAGTACGACAAAGTTACTCTTACCACCACACAGACTATCACAGAGTCTATGAGGGTAAACATGGCACAAATGTGCTTTGCACAGTGTATTTGGGGTGCCGGGCCAATGTTCAAAAAGGCACCCCCTTTCGGTCGAACAAAGCACCACTTGCCCGTGAAGGGCTGTAATTGTAAATTACGACCCCTCAAGTAATTTTCCATATTACTTACAAAAGCTTTACTCCTTGTGTATATATATATATATACACATATCGGGGGACAACATTTTCATACAACATTTTTGACAACAATTTTGGCATAACTACATGGAAGATGAATCAATAGCAGATTTTTGGTGAGGATGATCTCCTCACCATATAGATCACCCGTACAAAAAATCAGCACATTCTGAAATTTCTAACCCCATCAAATGTGCTTTTCAAGTTAACGATAAAAAATAGACGGTCCATAATTCTTCAACTTGTAAATCGGTCTACGAATATCGGAATGATTTGAATTTTTATGAGGATGATCTCCTCACCATAGAGACCATCCTTGCCAAAAATCATTCCATTCCAAAACTTCTAATTTATATATTGGGCCGCACTAAGTTTTTATATACAAAAATGTTGTATGAAAATGTTGTCCCCCAATCCTGACCCTATACACACACACACACGCAAAATAACTTGTGGGGCCCACATGGAGATGCATTAAAGCCTGATTTTTTGTGAGGGTGATCTATTCACCATAAAGAATACACCCACAAAACTCAGCCCATCCGGAACCTTCTAACTGTATTAGATGTGTACGGTCCATATTTTTCAACTTGTAACCTATTTTCATATGGCTAGAAATGTCGAAATGAGCTGACTTTTAGCAAAATGTTCTCCATGGTGAGGAGATTGCTCTCACTAAAAATCAACCTCAACTCATCTCATTGTGGGCCCCACAAATGTTATTTTGATCTACGTGTCAAATAATGGAACTTATTATATATATATTAGAAAGTTACTTTTTTTGATAATTTATATTATAAAGTTACGTATGCTTTTTGACCGTATGGATGTTTGGCCGTCCCTAGGTAGATTTACGTTAAAAAATCAGCCTGACTAGTGATTCATGACCTTTGGATCTGAGTACCCCAAATAATGATTGGAATCCATGGTTAAAAATAAACCATAAAAAACTCTAGTCAAACGGATATAAATCACTAATCAGGCTGATTTGTGGTCTGTAGGTCCATCTAGGGTTGGGTCAAACATCCATAGTCAGCGATCTATAAGAGTGACGGGTGCCATGTGGCTCATAATAGGGTCCATATAATACAAATGAAGTAGTTAAAAATGTCAGTTTTGGCAATAGGGATCAAATGGCGGGAGAAAATATTTGCTTTACTCTGGAGACTGAGAAGATGTCCATACATATTTCCAAAACTGGCATTTCTAAACACTTCATTTATATGGTATGTACTATATTATGAGCCACATGGTGCACTCTTATAGATCACCGACTGTATGGATGTTTAACCCAACCCTAGATGAACCTATAGACCAAAAATCAGTCTGATTAGTGATTTTTATCTGTTCGATTGGAGTCTTTTTCAAGGTTTATTTATAACCGTGGATTCTGAGCATTATTTGGGGTACTCAGATCCAAAGGTTAGGCTAATTTTTGGTATATAAGTCTACCTAGGGACGGCCAAACATCCATAAGGTCAGTCGGCCCTAAAAGGTGCTCCACGTAGAATTTTGGGGACAAATCTAGTCTGCATACATTTACAGACTTAAAAGTATGTAAACATTGTATCCACCATTGAATGCTCGTTGAAAAACGTGTTTTTAATTTATAAAATATATTTTTTTGAAAACATTGAAATAACACATTTTTCAAGGGACACCCAATAGTACTGACAATGTTCTACCTAGGCCTGATTAGTGATTTATAGGCGTTGGATCTATGTATCTCAAATACTGCTCAAATTCCCACAGTTGAGATCAGGCCACGAAAATAAGTCCAATCCAAAGCCTATAAATCACTAATCAGGCTGATTTTTGGTTTGTAGGTCCACCAAGTTCTGACAAACATCCATACGGTCAGATTCCTCTAAGAGTGTGCCACGTGGCCCATATTGTGTCCCTGTACAGAATCATGTCCTTTAAACTCTGTCAACGGAGCCGGACCCTAATTATTAATCTATAGACTACTTTCACGGAAAAAAACTAGGCACTTCACTCCCACGCTGTTAGAACACGTCTGTTTGTTAAATTCCTAATAACAGTCCCTTATAGCCTTAGGGCTTGTTTGATTGCACAGAAAATTTCTGGGTGAAAATACATCTGGGAAATGCCTTAAATGCCTGATTGATTGCAACTGAGAACACATATTTCAATCATGTGAGCAAATAAATGCCTGATTGAATTCTCACCTATCTGGATGGGAAATGAATTCCGGGCTTTGTAGGGAAAATTATCAAGATTTAAATGGCTTGGTATGGAAAATTATACACTTTTAAAATGGCTATCTAACAATGGACAATTGTGTGCTCCCAAGGAAAAAGTATTTTTCCCACTTGGCAATCAAACACGACCTTAGTTTCTACTCCCATTTGATCAAAAATGCATTTTCGATAGCTTGTAAAAGAACCCAAATTTGGAGATTCACATTCCACATTCTGGGTGCTTGTTTGTATCTTGTGTGGCTCATACCATGGTATAAAAAACGGCCATTACAATGGTAACGCCTGACCCCATTATGTTTTTTTCCATTATAATGTCTGAAACCAAAAACATTGGAATATCTGTTATGGCGGCTTTATAAAACGTATTTTTACTGTTATTTAGGTTCTTTTCGAAAAAAAGTATGAAAATAATATTTTTCTGACCGTTTTTTTTACGCAGACGTGATGAGGTGACCCCATTGTAACGGTCATTACAGTAACATTATGAGTAGGGGTTTCAACGGGTCGGTTCCGGTTTTGTTCCTAAGGTGGCAAGAACCGGAACAATCGGTTCCGGTTCTTATCAGTTCGGTTCCTTAACGGTTCCGGTTCTCAAAGTGATGGATCCAGAACTAGAACCGATTATGTATTTCTGTCGGTTCCGGTTCCAGGTATAATGGGCCAAATCTTGAGAATATGAGAATTTTTACACTATATTTATATATTGGTACCGGTTCTTATCGGTTCGGTTCCGGTTCTTGTAAAGAATATTTTCATATTCAATTTGACAAAGATTCCGTTTAACATCAAAACATTCTTGTAACCGTTTATACGAGCATCGGTATAGTGTGAAGATGTCGTGGTACGCATACTTCGCTGACTATGTGAAGACTAGAAGACAGAGACAACAAGAATCAGACGGTTGACGACATGAGTCATCTGAGTAATTGTCAATTTGTCGGTTATAGATCGTGTACACTCGCTTAGAAAGGTAAGTGATTTAGTGGCCATAGGAAAATGTTTAAAATGAATAAAATATAATGGTCAAACCTAGTCATTGCCCAATCAATTGGAGGACTCTGTAAAATCGATTAGAGGCTACGAGGCAGAACATGATCATAGCCCAATCGATTGGACACATCTATAAAATCGATTGGAGTCTACGAGACAGAACATGATCAAAGCCCAATCGATTGACACATCTGTAAAATCGATTGGAGTTTGCAAGACAGAACATGATCATAGCCCAATCGATTGGAGTCTGCGAGATAGAACATGATCATAGCCCAATCGATTAGAGACATCTGTAAAATCGATTGGAACCTACGGGACAGAAACTTAATTAAGTTCAATCGATTAAACTTTGTACAATCGATTGAATTTACGAAGGAAAATGTCATCCGTACAAGGCCAATCGATTGGACTTGACACGGATTGAGTCTATTTCATATCCGAAATTCTAGTTCCCACGAGCCCACGTTCTCTAAGGCTCAGGGTTACGAGTTCTATAAATACAACCCTTCTATACCTTCTCTAAACACACACAGAGTGACACATTGACGCTTATATACTTCAAGAGAGAGAAGAAAATATTTATTTATTAGAGTGTCCATTCGAAGAGAAACAAGCCTTGTTATCTCATTCACATCTTGTGAGCTTGTTTGATCGAAGCCAAGTGCTTGATCCATTACTCAGCTTAGGTCTTCCACATAGATATCCGACCTAGTAACCTGAGTGTACCAGTGTGACTCAACACCTTTGAGCAACCTAGGGTTCAGGGTGTACTGAATCCTTCACCTTCGGCAAAGGATGGAGTGTTGAAAATTAAGATCGGAGTGGCCGATCGACGGTAGGTTTTAGGTGTACCAAACTGAACAAGCGGACAAGGCTTCTTGGCTGGAAGGGCGCACATGAATTCGTAGCGTTGATTCAGAGGACGTGGAAGCATCGGCAGTAGGCCTAGGCTAAGGTTGAAAGTTGTATTTGCAACAGTGCTGAGTAGGTAACCTTTGTTTCGTTTAACTTTTCAGTTAGTGATACTTTCCGTCTGGACGTGGTCCCGTGATTTTTCTTTGGCTAAGGTTTTCACGTAAAAATCTCTTATCTTGTGTGATTGTTTGTTTGTATTCCGCTATCTATATTGATTAGACCAAACGACGAAAAGAAAATATACCACGGAGGTATATTCGATTTGATTCGATTGTGATAATCTTTTATCAAACAACTAAGGCATGCGATTTTCTCACCTACCCAAGACCAATAAAACTGTTTAGGTATAATTAAATTTAAATACCTAATCAACCCTCCCTTCTAAGTATATTGGATTAAAGAGAACGGACCGATGGTTATTTCACTTATCGGTTTCGGTTCCATATTAGACTACCCGGAACCATTATTTTCGGTTCGGTTCTAGTGCGACATTTATGGGAACCGACTAAATAAGAACTAGAACCGGAACAGAACCAATAATAACAGTTCTGGTTCTGGGCTGCTATATTATTAAGATTGGAACTGATGTACCCGGAACCATACCCATAACTGACTAAAACCAAACAATCGGTTGTGGTTCCAAATCCATCACTTCGAGAACCAGAACCTATAAGAACCGATAATATTGGCTCTGGGTACCATGGGAACCGAACTAGAATCGACCCATTGACACCCTTACCTTAGACCAGACAGACGGGGTTTGGATCCAATTAAGAACATCCTTCAAATTTAGAATACGCTACTTACGTTTAAGCATGTTCATCAACAATTGGAGATGGGGAAGTTTTAATGAGGCGAGGATGTTCTGTTTTTTCAACATCCTATTAAGTACCCATTTGGGAACGAGAAGTAGAAGTTGCCTATTAGAAGTGGAAGTTGTATGCTAGAAGTGACTTATTTAACATGGAAAGGAGTGGTCACTTAGAATTTGTACTAAAGGCTTGGAGGGGTATTTTTGTCATTAACTGGTCATTTATAATTTGTCTTGAAGGATTAGAGGGGCCAATATGGTATTACGAAAGTTTCACTTAAGTTTTCAATTCAACATGTGCTTAAATTGAAGCAAAGCAAGAAGTAATTTCTTCAAAAGTCAAAAGCCAAATCTTCTAGAAATGAGCGGCCAGATTAGAAAAGGAAAAATCAAAAGTAAATCTGAGGGAACCTAGTAGTAGCCCCAGCAGTGATCAAAATAAAGAAGAGTCCATTGAGAAAGTTTGGCCATGTGCAATGAAGAACCATTATAATGTCCGTTAGAAGCACCTCTAATTCAGGTTGAAGGCTTAAAGATGACGAGGTAAGGTCGAAAAGGACATGGATTTAGGTAGGAAGAAAAGATTTGATAAAGCATGCTCTAACCAAAGAGATGAACCCAGATAAATTGGCATGGCAGAATAGGATTCGAGTAGCCCACCCAAATAGATGAGATAAGGCTCAGAATGGATAGGTCTGGATTCAGTAAAACTACGTGATCCCGTCTGATATGTATGTATCATCAGCTCAAAATTTACATCCCCAGGCTTTTTTCTTTTCTTTTTAGGAGTACAAATTTCATTGAATGCAAACTATGTCAATTGGTAATACAAAGTTAAAAAGATTCCTGAACCCTTTGCACCAACTATGTCAATTGGTAGTACATAATAATGACTGAAACTTATTTGCATTGAGAAACTTTAATCTGAGGAAATTGGCAAGGAATTACTATGATTTAACTCCTCACGAATTCAGCTGCTCAATATGCATTCAACATTGTTAAATTACAGCACAGAATCCAAACAAACAACTACATTGGATGATTATGGAGATTGAACATCTGCTACATATATTTTTCTCAATAAAGTTATTTTGTCATTATCAAAATCACAAGGTACATGATTTTTTTTTTTTTTTTGATAATTGTAGAATTTATTAAGGGCAAGAAGCCAAGAAAACTTACAAGAAAGATCTAAAGAGGTCGAGCTCCATATGGTACAGGATATTGCGCAATATAATTCATAATACCTCTTTTTCCAGTCTCAAAACAGCCATGAAGGCTTCTTGAGGTACATCGACTTTACCAATTGCCTTCATCCTTTTCTTTCCTTCAGCCTGATCACAGGAAAGCAAGGAAAACAGTTATGCAAAACTAACGAATTTTCCAAGATAGGTTCCTATTTTCTGCTGATTGAAAGATAGTATTGAGGCAAATCTGTATTCTATATCCATGAAACAATATCATATTATGCTTCAGGCACAAGGCTGATTGTTAGCTTAAGGATGTATGATGGTAGTGTTGAAAAGAATCCAATCTTGAAATAAAAGGTAGTACAACAATTTTACACTAAATTTTCTAGCTACTTTGTCATTTGCCATTTATGGGATTTTGCAACGGAAAATGTTATTGGAACTGAGGTCCACAGCCATGTGTTGGGGACCTTAGGTCAAATCTGTAGGATTGCATGTCCTCAATATGCATGTCAATTCTAGGGCTGTGAAAGGATTGGATTTGAGTCGGATTAGTGATGATTTGGTACGTATCCTGTAGGAAAATATGCTGATCCATACCTTTCCAATAAGAGATCGGATCACCTAAATGTGATCCAGAACCAATCGGATATAAAGGGTAGAATTCTGAACCTGATACATTCCAATCCAATCCACTAAACAAAAGAGAGATTTTATAGTTTTCCAATTACAATTATACATTTAATTTCTCTCAAAATTGACATTGTATCCTTAATACCTTAAAGACACAACTAAATATAAAAGGGTACATAATAGTTATTATAATAAATTTTGTATTTTATAAGTAAAATATTATAATTATGTACGGTGTCAGGTTATTTTGACATGCCAAAAATGACATGCCTAAATGACAAACCTTTGTGGGGTCCACATGGAGATGACTTAAGGGCTGATTTTTGGTCAACAAAAATCAGTTCATTTCTGACATTTCTAGCACTATGAAAAATGGGTTACAAATTGAAAAATTCTGAACTTTCCATTTTAATTTATAGTGCATTTTTTATAGGGTTAGAAATTCTAGAGAGCTGATTTTTTGTAAATATGATCTACATGGTAAGGAGGTCATCCTTAGAAAATATCAGCCATTAACTCATCTCCATGTGGGCCCCAAAAGGTTGTATCATTGGAAATGCCATTTTGGGCATGTCAGAGTAATGAGACACTGATTATATATATATATATATATATATATATATATATATATATATATTTTTGGGCATGTCAGAGTAATGAGACACTGATTATATATATATAATATGACTAATGCTTTGTCTAACGGGGTCCACACATGGATGAGTTAAGGGCTGATTTTTTGTGAAGATGATCTCGTGACCATGGAGATTGTCCACACAGAAAAATCAGCACTTTCTAAAACGTCTAACCCTATCAAATGTATAGCTAAAGTTAACGATAAAAATGACGGTTCAGAACAATTTAACTTGTAATCTAGTTTTCATAAGGCTAGAAATGCCGGATTTGATATCCATACTTACCAAAAAAATAAGCCCTTAACTCATCTGTGTGTGGGCCCCATGGTCATTAGTCTCAGGTCAGTCCCGGGTCGATTTGGTACTAATCTGATAAGAAACTGGATTGGCAATTTGGCATACATGGACCTGATACCATCCAATAGAGCAATACATAGTCCTGACCCAGAATATCTGAGCAGACTGGATCGGATTTTCAGGTCAATCTGATCCATTGACACCCCTATTCAGTAAAAAATTGTCCTATCTGACGTATGTCGAGGATGCACAATGCAATGGATCGACCTAAAGCTCACACACCCAGTAGTGTATCCTCAGATCTCTAACACAGATCTTTTACAATTTTAGAATATTTTCATCGAAAAAAATATCCCTTCATGTAAGTTAAATTATGAGAATCTGAAGCCTCCTGGAAGCCCCCTATTGTGTTTTATGGGGAACACCAGCGTACGAGGAATGTGGAACACCGAACCTAACATGACCCACTGAAAGTGGACACGACACTTTCTTCACCACCATAGAACATCCCAACCAATCAGACATGTCCATACAGTTTATTCAAAAAATACATCATGCCTGAATACTACTTGAACATCAGCAAAGAAAATAAACCAGGCACAACAACCAACTTCCAACCATGGATTTAAAATTCAACAAACTTCGGCAAAATTAGCTGAATTAATTCCGAATTTTGAATGACCGAATTAAAGTGTACATGTATTAAAAATTTTACAAAAAAATCGCTGAATTAATTCATTTCATTCGGAGTAAACAATAAAATTCTGCTAATTTCTCAAAGTTCGACCTTTTTAGTATAAAAATTGCAAAAAATCATCGAATTAATTTGTTTAATTCGAAGTAAACAGTAAACTTAGAGAAGTTTGGAGAATTTTTGCGAAAACATTAGTAAAACACACTGATTTTTAAGGATATGATAAAAAAAAGCATGATACAAACTTATAACTGATTATATCATAAAAACAACCACTTGGAGCAACATAAGCAAAATTAATATCGTTTCACTCATTTTGGCAAAAATTCTCCAAACTTCTCTAAGTTAGCGAATTTTTACAGAAATTCTCTAAATCGAATTGAACATCCCCGAGTTAATTCCAAATTTTAACTGACCGAAGTTTAAGGTGAAGTCGAAGTTTAGAACCTTGCTTCCGACGCCAACCAAAATACCAACATAAAATTAACTACCATAGATAAGCTCAAACCCTAATCTGCAAGTATAGTGCTTTTACACTTCATTGCTACGGATTTATATAAAATTGAATGAAGGAACATGATTCATGTAGTCAATCCCATATAGTTGGGATAAGGATTATCATGATGATGATGAAATAAGCTCATACCCTATGGATTGAAGGACAAGTCATACACCATAACACCATAATGAAGAAAAAGTGCAAGATCTGATGGTCCAAGTCCCAAAGTCATATGAAACCATAATGTTCTAATAGAGATGTCAAACCATAAATGTTCTGAGCCCAATTGGCTTCATTCCAATATCTTCTATCTTGGGATGCCTTGAACAAGTTGTCAGTAAAAGATCTAGAACGATTATGAAAATTTCCAATCAGATTGAATCCAGGAGGTCATGTCATGTATAGTTCTTCCTCTAGATCACCATGGAGGAAATCAATGTTTACGTTCAGCTGGTGTAGGGGCCATAACGGGTTTGCTATAAGGGGGAGGACCCGAACTGAGTTCATCTTGACTACCGACAAAAACATCTATTGGTAGTCAATGCCATATGTTTGTGTACCCTTTTGCAACTAGACGTGCCTTGTACCTGTCAACACTACCATCGACTTTGTACTTGACTGTGAATACCCATTTGCACCCCATAGGATTCTTTCTATTGGGTAATGGAACCAGTTCCCAAGAAGCATTCTTCTCCAGAGTTGTCATCTCCTCGCATAGCTGCTTTCCACCACGGTTGGCCAAGAGCATCTGAAACACTGGATGACATAGGCACCGAAAGCTGTGGATGGTGCCCGAGAAAAACCAAAGAGACCAAAACTGCCCAAAACTCACCTGCAAAAGATTATGGGGTCCTGGAAAGGCTCCTGGAGAGGTGAGGCACCTCCCGAGAGGCCTTCTCTAGCCTTTTGGGGGTGCGATTAGCCCTGGAGTACTTTCTCCGAGCTTTTGAGGAGTGCGGCAGTGCCTAGGAGAAGTTCTCCAGCCTTTTGATGAGTGCGGTTAGGGGTTTTGAACCCTCTAGATCCCTGCAACTATGGCAGCTAGGATTTTAGAACCCTCTGGAGGTCTATGGTAATGCCAGAGATCACTTCTCCAGGCTTCTGCGTCAAGTGAATAACTATGGGACACAATCTCCACTTTGGTCAGCGCCTTCTCTGTTCTTCCACAATCCCTAGGGTTTCGACTTCCTCTAGGGTTGAGCCATGGTCATGCAACCATGCTCTGATACTATGTTGTAACGTGTGAGTTTAACCGGTAAGAGAAAGAGAGAAGATTAGGGTTAGAAGAGAGAGAGGAGATGAGAAGATGGAGAAAGGGTGAAATCGTGTAGAGCATAATGAGCTCCATGATTTCACCAATATTTATAATATTGGAACTATTCTCATAATTACAAAGACACCCCTGTGGAATATAAAATATTACAAATAAGCCCTTGACAACAGTTGTTCAGATAAACAATGACTTTGGATTCTTGACGGGTAGTTTTGTCTATTAAATTCTCTATAGCTCTCATTTAATCTACAGAACAACCAATGGGTTCCCCCTAAGCATCATCATTTTCCAGAGAAGATTCCAGTCTGGAATCCGACACCCCTGACAACGAAGAAAAAAGAAAACAATAAACGACTTCCTATTCAATCTTCTATATATTCCTTGGGCTTTATAGGTGTTTTTAGCAAAGATCTTCTCGAGCATTTGTAACATTGATTACCAATTTTAACAAACAAAAATCAATGAAGATTAAACAGACTCAAAAATATAGATCGAAATCATCTTTGTAGACCATTGCTTGAATTACGGGATCGGCTTTCTAACTTGCTCTCAACCGAAGGAAAGCAAGACCACAAAAAAGCCCAAATCGACCACCAATTTGAGTGGGTAAAGGAAGTCGAAGAGCCTGTTATGGACGAGCTAGGGGGAGGCCAATCACTTTTATTGCTATTGACATGGGTGTAAATGTCGACGAATTCATAACTTCACTTCCTAATAAAGATGAGACACAGATGTTTGATGCGGACTTCGACGATGACTTCACATTAACATCCTTACCTACTTAGTCATCGACGAGGAGTGGTGATGGTGGTAGTGGTTTTGGTTTTGGTGGGGCAAGTGTAGTGTTGGTGGTTGCAAAACATAGAGACCCTTGAGTCCATTCACTAGAGAAGGCGAGTTCGACCATGCTACCCAAGACTATGATCATGGATCTCATCTACCCTCAATGAGGCAAAGGTAGTGTTAGGGGTAGGGGCGGACATGCAAATGCCGAAGGCAACAATGTGAGACAACGAAGGAGGATGATGCTTACTCTTGTCGGAGCCATGATGTTGACTCCATTGTAGGAGCATTCGGTAGCATATGCCTTAGCAGTAGTATATATGGATAGGGTTACAACGGTGAGAGCTCATCTTCGACATCCCATGGATATGGCCCATATTAGAGAGCATCCAAGACACAGTCACAGGCATCAGAATGTTGAGCTCCTAGTTATTGTAAAGCTATTGGATACAACTTTGGGGTCCAAGTTAACTATGGACCTCAAGGTAAGTATGGTGCACATTGGGAGGTACCATTGATGGGAGTGCAACATCCAACATATGCTGAGCATCCAAACTACCTAGCAATAGGAGTGTTGGCGAGCATTCATCCCCTAACAATACCACCAATATCTCCAAGAATTTCAGAACATTTACCAAAACATGATGTCGTGGGCCCATTACTATTGTAATTACATAGGGCACTACTATTAGGGTTTTAAGCACGATGGGAATGATGGTGGTCGAAGCTTTATCTAGTTCTGACCTTCCTACTTGTCTATTTGAAGACATATTTAGATGTAATAAACTTAACTTGGTATTATTTGATGATTATAATCATTTCAAATAGTCATTTATTGTTTTTAGTTGTTTGACTAACGTATACTAGCCTTGGTAGATTACATGGTCATTCATTTCCACACTTTATATGGTTATATATTTTAGATTGATAGCTTATGAGGGTTTTTATATTTGTTGTCATTTCCTAAACTTCCACAAAAATTCCCATAATATTTTCATCATTTCTACATTATTTCCATCATTATCACACTATTCCCACCATTTCCACAAAAAATGTATTATTTCCACACTAGTCAAAATATTTCCATTTCTGGGTTGGTCAAAATAAACCTTGAAATCGAAATTTATTTCCTTGCTTGTTTCCTTTTCACATCTCTCATAGCAATACAGTAGTTCCCACAAAATAGCAAGGACCACAAAAGCCACCCAACTATTCCATACTAACAAAAAACACATGTAACGATATACTAAGTAGGCGGCTGGGCTGGCACTAAATAAAGTTGAATGGCACTCTGTTCTCAATGAATCAACCAAGATTCTGAGATAGAGTTGACAGATCAATGATAGATCTAGGTTCATGGCTGTCAATCTCTTAGAACAAGAACCACTAGTATAATGGAATTATATGGTTAGGATCGCCCTAAATCTTTTTAATCGTTAACAAGTTTCTCTAGGAGATCTAAATTAAATCTGGCTTGTGAAAGTGGAGTACCTGTTTCTTCAGCAATTTCTTCTTCCTTGTAATATCACCACCTACAATAACATATAAAATTAGTTCAAGTTGTAAAGGATCCCTTCATCTGAAATAAATATAGGTGATAAACTACATTTTCTGCAAAGGTATTTCTGCAGTGATGTGATTTTCAAGAACCAGAATCACCCTAAAGCCTCAAGATAGTACTCTAGCATAGAAAACATTCGTGTCAGTAATCATTACAAATTCCAAAAGGATTTATCTTACCATAACATTTGGATAGAACATCTTTCCTGATTGCTGATAATGCTTCACTAGCAATCACCTTGGAACCTATGCATGCCTGTCATGGATATATTCACAAATCCATTGATAATGAGTAAATCTTAACAAGAAATAAGATACAATCAAAAATGTATACTAGAGATTTCATAAAATTCTATCAAAACCGCCATGCACAAAATTCCAAGTATGTTTAACAGAGTTCACATGGCGAAGGAAAAATGTTGGTCACAGGAGGAATGTAAGTATTTTTATCTAGATATATGACAAAGGCAAAATTGCCCAAGAAGTGGAATCGTGTTTGGTCAACGTCGGACAACCATTGGTAAACTCAGCTCAAGGGTTTTGAAGGGGTCAAGGTCGAATCAATCAGGTCACAAAATGATGACGAACAAGTTTAGATGAGACTCCCTAGTCATTTATCTTTTTCTTTCTTTTCTATCTATTTCATTTTCTTTTTCTGCTTTTGTTCTTCAAATTCCAACAATCCCTGGGCTAAAACTCTATTTGAATCCATAAAACCTAGCTGCCAAGAAATTTCTTTTTCTTTTTGATAAGCAGAAAATGCAACCAACACCTGAAGCTAGCTCCTGGTCGAGGCCTTCTCTTCAGAACGAATAGCCATATGAGAGTGGAGTCATTTACTGATGCAGACTGGGCAGGTGCCAAGGATGAGAGGAGATCTACTTCATGGTATTGTATCTTTGTTGGGGGCAACCTAGTTATTTGGCGGAGCAAGAAGTAGCATGTAGTCGCTAGATCCAATGCAGAGGCATAGTTTAGGGCAATGACCAATGGGTTATGTGAGATGCTCTGGTTGAAGATGTTGGTTGCTGAACTAGACTACTCAGTCTCAGGGTCTGTGAGTTTGTACTCTGACAACAAGGCCGCCATCAGCATTGCTCACAATCCAGTTCAACATAAACAATCCAAGCAAATTGAACTAGACCGGCCTGATGACAACTCTACCGGTGTTTATGCGAGTTGGGCATGAGGGATATCTATGCACCAACTTGAAGGGGAGTGTTATCAGATACATATTTTAGATGTATTTCCTTGTAAAGGGTAGTTCCGTAAATACCCATCTTTTGTAATGTTCTCTCCATATAAATAAGAATTATGGAGTCATGTGACCTAAGCACATGACATCCTTCTCTATTCTCTCTTTGAATCTCTAAACCTAACCCTAACCCTAACCCTAACCACCATTACAACTAGCCCAAAGAGATTTGACCTACAAATGGGATGCACAAAGTCTCAAGGGCCACCCAAACTGAATGAGAGGATTGAGGATTAATGAAGATGAAGACAAAAGGCTTTGGAGGTGTATCACGTTTTGAGTTATATTATGTCAGTGAAAAGTTAAACAACTGATAATATTATAGGTGGGGCAAATTAAAGTCCAATTAATAAATAAAGACCAATCTTGCTGTGAAGTCACGTGCACACTAAATACATATATAAGTAACACAAAACAGCAAAAGTATATTATTTCACATATTGTACATAGTAATGATAGTTAATAAACCCAAGTTAGTTTCAAGGATAAAAAAATTCTACATTCCTTATTAAGGATGGTTTCTCTCTACTGTTGATTAGCAAGAATATAAAGCACATTGCTCTGTAGACACCATGAAATGTTACAAGTTCAATAAAATTTAACGTGAAATTTTAAATCTTAGTGACTTAGCAAAGTTTTATTGCCCTATGTTCATCAAGAATATTCATATGTTCTGCTTCTATGTTTTAGAAGTTCATATATTCTTAAAATTTAACATTCGATTCAGTCCATTCCTCTTGATCTTTTCATCAATATCATTTTCAGTTTGGTTCCATGTAAAGGATCATTTTACATGTGATGTGGTCATAAGGAGATTCATAGCACCACTTTAAGAGTTCACAAGGCAAAACAAAGTAATCTGACAAACTCAAAGCCTCTTGTAGATATGGTCATGGTTTAAATCTGTCTCAAGGAACGTCTTAGTCGAAAAAAATGAAAGGCACCGACTGAGAGTACGAGACAAATTAAGAAGAATGAAACAAACCGAAAAAAAGCCCCAATGTATCATTCCAGTCATTGCCGAGATATAGATATCTCAATGGAGATATTCCGATATGGAACAATTAGTAATATGCATAACTAAAAGGGAAGAACCCCATAGATCACAAAGCAGGGGAGGACCCCGAAGGACAAAGCCTATATACAATCAGAGAGGAGAGGATTCCTCTAAAAGATCCTCCCATCTAAACACAAAAGTTTCAAAAACCCCTAAACTCCAGTAATGAAGAAGATCAGAAATACAAAAAGATTTGGTCCTCAAGTCTACCCCAACAACATCTTCAACTTCTCCTTCAAAAATACTGGAATTCTCTACTTCCATATGGCCCACATAATCGCAAACAGAAGAATATGCCATTAAAATACACCCTTTCCCTCGGAGCACTTGCTTGGAATATACCGATCACCCGTTCCTAGAGCACATAATCAATGCCAAACAGAAAAGCTACAATATGGAACAATACTTTGATCCACCGATAAAGTAAGCAAAGCTATGATTTTTTTTTCCTCCTAATTCAACAAATTAAAACACTTATGTAACAAGACACAGATACGCTTGACAGTGTCCAACACGATGACAAAAAAATCCAATACGTGGACACATTTGTACATTAAATTAAAGGGTTTTTATAACTTTTTGGCAAATAAATTTTTTTGTTAGATAATTGATCCCCTAGATGTGTGCCATTTCAAATATCACATCAAAATGAGCAAATCCAGTGCAGAGTAAATTGACAATCAACTAATCCATTGCCCTTTCACCTTCGAGATCTGGCAGGTTTTCTTTTCTCTACTTGGGTTGAATGTGGTTCTGGAACACGTGATATTATTAAAGGGAGTAGGAAGAAGAGCTTCAGTGGTAAAGGGAGCTATCTGTGGTGTATTCTTCCCTTTGCTATAATGTGGGTTGTTTGGAGAGAGAAATAGTTGTATTTTTTAAGGGAAAGAAGAAGAAACTCCTATGGTGGTGTTGAGAGTCAAAGTGTTCTTGTATCTTTGGTCTTCCATTACTCCGGAGTTTAGAGGCTGATATTTCGACTCTTTTGTGTTTAGATGAGAGGAGTTGCCAATTGTTGCTAATTGTACCTTCTCAATTGTTTTTGTTCTTGTTTCGGGGTCCTTTACTTGAGATCCCCTTTAGCTTGTATTCAGTGGGGTTTTCCGTTTTGTTTTATAAAATCTTAAACTTGTCAAAAAAAAAGATCCACTGTGGGCCTCAAGTGCACTTTAGTAAGTCAGTAAAGTGACAGCTACTTTTATAAAAGATGTAAAGAGTAACAGCTGTACAGTTTGATGGCCCTTATTCAATGAGTTGTAGAGATGTAATGAGTGACAGCTGTACATTTTGAGGATGTTATAACTTCCTTATTTAATGGTCCTTCCTTATTTAATGAGATATAGAAGCATAAGAGTTACAGCTTTACAATTTGACATTGTTGGTCCTTCCTTATTTAAGGAACTATAGAGATGTAAAGACCAAAGAGTGCAGCTGTACAGTCCTCATTTAATGAGACATTATTGTTGGTCCTTCCTTATTTAAGGAGCTATAGATATGTAAAAACTAAAGAGTGACAGCTGTGCAGTCCTCATTTAGCGAGACTTTATTATTTTCTTCCTTATTTAACAAGCTTAGCGATGTAACAACTAAAGAGTGACAGCTGTACAGTCCTCATTTAATGAAACTTTATCTTTTTCTTTTGTATTTGATAAAGAGAAAAAGAAGTTAAAGACACGGCCATAGGTGTCGACACACGTATGTGTCGACATGGCAAGAAACCTTAAAAAGGCCGTGTCCTTGTTACATAGCAAAATACATGCTTAAAGTCAAGTACGTTCGTAATTGGCTCAACAATTAACTAGTAGTCTCGTTACTTAATTTCTATGTAACAAGGACACTTCAGTTTTAGAGCTTTTTGCCGTGTCGGACACCTCGACACCTGGACACGCGTGTCGACACTTCCCGACACACATTTGGACACTTATGGCAGTGTCACCCCTCATTTTAATAATTTTTAATATAAAATTGATTCCTAAAAGTGGGTTGGCGTGTTCCATCCTCCATACAATAATAAATTAATATATATTGTCTGCTTTATTTTCTATTTTTTGTTATTTTATTAATAATTTTAAGCATTCATATGTATTAATATATTATAATTAATATATGTACGGACGTGTCTACGTATCGTATTTTTATGTTGCCGTGTCGGACACCTCGTATCTGTGTTAGACACCGACACCCGTGTCCGTGTCCTTGTTACATAGGTTAATTTAGTTCTTTACAACCCAGATTCATACAAAAATTTGTTCATGATCTTGTTACAAATTCATTAAAGAGCTAGATTATGAAAACCCGATAAACAAACTTGCAGGCAATAATTGCACTTTTTTGGGTGCTTGATGTTTCTTGGGACATACAACTAATATGCATTCCAATTTCTCCAAAGAACTTTAATTTTGTTTGTGAAAATGCAATTGGATCCAAAAATATTAGATAAGGATATATTTTACAATCTCCAAATGGGAAAATTAACTTGATATATTGTGGTTTTTTCATTTCGAATTACAAGTAATAGCTTAAAGCAACAAGGACGTAATTAATATACAGACTACAAACATCATTTTTTCTTGAAGCGATAAAGAAGGAACAAAAGAAAGAAAAATCCAATATATATAGCACATGGATAGTCAAGTTTAGAACACTTTTCTCAAGAACAATAACCACTACTTATCAAGATATGGTTCTCAAAATTCTAAGAACTCCTAAGTGCACTACCCAATGTAGAAAGAAATGGATCTTTTTTTTTTTTTTTTGTAATCAGAAAGAAATGGATCTTACTTGGATGGGTACTTTAAACATTTGCCGTGGTATAAGCTCCTTCAGTTTTTGAGTCAAAGCCCGCCCTACAGCATAAGCCTGCAAAAGATGGCATGAGGAACGCATTTTATCATCATATGGTGCCAAATGGCAATTTTCACCAAAGAGGCTAGCTAACTTACTATTAATTCAGTCTCAATAAATAAATGACACAGGAGCTGGACTGAGAAAATCCAAAACTGATTTCAACTAAACTGCGGACCATTGGAGGCTCACAACCAAGTCCAACAGACCCAAGAAAAGGCCTCCTTTGAAGTTAAATTCCTAGGGTCTCTCAGCGAAATTACCAAAATGTTTTATTTAGGGTCCAAAAATTTATAGTTTTACCCAAGGAAATAAATTTCCCAAAATTAACGAAATATTTCGCGAAATATTTCCATTTTCTAGGTTACCGACAGGAAAGAATACATACACGAAATGTGTCCATCCATGTCGAAATATTTCGCGTTAACAATAAAAAATTTTGCTATCGTTTCTTGCAACAAATAGATAGATTAGGTATAAATGCATTAAATCTATGAATCTATGATCCATTTACACTTGATTTGTGCAAAGATTGAAAATTATTTAGGGTAAAAATTTAAAATTTGGGGAAAACCCTAATTTCATTGGTTTTTACCCTAAACATCCATGATTGTGCGTAAATGGATTATATGCACAACTTAGCTCATTCTACAAGTTTGTTGGGTTAAATATTTTTCCCAAAAAAATAGTTAAACATTCAAAAAGTTAAGTAATGTTATAAGTTAATAATAAATAGGTTTTCTAAAATTATATAATATTAAGACGCTAATGTAAGTGAATAAAGATTAATTAATATCTTGATTTATGATTTTTTTTTTAAATAAGCAATTAAATAATAGTTATCTAATTAAATAATATTTGGACTGACTATCAGTGCATGTCTCAACATATTACAGACCGCTATGGTCATTCATTTCCACACTACATATGGTTGTATATTATGGTTTGATAGTTTATGAGTGTGTTTTTAGGCTTGTTTTATCATTTTCCAAACTTTTCCCAAACATTTCTATAATATTTCCATCATTTCCGCATTATTTCCATCATTTCCACGAAAATGTATTATTTCCACACTGGTCGAAATATTTCCACGCAATATTTCCATTTCCGGGCTGGTCGAAGTAAACCTCGAAACCGAAATTTATTTCCTTGGTTTTACCATTTAGGGCATGTTTGGTAGGCCACCGTGGCGGGAAAATAAAATATTTGGGCGCACTAATATTTGCCCGGGCAGGTTTGGCACGCATTTGCCCGCGCCCAATATTTAGTCGGGCCCACAAATTTGCCCGCCGCGGCAGGAAAACATTTGATCACCTCCCCCCCCTGAGTAAATATTTTCACACCAAATAAGCCTTGGTGGGAAAATTATATTTTCTCGTGGGAAAATCACTATTTTCAATAAAAATGAGTTTTTTTGGATCCTGTGATCTAATATGTGGGTCCCACACTCGCCTAAGCCATATTTGACTTACTCTAAGATGTGGGACCCACACAAATTGAAAGAAAATGAAGTAAGCTAGCTAATACACGTACCAAACGTTAAATATTGATATGAACAAATATTTAGCCAAGATAATATTTGTCTGGCTAAATATTTGCCATCGGAACTCTTTTTCTCACGTAGCAACAGGCCCTTAGAAGTTTCTATTTTCAGTGCTAGAAAGTTTGTAGACGATAAATACTAATTTGGGTCTAGTATGCCATACTTAGTTTTTATGTCTAGTTGATTTTGTAGTAGGATTCTTTATTGAAAACTTTTGTAACTAGAAATAAGAAAGTCATCAGAATAAGGTCCTTGGGAGTTTGTAAATCCGTTAAGGGTGCTGTCCAGACATCTATAAATACCTATGTACTCCACACTTCTGAGAAAAAAGAATTGAACAAGTTACGTTTATGGTATCAAGACTGCTGTGATGGGGTGTGATTCCTAACTGGAATGAGTTCATCTAAGTGTGCCGTTGTTCTTGCATAACCTGTGGAGTGGTGAAATACACATCTTCCTCCATTCTCTTTCAATTTTCAGTAGCTTTTCTCTCGTAGTCTGTGGAGTAATGCACAACGGATGTTTGTGTAGATGATGTTCAAATTTGGCCAAATATGTTGAGTTTGTGTGTCAACTCTCAAATTCTATCTAACCTCTCTATGGCCAGAGCGAGTAAAGGGGGGCCCAAAGGCCCCTGGAATCCCAAGCTGGAGAGCAGGGGCAGCCGTCTCAAAGTGAAAAATAGAATGATTTTGTCATGTGAAAATCGCATAGTTTCCTAATCTGGAAGAAAATTTGTGGATTATTCTAGACTTCTAGTAAGTTTTGAGCAAGGTTTCTAATGAAAACAATAGAGTAATCTTTTTGTGGATTAACCCTCTAGAAAAGTGTTATGGTAAACAAACCGGGTATGAAAGGGTTTTGAGAGAGTTTCATCATGAAATTACCAACATGACAAATGACATATTGCAAAAAAGTCAATTTCACAATATTTCCAAATTATGTACGTCTTCCATACTTTTGTAAGTTTTTTGTATCTACCAAAAAAAAAAGAACCATTACATTTCCACCAACAGTCACCAAAATATGTCCACAGTTCCGACATTTAATAATATGCCGGTAATCATATTCCTAGAGCATCTCACGTCAAGAACCATGGATGTCAACATATGTCGACCGATATATGCCGACATGTGTCAACATTTAAAACCATGCACTAATATAGACTGACTAATCAGTTGTATCTTTCTTTTCAGCAAGTTAAAGAGTAAAGCATGAAAGAAAAAGATGGCAAGACAGTCTCGAATGTGTTCTTTTGTTATTTCAACCCTATGCATTAGTCAGTGCATGCTTCTCAACGCCCCAAAACAATTATCTGTAAGTACAAATAACTGAATTAACCAATCTTTTAGACCTGATATATGAGCTGACATTGTTCTCTCCAACAAATTTTATTTGTAAGCACATACAAGTCAATTGTCCCCTTATAAGAAAAAACATGGGTGTAATCCAAGTAAAGCCTTTATTTGTTCCAACAAATAAAGACATATTACCTGATATTTTCTGGCAAAAATGAAACCAAAGATAAATGGCAAGCACTCAAGCTTGATGTAAGCAAAACATTCAATTTCATATCATTTAAGTTAATTAGCTGAGCTTTTTGGCGAATTTTGTCGAATGGCAAATTGAACTATACCTATAATATTTTGGCGAATTTTACTGTCAAGGACCAAAATTTTAAAAATAGATGAGAAGTGTTTTAACCACTTATATCATCTTTTTTCCAAATTTGCTCGCTTATGGGAGGTTCGTAGGTAAAAAAAGACCACTCCATTAAGGGTTTTCGAGTAAAAAACATATTGTAGGAATTAGAATCAAGATGAAACGCTCCTCGGATTGTGTATTTTTGAAGTTTTTCTTCAATAAAAGCCAGTTTCTGTAATTTCTTGTTTCTTTCACACATTTTAGCAACAATAGTATTACAAATGTGTAAGTATACTACAGGTCAATGATGCATTCACACACAATTTATTAGATAAATTTTATGATTTTTCGGGCAAAAATTACGAAAATTTTGGGAAAACCCCAATTTCTTTTCTTTTCACCCTAATAAACACATAGGATTTATTTAAATGGGTCGGGATCCGCAGACCTAAATTTTTGGACATAAATTTTCATCGAAAATATCGTCCATGAATCCCGAGAATCCAATGGTGGTTGATAGTGCTGAGCTGGCATTCAATTTTGCCAAAGCAAAACCACAGTTGGATTCTCGGAATCCATGCCTGAGAGCTTCGGTGAAAATTTAGGTCCTTGGAACCTGTTCCTATTTAAATATATGTCAAGTTTTTTCTCTTGATTTATAACTAGGTCGGATTACTTTTTGTCGTAAAAAATATTTTTTATTCATTTTAGCAGAATATGCCTGTAAAATAATTAAAACTCCGGGATTTAATAGTTACACATTCTAACGTACAAATCAATTAAAACTATTTCTGTATCAACACTTTCTAACATACAAATTTACTGTAAAACTTTTTGCTGATCACCATACAGAGCCTAGGTATATGTATTTTTTTGTCTACAAGTATATGGTACAAAGCGTAAGAAACCTGTTACATTATGCACTATTATCCTCATTATTATATACCAAAACAATCACTTTGTTGTTGAGTCCACGAATCGTATGTTGCAAGGCTCATTGAGTGACACTCCATACCCATGTCAGAATCTGAAACCAGTACCATATCGATGCAAAATAGGCCTTAACTATCTGTTTATATTATTATTTTTTGTAATAAAAACGATATCATTTAAAAAATGGAAATTTCAGAAAATAGAAATAAATAGGAAGCACATAAATGGATTGACTTCCTATTTCTAATATTGTTTTTCGTAATTTAAAATTAATATAATTTCAATTTGGTATAAAATAAATTGACCAGGAAACCCATTAAGGCAACAAATGTATGCATGAATGACATATTCTAGGATTTTTATGAAAAGCATATAATCTTTTTACAATGTAAACTGTTATTGTTTGTTGTTCAGATTGAATTTAACATTGATTTGTAATTTCCTTGCACATCATACAACAGTTTTATTATGGGGACCCAAGTTAAGATAGAGATGACGAGGGCGGTCATAGGTAAATGTGACTATGAAAAATCAAAGATGGAATTGAATTCTATTTACTTATTAAGTGGTCACTTAAGTTTTTAAATTAACTTAATAAAGGGGGACGCATTTTTTTAGGAGGGGAGCCACTTACTTAAGTGGTCCCTTATGTTTTTAAGAGAAATCTCTATTAGGTGACACATTTTTTAGTTCTTGGTCGGCCCACCCACTTAAGTGACTCAACTCACTTAATTGAGTTTGGGTTGGGCCCAGGCTATTTAAAAGGTCAGCCCAATTCATTGGGCCCAAAAGTTAAAAGAACAACATTATCTTATTCAATAAACCCCCCTCCAATAATTGCTAAAAGTCCCCACTCTTAATATGCCATGGAGATAAGGTTCTCCCTAACATTCTTATCGCCCTGGAGTAACTACAGTGTGCCGCCAGACTATATCACACATATAACTTACTAATATGCATCACAATCTTATTAAAAATATAATACACACACACACACACACACATATATATATATATATATATATATTAAAAGCATATATAATACTTACTGACCCTTAATAAGGTCACCAAACTTGTTAAAATACTTGGGGTACCATAAGGTATACTTTGCCATTAAGCTTCGCAACTCAGGTTCAATGATTCTTGTTGACTATCTATGTAGATTATTGTGCTTATCATCCAGTCTCATACTTTCCTGTTTACTCATATTAGGCAGATTCAGTTCATCTAAAACTGGGATGAGCTTTGTATTGTTTTCAGCCTCATTTCATTGACAAATTGCATCTGATATCTTGTTACTGCACATATTTCAAGGTATCAGATAATTTTCTCAAGGGAGCACTTAGTATTAGTGGATACTATTAAGTCCCCATTGTATATATGTATAACGCAATTTTGGAATGTTTCGTATGAAACATTTCGGAATTTAAGAGAACCGAAACAGAACATGTTTCATATCATTTCGGAATGTTTCGTAACGTTTCGATTTGTTTCGCCAAGACATTACGATACAATCAAAATAAAAATATGAAAAATATGATTTCATGGTTTTGGGAATATTTTGGAGATTTCGATGTTTCACCATTTTTTCAATGTTTCGTTTCGTTTCGGAGTTTGTCTCAATTTTTCACTTGACAGAGACATTCCTCCGAAACGAAA
Source organism: Euptelea pleiosperma (assembly GCA_035048495.1). NCBI lineage: Eukaryota > Viridiplantae > Streptophyta > Magnoliopsida > Ranunculales > Eupteleaceae > Euptelea > Euptelea pleiosperma. The sequence continues at coordinate 23,683,109 of CM068552.1, read as the reverse complement.
TTTTAAACCTTGAGTATAACACACACACACCTATTGATTGAAGAAATGGAGATTTTTTTTCAAAAAGCAGTTATAACTTGTAAGCACACCCAAGGTTACACCATGCGCTAAGGAAATCCATGCCTCGTAGCTGCAACATGCAGTGCTCCTGAGGTACAGAAACCTTGCAAATGCCAACATATGCACGGATTTCCTTACCATGCAAATCACTGTGAGCCTCAGGCTTACCCTATTATTCACTAACTTTAAATCACCTTATCCCTGTGGACAATGGTTGCCAATGGTTCTACACGATCACCATTGATCTGAATGTCAAGCTTTACCAATTCACTTTCCTGATACCTGGAAGTCAGGCAATGAGAGAACATCAATAAATGACACATTGAGTGAAAAATCTTGTAAAAAGCAGGTATTTTTATATAAATATAAAAATAAAAGAACATAACACGTTTGCAGTTCATGTGAAAGACAATTTGTGAGGGAAGAGACCTTTCATTTAATCACATCTTCAATTGATTACATTGACAAACAAAATATCAAGTTCCTTCCTATAAGTAGAGGTGAGCAGTAAATTATTCAACCCAGCAAAGACAACCTCACTGTTAGAAAAAAGGTTAACCTATGTAACTAAACCCTGCAAAAAGACTTAATAGAATTTAGCAACTCTCTGGCAGGAAATTAGAATGCGTTTTCAATTGACATGTAGCACTTAATGACTCGTGAAGTATTATGCTAGAAAACACTTTGCACAAAAGGCTGTATATGGTCGTACTGTTGATTAGTTATCAAGTAGGAGATAGGTTTTACTTATAGACTTATGGTTAGCCACTGCTAATGAACACTTGGGAAATATCTTGAAGCCCTCATGAAAATAAAAGATGTTTTTGGTTGAAATAAACCTAAATGCACTAAAAATTAACACTTGTCTTACAGTTGACTATACAACTATCTGCTAGATTTCATTTATTTAATTATAATAAAGATGGGAACTGGTTCATTCAGCAGAAGGGAAAGACACCAGTTAAATTTTTGGTGAGTTGGCATACTGTCTGAAGAGACGCATTATCGGTAGATCAAATTCCATGAATCAAGCCTGGATTTGCTAGGGAACTAATGCTATCAGCGGGGCAAGCAAAAAAGTGGGAGGTGATGTCGTTCATCCTATTGCTTGCCATGATTTCAAAAGATGTGGTGATGATGCAAGTATCATTGATCTAAAGAGCAAACAAATATAAGTGGGCCTAATAGCTGTTTGACCAAATCGTATTGCAACAAAGTTAAAGTTTTAGTTCATGTGCACTAGCGCAACTTGTTTGGTGATTCTGAAGCAAATTTCCTTCCTCCAGGTGTCTCAGATAATAGTCTGGCTGTGGTTTATCTTTGAGATTCCATGTCCATTTGGACCAAACCTTTTACATTTCTTGAAGCAATAACTGCTCATCCAGATTTTCTTCAAAATGTTGAAGCATGGAAATTTTTCATGCGAGGTAGTACCATGTTTATCTTATCGCAGAAGCTAGAAGTCAAAAAGAGACTGAAGATATGGAATAGAGATAAATTCAGGAATATTGATGTTAATCTTTAAGTTGCTCTTTTTGAAATGGAGAGAATTCAAGTCCAACTGCATCTGCATTTTGAAGATGAATCTGTAGCCCTCAAGAAAAGGCTGCTGTGCAGAATTCTAATTCCATCCCTGAATCTGAAGAGTCTCTCTTAAGGCAGACAGTGAAATTTTAATGGCTGCAACAAATTCTTTCACAAGTACATTAAACGGTTCAAAATCTTGTTCCGTCTCAGCCAAGACATCTTGTTCTGGTAGGGTACCGAGACAATAAATAGGGGAATGTATCGTCTCGTGCCAAAAGCCTAATTTAAGTACTAAAACAGGTTTAGAATCATATTTACATGGTGTGTGTCTTTTATTTCCCTTTTGATGAAATATAAACCCTATTTATTCTTAGGGTTAGGGTTTGATAAAAAAAAAAGAGAAGAAAAGATTTTAGGAGTGGTAGATGTTAAAGTTGGCCAGCTCCCTGCTGTCTATTTATAACAATTACAAGTATGCCCTTTTTCAATACTCCACTCAAGTTGGTACATAGATATCAATTATGCCCAACTTGCATAAAATTCTAGACAGTCTAGCAACACCTAACCAAAGAATGTCTCTTACATGGTCCCCTGACTTCGCAAATGGTATACAATTTGGCCTGTCTTCATTTATGTACTAGAGCATACACTTGATTTAGAGAGGGAGGTTTATCTTTACTAAGAATCGGAACTCCAACCAATTCATATTTCAAGTTGAGACCACCTAAGATCTCAAAAATGCAAGTCCCTTACACTTTCTTATAGGCCGCTGCATCTTCCCTACAAATAGGGTTCAAAAGACTCGGTGATATAATTCTTCCCACATATTTCGAAGCGAAGCAAACCCAGCAATGTCTTTTCCCCCCAACGAGGGTGAGACGTGTCTTTACTAAGCTGATACACCTGAGCAAAATTCTTCACTTGTGAATACGTCTGTGAAATAGCATCCCATATCTCCTTCGTTGTATTAAAAAATAGAAATCCTCTGCTAATTCTGGTTGCATAAAATGGAGGAGCCACGACACTACAGTTAGATTTTCAGCTTCCCACTTGTCATATGTACGACTCCGTACATATGGCTCACTTATCCATCCATTTATGTAGCCAAGTTTGCCTCTTCCTCTAATAAGCATTCTTGCTGATTGTGACTCTAGGTAATACGAACCATTCAACTTTACAGTTCTAATATGTAGATTGGGATTGTCCACTGAGCCAATTGTAGAAGAAAAACATCCTTGAGTCATAAAACTATTCCCAGTTTCATTTACTTTGCTGCCTGTAAGTCATCTTAATCACTTCAGATGAGTATACTTATACCAATCAGCAAATAACTATCACCTTGTCCGGTTTACGCAAGCCAACACTCTATAGGATCCACACAAATCACACAATCATCAAAAACAGGCTTCACAGAATCACAGCCCATATATTGATTGGATCTCACAAACCAGGCACAAAAAACCCTTTGTTCTAATTTTCACAAATCAAAAAACTCAAAAACGGGCTTGGGTAGTAACATTAGAGGAGCGAAAACATTACCGACTCCTCAAAACACATCCAAACTCCGCGAAACCTTACTAAGCGGCGTCAACGTAAAACCTTGTTCAGCTTGATCACTATTACATGTCCGTACGGCTGCTGATGTTAGCAATATTGTTCTTCAGCAACTTCTGGATTGCTCCCCTAGTTGCTCTAGTGTGATTTTCAGACTCTGGTATTTCTTCTCTCCATTGTTCACATAACAATGTTCACGTGACACTAAACCCTAGAAAAATCCACATGGTTTTGTTTAGGCTCTGATACCAACAAGGAAATAAATTTTGGTTTCGAGGTTTATTTCGACCATCCCAGAAATGGAAATATTTTGACCAGGGTGAAAATAATACATTTTTCGCGGAAATGACAGAAATAATGCGGAAATGATGGAAATATTCCAGAAATTTTTGTGGAAAGTTTGGGAAATGATAAAATAAGGATAAAAACACACTCATTAGCTATCAATTTATGATATACAACCACATGTAGTGTGGAAATGAATGACCATAGCGGTCTGTAATATTTGAGACAGGTATCTGATAGTCAGTCAAGAAATTATTTAATTAAATAACTATAATTTAATTGTTAATTATAAAATAAGTCATAAATCAAGGTATTAACGAATCCTTATTCACTTACAATTATGCATAATTTTAGAAAACCTATTTATTGTTAACTTATAACATTTACTTAATTTTTTGAATGTTTAAATATTTTATTTAAAAAAACCCAACCAACTTGTAGAACAGTATAAGTTATGCAACATATAATCAATTTATGCACAATTATGGACGTTTAGGGTAAAACCAATGAAATTGGTGTTTTTCCTAAATTTCAAAATTTTACCCTAAAGAAAATGCATCATAGATTCATATATTTGATGCATTTACACCTAACCTATCTATTGTAGGAAGAAACGATAGCAAGAAATTTTATACTTACATCCATTTCAAATTTGAAATAACTCTAAAATGGGATTCAATTTATGATCAATCCGTTAATCAAAAATCTACAATGGATTGGTCTTTTCTAATTAAAAAAATGAAAAGGGGTTAAATGGGTCAAATATGGGATTTGTGACAATTTGGAGCTCAAATGGGATGTTTCCTACCTTCAATTGAAATGTTTCTATACATGTCGAAACATTTCGACTGATATAATATATATTTACATTGTCAATTGATCGAAATTTACTGTTCACAAAAAATTTCGATATGAATGGAAATATTTAGTAAAATTTAACATTATTTCCATGTATGTATTCTTTCCTATCGGTAACCTAGAAAATGGATATTTTTCGATAAATTCGCTCGGTAACCTAGAAAATGGAAATATTTCGATAATTTCGCGAAATTCATTTGCCTTGGATACCAAGATAAAATATAAACCCCAATCTATTCTTAGGGTTAGGGTTTTGTAATGAGGAAAGAAAGGAAGAAAGAAGAGAGAAGAAAAAATTTTAAGAGTGGAAGATATTAACGTGGCCCAACTCCCCCTATATATTTATACTTTATAATAAAATAAAAAAATGACAAAATCGCGCTACATAAATTGACCAATTACAAGTATGCCCTTTTCAACAATAACTGTTAAAAAACAAATTGGTAACTTATGTTGTATTGATACAGGTACGAGTATCAGAGTCTGACATGGGAGCGGAGTATCCGACTCAACAAGCTTTGAAAAATAGGATCCGTGGACTCGGCAATATACTAAATAATGTGAAACAAAGTAATTGTTTTCTTATATATGATAAGATATTTTATAGTTTGTATTATATACTTATAAACAAGAGAATACATATGTGTAATGTTATATTTGTTGCATAAAAACTTTAATTTTAAAAGTAGAACTCATCACTCATTCCATCTCGGTCGAGCTGTCTCGTTCGATCAGCTAACCGAGAATGAAATGGAACAATACAATGAAAAACAATAATTGTCTCAATAATATTAAACCATTTTTAGTGCCCAATTAGGCTTCATCTTTGTCTTTTTAACATTTATATACATTATAAAAGACACGTATACCAAGAAAATAAGGTTCTTGATGGAACAAGATAATAGAAAAACAAAGAAATGTCCCAATGAGATTAAACCATTTGTAATACTTAGTTAGGCTACAAATTTAGTTTTTAGCATTTATATACATTATAGAAGTACATATACCATGAAAATAAGATTCTAAACTAGTTTTAGCGCTTAAATTAGACTTTTGGCACGAGACAATAAATTCCCCTCTGTATCGTTTTGGTACCCTACTGAAACAAGATGCCTCGAACAAAACGAAATGAGATGTCTACATATGAAGAAGCAATAGTTTAACACGGAAAACTTTTTTCAACTACTCGAAGAAATGAAATGATACATTCATGGAAGCTTCCATAAAACAAGACGATACATTCATACTCGTAACCAGTAAATGAAGGTTGTAGATAGAAGAGGGAAAAAGTGTAATGGAGACGAAAGGTGGAGAAGGATATTAGGGTTAGAGAGAGATGTTGTGGGAGGAGGAGAGAATGAATTGTTAATTCATTCTCTCACACACTATATATATATATGATGGGGTGAAACCCTACAAAGGAGAACATTATTCACGTGACACTATTCACGTGAATAGTGAAAACCCAAAAAAGCCCCACGGGGGAAGTGAGACGCAGCCCACTTGAGACACCCACGTGGGTGTATTACATAAACTCCAACACTCCCCCTCAAGCTGGTGCGAAGATATCCATCATGCCTAACTTGCCAGTCAAGGTATGAAGAATAGACTTGTTCACCCCCTTTATGAGTATGTCGGCAACCTGTTCCTGTGTTCTCACATACAGAGTACAAATCAATCCTTGTTGAAGTTTCTCTTTGATGAAGTAACGATCAACTTCAATATGCTTGGTCCTATCATGTTGGACTGGGTTGTGAGCAATGCTGATGGCAGCTTTGTTGTCACAGTAGAGGCTCATCAGCTCTGTCACTTGGAGTCCCAGTTCCTCAAGCATGGTCCTCAACCAAAGGAGTTCGCACACACCATGTGCCATATAGCAAAATTCTGCCTCTGTACTGGACCGAGCTACAACTGGCTGCTTCTTGCTTCGCCAAGAGACAAGATTTCCTCCAACAAGAGTACAGTATCCTGACGTAAGCTGACGATCAGTAACTGAACCTGCCCAATCTGCGTCAGTATATGCTTCCACTCTAAAGTGTCCATGTCGCCCGAACAATATTCCACGACCTGGAGAGCCCTTGAGGTACCGAAGAACTCGGTGAACTGCCTCAAGATGTGATGACCGTGGTGCATGCATAAACTGACTGTTAACACTAACGGCGTAAGCAATATTTGGACGGGTGTGTGCCAAGTAGATCAGCCTGCCAACCAATCGCTGAAACATAGCGACATCCTCAAGGGTGTCACCCTCCTCAGAATTCAGCCAATGGTTCTGATCAATTAGAGTCTTTGCTGGTCGAGCTCTCAAATACCCAGTCTCATCCAGAAGGTCCAATACATACTTCCGTTGAGAGATGAAGATGCCCTTCTGAGACCGAGCAACTTCAATTCCCAAGAAGTATTTCAGTGGCCCCAAATCCTTTGTCTCAAACTCCAAGGACAAAGTCTTTAGCTGTTTTATCTCCTTAGGATCATTCCCAGTGATGACAATGTCATCAACATAGACGATCAGTGACGTGGTACTTGTCTGCTGGTGCTTCACAAATAACGTGTGATCGACCTGACTCTGCTTGTAGCCCACTCGTCTGATCGCACTGCTAAACCGCTCGAACCATGCCCTTAGAGATTGCTTTAGCCCATACAAGGTTTTCCTTAACTTGCACACCTTGTCGTCACTTCCAACAAGTGTCAACCCAGGTGGTAGTTTCATGTACATCTCTTCTGTCAGATCTCCATGCAGAAAGGCAGTCTTCACATCTAGTTGATGCAATGGTCAGGATAGGTTGGCAACTAAGGATAGAAGAACTCTGACTGAGTTCATCTTGGCCACAGGTGCAAAAGTCTCCTGATAGTCTGTCCCTTATGTCTGAGTGAATCCCTTGGGTACGAGTCATGCCTTGTATCGTTCGACTGACCCGTCAGCTTTATGTTTCACTGTAAAGACCCACTTGCACCCCACAGGTTTCTTTCCTCTGGGTAGTTGAACAAGTTCCCATGTTTTGTTCTTCTCAAGAGCCTGCATTTCATCCATCATAGCTTCTTTCCACTTTGAGTGACTAAGTGCATCTGCAACACTGGAGGGCAAAGAAACAGATGAGGCAATACTAACAAAATTCTAATATGACGGAGACAGAGACTGATACGAGACAAAATGTAAGATAGGGGGTTCTGTACAAGTACGTACACCCTTTCGGAGTGCAATAGGGAGGTCAATATCAGTGCTCATATAATCATCAGAAGTAGGAGAAGCATGTGGCTCAAGAACAGAAATAGGAACTAAGGCAGGGACAGAAGCAATACCTAGAACTGGATCCGAGGGGAGACTTGCAGATGTAGGCGCAGGGACAGTGGCTTGTCCTTTCTTCTTGGTTCTGACATATACACACACATTGGCTGCAGTAGTAGAAGTGTCATTGTCACTAGACTGAGGTCCCGGCATAGGAATAGAGACAAGCAGAGGACTGGGGACACTCTCTTCTGCAACATCATACTCCCCTGAAGCGAGGTCTGCTCACCAAAGAAGGGGATGGACTCAGCGAAGGTGACATCTATAGAGATGAAGCGACGACGGGTAGCAGGGTGATAACATTTGTACCTTTTTTATTAGAGGGGTACCCCAAGAAGATGCACTTCAAGGCTCGCGGATCTAACTTGTCCTTCGAAGAACGATGAATATGGACATAACAAACTCACCCAAAGACCTTTGGAGGAACAACGAAAGCCGGGCGGTCAGGAACCAGGAGAGATAGGGGAGTTTGAAATCTAAGAACCCGAGAGGGCATACGATTGATGAGGTAAGCAGCAAGTAGGACAGACTCACACCAATAGTGTTGAGGAACTTGCATGCCTAACAGGAGAGCACGCTCAACTTCAAGAAGGTGACGATTTTTTCTCTCAGCATTCCCATTCTATTGAGGTATTGAAGGACATAAGGTCTGATGAACAATGCCATGTGAAGCAAAGTAGGATTTCAAACCCCCAACAAGGTATTCCCCCCCATTGTCAGAGCGAAGAATCTTAAGAGTGGTATGGAACTGAGTGGTAACCATCTTATGGAACTCTTGGAAAATGGAGAATACAGCATCTTTGGTTCGCATAAGGTACACCTAGGTACAACTACTAAAGTCATCTACAAAGGTAACAAAGTACCGATATCCAAACAAAGAAGTCACAAGCGCGGGGCCCCACACATCAGAATGCACAATAGAAAAAAGAGTAGTACTTTTATTCTCACTAACGGGAAAAACAGAACAACAATGTTTGGCCAGTTCACATGTTTCACAATAAAAGAGAACTGCAGAAACAAAAGAGAAAGTAGGAAAGACACGCTTTAAGACTGACACGGGTACATGACCTCGCCGGTAATGCCAAAGCATTAACTGGTCTTTATTGACTCTACTACTAGTACTACTGATGCTAGATTGGTATGCAGATGTAGAAATCGAAGAATCTAGGATGTAGAATGTAAAGACCCATTGTAGCACTAATGAGACTCAATAGGACCCTAGTGCACTAACAGAGAATTTTAGAAAGCATCTGTAACTCTATTGGACTTTACCAGGTTTCAGGTGCGTTACAAAACCTCGTACATACGCGTTGGGATGCGGAGAGCCAAATCTGTTAAGAATTTGATCGAACAGACTGCGTCACGATCTCCGGCTCGTCAAATTACCCTAAGATGCGTATATTCACAATTCCTATTAGGACTCTCAATAGGGCTCTATAGTATTTTTTAGTTAAATCAGTAAATTTTGGTTAATTGTGGATAGTCAGTTGATGCGTAGATTTTTTGGATTTCATGTCAACCCAATCAAATGCCGAGAATGTCAAATCATCGAGTTAATCAACCCAGTCGAATTGAACAAATCCAATCAATAATCGGATGGGTGTGGAAACCATAATCGTAACTTGATCATGTGTATGTAAGTATTAAATTGGACATGCTATATGATAACATAATTTTTTTAAAACCAATTTGAAAATTTTAGTCCCACATTGGCTGGGAGAAAAAAAATCTGGTTTTGAACTTCTATAAATAGACCCTAATACCTTAGATGTCAAATTACTTTTGGGTAATTGCTATCTAGCCCCCGGGTAAGATATAATTGCAAATACACCCTTTTTACTAGAAGAAATTCAAGAAAAATCTTGGTGATTCCTGAAAATCTTCAGGAGGTCCCTCGAAAATAAAGTTTTAGTGAGGCCCACTGCCTCGAGATATGTGCAACACGAAGTTCGAGGATTCTGGTTTTAGCGATTTCCGAGTAAGTGATTAATTAATTATGCTTTAATTATTTAATTAATTAATTATGCTTTAATTATTTAATTAATTAATTATTTATTTATTTATTTAATTAATTAATTAATTAATTAATTAATTAAAGCATAATTAATTAATTAATTAAAGCATAATTAATTAGTTATTAATTAATAGTTTAATTAAGTATTTATTTATTTATTAAATTATTTTGTTAATTACTTAAGTGATTAATTAATGATTTACTTATCTAATTAATTAAGTATTTACTTAAATATTTAATTGTTTATCAATGTTAATTGTATTTTAGAAAATAGTAGAAAATTCATAAAATATTCTAGAAAATCTTAGAAAATTCTAGAAAAGTCCTAAAAAATTCTATTAATTTGGGAAAAATATTTAAAAATTTTATTCTTATCATCTTCTAAATTTAATAAAGAAAATTATGATATAAGTTGCTTTACTTACATAGTATTAAATTTAATTGTTTCTATCTAACTTCAATTAGTCTCCAGTCTTGCACTGATCTACAACTTACGAATCTATTTTAAAGAAAGAGAAAGAAACTTAGATTTCGAGTTTATAGTGAGGAAACAAGTATGTTAGGGGTGTGGTGTGTTAAAGCCGTGTCCCTAATAAAAACATATCTATTGATTGGGTGCATGTGGACCCAGGATGTGATTATGAGAGGTACTGGTTTAGGTTATTAGGAACTCTTCTAACACACACATCAGTCTGAATATGAATTCAATAAGTATTAGGTTTAAATTATTTATCTTATGTATACGTACCTAAGTGAATTAGAAGGGTCGGCTAATTCTTGATAGACTTTATATCAATGTGTTCTCTAGCAACATGGGTAGCTGTGAGAACTATAGACACTAGGGTTTATTATAGAATTCCGATTTCTTCTAAGGATCTTGTTGATGCATGTTTACTGAGAGTAACAGAGGGTTACAGGGTAATTGCCTGATAGGCATAGGACGCGGGGGTATGAGTAACTCTGCCCTGAACTTGTCTTTGGATCCTTAGAAAGTTTGAAGTCATCAGACGCTTGGGCCAACATTTACTATTTCACCCACCTACCTGGCTATGTTTCACTATTAGCCGTGGTCTAACGGCGACTTGAGCCGGAAACGTGGGGTACGACGTCTAACCCGCGCCAGATGAGCTAAAAGGGTGTTATCGGCAGCTCCCAGGCCTGAAAATCAAGACAGGTTGAAGACCGCTTGGCCAGCGTAAAAAAGCAAACGATGCATTCCACATCGATGAATATACATTGGAATAATGCCATGACCGGGGTTGTATACCGGTAGTAACCTAATGAGATTCTCTATATTCTGCATCACCTATTTAGATTATTAATTATACTTGTAGATTGGAGAATGTTAGCATATTTTGAGTTTTGAATTATACATTGTTCTATTTTGATTTAAGATTCTATTTGTTTTAAATAGTTTTAACTGATGAAAATGTATAAAAGTATTACGGCTATTTTTCTGGTTATTTGGTTGTTTTACACCTATTTTATTAGTCTAGTTCACTTGTTGGGCCTTGATTGAAAGCTCAAGATACGCATTTTTTTTCAGCTTACCTAGTAGAGGACACCGAGTACCTAGTGGATCCTTTAGACGAGGACCCCTACCTGGAGTTTGCGAGTGCTAGCGAGGAGTTCATAGAGTAGCGGTATTCTACTTCTTTTTGGTGCTGAGAAGACAAGACGGAGCTGTCGTCGTTTTATTGTCTTTTCAATCTCATCTTTTTGGGATGACTGTATCTATGTATCAAGCTACACAGTTACATACTATTATCACATTTTGTTCTGTTTATATTATGTTGATCATGTATATATGAGCAGCAAGGTTGGTTTATTTTAGATTACTGTCTTTAATCATTTAATTGTTAATTAAGTAATTGGAATATAGATCTTACCGTATTGACTGAGTTCTGATATGTTTTGTATACCAGAGCTTGAAGTTTGTTTAATAACTTCGGATCCTGGTATTCGAATGGTTAGGGATCAGTTAGGTTACCCACTCACCCTCGATTCAAGTGTCGAGAATTGGGGCGTGACATATAAGCCACCATCCTCACGTCCACTGCCAATCGTCCGCCTCAACTCCAGATCCTAAAACACACAGTGAGAAGGAAAAAATGTTACACTGCAGTTAAGACTTTTGGTAAGACTACTGACGGATGGTAAATTAGCGGTGAATTGCGGAACATGCAAAACAGAAGACAAAGAGAACTGGTGTGGCATGAACATCCCATTTTCCAGAGATAGAGAAATAGGTGCCATCAGCTATTCGAACTTTGTCACGACCAGAGCAAATACCATAACTAGAGAAAACGGAGGACATACCAGTCATGTGATCAGATGCCCCTGAATCAATGATCCAAGAAGGGCTGGAAGGTACAGTAGAGGCGGAAAAAGCAGTCCTAGTACCTGTGTGAGCAAATGCAAACGTGGAAGTGGAGGCCTGGCCATTGAGTTGGGCCATCATGCGGCGAAGTCGCTCAAGATCTGCAAGAGAGAACCAGTCTGTGTCCCCAGAGGAGGTACTACTCTGCAACCCAGAATGCTAGCCAATGCTTCAATATTCTCCACCTCCCCTACTCCGACGACTGTGCTTATACCCAGGTTAATGTGCAAACCGGACACCGCCTCAAAACAAATCAGAAGTCCCCTCAAGAATCTACACTGAGACGCTGAGGCACCCAGGAAGACGAGTATCGTATGCAAACTGCAAATGAGAGATGAATGGAACACTAGGGGCCACTTTGAAACCTGTCAGTTCCCCCTCCTGCACACCTTTCGATAGCATCCTCCCCATGGCCTCAACAACTACAATGAACATAAATGGGGACAAAGGATCACCTAGCCTAAGCCCCCTTGAGCTTCTGACGTAACCAGTCAGAGCTCCATTCACCAAAATAGAAAAGGTGTAGAGATGCACTTCCATATCCATCTCCTTTACTTCTCCCCAAAACCAATCCTTCCGAGCATATAGTCCACAACGGCCCAACAAACATGATCATACACCTTCTCCATGTCGATTTTACAAACTGTACCCAGAATTCTTTCCCTCCGCTCAGAATCGATGCACTCATTAGCAAGCAAAACTCCATCCATAATCTGTCTACCCAACACAAAAGCCCCTTGAGAGGGCAATATAACTGATTCCATAACCCTAAGCATTCTCGCTGCTAGAGATTTGGCCAAAATCATATACACACTACCCACCAGACTAATAGGACTGTGTCCCGATAAATCAACAACCCCTTGTTGCCCCCGACAATAGTAGCGAAGGTGCTATTTAATGTGTAATCTAGATACCCCTCCTCTTGGAACTCACCACCTTCATAAAGTCTAGACCCACCACACTCCGGCAATGCTTAAAGAAAGCCAAAGTGAATTCGTTAGGCACCGGGGCTTTATCCCGCCAACTCTGAAATAGACTTCACTATCTCCTCCTCAAAGGGTCTCTCAAGCCAAACCCTGTCCTCGGAGAAAATACTATCAAAATGGAGACTGTCAAAGTGACGACAAAACGATTGCAACTCAAAATAAAGACCCGAGTAGTAATTCACCACTCCTCTTATACTGGCTTCATCCTCCATAGTTCTCCCATCAATCTCAAGTCTAGCGATGTGGTTATGTTTCCTGTGGGCATTCGCCAGTTGGTGAAAAAACTTCGTGCTGTTGTTCCCTTCCTTCAACCATCGAACTCTAGACTTATGCTTCCAACTAGTCCTCTCCATGAGAAATAGGCGCTGATATTCAGCCTTTAAGTTAACCCTGGTACTACGACCCTCTATAGAAAGAGGATTGTCTTCCTCCTTCTTGTCTAGCAACCCAATATTCTCTAACACAACAGCCTTACGTTGTTCCACTCTCTCTAGCACCTCCTTGTTCCATATCTTAATCTTGTTCTTCAACTCTTTAAGCTTTCGCCTCATCACTTCTCCAGCTCTCCCCAAAATAGAGAAGTTGTTCCACCATTCCGCCACCTTTTCCTTGAAATCGGGGCAGAGCAAGCACATATTCTAACACAAGGGGCATTGGATTTACTTTTTCCCTTTCTTTTAAGCTTTCTTGGTACATTTGGGGGCATTGTTTTACTAAATGGACCAAGAAAACTTTAAAAAAAGGTCAAAAGTAAAGGGGAAAGAGGGTTTTTCGTTCTTGAAAAACCCAGTGAAACCAATGAAAACCAGTCCCTATTTTTTTTTTAATATCCCCCAAATCTTTACTTTCTTGATCTTGCATAGGATTTCTTCTACCAAATATGTAAAACGCGCGCACGCGTGTGTGTGTGAGAGAGAGAGAGAGAGGGAGAGACGATGGAAGAGCACGTAGGATGACAGCAACAGTGATGGTATACGATGGCGAAGGATTGACGGCAATAATGAGGAACGGCCACAGATGGTGGGTTATGGTTGGATTTGGAAGAGAGAATCACAAGAATTAATGTTTTTCTTTAGAAAAATACTGTATGATTTTCATATTATTCATAGTTTTATCTACGCTTTTAGTAATCAATTGAGTCGATTTCAATGACTTAACTCCTTAGACGATCGAGTTGTCTTATGTTATGACAGAGTTCTTACCGAGAACACCGAAAATTGGACGAGTCAATCAACTCAGACAAGTTTCAAGTTGACTCGGCGAGTTTTAGAAAACTGTCTAAAAACAGCTCAAATTACACCAGGCAATATATTATTCCATGTAAAAATGAGTTAATGTACAAAAGCATTTGTTGAGGACCCACAATGTATATCATTCCTCATTGATCTGGGAAGGTGAGATATTATATGATTAGCATTATATGCGCTTACCCAAGAAAAGAGTATTCCATGCTAGCATATCCCTTGCTTCTGGACTTTAGCTGATCGAAGAAATCCCCAACCATCTGTGAAATGAATTGAATAATCAATGTAAGTCGGAAAGAAATGATCTTGCAATGTCATAAGATGCAATAAACAAAAAAAAAGATGCAATAAACAAAGGATAACCAATAGTACACAGTGAATAGATTACTCCAAATCAATTGGTAGAACCAGTGAATTGGCACAAAAACAGACGGTTACCTCTGCTAGTGGTAATTTGTAGATGATTGACGCTCTATTCTCAGCGATATATTTCATTTCTTTAAACTCACCTCTTCGATCTTGAGCAAGCTCCATAAGAGAACCAATATATTCTTTTGGCGTGAGCATTTCAATCTACAGAATTCGCTTTAGCATCAACTAAATGTTCTCTAACAGCCAAGTTTCAGAAGAAATTTTACATGATAAATTAAACTACAAGTAGTTTAAACTACAGAAAATGACCTTAACAAATGGCTCCTCAATGGACCTCCTATTTCCAGGTTCGGGGATTACAGATGGATTCGAGCACTCAACCTAAAAGATCACATTTTGTTTGTAAGATATCCGTTGTCAAATAAAACAGCAAGATCAGTATGATGTTTCGTAAAGAAAGTTATCTGACATGATTGCATTGTTTTAAACTAAAATAACTCCCCGTCACAAGGAAAATCAAAAGAAACGCTATAAAAGAACATGAAAGCTAGTGATCAAAAACAAACTGAACAGTGTATATATTTCCCACAAACAAGACAGACTAGTAACCCTATCAATGAAAACATGCAACCTTGACTTTATGCAAAGTAAAAGAATCCCACAGATAATTAGAAAGGATCTTTACCTCCTCTACTTCAAGAGAATGACACAGCTACACCTTTGTGTATGTTTGGGGTTTTCCCCTTTTTAATGATACATATTTACTTGTCAAAAAAAAAAAGAAAACACTGACAGAAATAGATCTGAAGGATTTAACATTGGAAGGAAAAATTGTGAAAGAAATTTGACAGAAATCCAAGAGAGAATGGATGAAGACCCAAGAACTACCCAGGCTGAACTAAGAGGACACAAAACCTAGCAGATCGGCCCAGGAGAATCAGGCAATAGCAGGGGTCTGAAAAAACATAAGTGGAAATCAGGATTGTTGTTCAAGGACACACTAATGAACGCTAAAAATGTCAAAAGTTGAGTCAATATGGCTGATACGGTTGAATTTGATGATGGTAGAGAAAGCGATGAATAATTTGAGGATGTCTAAGAAGCTTAGATGTGGTTCAAGCGTAGTTAGCAAATCGTGAAGTGGCAAAACAGCTCTCATAGAAAAATGCAAGTTTAAAATGATTTGGGTTCAAAGAAGCCAAGTCAAGAAAAGGTCAAAAAGACATGAATGTCAAAAGATCGATAACTGAGGACTCCGGGTTTAATATGTTTTTACTTTTAGTTCAGAACTATGCTCACAAAAAAATGTATACATATATGTGCATACACCCATGATGTAATATAGACTGGGTAGTAATATAAGTATGATAGAACCAAAACTATGTGAAGTTTCACTTAAGTCTAGTAATACAAGCAACACTCATAATTTTCAACAAATATTCTCATTTATGAAGGTCTCCAAAAAGCGTAGGAATATTTTAACCTTTTCTAAAAGTATTTTTATGAACGCAAAATAGGTGACATTTATTGTAAATAAATAAAAATCCTTTAGCTTTTGAAACAAGTGACTTTTGTTCATGATTTTTGAAAATTCTAAAATTACGGGTTTGTTTCAGATTATCGAATGTTTCATGCTTTTTTTGGCGATGTTTTGAAAACACCATGGTTTTAAATGATTTTTCAAGAAACGGGGTCTTTGTTTTTCAAAAAGACAGTTTTAAACGGGAATTTACTAATTATGGTTCAAAGTATTGTTTCATCTCAATTTGTCTCTGCCAAGAAGTCTCAGTATTTTCCTAAACAAAACAAAACATTACAAAGTATTAAAATTCACTTAGGGCGTGTTTGATTGCACAGAAAATTTTCCAGAGAAAATACATCTGGGAAATGCCTAAAATGGCTGATTGATTGCAACTGAGAACATATATTTCAATCATGTGAGAAAATAAAGGCGTATTTTCAGGTGGAAATGAATTTTCACCTATCTGGACGGGAAATGGATTCCAGGCTTAGTAGGGAAAATTATCCAGATTTAAATGGCTTGGTAGGGAAAATTATACAGAGTTAAAATGGCTATAACAATGGACAGTTGTGTTTTCCCAAGGAAAATGCAATTTTCCCACTTGGCAATCAAACACGCCCTTATGTTTTGGATTGCCTTATTTTGTCTCAGTTCGTCTCAGCAAGACAAACCGAGATGATACAAAACATTCGTAAAAACTTCAAAATAAAAAGGTTTTTGTATCATTTCCGTGGCACTTTTTTTGGGGGCCCATTGACTCATGAATGTTTGGACTGCGAAATAAAAAGTTTTTTGTATAAGTGTCGTGGGAGTTTTTTGGGGGGCCTATTGACTCGTGAATGTTTGGCCTACCCTTGATGGACTTACACACTAAAAATCAGCATATACACGATCTATAGCTGTTGGATTTGAGCATTTTCATCAAGGGCTTGGATCAATATTTATCACTCATGGGATTCGTGAAGACCATAATGAAAATTTTAAAAAATCCAATAGCTATGAATGATGCATCAAGTTCATTTTTGGCGTATCGTTTCACCAAGGGGTGGGCCAAAAATTCATGGGTAGTGGGCCTACGAGCGTGAAAAGTATATCACATGGCAATATTGGCATGACCTACACACAAGGCAAGTATTAGTGACCTATGTTATCATATACGTATATTTAGACGTATTTCCATGTAAGGGTAGTTCTGTAAATACCTCTTATGAGGGGTATACTTGTCCATGTAATATTCTCTCCATATAATTAATAGTTTTGGAGTCATGTGACCTAAGCATGACATCCTATTCTATCCCTCTTCACTATCCTACTCTTCTTCTCTAAACATAACCCTAGAAACCTTAGTTTCAACTTGGTATCAGAGCAAAACCTTCTGGAATCAACCTTAATTGATCTTTAAAGGAAGATATCATTCAGAAGGACCAGGAGCTCGAGCAACAGGTGCTGATCCCATGCTAACGTCATTTTCTATGTGACCATAACCCCTACATTTGTAACATTGTATTTCATCATTTTTAGATTTTTCAAAGAATTTCTTTCATTTTTTATCAAAGTTTCTTCTATTAAAGAATTTTCTAAATCTTTTGGCCACTAAAGCTACTTCTTCATCTAGGTCAATGGATTCTTCTACGTCATAATTTTTATTTTTATTTTTAGAAGTTTTTAAGGCAATTCCCTTTTTCGTTAGGGGTTGAAGTTTTAGTTCGAAGGTTTGAATGGATCCTACTACTTCTTCTAGTTTTATGATATCAACATCCTTACTCTCCTCTATAGCAGTTATCTTAGGATGAAATCTATCAGAAAGGGATCTTAGGATTTTTCTAACAATTTTGGGTTTATGGATGGCTCCTAGACCCCACATGGAGTTGACAATGTCACTAAGTTTGGTGTTAATGCAAGTGAAAGTTCCATCGGCATCCATTCTAATTAATTCGAATTGTGTAGTGAGCATTTGTAGTTTATAGATTTTTACAGAGTTGGTTCCTTCATGAATAGTTTCTAAAATATCCTAAGCTTGTTTAGCAGTTTTACAACTTTAAATTCATCAGGAGATAAAGAGCAGTAAATGGCATTCAAAGCCCTATTGTTAACATTATATGCATCTTTATCTAAAACAGACCAAGCATATTAAATTTTTAAATTCACCATGACGATTTCACCAACAGTAATAGTTTCCGTGGGCCCGTTCCAGCCCACTTCAACAGTCTCCCAAACTCTCACATCAAAAGATTTTACGAAGATGCTCATCCCAACTTTCCAGTAGGCATAGTTTGAGCCATCGAACAATGGTGGTCGGGAAACAGAGTTACCCTCTTCTCTCATAGCCATATTAAGGAAAAAGGATCTCACTTAGGTGATTAAACCTTTCGCAAAAGTGTTAGGCTCTGATACCAATTCAAGCTCCCTAGATATTGATACAAGAGAACCTAGAGGGGGTGATTAGGTGATGCAGGACGAATATGATGGCCTCAAACAAGAGAACCTAAATTTCCATGCTAATCACACGCAAATAACCAGATTAAGCAAATAAATTTATTAAAATTAAAGGCCTGCACACAATCCCACAATATTAGACCTGTTGCTTTAACGGCGAGGATCTAATGGAAGATGGAACTTCCAACAAGCTTAGGGAATCAGTTAAAGGATGAAACAAATCTGAAATGGCTTTTTTCACCTTCCGTGATGAAGTCTCTTTTTCTCCCCTACCTCTCTTCAAGGGGGAAAGCAGTAGTGAAGAGAGGTGGAATGTTCCTCTTCCTGTTGTGTCCCTATCTCCTCCTCTAGTGCTTGAGAGGTCTCAGCATGCTCAACCAACTAGTGTGACTGATAGTGGTCCTAGAGCTCAGATGGAGTTTAAAGTCTATAGCAGAAGGGGGAAAAGCCACAATTGATCCAGTACTAGTTATACCATCCTTGGATCCAGATAATATTTCTTCTTCTATACCTATTGTTCCTTCTTCCTCTACTGATGCTACGCGTCTGACCACCTTCCCATTGCTTTGAGAAAGGGCACTACGAGTTGTACTCAACATCCCTTGAGCAACTTTGTTTCATTTGATTCTGTCTCCCTCATAAAAAGGCTTTTGTCACATTCATGTCTTCTATTCATGTTCCCTCTTCTGTGGCAGAGGGATTGAAGCATCCTAGATGGAGAGCTGCTATGATAAAAGAGATGAGTGCCTTGGACAAGAATAGAACATGGGAGCTGATTGACTTGCCAAGGGGTAAGAAGCATGTTGGTTGCAGACGGGTGTTCACTATGAAGTACAAGGAAGATGTTCTGTTAATAAGTACAAGGCGAGATTGGTAGCCAAGGGATATACTCAGACCTATGGGATTGATTACGTGGAGACCTTTGCACCAGTGACAAACATGAACACCATCAGGGTGTTGTTGTCCTTGGCAACAAACCAAGCATGGCCTTTGCATCAGTTAGATGTGAAGAATGCATTCCTTCATGATGAGTTGCATAACGAAGCATACGTGGTGCCTCCGCCTGGCTTCATCCCACCAGGAGAAAGTAGTAAGGTGTGTGGACTTAGAAAGGCCCTTTATGGGCTTAAGCAATCTCCTAGAGCCTGGTTTAAGAGGTTCACCCTAGCAATGAAGAAGTTGGGCTACACCCAGAGCCAAGCCAATCACACCCTGTTTGTGAAGAACCGAAGAAGGCGCACCACTGCCCTCACTGTCTATGTTGATGACATCATTCTGCAGGAAATGATGTAGAAGTGGTGGCCAAGCTGAAGAGCCATCTAGTAGGGGAGTTTGAAACAAAAGACCTAAGATCTCTCAAGTACTTTCTGGGAATAAAGGTTGCAAGATCTAGTCAAGGGATCTTCATCTCTCAAAGGAAGTATGTCCTAGACTTACTAAGGGATTCGAACAAGTTGGGAGCCAAGCCAGTGGAGACTCCTATAGAGTAGAATCACAAGTTGGGCAATGCCGGTGGTTACTCCAGGACGTAGGCAGTTTCCAGAGACTAGTTGGGAGATTGATCTATCTCTCCCTGACTAGACCAGACATTTCTTATGCATTGAGTGTCATCAGTCAATACGTGCACTAACCCAAAGACATTCAGGCAGCCCACAAGATCTTGAGATACCTCAAATCTGCTCCTAGTAGAGGCCTTTTATTTGAGAAGAATGGTCGTATGAGAGTAGAATCATATACTGATGCAGAATGGGCAGGTGCCAAGGATGACAGCAGATCCACCTCAGGCTATTGCACCTTTGTTGGGGGCAATCTGGTTACTTGGAGGAGCCAAAAACAGCTTGTGGTTGCTAGATCCTAACAAAGGCAGAGTTTAGGGCAATGGCCCATGGTTTGTGTGAAATGCTCTGGTTGAAGGTGCTAGTGGCCCCTGTCTTGGGTTCTGTGAGTTTGTACTGTGACAAGAAAGCCGCCATCAGTATTGCTCACAATCCAGTTCAGAATGATCGAGCCAAGCATATCGAAGTGGACCGCCACTTCATCTGGGAAAAGATTGTTCCTGGGGAAGTGTGTACTCCCTTTGTGAAGACAGATAAGCAAGTTGTCGATGTATTCACTAAGGGAGTCCCTAGTTAGCAACTTCAAGAGTGTTTAAGCAAGTTGGGCATGAGAGATATCTATGCACCAACTTGAGGAGGAGTGTTATCATATACACATATTTAGATGTATTTCCATGTAAGGATAGTTCTATAAATACCTCTTATGAGGGATATACGTGTCCATGTAATATTCTCTCCATATAAATAATAGTTTTGGAGTCGTGTGACCTAAGCATGTCACATGACATCCTATTCTATCTCTCTTCTCTCTCCTACTCTTCTTCTCTAAACCTCACCCTAGAAACCTTAGTTTCAACAACCTACACCTCAAGTTTCATCTTCAGAGATATATGGTGAAAGATTCGGTAAGCCCAATACAAAAGAGAAGCAGAGAAGTAGAGAAGCCCCATGATGGTACAAAAGAGGCTGATATCCTGCAACTTTAGCAGGTTTCCTATTGTAAGTTAGGTTTGAGCTTTGAGAAGAAAGAAAGAAGAGTTGAGAGAAGAGAAGTCGAACTAGCTAAATATCCTAGTTGACTCCCCACAATATATTATATAATTGAATACTGTCAAAAAGACAGTAATACCCCTATACACTGTTGTTGTTTGAGGTTGTCAGCAATATGCTAAAGATTGAGAGAGAGAGAATGGAGGTTAGGGAGAGAAGAAGAGATTAGGGTTTGAGAGAGAATGGGAAGATTGAAGTGAATATTCAATCTCCCATAAGTAATCAATACTACTTCTAAATTTTTTGAATCTTGAAAAAACTTTTTTTTCTTATTATTTCCCTAATTTTTCCTTCTTTTCCCCAAAATATCCTTCGTCTTTTAAGCACCTGATGAGGTGGTGCTTCCTCCATCTTTTTTACAATATTTTTTTCCGAAAATACCCTTTACATTAAATAAACTCTAACTAAACGATTTTACTTCTCAGAACATTTCATATCTCTATATTATTTCCAACTTTGTATTTTTTCCAAAAATAACCCTCTTTAGGTAACATTTCTAAAAACAGTTATGGTTACTTTTTACTTTTGGGTCGGGCTCCGTTGACAAGTCTAAAATGACAGGTATCTGTACAGGGACACAATATAAGCCATGTGGCACACTCTTAGAGGAATCCCATGGTGGACCTATAAACCAAAAATCAGCCTGATAAGTGATTTATAGGCTTTGAATTGGACTTATTTTCATGGGCTGATCGCAACTGTGGGAATTTGAGCAGTATTTGAGGTACAAAGATCCAACGCCTATAAATCACTAATCAGGCTGATTTTTGGTTTGTAGGTCCAACATGGGATTGGACAAACATCCATACGGTCAGATTCCTCTAAGAGTGTGCCTTGTGGCTTATATTGTGTCCCTATACAGATACCTGTCATTTTAGACCTGTCAACGGATCCCGACCCTTTACTTTTACAACCAAAACTACCCCCATGCGTCTCTCTATCTTCCCCGATATCATCTCCTCCCTTTCCCTCCTCATTGGGGTTAGAGTTTCCCTCACCCTCCACCCGTCATTCGTCACCCGCTGCACGCTGCCCATCGAAGTTCTCCATCGTTAGCATCCTCCGCCGTCCGGGTAAGTTCTCCTCTCTTCTTCTGTTCTCTATTTTTCTTCTCCCTTTCTTTTATTTTGCATTTCAGGGATCTGTGATACTCTTTGGGATTTTGGACAGTGAGGGTTTTTCTGTGCTTTCCGATTAACTTGGTTTGGTGCCAAGACCTCTCTTCACCCTGCCACTGTTTCGTTCCTTCTCTTTACATCTCAGGAAAAACCCATGTTTCTGAAGTGTTTCATTGTTAGCTTTCTCACTCTCTAATACCATTCTTTTTCTCTTGCTTGCTTTCAGGTTTGAAGCATGAACCCATCTCATGTTCAAGGTTCTTTTTTTTGTTCTTTTTTTCTGATGTTTACAGGCAAGAGGGATCTGAAATGTCAGATATGAAGAGGTTGATTTCAATGAAGAAAATGATTTCTTGATTAATGGATCTTTTTTCTTCTGGTCCAATTTGATAGAACAAAGACTAACCCATATAAGCCTTTTTTTTTAAATAAAATTTACAGGAATTTATATTGAAATCTCGAGGATTGGAACTTTTCACGTTTAGATGGATCCCCACAAATCAAGACCCAAAAGCCTTAATTTTTATGTGCATCATCTTTGAATCTTCTTTGTTCATCTCATTACATATGTAATAAATGTCCTCAGATTTCTTTTTTAATTATCTTGGTGATTGGTTTTTCCTAGGACATGCCATGGAGTGCAGCATCTCGATGAAAGGTGAATATCTAATTTATTTTGGTTTCCACTCATATTAAGTTGCTTATGAATTTCTGGATGAGTGGTTACAGTTCTGTTGTATTTGGATAAGTGGTTATAATTGATTTGTGGGTATAATGTATGGTTAGTGGTGTTGGTGTCAATGTCTTTCTTCATATGATTCTGTAATGTTATTTGACGGAGCATGTGCTTTTCGGTTTCCCACTCCATTGCATAATTGTAAATTTATTTTAATAATCGTGTAGATCTTTCAACTTTAGGTACATTAAACTGAGTAACATCCATATTTCGTAAGGGTTTGTTTGACATATTCTTCAATATTTAGTTTAGCGATATCTTACATGCCCCTATTTACCATGTCTACAAGGCAACCTGTGATTCTTTTTCGTAGAGTCAAATAATCTTTTTAATGTGAGAATGGAAATTTGTTTGGAATGTATCATTGATAACATCCGATTCCCCAGCCGGCCCAGTATCTAGATCTATAAGTTGCCAGACCCAATGGATCGTTGATCCATTAGAGAGCTCAAGATCAAGCCCATTGGATGGGACAGAGGGATCCACAGGTCGCCCCAAATTTCCTCATGTAGACTACAAAACTCTCTTAGGTGGTATTTTGCCAAGGTGGGTTTTGTAGTTTATGGTGTAAATTACGAGGGCCATGGAAAATTATCGAACTACCATGTTTTATTTTTTTTGCCTTATTAAGCCCTCTCTCTCTCTCTCTCTCGCCTCCATTTTGGTGTCGGGGCATGAGGGTTTGTGTTTAGACCATGCCCCTTAGATCTTTTGTTAATGTGGTACGTGGTGGTTGGTCTTGATTATTTGTTCACTGTTGAATCCAATAATTCTTCCATTTTTAATTTTGAGAGCATTTTTTATTTTTTTCGAATTTCATGTATACTAATATGTAAAGAAATTCAGTTTGTGGCGATGTTAGTTGGGGCAAACATGCATGTTCACTGAAAACCAAAAAGACCTCGGGCGAAGATGAGATTTAAGTGAAAAAAACAGAAAAAATGGAAATAATTGCTTTTGTGGGTTCTTCCTCATGACAAGCTTTAACACAAATCATCCATATCTGAATTTCTTAAAACTTCCAAGCACGTTTGACTACCTTTAATGTTCCCTCTCAACCCCAACTACACGGTTCTGCTCTTCAATCTCTTGATGGTTACCAGGATGAGTTTTGATATGTAGGTCTACCTTGGGATGGCCAAACACCCATACAGTCGATAATCTTAGAGTCTCCATCTGCATCTTTTTTAAAGAAAAGTACCTCTTTCTTTTGCTTCTAAAGAAAGTACATCTTTCTTCTACTCCATCCATTTCTGCTACTTAAAACTATTTTCCCTAATTGTTGCAATTTGAAGCTTTTCTTCCTCAATACAAATCTATAATTTACTGTACTAATTCTTTTTAGGCCTCTTCAATCTTGGGTTGTTAAAAATTAAATCTACTGAACCTGGATGTCTATATTCTTCTAGAGCGGATCAGATATATGGGTTTATTTTGTATGAGTTTCAGCTTGACTTCTCTTCGGTGCAAGACCTATTGAATCATTTTGTCTCACTTATTGTTATGTACTTATGTTCTTTTCACTATGGTCCATCTTTAATTTTGCACGCAAACTAACTTATTAGCTTTATCTATTTTGTAGATTGTTTAGGAAGATTGTAAACTGAGATGATGACATTGCGTTTGCCTGTGCTGGCCTAAAAGCATGAGCATGTGCACAGGTCCTGATAAACAGGGCACGGCTTGAATGATAGAGTCACATGCTTACAATCGAGCTTCCAATAACTGTTGAATATAACACACGTTATAGTGCGGGGCTTCATCAAAAGTATACACAAATTTATAAGTTGATCCTAGGTGCCATCTAATTTGGGTTATGGAATTTATCTATAATTGTATTCTCTTAGTTCTAGACAACGTGAAGATGTAACGGTGATCTCTGGGGTGTAAGACTTTTTTTGTAACCAAAGTTATAATAATTCCAAGTTTTTCACGCCCCCAGCAATGTCAAATAGACATTATTTATTTTTCTTTTTTATATCCAAAGAAAGAAAAGACCTTTCAATTATGAATGGTAGTAGACACTTTGCTGCCCATGGATTGCATTGAAACAAAATGGATTATTATATCTTCACCATCAAACGGTTACAAATCATGGGTGTTTTATTCTTTTTCAATTCCCAATTTGGACTTCCATCCCAATACAAAACCAATCCACGTAAAACGTCTTCCTCTCTCTCCAAGGTGCTTTTGGAGAAAAGCTAGGTTAAGACCTTAGCTTTCCGCTCCACTATCACCAAGGTGCTTTTGGAGTATTGGTTTGGGTCTTAACATTTGGTATCAGAGCCAACCTCACCTCCAAAGTTCGAGTCACGGGAGAGGCAATTATGGTAAAAAAAAAGGAAAGGGAGCTTACCATAGTATGGGATATGGAGGGCCCGCCATAGTGGCCTACCGTGATCAGTCTCGGAAGAGGCGACCTAGGGAAAGGGCTACCTGGGGGCTCGCTCAAAAAATGAGAAAATAGGGGTACCAGAAAAAATGTCAGGGGCCCGCTCACAAAAAAAGTGAGAAAATAGGGGTACCGGAGTGAAAGCCACCTTAGAGTGGGCCACCGTAGACGTCGGGGTTGAAGGGTGGTGGAATATTACGATCCTAGGTTAAGACCTTAGCTTTCCGCTCCACTATCACCAAGGTGCTTTTGGAGTATTGGTTTGGGTCTTAACATTTGGTATCTGAGCCAACCTCACCTCCAGGGTTCGAGTCACGGGAGAGGCAACTATGGTATAAGGAAAGGGAGCTTACCATAGTATGGGATATGGAGCTTACCATAAGATTTATATTGTTCAATTCTTTGTGAATATTTTTTGTTTTGTTTTATATAGTTCAATTCTTTGTGAACTACAATGGATGTCGAGTATATCTGAATGTGAGCAATAGTATTAGAATTAAAGATTTTAAAAAATTGATGTATATTAATTATCAAAAAAATTTGATGTATATTATTGTCTTTTAAGTCCACCTTAATGGGGTGTTTTGCTATTGCTTTTACTAATCTTTCTAATTGACTGTTATTGTGCACCAACATGAGATTATTTTTGGATATAAAAGGGCATTACTCTGTTATATTTGGCAATTGTTTATTTAAGTATAATTAATGATCATAACTCATTTGATCGGCACTGCTGAGGTGGCGCTCTCTCGATCTTTTTATCACCATTTTTTTCCAAAAATACCCTACAAAAGCATCTTTGTCCTTTCTTCAATCCAACAATCTACCAAAAATTAAAGAAACAAACAGTCTCTTTGATAAGTCCTCTAACATCCCTCCGTCTTCTCAACCTTAAAACTTCTTCCAAAGTCTCTTATCATCTTCCGGCCGTAGATAAAGGCTAAAGCCAAACTAAAGAAGCTTCTTCTTTTCCAAGGACGGTGATAGGAGCCCACAAGGTACGTTTCACTCTACAATTCTCATACTTTCATTATAAGCTCCAAATTGCATAGGCACTTTCTTAGACTCACAAGGTACGTTTCACTCTACATCACATGTCTTAGACTCACAAGGTACGTTTCACTTTGGTTTGCTTCCATAATCACTTTCCTATTGTAACTTTTTGTGTGACTAGGTGATGAAGGGCTTGCCTGAGAGGAGTGTGGCTTCAAATTTTGCCAGAGGGAGCTCAACAGATACCCCTAATAGAGATCCACTATCTGTCAATGCAGATTGAAAAACTATTAGCAACGCCAAGTAGGTAGCCTTTCCATATCAAAACAAATTTGTCTAAATTAAAGTCACAGTTATGCATAGCTCATCAAAAAAGATATCTTAAAGAGCCATGTAAGTTTGCATGTTACACAAACCTGAAGTGACATGAGATACATTGTCTGTATATTATATACCACTATTAAATATATCATTTTGGTCTTATTTAGTTTTTTTAGTTTTCCTGTAAAGTTTTATAACTTTTACTGGAAAAATAAAATTGCAGTGAGGGTGCAATGCTAAAATACTGCAACACTATACAAGTATAATTCCATTCCTATTCACTTAACCTTTTCCATGATCAAACTTTTACTGGAAAATGGAAATTGTAGTGAGGGTGGAATGCCACAATATAGACATATGACTGTAATTTTGTGGGCCATTGCATTGATTTGAACTATGAAATCGCTAAGTTGCTGTTGGTGCTCATGAATCAATGGTCAGACATGGCAACCAATCCACCACGTGCAAGTTATATCAGTGTAACCAAACGTCTCTGATCACGAATGTTCATGGCACACTCTTACAAACTATTGACCGTATGGATGTTTGATACATCCGTAGGTGGACCTACAAACCAAAACGTAGCTTGCTTGGTGATCTTTATCCGTTCAAATTAAGTACTCCAAATAATATTCGAATCCCATGGCTAAAAATCAACTTATGAAAATACCAAATCTAACGATTATAAATCAGGAATCAGGCTGATGTTTGGTCCATACATACACCTAAGGATGGTGCAATGATCCATACGCTCAGTGGGTTCTAAGAGTTTGCCATGTGGCTCGTACTGAAGTTCGTGATCAAACGCGTTTGACACCGAAACCCAACAGTTAAAATTAACCAAACAAGCTGATTTCTGGTATGAATGTCTTCCAAGGGGAGGGCTAAACATGAATTGAAGTCAGTGGGATACCCATGGAATTCAAACATTTTTTTTAGTGTACCGTGTATTTCAAGTATTATGATCAAAATGTTACAAATTACAAATCAAGCCTATTTTTGTAATATAAGTCCATTTAGGGATGTGCCAGACATCCATAAAGTTAGTATCATCTGATAGTGTGCCACGTAACTTATAATGTGGGTCCATCATCAACTTCGATGATGGATATTATTATCTAACTTTTTTCCAATGAATAGTTTTAAGTACAGTCATGGTTTAAAATTTCGGAATGTTTCGTAATGTTTCGTTTCGTTTCGTAAGGAAACCGAAACAAAACATGAATGTTTCGTATGTTTCGTTTCGTAATGTTTCGGTTTGTTTCGTCGAGACAAACCGAGACAATCCGATACAATCCAAAAAAATAAAAATAAATAAAAATATAATTTAATGATTTTGAATAATATTTCGTAATGTTTCGAAATGTTTCGTAATATTTCGTAATGTTTCGTAATATTTCGGAAATGTTTCGTAATGTTTCGGAAATTTCGTTTCGGAGTTTGTCTCGATTTTTCACTTGACCGAGACATTCCTCCGAAACGAAATTTTAAACCTTGAGTGCAGTGCGGTAATTGCATGCTTGCATAGTTGTGTTGGAAATACTAAATGACCAAAGAATCCTTATCAACTAAAAAATTTTCAAAACATGAAAAAAGCAATGCTTGTCAATTTAATGATCTTGAGGGTTTTTTTCCTTTTTTTTTTTGTAATTAACCGATTTGACAAACAAAACAAAAGATTACAGGGACACGAAGAACTGCTTTCCCACAGACAGCCAAGGGGGAAAAACTTTGTCCCAATAACAAAATTTACAAAATGTAAGGCTTTAGAAGTAATAAAAGAGAGCATTGAAGAGTTGTAGAACTCAACTGATGTGTGCGCACAGGTACCAAAAAGACCGAAGAGTCCCTCCCAAAGTAAATAAATTAAGAAAATGACAAGAAACAAACATGGATATTTTTGACATATTGGGGGTTTAGCATGAAGCACGCAAGAAGGGCCTTCGTGCGTTACTAAGTAGAATAGATGTACCCTTTACTAGAAATGTACTCTGGGATATTCTCACATGAGCAACCCAAACTCTATAGCAAGGATTAAAAGAGGCCGTTTTAACGGTATAACGGACGGGGGGTGTTACCGTTAAAACGGATTGTAACGGACAGGGGCAAAAATGAAAAAAATGGAATTTAATCCATTTTAATGAATTTAACAGGAAAAAATGGCGCTGAAATTCAAAATTCAAAAGTTGAAATTTGAATTTCAAAATTTCAAAAAAGAAAAAGAGGAAAAAATAGATTTTAACGGAAACAAACACAAAATTTTCTAGATTTTAACGACCGTTAAAACGAAAAAAAACTTCTATTATTTTTTAAGTTTCAAAACGGTTTTTAATGTAACGGGCTTGGGGTAACGGCGTTATGTTAAACCATGCTCTATAGCATCTCAGGTCTTTGATATCTTCAAGTTGAACCTATTGTCCAGTGAATCTCTACTATGCATGTATCCCTGATATCAACATTTTCGGATATTGAGTTTTAAATCATGTGGGCCCCACGTGTTAATGGGGTCAATAATCATGTGGGACCCACATAAGAACATAAGTCTATGGATCATATATATGTGAGGTTCCCAAATAATAGAGGGGCGTTGATAGATCATATATGTGCTATATGTCAAGTGGGCCCATACATCATAAGTGGGCGCACATTAGGTGGGCTAAGCCCATTGGGGGTGGAGGGTGAACTTTCGAAGTACATGCGTCTTCGAAGACTAGGAGGAGGTGAACCTTCAAAAGTTCACTTTCGCGTGTTTTCAAGGTTCACTGTGTCTTCGAAGGTGCACGCCTTGGTGTGACCCAAAACACCTGTCATCAATCAAGAAGCGCACCTTCAGCCAAGACGCACGTCGAAGGTGCGCTACCAAACACATCCTTATATACATTAAATTTGAGTACCCAATATAATGCTCAAATCCAAATGCTAAAAATCAACTTATAAAAAGACTATAATCTAGAAATCACCAATCCGGATGAGTTTTGGTCTCTAGATCCATCTAGCGATGGGACAAACATCTTTATGGTCAGTGGATCTAAATAATGTGACACGTGGTGCATTTTTACAACAATGCCACAACGAGAGTGACCTACTATAAAATTTAATGTTGTGCTTTTTTCTTTTTTAAAAACTAAATGTAGATGTACTACCTAACATTTATGGACTCTATAAGGGCAAACTTGAAATGCAAAATTCAAAGCACGAGTCTACAGTAAATTTGAGGTTGCTGTCTAAACTTATAAAAAAAAAAAAAGGCACCCTTTTGTAGTCAAGTTGCTAAGGTGCTGGACATTTCATGCTTAAGTTCCACAGTTAAAAATCAACCCATGAAAACGACTCCCATCCAATGCTCAGAAATCATTAACAGTGTGTTACTTCTTCCAAATAATACTCAAAATCTATGGTTAAAAACAAGCTATGAAAAAGACAAATCCAACAGATAGAAATTACTAATCAAGATGAATTTTGGTATGTAAGTCGACTTAGGGATGGGCTAAACATCCACATGGTCAGTGATCTCTAAGAGTGTAAATTGTCGTGCATCACGTGGCGTCCCCATTGTATTGTTATTAGGCAAAATAAAACCACATGGTGGCCATCGAAAAGGCTTGTGTTGCTGATTGCCACTTAATTGCTCTACCTAACTGCCTAATGAAAGACAATTAGTGGGAGAACTCATCTTGATTGTTGTTGTTTCGCACTGAATTGGCATGGCTAAATGCCTAAAGAAAGAGAATTACCTGGAGAACTCATCTTCAGAGCTGGATTGACTACTGCGTTGGTGAAGTGATTGCAACTGATAAATAATTAATTTGATTAGGGGAGTAGGAAACTAGGTTAATTGTACACATTCAATATTTGGGGATCGTTACTAGCTTAATCCCAATTCTTTGACGTTAAAGATTTTAAGTGTTGATATACTTTCCTTCGACCTTAATGCATTAAAACACTCAAGGGCAGAAGTTCTTCCTTTTGGTGCATCGAAACTTTTTGCTCGTCTAACATCGTACTTCTAAAAGCACGGATATAAATTTACTCCCAGCCCTCTTATAAAATTCATTAATGTACATATCCTCAGTCTAACTCTAACTCTCCACGTGCAAAGCACATGTGCACCTACTAGTATTTATAAGTAGGGGAAACCCCTTCTACAAGTAAAGGAGAAATCGTGTGGGTCAAGTGAGGGCCCACCACTTAACGCACTAACATGAAATAAAGAGATTGTGGGTTAAGTGGGTGGGCCCATCACTTAACCCATAAACAAAAGAGAATAAACCCCACGTGGGGTAGTGAAACGCAGCCCACTAAGAACACCCCCACGTGGGTGTACATAGAATCCAGAATCAAACACTCCCCCTCAAGCTGGTGCGAAGATATCCATCATGCCCAGCTTGGCTATCAATGTATTCAGGATTGACTTGACTCCCTTAGTAAGTATATCGGCAACCTGCTCCTGAGTCCTTGCATAGGGTGTACAAATCAATCCCTACTGAAGCTTCTCCTTGATGAAGTGCCTATCAACCTCGATGTGTTTAGTCCTGTCATGCTGAACTGGATTGTGAGCAATGATAATGGCCGCTTTGTTGTCGCAATAGAGGCTCATTGGATCTGTTACCTTGACTCCCAGTTCTGCTAACATAATCTTCAACCACAGGAGCTCACACACTCCATGTGCCATGGAGCAAAACTCTACCTTTGCACTGGATCGGGCGACAACTGGTTGTTTCTTACTCCACCAAGTTGCCTCCAACAAAGGTACAATAACCTGATGTAGACCGTCTATCGGTCACTGCACCTGCCCAATCTGCATCACTGTATGCTTCCACCCTGAGGTGGCCATGAATTCCAAACAATATGCCTCGACCTAGTAACCCCTTGAGATATCGAAGAACTCTGTGTGCAGCCTCAAGATGTGGTGACCGAGGTGAGTGCATGAATCGGCTAATGACGCTTACTGCATAAGCAATGTCAGGCCGTCTATGGGCTAGATATTTCAATATGCCAACCAATAGCAGAAATAAGGCAGGACCACCTAGAAGTGTACCGTCCTCGAGGAGATTGCTTCTTCAGTCTGCACACCCTGTCTTCACTTCCAGCAAGCTTCAACCCTAGTGGCACTTTCATGTAAACTTCCTCTGTTAGGTCCCTATGTAGAAAAGCGTTCTTTACATCCAGCTGACGTAAATGGAGTGGTCCGCAGTCCGAAAAGAAATTTCTTCCTTCTATGAGAAGCTTATGTCAGAATGTCTCATTAGGCCAACCCTTGATGGGTAACCTAGCGAACTTGGTGATTTGGCTTGAAAGCAAGTTCGAAGAAGAGGAAGTGCTTGTGGCTATTAAGGAGTTGGATCGCTCTAAAGCCCCTGGTCCAATGGATTCACTTTGGCTTTCTACAAAACATGTTAGCAAACCATTAAGGGAGATCTCATGAAGGATTTTTATGAATTTCTTGAAAGAGATAGGTGGGATAAATGCGCCAATACTGCATTCATCACTCTTATTGCCAAAATAAAGGGGACAAAGAGTTGTGGAACTGCCCTATTATCCATATGAGTAGTGTATAGAAAATAACAGCTACGTTTCTTTCCTCTCGATTCAAGGAGCTTACAAACAAAGTGGATAGAGCATACCAAGGTGCATTCATTAAAGGAAGACAAATCATGGATGGGGTTTTGATAGCGAGTGCATTCATTCGAGAATCCAAGAGAAGCGTAGGGGTTGGTGTAGAAAATTGATCTAAAGAAGATGTACGACCACATTGAGTAGAGTGTTTTAGATCAAGTATGGGTAGAACCCTTCAGACTTGAGCAAAGATCTTGGATTTTGGAATGCTTTTCGACATCTTTTTAAATCCATGTAATGGATTCCCCGAAAGGTTCCTTTGGAAGCTCTAGGGGCTGTAGATAAGGAGATCCACTGCCACCCCTTCTATTGGTCATTTTTATCGATGCTCTCAATAAGCTTCTATGTAAGCAAAGGATACCTGAATGATATCAAGATTTTAAGTAGGTGACAGACAGTCCATGGTGTCGAATCTTTAATTTGTCGATGATGCAACTATTCTCTTAGGTGCTTCAAGAGAACAGGAACATAATTTACATGGCATTCATTGGTGCTTTAAGATAAGCTCTAGTCTTTGAATAAATTTGAGAAGTGTTCTTATTGACATCGACAAGAACATTTATGAGTGTATCAGATGATTGGATTGTATGCCTAGGAGTGTCCCCATATTATTCCTAGGTCTTCCATTGGGAGCCCATACAATTTCCAAAAGGATCCAAGATTCAGTGATTAAAAGAATGGAAAGGAGTTGACATGCTGGAAAAGAAGAAATTCGTCATTTGAAGGAAGAATAAAATTAATAAAGAGCACTTTATCTAGTCTTTCTATTACATGCCTTTTTTTAAGAAGCCAGCTTTCATTGCAAATCGATTGCAAAGGCTTCAAAGATAATGAGTGTGTATTTATCATGCTTGCCTTATCATATCATGAAAATCAATGCTCTTTTCCAATGTTTTTGGTGAAAAATCTCCAAACTTCCTCAAGTTGGCTAACTTTCACGGAGATTTTTTGAACCAAGTTGAACTTATCCGAATTAATTTCTGAATTTTAAAGTAATGAAGTTTATTGTGAAGTCAAAGTTTAAACCATATGGCATCATATGAATCACCTCCACGTCAAGAGGACTAAAAAACCAGTCCATAAGAACTTTAAGGCCTTGAAGTAATGCTTTAATCCCTTTGCTAGAACTCATTATAGGGTTTCTAGGATCCCACACAAAAAACTTGCGATATCTTTGCGACTGCTAGATAAAATGTCATTGATGTTGGATTTCTCTCCCCAAAACAACCTAGTTCCATCCATCAAACTGAAGAACTGTAAAATGGTGTAAAGTACTTAAAACCGTTCTTTTCCACAAACCACTCTTTCCTCTATTTTTCCCAAAGTTATTTTGTTTTCCACTTGTCGCAAGCAAATCCTTTCCCTTATCCATAGGAACCGGTTTCCTTTTTTTCTGTCTATATATATATTTCCTTGAGGGATGGGCTTTTTTTTTTTTTTTTTTTTCGTAATTCATATCCATTATTTTCTACTTTCTGCTTACAAGGATTGAGATTTTACCCAAAGTCTTCGTTATTTTAGAACTTCCTAATTTTTCTCACACTTGTGTAAAACTGTTCTATCATTTATTTTTTATAAATAAGAATAGTTTCTTATGAGGCTTAGACCTTATGCTTTAACCCATTGAAGTGCCTCGCCCCAGTCAGCAATGCCTCCACCTTTAAAAACACAGTTCTAATAAACATGCATGTGCCAATGCTGTATCTAATCCTGGTGCCAGTACCTTGAACAAAATAGTTGTCAAGCCATAGGACTCTGAACTTCTATTGACTTCAAATGGAATTGCTTATTTCATCAGTTATCAAGATTTCATAAGCAATTATCCTGAAATGAATGAACTAAAAATCAAACCCTTCTCATAAAGCCATGTTCAAAATCCATGCTTAGCAATAATTGGCACATAGAGCAGTACTAGTGGCAAATCCAAGAGATAGTCGCTGATATAACAATCAATGTAGCCAAAAACATTAGGCAACACAGGTCCCTTAGGTTAGTTGAAGCCTAGGTGATAATTTATTTCATAAATTAAACAAAATAAAAAAATTATTGCAAAAAAGATAATTTAGTTATTTATTGATTTAGAAGGTGTAGAACCCAAAAAAGTATGAGCTCTAGACATCTATTTGGACCAGTGTTTTTAAAGGCGTGTGAGGCTTAAGCCTCGAGGTGCGCCTCGGGGCAGAGCTCTTAAAAAACGTCCTAAGGCTCAATCAAAAGGCGTTTACACATCTGAGGCGTACGCCTCACTCCAAGAGGCATTGATGAGGCTTATGCCTCTCAGTGAGGCGTACGCCTCATCAACACTTCTTGGATTGGGCGTACGCCTCAGATGTGCTATTCTTTTGGCATGCTGTTTTAAAAAAGAATGTCAAGATATTAAAAAAATAAGTGTCGAAGGGACCCAACATAGAAATAAAATAAAAAACCCTAAGTTTTATATTTAAAAGGGACCCAACATCGATTGATCTACAATTGATTGACGACGAGATGTTGAATTTCGACTTGGACTATCAAGAAGAGGATGTTGTTCATATAATTGATGAAGATGCATTTAATTTAGTAGAAGATTGAGTCTTTGATTGGTGTTGTGCTTTTTTGTTAGAGTGGTTGGAACTTAGAAATATGCTTTGTTTTTTGAATTTTTGCTACATTTATTTATAGATTTAAATACTTATCTACCTAAAAAATGCGTGCGTGTGTGGCTTACACCCCAAGGCTTTGGCTAGAGAGAAACAATTGAGGACGGCAATAACAATATTATTAATAATAAGAATAAGAATAATAACAATAAGAAGAATAGGATGTTGAAGAAGACGAGAGAGAGAGAGAGAGAGAGAGAGAGGAGAAGAAAAAGAAGATATAATGTTTTTATACACGTATATTTTTATTTTAATATGTAAGGCGCGTGTAACATCGATTTTATATGTCTATCCAGACTAGGCCCTGTTTTAGGCTCTAGCGGTCCCTTCTAAGCGAAGCTTTGGATACACTGATAACAATACAATTCTCGATCATCGAGCCCTGCTAAGCGAAGCTTTGACTATATTGATAACAATACAATTCTCAATCATCTTAACAGTTGCTTCAACTATTAAATACATTTAAAAATGCAATTAATAATATCAAAATGTGATTCCTCCAAAGAAAATATCTAAAATATCTGCATAAATTTATCTTATGGCTGTTGAATTTTCTTATATGTAAAAAAGTATGTTAATGGACAAAAGAGGACAAAAACTCCCAACATACAAGGTGAGGAAGGCCCTCACAAACTATACAAGATCAACCAAAATCCCACAAACTAATTCAACAACCTATGATCTCATCAAATCAAAAAATGGATCTCTCCAATCTAAAACCTTAAAAGTCTTTGGGAATATAACAATGATGTAGCGCTGCTTTAACCTTCTCGATAATTGATGCAAGAGACCCCGTCTTATCTTCAAAGATTCTATTGTTCTTTTCTTTCCAAATAAGCCAACAAATAGTGAAAGAAAGGATTCTCCAAAGAGTACAGCCACAGATGCAGAAAGCTTTAGATACCCAACTATGAAGAAGCTCAAAAAATGGTTTTAAGGCATAGACCAACCCTACCAAAAAGACAGAAAACCTCCCACCAAATTTTGCTACAAAAGAAACAATGTAGAATATAATGGTCCACCAATTCAAGTGGTTTAACTATAAATATCTTATTTTACGCCTGTCCATGAGAAGAAAGCCTAGTTGAGAAAGGAGGATCATAATTCACCAAAGCCAAATAAAAAGATCGCACTAAAAAATTCCATTTGGAAACCCATTTCCAAAGTCTCTTATCTGCCCCATTCTCTAGGACATAATCCTTTTTAGGCAAGCCAAGAGAAATGTAAGACTATCCATTTCACAATCACTAAAGTTTCTTCTAGGACCCAAATCCCAAGCCACCCTATCGAAACAATCTCTAACAAGAGTGCCCTTCTTATCTGACATGCATAAAACATAGACCCAACACAATGATGATGGTAAAGTAGCAACCCCACACCACAAATCCTTCCAAAACCTAACCCTATTGCCCAAGTACACCTTAAACCAAATGCCATTTTGAAGTCTTCGGAGATTTTAGAGATTCATTTCCAAACCCTATATCAAAAAAAAAAAATTTGATATAGGATGTGGAAAATTTTTGAGATTCATTTACTACTTGTCAAAAAAAAAATCCACACCCTACATCTGTACAAACATGTCACATCATTACTATTCCAACTGTTGTTCCTCGACTCCTACTTCCACACCTACCCTCAATGACCCTCCTCCAAAGACTCACTGGCTCTTCCCAAACCTCCAAAGCAACTTACCCAATAAGGATTTATTTATCTTTTAAAGAATCCTAGTCCCAGGCTTATCTTTTAAAGGATCCTAGTCCCAGGACACCAGCATCCTTGAATTTACAAACTGAGTTCCAATCAATTAAATGATATTTATGAGAGTCCTCCCAACCGTTACATAGAAATCTCTTTCAAGTTTCTCTAATTTATTGCAAATAGATATAGAAATGGAGAAAAGAGACAGAAATAAGTGAGGAAACTAACAAGAGGACTCCAAATTAAAGTAACCTTCCCACCCTTTGGAAGATTTATCTTTCCCGTGAAACAAACCTTCCACCACCGGATCCCGTAAGTACAGGGTAAGTAGCTTTTCTATCCATGGCACCAAGCAGAACACCAAGACAAGTAGAAAGGTAGGTGGCTTTAGATCTATGGCTGTTGAAAGTTGATCAGACATTGTTTTCTTTCGTGTATAAACCATCAACAATGAAGCAAAGTCTTTTAGACACCAGAATCTTACAAAGCATGCTCAAAACCATAGAAACACGTACTTCATACATCTGCTAGACTATAGTATTCTTCCTCAAAGAAGTATGAGATGGAATTAATTAAGCCGTGAATTGTTGTTAATCTTTGAAACAGAGTTAAGAGTATAGAAATGACCATGCCATATCCTCGTAAGTTTTTTCTTCTTTCATTTAGTTATTTCAATAAGTTTGACACACGAGTCTTTTCTGTAGTCAACTAAATTAAACAAGTATCAATAAAGTTAGTTTATGATATAAGACAAAAAAGAGGAAAAGTCCCACAAATATAATAGCCATAAAGAATTGTGATAATCAAGGGAGTCATTATAGTGCCACAAAATGCATTTAGAGTCCAGAGAATAAACAGAACAACAAACGATCAACCTTCATAATCCATTTAACACGTAAATGCAATAAAATGATTCTTCATAATGAAAGTTAAATAATAATAGCAAAGGATCGAGCAGAAATTACAGTATCACCATTTACACAAGTCACTCTGTATACAACACTTGGAGCGGTAGTTATCAGTGTCAAGTTGTACTCCCTCTCAAGCCTTTCCTGAAAATGTGAGTCTATTAGGATAGGGAAAACCTCATTCACACACACATAGAAAGATATATATAGTGATAAACATACCAATGCAGTGATACACATCTATAATGATATCATGACATAGTGATATCATTATATATCATGTAATTATATGATTATGTATATCACTATAAATATTATATAAATGTAAGACTACCAGCAATGATGAAATAGTGAAGGCACACTAGGAACTATGTATACCTGAACAATTTCCATGTGGAGAAGACCCAAGAACCCACATCGGAAGCCAAAACCCATTGCACTGGATGTCTCGGGCTCAAACTGCAAAATAGACCATAGATAATGGTCAAATGCAATTAGAAACTAATTAATACCAATTGCAAGTATCGTACATCAATCATGCTAACCTATTACAATGTAAACTAAAATAATGTGCCCGAGAAAACATACAGGCTATTTTACAAACGAAGAACTTAATTGGAAGATAGAGTGCACTGAATAAGTATTACAACCACACTACAACTTAAGCTAGCAAAAGCATAAACCTCTAGAAGGAATAAAGAAGTGCTCTTTGTACATCAAAACTCTTCCTTGGAAGTTGGAAGTATCATTTTTACCAAAAAAAAATTTCATAAAAAAAATGTATAAATGTCAGACAAGCAGCTCTTAATTCATAGGAAGCCCAAAAATAGGGGAAATTATCATGATATTTGAATAACATTCTGGCCAAGCTTCATTTGGGAATTGATCCTTTCAAAGTGCCAAAGCCGAAATCCCAATTTTTTTTGATATGTTGTATAATTCATTAAAAAAGGGGAAAACCCCAAGAAAACAAAGTGAGGCGGAACTACCTCCTAGAAGCTGGATGAAGTTCCCCAAGAATCTCATCCCATCTATGTACAAATATTTCAAAAAAACATCCTCTAAAAAGAGGGGAGACTGAACTCCAGATGTACAAAAGAGCTTTCACATGAAGTACAATCTCACCGAGTTCTTCCTCCTTCCCTTCAAATATCCTTCTGTTCCTTTCCTTCCAAATAGCCCATAGAATAGCGAAAGGGAGTAATTGCCAAAGAAGACGTCCTTTTCCTAACAAGGACTCAGACGCCACACCATGGAACAACCCCTCACATGCTGAGGAACGACATAGGGGATGCCGAATAATGCGAAACATGTGTGCCAAATAGAGTATGTACAACTACAGTGGATGAACAAATGATCAACGGACTCTTCTTCAAAGTGCCAAAGCCGAAATCCCAATTTGTTCAGATCTTCTTGTAATTTATTTTGTTGTAACAATGAGAATGGAGTTGTAAGAGACAATATAATGATTGCAAGAAACTTATGCTTCCTCTTTGTTCACGTTTGTAAGGTAAAAACGCTAGATGAATAAATCTTTTTGTAAGTAATTTAAGTCATTTTCCAAGAGATATGTTGCATGTGTTACTTTCAGTCTCAAAGAAGGTTAATACATAGAGAATTCACCTTCTGTAATCAGAAACAAGAGTAAAGATACAAAATTACAGAAAGCCAAACTACTAGTTCCATATAACCTATCAAGTATGACATAACTCCCAATTATCAACACTCCCATTCTCAAGTCAAAATCCAGCAGAAATGTTCTAAACTTCGACTTCACCTTAAACTTCGGTAAGTTAAAATTTGGAATTAATTCGGGGAAGTTCAATTCGATTTAGAGAATTTCTATAAAAATTCGCTAACTTAGAGAAGCTTGGAGAATTTTTGCCAAAACGTTAGTAAAACACTGATTTTTAAGGACATGATAAAACACTTATAACTCTTTATATCATAAAAAACCATTTAGAGCAACCTAAACAAGATTAATATCTTTCCACAGACGCAAGTATCTAAAGTATTGAGATTCTTTTTTTAAGTTGAGTTATAAGTGTTTTATCGTGCTTATTTTATCATATCCTTAAAAATCAATGTGTTTTATTATGCATGTTTTATCATATTCCACTAATTTCTCGGAGTTTAGCCCTTTTAGTACAAAAAATTGCAAAAATCTGCGTTGTACTGCTTATGAGTTTATGATTCAATATCTTAATACTTGCTTAATAAGAGAATATGCATACTTTTGATACTTGCATCAATATAAGTGAAACTTAGGTTACTCAAAATGGTTGTTTTTATGACATAATGAGTTATAAGTGTTTTATCATGCTTGTTTTATCATATCCTTAAAAAATCAGTGTATTTTACCAACGTTTTGGCAAAACTTCTTCAAACTTCTCTAAATCGGCAAATTTTTGCAATTTTTTGTACTGAAAAAGGCTAAACTTCGAGAAATTAGCCGAATTTTGTCAGATTAAGCGAATTAATTCGACGAAGTTTTGGTGAATTTTTGTAAATATTTTCGTGCATGTACACTTTAATTCGGCGAATTTTAGTCGAATTTTAAAACCATGAGTAGAATGTCGATATTTAGTAGAAGTTGAATGTCTTACCTTAGCAGATGAGGTGATTATAATAGCCAAGGATCCCCTTTCACGTGTAATTATTTGTTGTACATTCTCATTTACTGGGTGTGATGTACTCTATAATTTTGGGAATGCTATGATGAGACTACTTCACTCTTTCGGAAGACTTCCCAATGAGACATATATGTGTTAAAGGTTTTTTATTATATAGCTTGTAAAAGAAGGCAAAGGTTTTTTTATTTAAAATTTGTAAATTGTGAACTTACGCTGATAAAAAAAACACGTGAGCCAATTTCTTTTTTCTCTTTTAGTTGAAAAAAAGTGTGCCAAAACATAAAAGCAATTGAGGCGTAAGCCTCTACTAAGAGGCGTTGCTGAGGCGTACGCCTCAGCTTGAAGCGCACGACTCGGC
This sequence comes from Euptelea pleiosperma, assembly GCA_035048495.1. NCBI lineage: Eukaryota > Viridiplantae > Streptophyta > Magnoliopsida > Ranunculales > Eupteleaceae > Euptelea > Euptelea pleiosperma. The sequence goes on along the minus strand of CM068552.1, from coordinate 23,642,567 downwards.
AACGCCTTTTGGGCTGAGGCATACGCCTCTATTGTTTTTCCACCTCATCGCAGTGCCTCAGGGCATTTTTAAAGGCTTCACCCTGAGGCGCGCATTGAGGCGTACACCTCATGCACCTTTAAAAACATTGGGTTCAGCAAACCGGCCAACCAACGCTTTTGAGCGGCCAACCGGAGTCTTCTGACCCTGAGCGTCGACAGGCGCTTTTGAGCAGTCGACCACCCCCTTCCTTAAAAAGAATCTCGTGTTCAACCTAGCAGTCGACCGGCCAAAACGAGCGGTCGACCCACCCACCCCCCCTTCTCTTTAGCGGATCTCGTTTTGACTTCATCAATTATGCGTATTTTGGCACACTTGAGCCATTCAAACGGTCATTTTAGGTATGTTTCTATTGTTTGGAAATATACTTATATAATAGAACCTAAACCCTACAATAGAGAACACCAATCAAGCTATCTCTTTGACCCCTATTCTTTCTTTGATATCTCCTGAGTCCAAGAGATTTGGAATTTGTGAGAGCTTCACCTGAGCAAACCTAGTGCATAATTTTGTGAAGGCTCTATTTGTTTAAGAGACTACAATCTGTTTGATTCCCTGAAGTCATCTTCTACCAAATAGAGGAGCATCTCTGGCAGTGTGGTCTCTGTGGTGAATACTTCTCCGAAGATTTATCCATTTGTTCGAATTCTTCTAAAGGTAAGTATCTCTATGAACAAACATTTTTAGATAGAATTCTATATTATCAAAACTGATTATTTGAGATTGGTGGATGAGTTTTTACTCATTGTATTGAGTTGAGGATTGTGGATCCTTGAGAAATTTATTTCTCTAAAATACTACTGACCTAATCTAACTCTCTAGGTAGAGCGAGAAGTGATTCTCATGTTGAATAAGTTGTGGATTGTAGATCCGTGAGAAAATGGTTTCTCTAAATTCTATTGGCCTAGGTTGATTCTCTAGATGTGCGAGAAGTGATTCTCGTAAGTTGAGACTAAGTGGTTGCTTAGTTGTTTGTTATTCGTTTCAATTGGATATGTTGTAATGCATGATTGAAAGAATAAAATATTACTTGTGTTGAGTATTGAACAGTGGATGTAGGTGCGTATTGAACAGCGGATGTAGGTGCGAAGTCACCGAACCACTATAAACCCTTGTCTTGTGTGATTGTGATTGTTTGCGTATCTCATCTCATATACCTCTCTCTTTGTTTCTGTAGATGATTTAAATTTTGGTTGATTGACATTTTTCCGCCCTGGGTGATCATTAAAATTACAACCTTCATTAATCCACAGAAATTTTAAATTGTCATATTCACACACCCCCCCCCCCCCCCCCTCTAGGACATATTGTAGTAATTAAAAGGGAATTTCATGAGGGACTAAGGAAGAATTCCAATCATCTGACGCCAACTACAAGAACATGGCAAAGACATATTTAAGACAGTCCATCTTTACTTTATCGACAAGCTCTTTATCATTGTGTAGTGTAAGGCATCACCAACATGACAGAAAAAGACAAGTTCTCCTATTTCATAGATGAGCTCTAGCTGCGGGTAGAACGAGAGCTCCAACAGCGTAGAGTACTTCACCTTGGCTCGGCCCATGCCTCTTTCTTGCGGAGGTCGGTCAAGCTAAAAGGTGGCTCCACGAGGGGGAAGCACAAAAGTTTGCGTCTTTTGATTCTATTAGGTGGCATGGATGGGGCCCGATCAAACTTGCTTTCTCTACAAAACAAACAATGGGGAAGGTCTTTCTCTACAATAAGACGAAGTAGTTATCTGACTCATGAACATATGGATTCATTCACAACATTCGGTTAAGTGCACTCCTAAACACTCCGGCTTGGAAACCGGAGTTTGTTGAGTTGTGGTCCAAGGCAATGCATGGCAAAGGCAAGCCTAGAATCACCCAATTTTTTTTTTTTTTGACGAGTATAATTGTATAAAAAGGCTAAAGCGAAACAATACAAGCATAACAGCTAAGGAGGTCGAGATGACCTGCAATAGGTTGAAAGCACACAAAAAAACAAGAAGAACAGCAAAAGGGAAAAAGAGAACACCAATCACACATCCCTAGAACAAAGGACCTCCCAATGAAAAACAAAATCTTTGAAGAAGAGCCCTCTACATTCCTCACAAGCCTTAAACCACAAGAACATCTTCTCCATAATGTTCAGAATGATCGATGCCAAATCTTCGCTCTTTCCTTCAAAAAAAATTTGGTTCCTCTCTCTAAAGACCAATCGCAAAGGGAAGCATCGGCAATAGAATCCACCCGTTAGAGGAGAAGGCAAGAGATTGCAAACTTCGGAGAAGAAGCAAGAAGGAGCCGGCAACACCCACCTAATCCCAAACTTTGGGAAAAAGAAAGAACAAACCTCCCACACTACATCGCAATGTATCAAAAGATGATTGACTGATTCACCACGATGCTTGCATATCGAGCAATAGTTTATAATGATGATCCCTCTGGTTCTCGAGGTTATCCATAGTCAAAATCTTCTCCTTCGAAGCCAACCAAATGAAGAAAGCAATTTTAGTTAGGATTTTAGATTTCCAAACCAAGGACAGGGGATAAGTAGTTCCAAAGGATCCATCTAATCCCCCCTAAGAAGAACGAACCGAAAACGCACTGCCCTTGGTCCAAATCCACGACCGTTTGTCCTAAATTGAAGGAAGAAGCTGAACATCATTCAAACGAAGAAGCAATCTAGATACTGGCTCGATCTCCCAAATCCCCCCCCCCCCCCTCTATAACACACTCTTCAATGGACCACTTCTTCCTCATTATAAGATCGTGAAGATCCAGAAAATCAACCTGAAGAGGGGATTCACCGCACCAGATATCCTCCCAAAATCTGATTCTATGCCCTAAACCAACACCAAAGCGGATACCCTTGGAAAATCGCCAGAATTCGTCAAAATGCCCCTCCATACGCTACATCCGTACAGAAACCGACCCGGTCTGCTTTCCCAACCAAAGGACAAAATTCCATAGTTGCCCCCGATGACCCTCCGCCATTGACTCAAGGTCTCCTCTCCAAACCTCCACAACCATTTACCCAAAAGAGAATGATTCATCACCTTATTTCTCTTAATCACAAGACCCCCTGTAGCCTTAGCATCATAGACAGACTTCCATGGCACCATATGGAATTTGTGAGAATCCATCCTATCGTGCCACAAGAAATCCCTCATAAGCTTTTCCAACATGGCTGCCACACTACCAGGGATTGTGTATAGAGAAAGATAATAGATAGGCATGCTGGAAAGGGTGATTTTGATCAGCACCAATTTACCCCCTTTGGAAAGGTATCTCGCCTTCCATAAGGCTAATCTCCTCACAAAGCGCTCAATCACAGGAGCGCAAAGAGCTTTTGATCTATAAGCTGCCCCTAACGGCAGACCCAAGTAAGTGACCGGCAACCTATCTATGTAACACCCCATAATGTCTGCCGAAACTAATATATTCTCCACCTCCCCCACCTCATACACCTTGCTCTTGGCACCCAATTATCTTGACCATCCTGTGGGCCTCTATATGTTCTATGGTTATAATTAGATAATTCAACCATTCCTCTTAGGTTTTGACACCCAGCTTAGAAAATTGAAGTGCAATCCTGTGCACAAAATTGAAAGACAAAGTTTGCTGGTATAGTCAGCTCCGCCCTTGATAGCATTGAACAAGATTTAGCAGTTTGAAAAGCTTCCATTCCCAAAGGATGAACACTTCCATTACAAACTCATGCAGGCACTGCCACCTTTGCCTTGATCTCAAGCCATGAATCAAAGATTCCACCTGAAGAATAAGACCATGCTGTGAAGGAAATGGCTAAACGAGGTTGCTTGCTCTCTGTGTCAGCCTCCTTATCACAAAAAAAATGTTCCTTCGTTACAAGTGACATAGCGGAAATTAAAGAATACAACTTGCTGATTGGTTAAGCATTAGACATGAAGGCTACACTATAGCCACTGCTAACTTCAACTCCTCCTGAAGTCAACCTCTCCTTTCCAGCGAAGCAGTTGTTGTATATGGGTTTTCCAGTTTAAGCTACTAAAGAAAGACCTATATAACATATTAATGTTGTGTTTATTTACCTTTAATGCCGCATCATTAAGTTGCAGCTTCTCCAATGCCTCACGCAACTCAGGAAACCTGCGGAACAAAATAAATGTCAAAGCATTAGTTGTAGTAAAAACTTTGGAGCAAATAAAGTTTCAATCTAAAACCAAAAATTCCACATAATTAGCACAAGATCAATACTGGTCTGCATCAACAGGAAACAGGCCACAAAACACCATTGGAGTAGCTTCCTCGTATCCAGGCAAGGATTTAGATGCCTTTCTGCCATAATGAGTAATAGTGTCACCCACTCTAGCATCTGCTACTGATCTTATAGAAGCTGAAAGGTAACCCACCTGAAGCGGTATGGGATAGAAAAGAAAGACGACATTAAAATGTGCAAACCATACACTAACAACCAAGAAAAAGCTCAGGATTAAAGAATTATTTCGCATAAGAACAGAAATTCTAATTTAAATGCAAAAGATGGGCAAAGAAAGCTAGATAATGATTTTTAATAAAATCACATAGTCGTTTAAATTGTTTTATATATATTAAGGGAATTCATTTTTGTAGTGAATTTTTACTTCCCCCAGAGCTCATAAAAGGTATTACTTTCACATTTGACAGAAGTGCCACTCTCACTAAACTGCCCTTACATGTCTTCTCAAAAATCAAATTGTTTTAGATATATAAAGGGAAATGATTTTTCCAATGAAATTCTTACTTCCCCAGAGCCCCTAAAAGGTATATTTGACATTTGACAGAAGTACCACTCTCACTAAACTGTCCTTCTGTATCTTCTAAGTTCTAAAAAGTCAAATGTGAAGTGGGAGGGGGCATTTCTGTGAAAAATGAAGGCCTTTAATGAGCTCTGGAAGAAGTAAAAAGTTCTCTGGAAAATCAATTCTTTATATCAATAAATTTCCGTACTTTAAGAATATTGACAAAAAGCATACCTTAGTGAACCTAAAACAAAGGATCAATAATAAACCATAGTTTGCAGATGCAGATATTTAAATAAAATTGTCTGCTTGTTATATTAGAGCAATCTAACAACTTCCCCTACCCTATGGCGTAACAACTTTCAACAGTTACATTTATGCCAAGTTCTAACCAATAACTTATCAGAGTACTAAGACTAATCTTAATGCCTTCCACAACTAGGTTTTTAATGCAGTGTTCCCCAGTACTCCCGCAAAAATATTTGAAAGGTATTGCACTTCTCTAATCAGAGTATGCCCATGAGAATAAGCACAAGTTTCACATGAAGAATTCTTTCCATCTCGTGGCAAGAGATTCCTCCACATGTTTTCAAATCTTGGCTAAGACTGCTGCATTTCAGCCATCTCATCCCAATCTCATTGGGGCCCAAAAAGAAACAGGGGATGAAATATAATTTCCTTGCAAAATCCACTATCTAAGCCGAGATGAGTGCGATAAAGCATTGATAAAGAAAGCATGGAAACATTAAGATGCACTTAGATATTGATAAGGCCAACAATACCTTGACATTGGGAACCCCAATTTTTGGAATTATCAACCTAAATGTCCATTGTTGTAAATGAATGAATTATATGTTATATATTTTGCTTGATTGATAACTTTGTTAGATTAAGTATTTTCTACCACAAAATATTTATTTTTTACATTGTCTTGGCTCAATTTATTTTAAAACCTTGAATCACAAGGCATCCATCCATAGTTCTAGTTTTACATTTACCCCTCTGTTGTCTCATCGACCAATAGTACGTTTGAAAACAACACACACCAAGGGACCTCTTCTTAAATAACAGTAGTTAATTTATCTATTTTTCATACATTTCAATTTTGGACTCAAGTCAGTTTCTAGTTGAGTGAACCCTTGAACTTAACTCAAGCACTCGACTGACTTTCAAGTCAAATTGACCTTACGTGCTTTGAACACTGAGCGACTCTACTAGACAAAAAGCAGTTCAAAGCCACCCAAATCAATGTTAGAATCATGTATGGAACCTGTTTATGGAGTAAAACTAAGAAATATATTTTGAGAGTTTTGTTTGTTATTATTGTAATTTGCAAAAGAACAACGACCAGAATTCTAGAGCAAGGAACTGATATTGCCAGTTCATGATGAACAGATCTTTTGTCAAAGTTTTGAAACGGCACTATTTATTGTAAATAAGGTTGTAACCAGTAGATGAAGGTTGTAGATAGAAGAGGGAAAAAAGTGTAATGGAGGCGGAAGGTGGAGAAAGAGATTAGGGTTAGAGAGAGAAGTTGTGGGAAGAGGAGAGAATGAATTGTTAAGTCATTCTCCCTCACACACTGTATATATATATATATATGATGGGGAGAAACCCTACAAAGGAGAACACTATTCACGTGACACTATTCACGTGGTACTATTCACGTGACACTATTCACGCGACACTATTCACATGAATAGTGAAAACCTAAAAATGGCCCCACGTGGGAAGTGGGATGCAGCCCACGTGGGTGTATTACATAAACTCCAACACTATTTTCATAATCAAATAAAAAATAACAATTTCCAGCTTAGCAATCAGACAGCAGTGATTTTAATAAGTATCACAGAAGATAAGCAAGCAAGAAAATAAAAGCACAGTGTAAACTAAAACATTGAAAATTGTTTTTTTTTACCTCACCAGCATACAGTTCATCAACTTGCAATTGATTGGGTGATAAAACACCGATTTCATCAGCGTAATAATCCTGTAATTCACAATTGAAATTATTAGAAGACAACCATAATTATATTAAATATACAAGTGGCAAAAACAGAAGAAAATGAAATTTACTACGTACTGCAACTCTATGTATAGTCAATTAAAACCTTTGCTCACACCTATGTAACAACACAGCACTTACACCTATTAAACAACACAGCATTTTTAAGATTCTTTGCCATCTCGACACGTATCGACACTAACATGCGTGTCGACACGTTCCTATACAGATCCTGACACAAGCAGATTCACCCTTTATGTTAATGACTTCTTTAATATGTTGTTAAACACGACTATAGAGTAGAATTTTAGGGTTTCTGGAAGAGAGGAGAAGAAGAGAAGAAAAGAAGAAGGGAAAGCGTTGGAGAGTTCAATCCACCAACGTCCCACAATATTATTTATATTACTAGGTCAAAACAATTACACCCACATTAATATCTCCACCTACCATATATCTTATATTATATTCTCCCTCATACTGACAACACTCCCCCTCAAGTTGGTGCATGAATATCGATCATGCCTAACTTGTCCAAACATGCCCGAAATGGAGCAACCGCAACACCTTTGGTGAGAACATCAGCCACTTGTTCTGACGTAGGCACGAATGGTGTACAGATTACTCCCGAAGTAACTTTCTCGCGAATGAAATGTCTATCGACTTCGATGTGCTTTGTTCTATCGTGTTGCACGGGATTATGTGCAATGCTTATGGCTGCCTTGTTGTCACAATATAACGACATAGATCCTTCAATCGGGAAACCTAGCTCCCTAAGTAAAATTTTGAGCCATAGTAGCTCACACAGACCATGGGCCATAGATCGGAATTCGGCTTCCGCACTTGATCGAGCTACCACTTGTTGCTTCTTGCTCCTCCAGGTTACTAGATTGCCTCCCACAAATGTGCAATAGCCTGAAGTAGACCGTCTATCATCTTGGGCACCAGCCCAATCTGCATCAGTAAAGCCTTCAACCCTCGTATGCCCATGACGACGAAATAACAATCCCTTCCCTGGGGATGACTTCAAGTATCTCAAGATACGGTTAGTAGCTTCCAAGTGCGGTGTGCGAGGCGCGTGCATGTACTGGCTCACCACACTCACGGCATATGCAATATCCGGTCGTGTGTGAGCTAGGTAGATGAGGCGTCCCACGAGTCTCTGAAAGCTACCCACATCCTCAAGGAGTTCTCCTGATTGACCATCTAGCTGATGGTTTGCTTCAATCGGGGTATCAACAGGTCGTGCCCCCAACATGCCTGTATCCTGAAGTAAATCCAATACATATTTCCTCTGGCATATGTATATTCCCTCATTCGATCTTGCAACCTCAATGCCCAAGAAGTACTTTAAGGTGCCTAGATCCTTAATTTCAAATTCAGCTGCCAAGAAGCTCTTAAGTCTGGAAATTTCTGTTGCACAGTTCCCTGTGACAATAATGTCGTCCACATACACAATTAGGATAGTCGTAGTCCCCCCTACTCGTCTGATAAAGAGTGTGTGGTCTGCCTAACCCTGGTTGTATCCCAATTGTTTAACTGCTCCGCTGAATCTTTCAAACCATGCTCTTGGTGACTGTTTCAAACCATACAGAGTTTTCTTCAACTTACACACTCTCTGCATGTCATCAGACACCCGGAACCCCGGAGGGGGGAGCATGTAAACCTCTTCCTTCAAGTCACCATGGAGGAATGCATTCTTAACATCGAACTGTAGTAGTGGCCAGGACTGACTTGCTGCGAGTGAGAGAAAAACCCGAATAGAGTTTAGTTTGGCTACAGGAGCAAATGTCTCCTTGTAGTCAATACCATATGTCTGAGAATAGCCCTTAGCCACCAACCGTGCCTTGTATCTATCCACAGATCCATCCGGTTTGCATTTTACTGTATAAACCCACTTACATCCAACCGGCTTATTGCCCTGTGGTAACCGAACTAGTTCAAATGTATTATTTTTTTCCAGTGCGTTCATTTCCTCAACCATCGCCTCCTTCCATCTAGGTTGTGCTAGAGCCTCTGTGACGGATGAAGGAAGAGTAACAGAGGACAGGGAGGTAACAAAAGATTTGTAGGATGGTGACAAGTTATCATAGGAAACAAAATTAGCAATAGGGTGTTGAGTACAGGATCTCTTCCCTTTCCGAAGCGCAATAGGAAGATCCGAACTACTATCACATAAAGAAGGGAAAACCAAAGGGGAACCAAATGAGGAATTACCTGGATCCAGTGAGGAGGAGTCTTGACCTTGACATTCAGGAATGGTCTTTGTCTCCCTTACTCTACGACGAGTATAGACTTGCAGCTCCCCCTGCTTGCTAGTGTCTCTATCATGCATAATAGTATCAATAATTGGATCATCTAATGTCACGGGCAAAGCAGGGGTCACATGCCGTTCCTCACACCAACTACTCTCCCCCTGAGAATCGGCAGGGCTAGCAGCGGAAAAAAAAAGAGCCGATTCCAGAAAAATGACATCCATAGTAACAAACCTCCTTCGTGTGGGAGGATGATAGCATTTATACCCCTTCGAGCTTGAGGAGTACCCTAGGAACACACATTTAAGTGCTTTAGGGTCCAACTTTGTCCGATGAGGGCCAAGGATATGGACGTAACAAACACAGCCAAAGATTTTCAGAAGAACCGCAAATGGAGGACTAGAGGGACGAAGGAACTGAAAAGGAGTGTGGAACTGAAGAGACCGAGATGGCATACGGTTGATGAGGAAGGCGGCAAGAAGTACGGCATCAGACCAATAAGTTTTGAGAACATTGTACCACAAAAGGAGAGAACGAACCACTTCCAGTAGATGTCGATTTTTTCTTTCGGCCACCCCATTTTGTTGTGGGGTGAACACACATGAATTTTGATGCTCAATACCATGCTCTGCCAAGTACAACTTCAACCCCCCATACATGTACTCTCCCCCTTGATCAGATCGGAGAACTTTTATACACTTTCCAAACTGGGTAAGGATTAGTTTGTGGAAGTTCTGGAAGATAGAAAACACTTCATCTTTAGATTTCATAACAAATATCCATGTGCACCTAGAGAAATCATCCACAAACGAGACAAAGTAGCGATAACCAAAAATGGAAGTAACCGGGGACGGGCCCCAAACATCAGAATGAATCAAATCAAAAATAGCATTACTTTTATTACCCCGTGGTGGGAAAACAGAACGAGTGTGCTTGGACAGAGCACACACTTCACAATGAAATTCAGACAACGATACAGACTGAAACAATGCAGGAAATAAGAGACGTAAATATGGAAAAGACACATGACCAAGACGAGCATGCCAAGACAGTAGCTGCTCCTTATTGAAACTATTATTATGACTACGAGACTGCAACGCGGCTGGAACTGTGGGGGACGCATGATATTCGCTCAAAAGTGCTTATTTTAAGCAATTATCCTGTTAGCGTTATTTCATTCTCCTACGTTAAAATACTCTATTTATCTACTTTTCTACGTAAGAGTCTTTTGTGTTGCGTAGAACACACTTTTCTGGACGAAATGGTATATTTGCATGCATTAAACACATTTTCGGAAGTCTAAATATTAAGCCGTTCTGATAAAGTCTCATTACGCGCTTCTTCTGTCGCAGGAAACCCCGATGGGACGATTCTCGAGACTTGTGGGCCCAAATCGATCATGAAAGCCCATTATCAAAGCTTAACAAGCCCACATGCTATGACTAGAAGATATGGGCCAAATATGGGCTAAATAAGATGACCAAAAAGCCGGCCCAAAGAACGAAGAGAGTAGGAGAGCCAATGACCAAGAGACGGACCAAAGCGTTTAAAGCCACATGAGTCAGCAAAGAATGATGGTCGACTCTACTAGAGAAGCGTGAGGATGGTCACAGTGAAGACCAGGGTTCCAGACCCTCCGCCAGTGCTTTTTTCCATTTTTTTTGATACTTTTTCTCTCATCTCTCCTTATTCTCTCTCTCTCTTCATCTCTCGGTCCTCGAATCTACTGACCTAACCCCAGAACTCCTGCCCATCGGCTCTATCTCATCTCCCTTAGCTTTCTGACCGTTGGATCTTCCATCGGACCGTTGGATCTTCAATCGGACCGTTGGATCTCTCTAGATCCGTCGATCTACCAATCTGAGTCCCAATCAAGTCACCATCCATCCGATCGCCTTCAGAATGCCTGTCACATCATCTTGTGAGACGATGGACATCATCAGTCCATGTGGGCCAGTAGCCGGGCCCATCATCATCGACCCGCTGTCCGACCAGTTAGTGGACCCCGCGAATTTCAAAAATAATTTTAATTAAATGGGGGGTCCACTAATTGGGGAGATTCCCCATAGAAAAGTAGTATTTTACTTAAAAAAAAAAAAAAAAAAAAAAAAAAAAAAAAAAAAAATTTAATATTTTTTTTTATTTCCTAAAAATCCTAATTTCCATTAATGGAAATTAGGAGCTTATAAAAAGGGGGAAGGAGGGGGACGAACCCTAATTTTCAAACCCCTTTTCTCCTCTCCTTCCCCCCACATCATTCCTCCTCCTTTCCTTTCATCCTCTTCCTCTTCTTCCTTGTTCTTCACATCCTCTTCTTCATCTTCTTCACGTGATCACCGGAGTTGCAGCCTGCAACTCCGGCCAGCACCTGAACCGCCTCCACAAACCGTGCAAGTGCTGTGCATCCCAATCGAAATCACCACCCAGCGTTTCCGCCCTCTATTGGGGCCATCTTCTCCCCCACGTCTCCCCATCTTGAGAGGACAACGGTCTCACTTCTCCACGAGGACTGAACCAACCGTCTTCTCCTTCTTCCTGATCTGCTCGCCAGAAGCGCCATCGTCTTGTCATTTAGCACCTGCGATCTCCAACAGCTGGCTCTCCATCGCCACAAACAGCAACCCTTAGTCACGAGCAGACCTGCAACATCGAGTTACAGGTCCATTTATCACCGCCTCTCCACATGCAGCGCCTCCAACTCTTCCGATTCAAAAGCGGCACCTGCTGCTTGATCTCCTCTCAGCCGTCCTCACCCTCTCTTCTTCTTCATTCTTGAACTCTCCTTTCTCTCAAGCTCTCCCATCTCCACTGAACCTTCATTTCTTCTACGTTGCTGGTGTTGCAGGCGGCAACACCAAGCAACCCAGCTCCACTAGCCAGCGGTTTTCACAAAACCAAAAAGAAAAAAAAAAGAAAAGAAAAGAAGCCAGAAAAGAAAAGAAAAAGAAGAGGAAGAGAGGAAGAGGAGGGCGGTCCTCACCTGTGACGCTTCTACCACCGTCCTCCACTTCAAGGTGCTGCTGCACCAGACCGTTGCAGCCTCCTCCACGAACCGCCAGCCACTACACCGCCTACTACTTCAACGGCCAAGCCGTTAAGTTCTCCTCCTAGCTGCCTCCTCCTCACGATCTATCCCTTGCAAGCTCGCCTTCCACACCCTGCAAATCTATGCACCATGACCATTTGGCCCACAACTTCTTAAGCCAGGCCGTTGGTCACCAGTCTCACCACGCTCCAGCCTCTCTTTCTTTCCTCTACTTGGAGCACCACATATCCACCATTCTCTCCTTGCAGCCCGTACCAAGTCGTGCACCAATCCATGGACAGCAACCATCACTTGGCTGGACATGTTTCCAATCCATCTCGTGGTAAGTGATGAATTATCTTTCTCTCTCTAGAAAATCTTCTCTCTCTAACTCTATTTTCTCTTCTCTTAGTTTTCTTTCTCTTGTTCTCTCTAAACTCTCTTTCTCTCTCTAGGTTTTTCCACATCTTTCTCTCTCTTCTCTATTAAATAGAAATGGCTTTTTAGTTAATTCTTAGCTTGCTAGTTTATGTTACGATCAATGTATGAGATAACCTTTAATGAATGAAAAGTTGTGTTTTCTATCTTCTTTGATGTTGATTTCTTTATTTTAATGTTTTTAGTTGATAGTATTATCTCAAAAAGCATGTTTAAATCCAAATCCATCATTCTCATCCCACCATAATTTATTTAGAGATTCCGTGATTTTATATTCCTCATTGCGCTCATCTGACTAATCCCGAGTGCGGATCGACATCCGACACGAGCCACTGTGCAAAATTGCCCATTTTACAGGTTAAATGTCTCGGATCAGTTAAAAAAAAATGTGTTGAAATTAGGTTTTCCGTAACCAACGACGCGGAAAAAGCCTACTTTCAACGCATCCAGGAGATAGAGACCATTCACTTCACGTCCAGTGCCAATCGTCCTCCTCGTGCCCAAGTCCTAAAACACACAATGAGAAGGAAAGAAAGTGACACAACAATTCAGAGTTTTTGTGAGAGAGCTAACAGAAAGCAGGTTAGTATCAAACTTGGGAACATGAAGGACAGAGGATAAAGAAATCTCGGATATGGCTGTGACACGACCTTTCCCAGAGACAGAGGAAAGGGTGCCATCTGCGATGCGGACTTTATCAGCCCCAGAACCCACAGAATAGGAAAAAAATAAGGTAGACATACCCGTCATATGCTCTGAAGCCCCCGAATCAATAATCCAGGGTGAGGAAGAAGTAGAGGCGGAAACATGATAGGCAGAACTGATTGTACCTGACTGGGCAAATGCTGAAGTGGCCAAAGGTCCATCCAAGTGGGCCATAAAGCGCCGTATATTCTCGAGCTCCTCTCGAGAAATAGTAACTGGTGATGTGTCCGAGGAAGGGGATGGATTTGTAGGAGTATCCATAGCAACGCTGTGGGCAGTGGGAGGTGCGCGTGATGACGGCAGGGACGACTGCGGGGGTCGTCCAACAATATTCCCACATTTTTCTTTACTATGGCCCTTCTTGCCACACCCCCTCACACATATGAAGACTCCAGCATTTATCTTGACTGTGGCCTTTCTTGCCACAATGAGCACAAGTAGGTGGAGGACCTTTAGGGCGATGTTGTGGTGGTTTCTGTGATGATGAGACTGCAGCCAAGGCAGACTTTTCATGTTTGGGAAGAGGAGACATGACATCTCTGCGACTTTCTTCACTTTGAACATAGGCATATACTTGGTTAAGCGAGGGTAAATCATCTTTACTGAGCAACTGGACACAGGCTAACTCGAAATCAGCATTCAAGCCAGCAAGGAACTCATATATCCTGTTCTGATCCACCAACGTGCGATATGCCTTACCATCTGTGGTACAGGCAGGGGTAAAAACTTGATCATAATCAAGTTCCTCCCACATGCTACGAAGCTTAGCAAAATACTCGGCCAAAGGCAAGTCCCCTTGACGAAGAGTGGCAATGCTCTGGCGCAACTGATACACACGAGCAACATTCTTTTGCTGGGAATAGGTCTGAGATGCAGAGTTCCAGATCTCCTTTGCAGTTGTATGAAATAGGAATCCTCGACTGATATGGGGCTCTATAGAGTTAAGAAGCCACGACATAACAGTTAAATTGCCCAATTCCCATTTCTCAAACTCGGGGTCATCCTCTTTAGGGGCCACTAGACGGCCAGTAAGATATCCTTGTTTCCCATGGCCACCAATAAACATCTTGGCAGCCCTAGACCATTCCAAATAATTTTTTCCAGCCAGCTTGATAGTGGTGATCTGCAACACAGGGTTTTCATATGGAGTAGGGGCTGAAACTGGAGGACCGATAGGCCTGGAGACCACATCTGAGGCTCCGGATTCATCTGACATCGGCATAGCTGCGTCACAAACAACAAATAACAAGCAAATAATAGAAAAAGACCACCCAATAAACAGCTACCACGATCTGAGCCAAACCGGAGGCACGACGGAGATCGAAAAGAGTCAAACGACTCAAGCCACGCTAACCAAGAGATCACGGAGTGATGGGATCATCCCAAAGTTCCAACAAAGCATCCAAGAAAGGATTAAAGGCATAGGGGAGCCAACCAACAGGGATTGTGGGTGTTCGTGATGCCCAATAAGGGAAAAAAAGTCGCCGGCGGTAATAATAGGGGGGAGAAATCGATCCCCCAGCCTCAATACTCCACCAAACTTAAAATAAATGGCATAGGCCTGTAGGTAATAATGGGGGGGACCAAAACGAAGCAGCAATCGAAGCCAAGAAGCTTCGAAAGAGGTCGCAAATCACCACGAACTGAAACGAGCCTGTTTTTCAATATTTTCGAATATCAGCCATAACATGCTCAAAAAATGTCCAAAAAATTCCCAAAAAATCACCAAAATTCCTAGAAAAATGTCATCTACTGGAAGGTGAAGGTTTTGGAGATCTTGAGCACCCTGTCCGTATAGCTGATGACGTCAGCCGTACGGCTCCATGACGTCAGCGATGACGTCAGCAATGTTGATCACCCCTTGAAGGTCTGAGGCGTGAGGAGATTCACCCCTGAAGTTTTTGTGCGGATTCGATTCGCTATGCTCTGATACCAAGTAGAATTTTAGGGTTTCGGGAAGAGAGGAGAAGAAGAAAGGAAAAGAAGAAGGGAAAGCGTTGGAGAGTTCAATCCACCAACGTCCCACAATATTATTTATATTACTAGGTCAAAACAATTACACCCACATTAATATCTCCACCCACCATATATCTTATATTATATTCTCCCTCATACTGACAACATATAGTTGCTAGATAGTCTACCCTCTTATAAATCTACTTATAATTATTAAGTTATTGGATAGCTCATAGCTAAATGGTGTATGGAAATGTTTTCTTTTACTTGTCATTTATTTTTTTTTTGTTATATATAAAAAAGACTCATGATTTAAATATAACAAAAATATATTATAATACATGTGAACAGATGTGTTTACATTTCGAGCTTCTAGACAGCACCGTGTCAGACACCTCTTATCTATGTCAGACTCCGACATACGTATCCATCTCAGTACCTTTCGTTTTTTATAAGTATATCCATCTCAGTATTACAAAGGTTTACACTGGTTCATGTACTCATCCGCCAATTCAGATTGCCACTATCATTTGAGCTCCAAATTATATCTTCTCGTCAACTTCCAAACTTAAAAACTCAAGGAATCAATTTTTGTCAACATATTTCCTGATACCAAAGCTGGATAAAACAATTAAGTCGAGACGACCATGACAATTGGGTCTAAAAGCACTAATTACAAATTCATTTCATCCAAACAGATTATCAAGAGCAGAATAATCCATATTAAGTTCTATCCAAGGTTCTAAACTTCGACTTCGTCTTAAACTTGGGTCAGTTAAAATTCAGAATTAATTTGAGGAAGTTCAATTCGATTTAGAGAATTTCTGTAAAAATTTGCTAACTTGGAGAAGTTTGGAGAATTTTTGCCAAAACTAGTGAAACGATATTAATCTTGCTTAGGTTGCTCTAAATGGTTGTTTTTATGATATAATGAGTAATAGGTGTTTTATCATGCTTGTTTTATCATATCCTTAAAATTTAGTGCGTTTTACCAATGTTTTGGCAAAAATTCTCCAAACTTCTCTAAGTTCACTTTGAATTAAACGAATTAATTCGGCGAACTTTTGCAATTTTTGAACTAAAAAAGGCTAAACTTCAAGATATTAGCCGAAGTTTTACTGTTTACTTTGAATTTAACGAATTAATTCGGCAAATTTTTGTAAATTTTTTAATACATGTACACCTTAATTCCGTCATTCAAAATTCGGAATTAATTAGGCTAATTTCGACGAATTTTGTCGAATTTTAAAACCATGGTTCTATCAAACTAAATCAGATAAGAAAACCAACTTGCAAAAAGGATTTTACCTTCCCACTAGCCATAAAATATATCCTGTCGCCTTTTGTTATAGTCCCATCAATGACACGAAAATATACAATAACGCCCCTATATGGGTCATAGTAACTGCAAAAACAGCAGCAAGCAAATAAACAAAAGAAACGGTAAAGAAAAGTGTGTCACAGATATTCAGACAAGAAAAGTAAAACAGATCAAAAGAAACATGGACATAACAACATCTTATGCAAACTTCAAAGGAATGTACATGTTCATAGAGTAGAAGCACTATTTTAGCAAACAGACGTGAGGTCAGATGTTTTAATTCGAAGAACAATGCACTTGTTAATTGTTATCAAACATAACTCAAGAGTTACACAGAGTATCAAGATATTTAACAGAAAATTAAGTATATTTATTTTCTCCCAGAAATGACATAAATTCTTGCTTTCTATTGCAAAAGTTACCAACAGAAAACTAGATTAAAAAATAAAATCAATCAAAATACAAATCCCTGAAAACTAGTTTCATTCTCAAAGCATTGATGATAGGTAGATAGATGCAAACAGAAGAAGTAAGCTGATTAATGTACAGCATCATCATCTCCACCAATAGAGTATTGTCCCAACTATTTGTAAGGCACACTAATGTACAAGATTCTATTGTCCTCGACTTTATTCCACTCCTGGTTCCAGATCAGCCTCCCAATTGCTTCTTGAGATAAGCTGTCCAACTTAGGGTAGACCACATTGGATTTTGTAGAGCTCCCTGTCACTAGAAAATAGAAACCCTGCCTTGCCAAGTATAAAAGCAATGAAGCTTCTAGTGAGCTCTAGAGGCTGATCAGTGCAAATGTTTTTCACTTCCCAATACCAAATTCGCTATTGCATGCAGGGATATGTTCTGGATCAACATCTTTGTGAGTGGGACCTACTTCCTTTTAAGAATTACTTCTACTAAGAAATCATTCATAGTTATGCTTTTTTTTCCTTGTTTTTCATTCAACCCATGATTTGGAGCTTCTCTTGCTTCATTCAACCCTCATCAGCTATCCACCACTGCCATTACCATCAACACTGCTGCTGCCAATACAATTAAAACCACTGCTAGTTGTAAATTTGTAGCATTACCACTGCCACCATCACTACCACAACTGTTACAATTACAGCTGCATCATCACCTCTATTGCTAACACTGCCATAACCCTCATCAAGGTACTAAACTTCCCATTCGCCCTAAACTTCGGTCAGCTAAAGTTTGGAACTAATTCAAAGAATTTTAATTCGACATGAAGATGTTTTGTAAAAATTCGCCAACTTAGAGAAGTTTGAAGAGTTATTACCAATATGGATAAAATGCATTCATATTTGAGGAAATGAGAGAATAAGCATTATAACGACATTCATTATCACAGAAAACAACCATTTGGAGTAAACATATCATGACGAATAGTACTCCCTGCATACTGACACATCACACAAGTATCCGAAGGATTGAGCATCTAAGATACCAAGTTTAAATTTGATTGCTAAAGATCGTGTCATTTAAGCAAATATAATTCAATTACATCTTTGATTTTTCATAGCCACAATGATTATGACCTCCTTCGTCATCTCTACGCTAGCCTGGGCCCTCTTAATAACTGTTGAATGATATGCAAGGAAATTACACATCGATGTTAATTCAATCCAAACAACAAACAATAAAAATTTAAATCATAAAAAGAATATATGCTTTTGTTAACAAAACTAGAAATATCAGTCATGCATACATTTGTTGTCCTTATGGGTTACGTAATCAGTTTTTATTTATTTAAATATTTATGTCATATTAATTAAAATTAATTTGTAAGGTATGAAAAACAGTATTAGAAACAGGAAGTGAAGCCACTAAATTTCAATTTTAGTAACAATGGTGGATGCATTTATTGTCCTCTCCATGTGTTTCCTAATTATTTCTGTTTTTTAAAATTATAAGTAATTTTAAAATTATTATTTTTAATTAAAAATTATTTGTATTACAAAATTGATAATATAAACAAATATTGGGAGTGAGCTCATGTTTTTATTGTTGGTGTAATGTCTTTGGCGTGGTTGAGGCGTTCTCAGTATCGTTGGAGGTACGGTTGTCTAGGGGCCCATAAGGTATCTAATCCCCCATGGTGATCTATGGGTAGTCCTTAGAGGTCTGTTGTCATTTGAAAGGGTTGGGACAGACCCACCAATTCCTGCCAACCTCCAGCTAGATCGTACTTGAAAGCAACATCCATTCCTAGATGGCCTTCAAGAGGAGGATGAACAACTCTAGTCGGACACTCTGGCATTTCTGCTACGCCGAACTTGAAGGGAGTTGAAGAGAGGTTGACCTTTCTCAAGACTTGTCTCATGGGAAGGCTCGAAGGGGATCCAATTATGTGAAGGAGGTGCAAAAGTGTGCAAATAAAGCATGGAAGGTACCCTTGGGTGTCACAGTGAAGTCCATAGCTAATGATTTCCTATTCACATTCTCGTCCAAAGAATGTGCAAGGAGAACCCTACAAACAGGCCATCAACATATGAGGGTATTTGTCTTGTTCCTGGATGTATGGAGCCCTTTTGCGGGCTACTATAGGGCAGGCAAGGCAGCTGAAAACATGTGGATTAGACTTTTTGACCTTCCTCTCCATGCCTAGAGTCTCTCAACCTTTCAAGCTATTAGAAACTTGTGTGGTGATCCTGGTGAATTTGTGAGAGTCAATCAAGACAACCACCAGATGGACTGTGTAGCAGACGCCAGAAACCTCGTAAAAAACAATGGCAATATCCTTGAAATTGTACAAGTCTTGGTCGACACATGCGTGGTGAGAATATTCTCCGGCAATGGTGTGTACACGTATGGACCTTGTGATACTTAGGAGCAAAGCTGCAATGGACGATGTTTGAATATGGAGCTCTGGTGTTAATAAAAAGAATCGAGGTGGAGAAAAATCTCAGAACCGGAGGAGCGGGGTTGAAGGCGATTACGTGGCCTCTCACCCTATTCACGTTAAGGAGGACATGACCAGGTTCTTGGGTAGGGACTCACATTGGGCTTGCTTGCATCTAGGTGGAAGAGGGACGGACACGTGTCAAGGGTCACAAAGATCGTGCAGCTAGAAGCAGGGGGGAGATGGGTGGGAAGTGGCCTAACCCTAACCCAAGACGTTTTACACTGTATTTGTTCGGCGCCATTTTGGCAGATTTCAAGTTAAAGTTAGCAATAGTACAAGCTCTCAACAGAGGGACGGTTTTTAATCCGATGGTTCAAAAAGGGGATTCTATGGGCATCATGACAATGGTCTCTCTAGGAGACACTTAGCCAAGACACTGGAATGAGGAGAGTTTAGGGATGGGACCCACAATAGAGAAAAGATGAAGGGTGTTTCATTTATGAGAATAGGGAACCAAAGCGCCAAATGACTCGTCTGGTCCCAAGGGTTCCTCTAAAGGTAAGGAAGTAGCTTGTGGGTTGTTATCTCAATCTAGCAACTCCACATATCGATCCTCCTGTCCTATTCTCACATCTAGTAAATTCAGCCTAGCAGAGGGGTTTAAAGGTAAGTGCAATAAACATGCTTGTAGTTGCGGTTTGAATTATGAAGAGAGTTGGATCTTGTCCACAGCTTGTGGAATGTCTCTTCGTGTATTGGGGGCAACTTTAATGCATCAGATTTTCCTTCGAGAAGAGAGGTGGACGTAGGATCACTAGATGTATGCGTGACTGTGTACTCTGTGGATCGGAACAATTTGATGGACCTTCCTCTTAATGGTGCTCAGTTTACGTGGTCCTACAATCAAGAATCACCCCCAATGTGCAGGTTAGACAGATTCCTTGTGTCAGATAATTGGGAAGTTCACTTTTCAGACGTTGTTCAAGAGGCTATTCCTAAGCCAGAATAAGAACCAAATAAAGTCAGAGAAAAAATTTCAATGCTACTTTATTAAATATATGATATAAATTTAGAGAGAATGCCTTGATTAACACCATATATTCAAAATGACATAAAAAGATAATTTCAGGGACCATAATATAAATTAAGAAAGAAGGAAACTGTGAACATTACAGCATAATATAACAAGGAGCATGTATCAGCATGGAAAGGGTCCAGCAGAAGGCTATTGCAGATACCTATCAAATATAAGAGCCCTTAGAGGATTTTCAGCAGTATCCTGGGGCGGGGGAATCCTTTTAACAATGGCATCTAGGATTTCAGTTATACCTATTCCCTCCTGCAATAGAAAAAAAAAAAGACAACGAAAAGATATTGGAACACTCCCTAATCTCAATGTAATGATGAAATAGACTCTAGTTAGAATCTAGTATGAATATTTTAAATGCTTCTTTATGAAATATAGAAAACAATACTATGTATTCACATAAAATACTAAATCAATTCTGAACTAACCTTAGCTGAGCAGTAAATTGCATTGCTACAATCCAATCCAACAACCTACAAGCAATGATCCCATGTTAATATAAAATTATTCTAAAACTTTCTTGCACTTCACATTGTCTCTTTCAATGTACATGTTAAGCAATGTTGTAGGATCACAGTCACCAAATACTGAAACAAATGCAGGAAATAAGGTGAGAAATGGAAGTATAAAATACGAAATTTTACAATTGTAACTGAACTATATTAATGCAAGAAAAAAGTAGGAAATCAAGTATTTGGGAGGTGAAACGGTTCACCAGTAACTATGGGTGGAAAGATCTTTTTACTGATTGGAAGCTTAATTTCTAAGAGAAGAAACTTGAATTATTTGCATTAGCTTTACCAGCATCCATGTTTTCAATTAACAACGTGTGATCAACAAAGTTTACACAATCCTCCTCCACTCGGAAGTAAATGAAATCATGTCCTACACCAACCTCTTCAATTTCTTGCGATACGCGATTCGGTTCAGCACCTGGAAGATCTATTTTGTTCAAAACCTGTAATAGATGTAGGTACTTTTGTTAAATGTACAGTTGAAAGTATATGCAAATAAATTTGTTATTAACAAGGACAAAACAGTGTCCATATGATGCAAAACAGGTCCATACAACAGGTAATGTAGCTACTGATGATGATATCATACTAAACATTGGTGCAAAAGCTCTTCAAAAACATGCTTAGAGTTGGCTTTTAAGATGCCCAAATACAGATACGAATATGGACACATATATGGGAAGCAGGGACATCTCCTTTCTCGAGACCCAGGACATGGATACGGATATGACTATTTTTTTTTTTTTTTATTTGATAAGTAATACGGATATGACTATCCCATCCAATATGTTAACCGAATGAAACTCGTAATAGTTGTATATGTATTATAGTAAGATCCTTATAATATAATGTATATATTTTGGGGACAAAAGAAGTACTTAGCAGTGGTACAATAGGAAATGAGGAAACTTCTTGTTACAACTTAAAAATATCCAGTATAGTATCAGTATCAAATCGTGTCAACATGTGCACACTAAGCATTTTAAAGTATCCAGGTATCATAGGTTGGCACCGGAAGAAAAGCTTAAATGACATGTTCCAAAAGTACTTTGCAAAATTGTGAAGTACTTTTAAAACATGTCATTTTCTAGGGCACAAGTAAGATTACAACATGAAGTATAGATATTCTTAGGCCAGTACTATTATGATCCAATACTATAAATTGCACACAATACATCTGAAAGTTGTAGTACGGTGGCAATTCTGTTTAAGAGAATTTATCTCAAATCTTACATGGATACCATTTCACCCAATGGTTTTAATTCCATTATTTTGTTTAAAACAGTACACTTCTCATCAGAACACTAATGGATAATATGAATTTTGTGAGCTTATAAATAGTAATAGATAACATTGATTGCACATAATACATCTGAAAGTTGTGGTACTGTGGCAACTCTGTTTAAGAGAATTTACCTCAAATCTTTTATGGAAACCATTTCAGCCAATGGTTTTAATTCCATTATTTTGTTTAAAATGGTACACTTCTCATCGGAACACTAAGGAATAATATGAATTCTATAGCTTATAAATAGTAAAAGATAACATTGACCTTGTCCATAGCTCATAGAAGATGTCAGAAAAGAAATAAGAACACTTACTACGATTACTTCTAGTATCACAAGGGTGGGTACTGTATTAAAAAATCTAGCATCATTTCTATGTGATCAGATAAATAATGAGTACAACCATGAAATTGTTGGTGTTGGTGAGAAAATTTTCAAATGAGTATAAGCTTATAGAATAACATTAAAGAAACTAGTAAGAGATGACTCTTTAATGGATAAAAAGCAGCAAAAAAGACGGTCTTACAGGAATGATTTCTAGGTTGTTCTCCAAAGCCAGATAAACGTTAGCCAGAGTTTGTGCTTCCACTCCCTGCATCACAAGGGATATAAGTATATAACTACACCAGCAAATAAATAATGTCTCACTTAAAAAAAATTTAAAAATTAATAATAAAAAAAACTTCAAACTGTGTTATAAAAAAACTGTTGCGACCCCATTTAGAGTCGACGACAGAATTTGACTTGTACCAATAAGAAGATAATAAAGAAAAATTATAAACCAGAAGATCATTATAGTAAGCAAAGTTGCTTAAATTGGAATGTTAGCAAACTACAGAGAGAAAAAAGTGCACCTGCGAAGCATCTACAACAAGGAGGGCACCTTCACAAGCAGCGAGAGAACGAGAAACCTAGTCACCAAATGGAACAGTAAGACAAGAAGGCAATCTAAAAAATATTATCATGAAAGTTTTCGTTTAATAAATATTAATTTGCATCTAGAGTAAATATTGCAGAAAAATTATGAAGAATTCGAGTAAGTAATGACATCAAACAAAGCAGGATTTTTAACCCACCAATTAACAGTATTATAATCAAGTTAGGCTAACAATATGTAAAATATATTATGATTACAAAGAATATACACAAACCAATAACAGTGTCTGGAAGATAACATGATTTAGTTCAGCAGAATTGTGAAGTCCAAATATTTAGATGGACAAGAAGATATAAAAGAGGGCACCTTTGTGAACTCCCAAAACAACCCCTGTATACAGTGAAGTCAAAGACCAAAATGGTTAAATACATGCAGCTTATCAATGACCCATTGATGGTTATTGGTGATTTTAACTCGGTTATTGCTTGTGACAAGAACATAGGAGGCAGGCCCGTCCACCCAAATGCTCTTGAAGCTTTTAACAAGTGCCTCAATGAAGCAGCCCTCTTCAACTTTAAATGAAAGGTCCAAAGTTGAATTGGTCAAACAGGTCTTCAGATCATATGTGTCTCAAGCTCGATCAAACTCTTGTTTACCAGTTATGGCTATATGTGTTCAACGCCTTTCAATATATTAAGTGAAGTTTATATATTACAAAGACCTCCCTGCAGAATATAAGATATTACAAGTAGGCCCCTGACAACAGTTACTTCAATTTCTTCTTCATCTTCTCCCAAGACTCAATTTTGAGCAATCCCATCAAATCAAAGTGAATATAAGCAACTTAGGGAAGACCATGCACTTTTAACGAAGTGCACATTCTCTCCCCTTTTTCACCTGCATCATCTCTTCTCTTCTTCTTCTTCTTCTTTCTCTCATCTTCTATGATTCACTTCACTTTTCCTTATTTTCCTCCTTTGTTGTTGTTGTGCTGAAACCCTAAATAAATCTACAATCTAGAGCATCACATCCTTATAATACAAAATATCAGTAAATCATATTTTGATGGCTGTGAATCAGCTTAGAAAAAGATGTGCTTCAATGATAGAAAGATAAAACAACAGCCTGAAAGAACATCTTCATCAACAAAATGATTTAGATAAGTGGCCAATTAAAAGAATCAATCATCAACTGAAGGTTGCCAAATAATAACACTCCCATCTTAAATATGCCGAGCAGCTCCCTTCAATCTGCATCCATATTACTGATTGCACCTTACAATCACTTCTAAATTGCAAATTAAAGTACCTATTCACATGATATTGATGGGGTTAAGCTTCATATCACTGTGGATAGAGCATTATTTCTCTACCAATGGCTATTGATTTTGAGCCCAAACAGGGACCAACGAAAAAGAATCGATGGTTCATTGATACTTTCAATTTTCTCACATCCATCATTGTCATATCACAACAGAAAGAAAAAGAATATCAGTTTCAAATTGAAGATCTAATGAGAAAAATTCATATACCTCATATGAGAAGTCGACATGCCCTGGAGTATCGATTAAATTTAGGCAATACGGCTCATTTTCAAATACATAACGCATTCGAGCTGCCTGCAACAAAGATCAAGAGATAAAATTATGGGAAGACTTATTTATTAAAAACTGTCTGAATGATTATTAATTGCTATGATAGATGGATTAGGAAAATGGTTCTAAAGTCATAGACAACTGTCATAACATAGAATGACATTGGAATTAGCAGGCATGTAGCATACATAAATAAGAACAAATCTAAGAACACACATAAAATGAATAAAGCATTACAAAAATAGAAGGTTTTATATCCCTCCAGCCAAAACCAGCAGTGCCCTCACCACCTAACATCAAACATCTCCAGATAATTGCTCAGTGCTCAGTGCTCACCCTAGCTCTGGTACCCAAGAGGCCAAAGGTAGCATGCAACCAAAATCACTAGTGTACCCACAACCTAATACCTAGATGTCTCCAAATAACCACTCTCCATAGAATTAGTGCTCAGTTGCCTTACATAGATAACCAGGAAAAGAAAGGCCAAATTAGCCCCGGCAATGCATGCATTGATTACAGAGTTATGGTGCTTGGTCCACTAGCCCTTCCCCCATAAGGAATCTTGTTCTCCAGAGGATATGTTGAGTGGCCATTTTCTATGGATGTGGTACAGAAAGAGTGAAGTAACAACTATACTATGAAGACTAATGGAGATCATGTTCTCCAACTATTTATAGAGATTTGGGTGAGCAGGAGAGCCAAAACATCTCTCGGCATTCACTCCAAGTTGACGACTATGGTCAAGGCATCCCATAGAGGTATCAAGAATGTCCATGGGCCAACAGTGCCTCAATAGGCGCTACTGCATCGCTTATCCATGGAATGAACTAGCGCTTGCTTGAACGTCAACCAAACAATCAAATAAGGAGGTTAAGATGTGATATAAACCTCGGTAAAGCAAGTCATGGAGATATCTCCTCCAATAATGAAGGCTCGGTCATTCTAGATCTATATAACAAGGACAATCCATTTTCTAAGAATGTGCTGTGTCGGAATTTGTTTTCAGCTACCATTTGTATATGGTTTATATGATTTCAATGTATATTAGCTTAACCTAAATGCATTCTTTTTATATTGCATATTTAACATAGAATAAAGTATTTGAAAGCAAGGAAATAAATTTCCCGAAATTAACGAAATATTTCGCGAAATATTTCCATTTTCTAGGTTACCGACAGGAAAGAATACATACACGAAATGTTTCCATACATGTCGAAATATTTCGTGTTAACAGTAAATTTCGATCAATTGACGGTGTAAATATGTATTATTTTGGTCGAAATGTTTCGACATCAATAGAAACATTTCGATCGAAGGTAGGAAATGTCCCATTTGAGCACTACAAATCCCATATTTGATCATTTAACCCATTTCCATATATATATATAGAAGACCAATCCATTATAGACCGCTATGGTTATTCATTTCCACACTACGTATGGTTGTATATTATGGTTTGATAGTTTATGAGTGTTTTTAGGCTTGTTTTTATCATTTCCCATACTTTCCACAAACATTTATATAATATTTCCATCATTTCCACATTATTTCCATCATTTCCACGAAAATGTATTATTTCCACACTGGTCGAAATATTTCCACGAAATATTTCCATTTCCGGGTTGGTCGAAATAAACCTCGAAACCGAAATTTATTTCCTTGTTTGAAAGATATATCTTTCAACGTAAAGATGAACTGTACAGACATGTCAACATATTGGGTTTGTGGGGGTCAGCATGTCTGGTATTCCGTATCCATGTCAGATACTGACACACGTGTCCATGTCCTTGTTACATAGCTTTTTACTTTATCCACCACTTCTAACACTTTTAACATCATATAAAAGAAAAATACCCTTCTCACTTGTAAATCCTCTTTTAAACTGAAAAGGGTAGTTTCGACTTAGCCGATGTTAAACCTATTAGAAGAAGTGGATGAAGTAGAAAAGGGAGTGGGAAAAGCACTCCCCTTTTTCATAAAGATGAGGAAAACACCTGCAACCAAAAGAACTATACAACTCATTAACCTTCAAAGAGGATTGTACAAGTCAGCAATTAAAATAGTGTTAGAAACAAAGAATTGGAGTGTCTGAATCATATGAACTCTTTTAGGATATCACCCCAATGATGAAGAGTAGCTACTGTCTTCGCTATAAATGCCTCCACCGTGCCATATTTGTTTACAAAAAAATTATGGGAACCGTGGGAAACTTGCATGCTATATTCCAAAATGATAAAACAAGCATGAACACTCTCAAAACTTGTTATAAACAACCCTTAAGAATAAGAAAATCAGGATCGATAACAAATTGTACATGTGGATGCATGTGTGAGAGCCATAGCGTTTCACATATGAATGTCAAATAGTCATATAATTTAACTAAATAAATGCTAAAAGCATACTAGGCTCACAGCAGGGTCTGATGGTGCCATTAACAGCAAGGGACGAGAGTGGTACGACGCACAGCAGGGTCTGATGGTGCCAATTGCGTGGAGAAAATGATGGCGGGCGATGATCAGACGATGAAGAAAAAGATCTTCAATGGTGGTCTGAGTTGAGAACTCGAACGCGTATCAGGATTTCTGCTCTGATACCAAATTTGATGTAGGACGGGAGACCATTCCGCGATCGAATAGAATTTTTGTTGATGATGAGCTTGGTTTCGCACGAAGAGAGGGTGGCTTTGCACCAACGAAATTTCTCAAAGGAAATTTTATATTTCTTCATTCATAATTAAAATCAAAGGTCACATCACTATTTATAAAACTCTCTAATTTAACTTTCCTAATTCTAATCCAACTAACATAAGAAACTCCTACTACAATTCTACTACTTTAATCAATCTCAAAAATCCTAATTGGAAACAAAATCTAACTTTAATTGTAAAGTCCTAATTAAACTAAAGTCTCCTATTTAAATGGGATGTGGTCATCCAAGAGAAAGTGTATTTTGTTTTAAGATCTTTTTTTTGTCCCAGACTTCTGGTATCTTCATGTACAGTGGTGTTGTTACTTCAATCCCATGAATAGGAAAGTTTGTGTAAGGTGAAATAATTGCTACCTATAAGAGGCAGTAGTAGATGCTACAAATATCTCCTATGGACAGAATACCACAACCACAACCTATTTACTGTGTCTCTCTTAACTTTTTTTTTTGCTAAGTAAGAAATTTGTATTTATGATAAAGGAAGTTACAATAGAGAAGAACAAAGCGTGGATAAAGCATCATAATGTTTGAAGGGATCCCAACCAGGTTGGCACCCCGACTCACATCCATCATATGCTACACGCTAAGCAAAGCGCTAAACAAATCTATAGTACGATCGAAAAGGCTCCTCCAGGCATCTCAGGAACTGCAGCCTATGTCCCCACCATTGTGCCTCTCCCGGTGCAATAGTACAAGCATAATTAGCACATGCATTTGCACTGAAGTTAACTTCACGCCATGTGGAGCTTAGAAAGAGATATTCCAGTCTCCCTATGATCATTTCCCACTGGCCCTTGATTTGACATGGAATCTTCCCATTATTGAAAGCATGAATCGCTGCTTCTGAATCAGACTCCACCCATAAGCGATCCCAACCTTCATCTAGTGCCCGTTGCACCCCGTGACAAATTGCCCTGCATTCAGCCATAAAACTAGTAGTGATCCCTAGGTTACCCACAAGTACACCCAGTAAAGAGTTGTTTGTATCCCTGTAGGTCAACCCATATCCTGCCACTCCTGGATTGCCTTTCGATGCCCCATCACAGTTTACCTTGATGGTGCCAAAATCAGGGGGGTACCATTTGCATTCTTTGATCTTAGGTGCTTTCCCCGGAAATGATCCCAGTCCAAGGTTTTTCAATTCTCTACCAAACACCATACCACCCCTAATGTGACATTTCCATGCAAAGACCAACCAGAAAAGTCTAGTACTCCATCTCAAACCTTGGAAGTTATAACTATCACCAAGAACAATACATTTATTCCTTCCTATCATAGTGAACAGAAGAGGAAAAGAACATTTATCAGCCTCTAGCTTAGGAATTCCAGTTTGACATAGTACCTCGACTGGGGTCATCATCTAGTTTTGGATCTCGTAGTGGGCAGGGAGAGTGTCTGTTGCTTCCATTGAGGCAATGCCACCCTTCATTTCCTAGTTTGCACCCACCATGTCTCATCTTCTTCTACGTTTTCTACACTATCCCCCTAAAGTGCAGATGTGGCCAACATCTTTGCTTCATGTACTGATTTCTTATGCAGTTTGCTTGTGGATTCGATCAGTGTAACCTAAGCCATCTCCTCATCTTGAGTTTCCAAAACCATGGATGGAGATATCTCCATATTATCATTCCCAGCTTGGCCTGGATGTTCAGATTTTGGAGATGTCCTCTCCCCATCCACCAAACCAAGTTCTTCATTCAAGACTAGATTCTTCTTCTCCCTTGTCACCGAACTCTCCTTAATTAGATTGTCCGGTAGATCTTGGAGATTTTGCATACCATCCTTGTCTAGAGCCCTATCCGCACCCTCTCCTTCATATGCTATCTCTGTTTCCACCTCTGTATCCACCTCAACTTGTTTTGTATTTTTATTCTTTTTCCTCCTCTTGTTCTTGGTTTTCACCTTCTTAGAATCACCCTTGTTTTGGTCGTTAGCCTCCTTGCTAAGGTCTTCCTTCAACGTGTTCTGAATGTGCCTGCACTCTGTCACCAGGCGCCCTACAATCTTGCAATGGCTACAGATCTTAGGTATCTTCCCAAGTTCTATTGATTGCCAGAAGTTGTAGTCCTCTACCTCCACAAGGATCCTCTCCGGAACAGGGTGAGAGATATCAATATCCACCAGAATACTAGCATAATACCCATATTTTCGTTGCAGCGTGCTCTGATCTATCCTAATCAGGTGACCGATTGTTCTACCCATAGCCATCAGAACTTCGGGCTCCCAATATTCCATACACAGTCCTGGAAAACAGACCCAAATTAATGCATTGGAGTGCGTCTATTTCTCTGGGCGGAAATTTGGCAACCATCTACTCAGTCTGAGTATCTGATTCCCAAATATCCAAGGCCCCCCAAACCAAGCAGCATTCATGGGCGCTTCAAACTCAAATCCGAACAGAACGTACCCTTTCCCAAGTGGAGTGATCCGCCAGTCTCCTAAAAGTTTCCACCTATCAACAACCTTGGCTGTGAGATCGGCTAAGGTTATCTTCTTGAGGTCCAGCCTACACACAAGGGCAAACTTGAAAAATTCCTTGCCTCTCTGAACAGCATGATTTGGAACCCTAATAGAGGGGTAATCTCCACTCTTCCCCGGAATAGGCAGATCCGAGACCCGCATCCCTTGTCTAACTCCTCTGGTGGCTATCTCAGCATAGGATGGTACCCCACCCTTCACCAACACCTCCCCTGGTTTCACCGATCTATTTTCCCCCTTGCCTTGCTCCAGATCCTCATTATGGAATCTGAGACTGAGATTAGAGGTCTTCGTAGTCCTGTACATATGCCAAACTTCTATTAAACCAAGTGAATACTCTAGCTCTATAAGCTTGACCTAGATCTGCATAACCACATTGGATTGGGTATATCTTAATCCTGTACAAGCTGGAGCTTTTGATACACTCATACACCTTACTATGTATTTGGGAACACAACTTTATGGCATCATCTTTTTTTATAATCTTCGAATTCTAGCAATTGAATTGTGATTGTATTTGCCATCACTAAACAAATCATCCACCCTGATGTCTTAGAACTTCTTATAAACTATGTTTAAGATATCAAGTAATTCTGTCCACTCTCTAAGAACTCAGATGCGCATTATTGCAGCTATGAGAATTCTATCATATTGTTCTTTATGTTGTTTTTTTTAACATGTAAATCTTATGTAACTATGAGTAAGGTCCTTCCCTTTAAAGATACGTTGATTCACTGGTAAATTCTCCTTTCCTTGCCAAAGTTCTGCTCTTTCCGACCGTTCGTCAGTTTCCGGCGATGAAACGGTTATTTTTAGAAATCTGATTCGGAGATGATTGTTGAAGGTTAAAGTGGAGGAGATTAATGAAGGTTAAAGTGGGGGCGGAATCTTTTGCCTTCTCCCTGATCAGCAAAGGAGGAAGTTCGTTGATTCGCATCAGGGAAGAAGGCAAACGGTGGGTGGAAGAGGCAGATGTTCCAGCCGTGGTCGGGCTTTGGTTGGTGGACCTGTTCGAGGAGGCTACTAAGGCATTGAGGGGTATCAGGAGGAAGACGGTGGTGCAGAGCAGGACTTTCATAGCTGAAGTGAGGAAGAACGGAAAGGGTAACTTTATCCAGCTGGCAGAGTTCACTACCAGGGTAGGAACCTGGTTTTCTGCTTTCCAGAAGGGTCGAACAGCGAAGGTTGGTCTTCGGTGGTGAACTGTCTCTCTACTATCCTTCGTTACTAGGCTGCTCGGACGGAGGTCCAGAAGGTTTCTCTTCGAGATGGAAGGAGAGGGAGGAATCAATCGACCACGGAGGAGAAGAATCTTCAGGAAACTACAATCTCCAACACTATTGCAGCCAGTTTTGATAGATGGACTGAGGAGAGGTGGTCATACGCGGTGATTTGTGAGTCTTCATCTAGAGATTCCAACTGGCAGGCCATCGCAATTGCGTTGACATGGATCTCAGGAGCTTCGAATCTCTTTTATCTCATTCCTTGTGGAGATAAAAGAAGGCTTCTCTTTGCAGATGATCGGGAAACATTGGTTTTTTTGTGCAATCTAACGTCCATAAGGGTGGGTTACAATATTATCTACCTGAGTAGATGGTGACCCTCTTTACGCGATCTCCTCATATTGGTCTTCTTCTCCAGTATGGATCTTGGTCCGGGGGTTGCCTTTTCACTTGTAGAACAGAAAGATGTTCGAACAAATCGGAGGGAGGATGGGAGGTCTGGTGGATGTAGACATCGCCTCAACAGCGGGAACGGATTTGAGTGCCCTCCAGTTGAAGGTAGGAGGCGAGGCGAAAGATATTCCTAGAACCGTTGCCGTTCAGGACGAAGATACTTCTTATTTAGTCAGCCTAGATATATCCATCGATAGGGCTACACCAGTTGTTTGGCCATCAGCTAAAGAAGGGGATAGAAGCCAGAATCTCCATTGTGATAGAAACCCCAGCTGTAGTAGGGAGACCTGGGGTGGAGGAAGAAGGGGGGAGCCGTCGAGTGCGGAGGAGCTTCTCACCAGTGATCCACCAGAGGGTGTCGCCGTACACCCTAAGGAAGGTTACGTAAGGAAGAAAGCAGCAATACCTACAGAGGGGAGTTGCAGGCCTAGGCATGACATGCAGTCGATAGATGGCAGGGGAAAACCTGCGCATTTGAGTTTTAAACCTAAAGTTGATTCTCGGTCAGACGTTAAGTTACGCGGGAACAATCCCCAACCATACACATGGAGGGACCATAAGAAAGGACACAACAAGCCTTACAATAGAAAGGGGAACATGGGATCCTTTCGTTTGAGAATTCGGACAGCGTGGTTAGGCGGGTCTAGGAGAAGAATCAGGAAATATCAGTGAGGATATGGGTTGTCGGGTCGGATGCGGACCCAACTCTTTAACAAGGACAGACCTATTTCCTCTGCTTATTCATCCTACACCTCTCATCCAGAGGGACAACGAGCTTCGACGATTAATCATTCCCCTTCGAAATCAACTGGAGCATCAAGTAGGACGAGTACTAGATCTCTGAAGAATATCTGTGACTCCAAAGGTAAGAAGCCTATCTCTGAACCTCTCCTTCCTCTCACATCTTCTCCTGGATTTTCTTTGTTATCGCCTGCCCAATTTGAGAACATTTTGCAATTTGGGAACTGGGAGAAAGGATCTAGCAGCGCTCCGTACTTCAAGATGGGTGTTGGGAATTCAGGAATCGACAACCAGGAAGGGAAAACTTTTCGGAACCAAATCGAAACTGATCGCACTAGCAGAACCAGAGAGGGGATTTCATAGACGTGTTCGGGGATTCTAACTCAATTCAACAAAACCCCAAGGATTCCTTTGTCAGGAGGCTTAAAATCATCAACCATTACTCAGGTCAAACCAGTTAGGGAGTAGGAGGGGTTGCGGTTGCGGTTGCTGCTAAACAAGTTCGGAAACAACGTAATCACCAGACCTATCGCGTCGATTAATCCGCTGGATAATGATCTTAATACTTGGTTCAATTGTAATATTCTCAAACTGGGGGAATCTCTGGGCTTATCTTTCAAAGGACATGAAGAAGAGGTCAAAAGCTTACTTCTTTCCATCATGGGAGCTACGAAGGAGTCGGTTAGACCTCTGAAACAAATCGATTTAAGCCAAAAGGGTAGGAGCTTGAGTCGTTTGAGGGACAATGGGTATAAGAATGGGGACTCAAGTGGGGTTCGGGGCAGGAGGACGAGTTTCAGCAAGGGAGAAGTCAGGAAATGAGGGCTCAGAGGCTAGGAGTGAGCCTCTATCTCTGATAAAGTTTAATAGAGTGCCTAGAGAGATTAAACGTTTGGAATGCCCCTTCAATTCTGGAGAATCCATGGTGTACAAGAGTCGACGTAGTGGGTGGAAGAAGATAGTTGATCAATGAAGCTCAATATTATGTCGTGGAACATAAGGGGTTGGGGAATAGAGATAGAAGAGCTGTTGCGAAGAGTCTTTTCAGAAGATGGGGAGTGAAGGTGATTATTCTCCAAGAATCGAAGCTGGATAAGGTGGAGGCCAGTGATATTAAGGACATTTGTGGTACGGGGGATTATGGGTGGCATGTTCAGCCAGCAATTGGGACGTCTGGAGGTATTATTGTAGTCTGGGACAGGAGTTACCTTGAGGTGAAAGATGCTCTGATCGGAGCTTACTCAGTCTCCATTAGATGCAGATGCGTGGGGGAGCAATTGTGGTGGATCCTTACGGGGGTTTATGGTCCTTCGGATAGCAGGGGCAAAGATCAATTTTGGGAAGAGTTGGACGATATAGCTGGGTTATGGGATGATCCGTGGTGTATAGGAGGTGACTTTAATGTCATCCGTTACCCACAAGAGAAGAACGGAGGAGGGAGGATAACCAAAAGTATAAGAGATTTTGGGGATTTCATTAATAGGAATGCTCTCATGGAGATTCCTATGGGAGGAGCCAAATTCACGTGGACCAACAACCAAGCTTGCCCAACTCTTTGTAAATTGGACAGGTTCCTTGTGTCTCCCAATTGGGAAGATCATTTCCAAGACGTTTCTCTGGTTGCAATCCCGAGACCGGCGTCGGATCACACTCCATTGCTTCTAGGATGTGGGGGTTTCAGATCTAGGCCAGCTTCTTTTCGGTTTGAAAACATGTGGTTGAGTAATCCTCAATTCAAGGCCAAGATGGGGGAATGGTGGGGCTCCTTTTCTAGTTATGGGAAGGCGGGGGTGTCCTCTAGGTGCAAGCTCAAGGCGCTTAACGAGATAATTAAGCTGTGGAATCGGGAGGTGTTTGGGCGATTAGACCACATGAAAGGCTTAGTGCTTAACAAGATAGCTTTGATTGACAAGAAGGAGGAAGGGGTCGACCTTTCTTTGGAAGACCAGTTGGAGAGAACTAACTTGAAGGGGGAGTATCAGCATATGGTGAAGATGGAAGAAATCAGTTGGAAACAGAAGTCTAGGATTAGATGGCTCAAGGAGGGAGACCAAAATACGAAATTCTTTCACAAGGTGGCCAACGCCAATAGAAGGCGGAATTATATTTCCCGTCTCTGTATCAAGGGAGATATAAAGAAGGACGAAGACAGCATTAGAAAAGGTGTGGTTGAGTTCTACTCCGATATGTACACTGAGTCGGCTTCCTACAGGCCTCTATTGAAGGGGCTTCAATTTGATCAAATTAGTACGGAGGATAGAGAAAGGTTGGAGAGACCAATTTCTGAGGATGAGGTGGTTCATGTTCTTTCTGTTCTGGCCCATGATAAGGCTCCAGGGCCAAATGGTTTCACTATAGCCTTTTACAAATAGTGCTGGGAGATCATTGGTGCCGATTTTATGAAGATGGTGGTAGAATTTCAAGAAGAAGGTTTCTTGGACTTCCCTTCCAACAGTACCTTTATAGCCATGATCCCTAAGGTCACGGGAGCAGAGGATATCTCGGACTATCGCCCAATCAGTTTGGTGGGTAGTGTCTACAAAATCTTAGCAAAGGTCCTTGCTTTGAGATTTAGAGAAGTTCTTTCCTCAGTGATATCTCATAATCAAGGTGCGTTTGTGAGAGGGCGACAAATTCTTGACGGACTTCTTATTGCCAATGAATGTATTGATTCGAGAATTAAGTCGGGACAACCGGGTATAGTTTGTAAGGTCGACATGGAGAAGGCATACGACCACGTTAATTGGGGTTTTCTCGATTACCTTCTCGGGAGAATAGGATTCGGGGCAAGATGGAGAAAGTGGATTTAGAAGTGCTTTGCAAAACCAGTGTTGTCACCAAAATGAAGATGTGAGCCAGTCTTGGTGATGGTAAAGGTGCTGGTGGAGGCGAAAGCCTTTGAGTTCTCTTTGATTAGTAAAGGTGGGAGTTCTTTGATTCGCATAAGGGAAGAAGGCAGAAAGTGGGTAGAAGAGGCTGATGTTCCAGTTGAACTTGGGTTTTGGTTGGTAAACCTGTTCAAGGAGGTGATTAAGGCAGAGGCGTCAAAGAACATATGGAGGAAGACAGTGGTGAGGAGCAGAACCTTTATAGCAGAAGGAAGGAGGAATGGGAGAGGAAATTATCTACATCTAGCAGAGTTTACCGCCAGAGGCAGGAACTTGGTCTTCTGTTTTCCAGAGGGGTTAAGATGCGCAGGCTGGTCGACGGTGATGGAATGTCTCTCTCAGATACTGTCTTACCCTGCCGCTCGGCCGGTGATCCAGAATGCATCCCTGCTAGAGGGGAACAGAGGGAGGAAGCATACGAAAGCGGCGGAGAAGTTTTTTCAGAAGCCAGCACCCAATAATATAATCACCGCTGGTACAGATAAATGGTCAAAGGAGAGGTGGTCATTTGCAGTGATCTGCGAGTCATCAGCAAGAGAATCAAACTGGGAGGATATCGCGGTTGCGTTAACTTGGATCACAGGAGCGACGGACCTCTTCTTCCTTATTCCTTGTGGTGACAAAAGTAGACTCCTCTTTGTTGAAGATCAGCACACCTTAGCCTTCCTCTGCGATCTGGTGTCGATTAGGGTGGGCTACAATATCATCTACCTAAGTAGATGGTGGGCCTCCTTCAACTCCATATCCAGGTACTGGTTATCTTCTCCAGTTTGGATTTCAATCCAGGGGCTGCCTTTTCATCTATGGAGCACATATTGGTTTGAATACATCGGAGGGAGGTTGGGAGGTTTGGTGGAGGTTGATTTAGCCTCTTCAGAAGGAACTGATTGCAGTGCTCTCCGGTTGAAGGTTGGAGGCATGGCGAAGGAGATTCCGAGGACTATGGAAGTTGACGATGGTGAGACCTCTCACACAGTTAGTCTACACATTCTCTTTGACAGGGAGATGTCTACCGGTGGGTCACTGGTTGGAGACAAGGAGAGTCATCAGAACACGAATGAAGATAGGGATTCTCGGAGTAGAAGGGAGATCTGGGAAGGAGTCGAGAGTGGAGGAGCCCTTGAACAGAGGACCACCGGAAAGGAGAGCCGTACAGCCTAGGGCTGGTATCGCAGGGGAGAAAGAGGTAGAACCAATAGAGGAAAGCCAGAAGCCTGTCCACTATGGACTTACGACAGTTGGCAGGGGGGAGCCAGCGAATTCGAGTTTTAAATCTCAAATTGGGTCCAAGGTCATCGTTAACACGAGCGGGAGCAGTCCTCATCCAAACACGTGGAGGGATCATCCGACGGTTCTTAAACCAGGGAGCACAAGGAAAGATATGGTACACTCTCATCGATTTAAGATTCGTGCGGTTCAGTTTAGAAGCAGTGGGAGAAGTTTTAAGAAGAGGTCCAGTGGATACGGGTCGTCGGGTCAAAGGCAGTCTTACCATATCCTTAAGGAGACAAATAATAAATCAGCGACTTCGTCAAATTTCAGCCCTCGAGTTATAAGAGTTTCGTCAGACAAACTCCCCCCTCTGCATCTTCCGGGAGACATAAGACGGAAGCCAAACAAATCTCCGGAAAAGATCGAGAGGAAAGCTCAATCAAAAGGTAAGAAGCCCCTGTCTGTTAATTCTCCTAACCCTCCAACCCCTTTGGGTATCTCTTTGTTTCCGCCTGCTCCGTCTGAGGGCAGTTTGCGATTTGGGAACTGGGAGAGTGGTTCAAGTAGTGCTCTTAATTCGGCGAATGGTGGGGGGAAATCAGGAAGCGGTAACCAGGATGGTTTGGAAATCCGTAACCAGACAGTGAAGGAAAGCACCTATAAACCCAGTACGAGGGTCTCTGAGTCGGTTCCAGGGGCTCTTTCTCACGAGGACAAAAATCTAGGGGAAACTTCGTCAGAGAGCTTAACATTTTCGTGTAAGTCTCAGGCAAGCTCCGTGGGTGAACAGGAGGGGTTACGGTTATTGCTGCAAAAGATTGGGCACAATGCGATAACGAGACCCATAGCCGCGAGAAACTCTCTGGAAATCAACCTCAACTCGTGGTTCAATCGTAACATCCTTAAATTGGGGGAATCTTTGGGTTTATCGTTCAAAGGACACGAAGAAGAGGTCAAGAATCTTCTCCTATCCATCATGGGTGTTACCAAGGAGTCAGGCAGACTTCGGAATCAACAAATTTCAGGCCAAAAGGGTTTGTACCCAAGCTGCGTTACAGATAAGAGTTCTGTGCCAGGAGAAGGCCACAGTTCCATCTTAGTAAAGGAGACAACAGAGGGGATATGGCTAAGAGGAGAAGACTCGATTAAGGAGAAGTCAGAGTACGATGATTCAGCAAGCAGGGAGGAACCTCTGTCTCTGTTGAAGTCCAACAAAGTGCCTCGAGAGATTAAACGCCTGGCGTGCCCTTTCTACTCAGGAGAACCTATAGTGTACAGCAGTCGACGCAGCAGGAGGAAGCAAAAAGTTATCCAATGAAGCTCAACATTATGTTATGGAATGTGAGGGGGCTGGGGAATCGAGATAGAAGAAGTGTCACCAAAAATCTGTTCAAGAGATGGGGCGCGAAGGTGATCATTATCCAAGAATCGAAGTTGGAAAAGGTTGAGGAGAAAGATATCAAAGACATCTGTGGTATGGGTGATTTCGGGTGGCAGGCTCAGTCAGCAATTGGGACCTCAGGAGGTATCAAAATTGTTTGGGATAGGAGATGCCTCGAGGTGGAAGAAGCCCTCGTTGGAGCTTTCTCCGTTTCTATTAGATGCAGATGCGTGGGAGAGCAATTTTGGTGGGTTCTTACGGGAGTTTATGGACCCTCGAACAGCAGAGATAGAAATCAATATTGGGAGGAGTTGGAGGATATAGTTGGCCTCTAGGATGACCCGTGGTGCATAGGGGGAGACTTTAACGTCGTTAGATATCCGCATGAGAAGAACAGGGGAAGGGGGCTAACCAAAAGTATGAGAGATTTCGACGATTTTATTAATAGGAATGCCCTTATGGAACTTCCGATGAGAGGAGCCAAATACACGTGGACCAATAATCAAGAATGCCCCACCCTGTGCAAGTTGGATAGGTTTCTGGTGACTCCAGATTGGGAAGATCACTTCCAAGAGGCTTCTCTGGTTGCTATCCCGAGACCGGCGTCGGATCACAATCCTCTGATGCTAGGATGTGGGGGTTTCAGATCTAGACCGACTCCTTTTCGGTTTGAAAATATGTGGTTGAATTATCCCAACTTCAAGGCCAAGGTGGGAGAGTGGTGGTCCTCCTTTTCCTTTGAAGGCAAGGCGGGGAAATCCTTTAGATGCAAGCTTAAGGCGCTGAAAGAAAAGATCAAGACTTGGAACCGGGAGGTGTTCGGCAGAATGGATCATAAGATTGGTTTAGTGCTAGACAAGATAGCAGGGTTCGATAAGAGAGAGGAAGAAACCTACCTTTCGTTGGAAGAGCAGATGGAGAGAACTAACTTGAAGGGGGAATATCAACAGTTGGTGAAGATGGAAGAGATCAGTTGGAAGCAGAAGTCCAGGGTCAGGTGGCTTAAGGAGGGGGACTGCAATACTAAGTTCTTTCATAAAGTGGCTAACGCTAACAGGAGGAGGAATTTCATCTCTCGTATTCGGATTAAGGGAAATATTAAGGAGGATGAAGACAGCATTAGACAGGGGGTGGTTGAGTTTTACTCTGACATGTATACAGAGTCGGCCACTTTCAGACCCCTTTTGGAGGGCCTTCAGTTTGACCAGATTAGTACGGAGGATAGAGATCGGTTGGAGAGACCAATTTCGGAGGAGGAGGTGCTGCATGTTCTCTCCAGTTTGGCCCATGATAAGGCTCCTGGTCCAGATGGTTTCACCATAGCATTCTATAAACAGTGTTGGGAGATCATCGGGGATGATTTCATGAAGATGGTAGGGGAATTTCAGGAAGAAGGTTTTTTGGACCGCTTCTCTAATAGTACCTTTATTGCCATGATTCCTAAGGTTACGGGAGCTGAGGATATATCGGAGTATCGCCCCATTAGTTTGGTAGGAAGTGCCTATAAAATCTTATCCAAGGTCCTTGCGTTGAGACTTAGAGAAGTTCTTCACTCAGTGATTTCGCCCAACCAAGGGGCGTTTGTGAGAGGTCGACAAATTCTCGACGGAGTGCTGATCGCTAATGAATGTATAGATTCCAGAATCAAGGCGGGTCAACCTGGGATTGTTTGCAAGATTGACATGGAGAAGGCGTACGATCATGTCAATTGGGGCTTGCTTGATTACCTTCTTGGAAGGATGGGTTTTGGGACCCGGTGGAGAAAGTGGATCTGGAAGTGCTCTTTCTCGGTCCTGATCAATGGTTCCCCAGCGGGCTATTTCAAGAGCTCTAGGGGGTTGCGCCAAGGAGATCCTTTATCTCCGTTTTTGTTCATCGTGGTGGTGGAGGCTTTAGGGCGGATGATAACTAAAGCTGTATCCTTGGGAGAGATGGAGGGGTTTGCAGTAGCCACGGGGACCCCCACCATATCCCACCTTCAGTTCGCCGACGATATCCTCATCTTCCTAGCTCCAGAAGTTTCGCAACTGAGATTCCTCAAAGGAACCCTTTCTTGTTTTGAGGCGGTGTCGGGTCTTCGAGTGAATCTCAAGAAAAGTAAATTGTTTAGTGTGGGCGAGGTCGAAGACTTGGAGGGTTTGGCTAGTATTCTGAACTGCAGAATTGACAAGTTCCCGACCACTTATCTAGGCCTTCCCTTGGGGGCACCTTATAGATCCAAGGAGCTGTGGAGGCCGGTCATCGAGAGCTTTGGTAGGAGACTTGCTAGTTGGAAGGCGAGATACTTATCCAAAGGGGGCAGATTGGTGCTGATCAATAGCTCTCTAGCAAGTTTACCCATATACTATATGTCCCTCTTCCTGATGCCGAATAGTGTGTTTCTCACCTTGGATAGGACTATGAGAGATTTCTTGTGGGATGGTAGCTCAGATATCCATAAGATGCATTTGGTTAGGTGGGACAAGGTGTGTAAAGCTAAGGGCATTGGTGGTTTGGGGATCAAGCATCTCAAGTCCATGAACCTTGCTCTCTTGGGGAAGTGGTTATGGAGATTTGGGGAGGAGACTACCAGCTTGTGGAGGATTGTCATGGCGGGCAAATACGGTGTCTCTTCTTGTGGGTGGAAAACTCTTCAAGTCAGAAATCCCTTTGGGTGTAGTGTGTGGAGAGGTATCCTTAAGGTGACTAAAGATTTCGATAAAGGGGTTCGGTTCGAGGTAGGAGTTGGTGACAGAATCAGTTTTTGGGATGATAGTTGGTGTGGTGATAAACCTCTGAAGGAAGAGTACCCGGAGTTGTATTCGATATCGGAGAAGAAAGGAGGATCGATTCTTGCTTGCTATAGACATGAGGGAGAGACAGGAGGGTGGAATTTGGGCTTCAGAAGGAACCTGAATGATTGGGAGATTGAACCATTTTCTGGTCTTATATCGAGACTGCAGGAAGTTATCCTAAGGCCATCGGTCCAGGACAGAAGAGTGTGGACCTGGAATAAAGGGAAGTCCTTCACTGTGAAATCTTTTTATGAGGAACTTCACAGATCTGAGGGAGCTACCTTTCCAGTGTCCTCGGTTTGGAAATCCAAGACCCCCTCTAAAGTTGCTTTCTTTGCTTGGGAGGCTTCCCTAGATAAGATCCTAACCATAGACCACTTGATGGCTAGAGGTCTTAACTTGGTTCATTATTGCTGGATGTGCAAATCCAACGGGGAGTCGGTGGACCATCTTCTGCTCCATTGTGAGATAGCCACAAAGATATGGAGTGCTTTCTTGTTAGACTTCGGGGTGTACTGGGTTATGCCGGCTTCTCTTATGGAGCTGCTCTTGAGTTGGAAGTCCAAAGCGTTTTCAGCTAGAGGGAATGCGCTTTGGAAAATGGCTCCTCTAGCGATCATATGGGGCATTTGGAGGGAAAGGAATCAGAGGGCTTTCGAAGACAAAGAAATGGAAGTGCAGTCTATGATCCTCAACATTAAGGGGTTGATGTATTTGTGGTCTAAGGTGGTCTTGGAGTGTAGGGGCTTATTTTTCGAAGACTTTGTGTTCCGATGGGAGAGCATATGTACTAGGGAATGGAGTTAATGGGGTTGGTTTTTTGTGTCTTTGCTGGGGCTTTGTGTAGGTCATCTCGACCTGCCTCCCTTTGACTGGCTGTATCCTTTGGCCTAGGCCTTTTAATATATTTTCACTTATCAAAAAAAAAAAAGTGCATTTCGCCGGCTTCCTTCTCCATCCTAGTCAACGGCTTTCCTGCGGGCTATTTCAAGAGCTCAAGAGGGTTGCGCCAAGGTGATCCTTTATCCTCCTTTTTATTCATTGTGGTGGCGGAGGCCTTAAGTCAGATGATATCTAAAGCGGTGTCTCTGGGAGAAATGGAGGGTTTCGAGATGGCCTCAGAGGCTCCCACTATATCCCACCTCCAGTTCGCCGATGACATTCTTATCTTCCTAGCCCCGGAATTATCTCAGCTGAGATTCCTTAAAGGAACCTTGCTTTGTTTTGAGGCGGTTTTAGGCCTTCGGGTGAATCTCAACAAAAGCAAATTGTTTGGCATTGGAGAGGTCGAAGATTTGGAGGGTTTGGCTAACATCTTGAATTGCCGTATTGATAAATTTCCTTCCACCTATATAGGTCTTCCTTTGGGGGCAGCTTATAAGTCCAAGGAGCTTTGGAGGCCGGTTGTTGAAAGTTTTGGGAGAAGACTAGCTACTTGGAAGGCCAGATACTTATCTAAAGGGGAGAGATTGGTGTTGCTTAATAGCTCTCTCTCGAGCTTACCCATTTACTACATGTCTTTGTTCTTGATGCCAAATAGCGTGTTCCTCATTTTGGATAAGATCATGAGAGATTTCTTGTGGGATGGGAATTCGGATAACCACAAGATTCATTTGGTGAGGTGGGATAGGGTGTGTAAGGCTAAGGACATCGGCGGTTTGGGGATTAAGCATCTCAAATCTTTGAATGCTACCCTCCTAGGCAAATGGTTATGGAGATTTGGAGAGGAGAGGACTAGCCTGTGGAGGATTGTTATGGCGGGCAAATATGGTGTCTCCCTCTACGGATGGAAAAGCCTCGAAGTTAGAAGCCCTTATGGTTGCAGTGTGTGGAGAGGAATCCTGAAGGTGAGCAAAGAATTCGATAAAGGGGTGCGTTTTGAAGTTGGAGCCGATGATAGAATCAGCTTTTGGGAAGACACCTGGTGCGGTGATAAGCCGCTTAAAGATGATTATCCGGAGTTGTATGCCATCTCGGAAAGGAAAAGAGGGTCTATTCTTGATTGCTACAGGGATGAAGGGGAAGCAAGCAGGTGGAACTTAGGCCTCAGAAGAAACTTGAACGATTGGGAGATCGATCCGCTTTCTAGCCTTTTATCGAGACTGCAGGATGTCAACCTTAGACCCACGATGCAGGATAGAATCTTGTGGTCCTGGACTAAGGGAAGATCCTTCACGATGAGATCCTTTTATGTGGAGCTACAGAGATATGAAGGAACCACCTTTCCAGTTTCCTCGGTTTGGAAATCCAAGACCCCCTCTAAAGTAGCTCTCTTTGCTTGGGAAGCCTCCCTGGATAAGATCATCACCATGGATCACTTGATGGCAAGAGGATTCACCTTGGTGCAATATTGCTGGATGTGCCAATCCAATGGAGAATCAGTGGACCATCTTCTTCTGCATTGTGAGAAGGCTACGAAGATTTGGAGTGCTTTCTTGTCAGATTTTGGGGTGAGTTGGGCAATGCCGGCTTCTCTTATGACCCTCCTTCACAGTTGGAAATCTAAGGCGTTTTCTTCTGGAGGGAATGTGTTATGGAGAATGACCCCTCTAGCGATCATTTGGCGAACTTGGAAGGAGAGGAACCAGAGAGTCTTTGAAGGCAAGCACTCTGATGTGCATTCTATGATCCTTAATATCAAGGGGATGATGTATATGTGATCAAAGGCGGTCTTGGAGTGTAGGGGCTTGTTCTTTGAAG
This sequence comes from Euptelea pleiosperma, assembly GCA_035048495.1. NCBI lineage: Eukaryota > Viridiplantae > Streptophyta > Magnoliopsida > Ranunculales > Eupteleaceae > Euptelea > Euptelea pleiosperma. The sequence continues at coordinate 23,599,301 of CM068552.1, read as the reverse complement.
ACTTTGTTTTCCGGTGGGAGTACATTTGTTCTAGGGAAAGGAGTTGAAGGGAGTCTTGAGCTCTTTTGTTTTTTCTTGTCGGGGTTGTGTTTAGGTCATCTCGACCAACCTCCCTCGAGCTAGCTGTATCTTTTGGCTTTGGCCCTTTCAATATAATTTTTACTTATCAAAAAAAAAAAGTCTCAAATGTCGCAACAATGAACCTAGTGTACAAACATTATATACCAACAAAACAGAAGAAGGTTACTCAGTACAAACATTATAAAACAGCCATATAGGGCCAAGTCCTCTAAAGTTCTACAACCAGCTCTAGAATTTGCCAAAGTTTCTAACTAGTAGACTTTACATACATCAGAAATCCTTATCCAAAATAGATGTAAGTGAGAGATTTTCCATCTCCTCACAGCTGCAAAAACAAGGTTCTAATGTTTGTTTTGGTATTAGTTTCGGTCCCCTAAAAAGTGGAAAATATTGTGGAAGTCCATGAAATATTGTAAAAAATTTGAAAGCTATGGAAACATTATTATTTTTTAAAGGTAAAGTGTGATTATAATTATTTATAATAGCAAATTGCTTTTTCCACTCTCCTTTTTAGTTATAGATGAAAGAGAATTCAGTATATATTTCCTAAATTAGGGAAGGCAAATAAAGTGCAATGCAAACCAAATTATAGTGGAGACATGACTATAATCTCTATTTACACCTGGAGTTGCAAAGTTGCTATTTAGTGAAAGGACAATAGTTTGTGAATTATTATAAACATATCAGAAAGGCATTGAAGAGGAAGGCATTACAATGGAAAATTCTCCACAAAATATTAAAGAAACCTTTTCATCAATACTTGTCAAAAGAATACCATGTGAACTGCAAACCCAGTAAAACATTTAGGATGAATTTATCTAATGCTGACCTGTAGTTTGATCGTGATACCCCTCTCTCTCTCTAGATCCATGTTATCTAGAAATTGCTCCTTCATTTCCCTCTTCTGTACAGTACCAGTCAACTGCAGCAACTTATCTGCTAAAGTTGACTTCCCATGGTCAATATGTGCAATAATGCAGAAGTTTCTGATATTTGAGATAGGCACCTGTCATTCGACAAGGAAAACAGCTTTCATAAAATTCACACACCAAAACAACCAAAATTTCTTTTTAAGGTGTAAAATATTAGCATAAAGATTTCTCACTAATCACTATATATCACATATCTGCATCTCCAATTTTATCTAAGCTTTACTATCTCTGTTTCTGTGAAACAATAGGGAGACACACCCTAATCTATTCTTGGCGGGAGTTACCGAAGAGAAATGAACATTTTTTTTCAACTTTGCCTTTATAAGAGCCAATGACCCATCCAATATTGAATGACTGAGCACTTGGATCTTATCACGAGTCTGGATACAGACTATCTTCAGTCCTTTCCACAACTCCTAATTTGATTCTCCATCGGTCCATCCAATCTAATTCACGACTCAGTCAGTATACACTACACTAGTAGGGTAAGTAGGGTAATTAGGAAGGATTTTGAGTCCTTCGTAAAACCCCTCCTTGGATCCTAGGAGCAAGGATTTACAGTCCTTTAGCAAAAACCTTTTGATCCCAAGATTTATGGTCCCATACTTTATTATTTCTTAATCCCACAATTGAATCTTATAGTTATCTGGGGCAAATATGTAATACTTTATATTCTGCAGGAATCTCTTTATATTATGGTGATAGTTCCAATATTATAAATATTGGTGAAATCGTGGAGCTCACAATGCTCTCCACGATTTCACCCTTACTCCCCTCCTCTCTTCTCTCTTCTTCTTCTCTCTCTCTCTAACCCTAACTTTCATGTTCTTTTTCTTTCTCTGATTCTGAATACAACATTAATCACAACATGGTATCAGAGCATGGTTGTGTGACCATGCCTCAACCCTAGAAACCATAGGGATTGGAGAAAGATAGAAAAGGGTTGACCAAAGGAGGAGATTATCTCTCATGGTTAGTCACTTGACACAGAAGCCTAGAGAAGTGATCTCAGGCATTACCGCAAGTCTTCAGAGGGTTCGGAAACCCTAGCCGCCACATGCAAGTCTCCAAAGGGTTCGAAAACCCTAGCCGCCATAGCCGCAGAGATCCTAAGGTCCAAAAACCCTAACCGCACCACTCCAGACCCTGGAGAAAACTTTCCAAGCCTAGCTACCGCTCTCTAAACTCTAAAGAACACCTCCCAGAAGCTGTCGCACCTACCCAAGACCTCTCCTAAGTGTACAGTAGGTCCCCCATGGGCTTTTCTCCAGTGGAAAATCGTTAAAGGAGTTGTTCGGAAAGGTCTGAAAAAAATGGTGATTTGCACCTCTCCAGACCTAGCCGCAACTTCCCAGGGGACTTCCGGGCTGCTGGCAATTTTTTCCAAGTACTTTCTACTCAATTTGGGGATTTGCGGAATTTTTCGGATAGCCATCCACTGCTTCCGGTGCACAGTCGTGACCTATTTGGGTTGTTCTCTCTCAAACGATTTTTTTCTTGTGGTTCTGTGCCTTGCTATCATGAGTACATGTGAGGAATTATTTGTGGCTAAATTAGAGGTTATTGTTGTTTCTCCCAGTCTGGGGAGTCATAGTGACCACAGTCCGAGACTTTAGATCACTACGGTGAAGCTTGATAGATCCAACTACCTTGAGTGGACCCAATCCGCCAGGATGTATATCATTGGTTGTGGAAAAATAAAATACGTCACCGGACGAGTCACTGCACCCTCAAAGATCGATGCCACATTTGAGAGAAGGAAAGCGGAGAACTCAATGGTTATATCATGGCTGCTCCATTCCATCCAATCATTGATTAGCAAAGACTTTCTCTTTCTCTCGACGGCTAAGGATATTTGGGATGTCGTACCTAAGATCTATTCCTAGGTTGGGATTTTGTTAAGATACGAACTTCGGCAGGAGATAGCTCGACTGAAACAAGGAGACCTTCTACTGGGAACATACTATGCTACTTTGTAGAGTAAGTGGGAAGAGGTAGATCACTACCAAACCTACACTCCTGCCTACACGACTGATGCTCCAACGTTCCGAAAGATGATTGAACGGACTCACATATTTGAGTTTCTTGGTAGTTTGAACCAGATCAACTCGTTCCAGCGGAATACAAAAGTCTCAAAAAAAACAACCTCAGAAAAGAGGGGAACAAGGCGAGCACATATAGAGGAGGGATTTCACTTCCAAAACAACCTCCCTCAGATTTTTCTCTAAATCTTCAAAGACTCTACGGTTTCTCCTTCCTAATAGCCCATATAACTACGAAGGGTAATAAACACCAAAGGAGCCTTCCTTTCCCTCCAAGGACTTCTCCTTCCATCCTTGGAAAAGGTCACACACATGGTGGGGGACAATGTAAGGAAACTCGACCAAGGCGAAGAAGGTTTACCACACTGTAAAGGAGAATCGGCAATGGACGAGGACAAGATCAACCGACTCTCCTGCCTCTTTACACAAGATATACACCTGTTAGTGATCATAATAAGATGGTCCACAGCCAAGATCTTGCTGTGAAAGGCCGTCAACGCGAAGAATTTCACCTTCGAGGGGACCAGGTATCCCCACACTATCGCTTCTGGAAAGGTCGCCGAGTTACTCTAAGAGCAGTGACGATAGAAAAAGCGGACTAAGAATTTACCCTTTATGGTCCCATCTCTAGATCCTCCATTGAGCACATCTTCTAGACAAGGGTTAGCCCCTACCCTATTCGAAAGAGACACTAACCCTTCGACTTCCCAATCATTAAGATTCCTTCTAAATCCCAGATTCCAAGAGAAATCTTCCTCCCTTTTAACTGTGCAATCCCTGATAACTGCCCCTTGACGCTCCAATAATGAGAATAAATTGGGATAATCCTCCTTCAAAGTAGCCTCCCCACACCACTTATCTTCCCAAAATCCAACCCTATCACCTTTACCCACCTTATTAATAATATCCCCTTCAAACTTCTCACTAGCCCCTGTAATCCCGCTCCACATACTGACCCCAAAAGGTGACTGCACAAGAAGACTCCACCCATTTTCTAGACCTCCATATTTGCTCCCTATCACCTCCTCCATAAACTATCTTCCTCCTCCCCGAATCTCCACAACCACTTGCCGAGAAGTGTTGTGTTCATATCATGAAAGTGACGGAAACCAAAAACCCCTTCTTCCTTAAGCGAGCATATCTTCCCCCAATCCACCAAGTGGAATTTATGGCTCATCTTTACCTGACCATAGAAAGTCCCTCATAATCTTCTCCAAACTGTTAGCAACAGCAGTAGGGATAGTAAACAAGGATAGAAAGTGAATAGGCATACTAGACAAGGTGCTTTTGATGAGGGTGATTCTACCCCCTTTGCATAAATACCTTCTCTTCCAGGTAGCTAGTCTCGAGCCAAATCTCCCAATCACAGGCACCCACACAGATTTGTCCTTGTATTTAGCACCCAGAGGCAAACCTAGGTACTTGGTGGGTAGCTTCCCTACACTAAACCCCAAACGGATGGCCAACTCACTGATATTGGGGACTTCCCCAACACCGAACACCCCACTCTTCGAGAGATTCACCCGAAGCCCAGAGACTGCTTCGAAACATTTGAGAATACATCTGAGGTATCTAAGCTCCCTGTGTGATGTGCCCAAGAATATCAACGTATCTCTCTTTGACCCTAACTATCCTGTTCCCTTTCTTTCTCTGATTCTGAATGGGAAAAGGGATGGAACAAAAATTAACGCAATAGACAAAGATATCTAAAAAAAGGCCATCTTCTTACTTAGACAAGTGATGGAAAAGTTCATAGAAAAGAATAATCTCCACATGGTCTTTGACTTTGAAAAAGCATATGATAGTCCCTAAAGAATTAATTTAGTGGGCATTGGGAAAGAAGGGAGCTCCAAATCTATAAATGACATTACAAAAGATATGTATGAGGGAGCAATATCTAATGTGAAAACAACTGGTGGTGAGACAAGTGAGTTTCCAATCATAGTGGGATTATACCAAGGATCAACCTTAAGAACACACATATTTGCTTAGTTATAGGTGAAATAACTACTCATATCCAAGATGAAGTCTCCTGGTGTATGTTATTTGCAGATGACATAGAATTAATTGACAAGACTAGGGATAAGGTAACTGCAAAATTGAACTCTGGAGGAATACTTTGGAATCTAAAAGTTTAAAATAAGTTGAACCAAGACAAAATATATAGAATGCAATTTTACTAAGGATGCACATAGAGATGATCCATCAATTTAAATTAACAACCATGAGATACCTCGAAGGGACCAATTTCGTTATCGTGGTTCTATTATTCATAAGGAATGAGAGATTGAGAACGATGTTGCCCATAGAATTAGAGTGGGGTGGCTAAAGTGGAGATATACTTCTAAAGTGCTATGTGATCAACGTGTGCCAATCAAACTAAAAAGAAAATTCTATAAGACCGATGATTCTTTATGGAGCAGAATGTTGGGCAATCAAGAAACAATATGTTCATAAAATAGGTATAGCCGAGATGAGGATGTTGAGATAGATGTGGTAATACAAAGAGAGACAAAATTAAAAATAAACACATTCGTGAAAATATAGGAGTAGCCCCAATACGTGACAAAATGAGGGTAAGTCAATTGAGATGGTTTCTTCATGTACAACAAAGACCAATGACAGCACCAGTGATGAGGAATATGCAAGTCGAAGGGCCTAAAAGGGCGAGGGAAGGCCAAAATGGACGTAGAATGAGGTTTTGAAATGAGATTTTAAAAAACTTTCCTTAACAAAAGAGATGGATTTAGACAAGATTGAATGGAGAAAGAGAATTCGTATAATCGACACAGACTGTTGGGAAAAGGCTTATGATGATGATGATAAATCATTGTTCCCTGAAGGAGTGGTAATCTGGGTCACACGACAAACTTGGAACCATGCGATGACAGTGTTATCACGAGTGGCAGCTGAGGTGGCAGGATCAAAAGGGATCCACCTCACCCCTTCATGGCAAGTTTCAGCCTTGTACCCTCAGCCACGTGGCACACAGAGGAGGTACCTTTCACCTTCTTTTCTACTCAAAAAAATGAAATATAAATTCAAGGGCTGTCATTCATAGGGGAAAAGTGAAATACATGGTTGGGTATGGGTGTGACATGGGTAAGGGCGTTGTCCATGTGGCCAGGCTATAAGAATGGTCCAGATTTGCCACGCCAGTGTCCCACTTGGAAACAAAACCCCGTCTTAACAGGGTATGAAGTCTGCAGTGACAGCCCGGGCTACCCCCTCGAGCAAGCATTATTCGAAATCGTTCGGGAACAAGTTTTGTGGTGTTGTTATTGTTGAGCTAATTATTTTGTTATGCGTTCTAGTAAACAAGATTCGCCTCTGTAGTGGGATGCAGAGTAACCAAGTAAAACAGTAAGGATTGATTAGAACAAAGTTTGATAAGGCAACGAAATGACCTTCAAAAGACGATCCTGACCGGCATCGGTGGAGACGCCTTGGGATTGCGTTCCGGCAGTCTGGCAAACAACAACGCCGAATCTTCCACCGCACCTCTTCTTGGAGCTTGCAATCTCAGAGGAAGTTGTAGTAGTAGTAGTAGTAGTAGTAGTAGTAGAAATGAAGGAGAGTTTGGAGAGAGAAAGTGGAGAGAAATTGGTGTTCAAGTCCCCGTTTCGGCGATGTTGTGGGGTTTGGGCGTTAACGGATAAGGGAATTGTGAGACGGGAGAGGCCTGTTGCCATGCCTATTCTTCTTCTTCTTGGCCCTGACCGTGAGTAACAAGGGTCAGAGCTTTTGCTTCTTCTTAGTAATGGTAGATTTCACGTTATCTCTCCAACAGAAGTCTGAAGTGCGCGTGCGCGCGTTTTGAGCCATAGAAACGAGCGGGTTTTAGTTTAAGGGACTGTAAGCCTTGGGCGAAATGATCGACAGTAGACAGTAGACAGTAGGTCCAGACTAGAACTTTGCTGACGCACGTTAAGTCATCAACGTTGATGACTGAACACAGACTAAAAATTAGTCTCATTAGTGATTTCTAAGCATTAGATTGGATTCGTTTTTATTGGTTGATTTTCAACCGTGGAATTCAAGCATTATTTTTGGTACAAAGATCCAAAGGTTTGAAATAACTAATCAGACTATTTTTTGTATGTATCTAGGGATGGTCCAGACTCCAAACATCTAAATGGTCAATTGTCCTAAAAACCTTCCACGTGAGCAGGTTGCCCGCGGTCGCGATAGATGCGCTGCAAACTATGGCTTTCAAGTCGGAGTGGGCATAAAAGAAGCCAAAATTAGAAAGCTTTACGGATGGGCTGATTCGCTCATTCGTTATGTGGATTACTAGTTTGCTCAGGTCTGAAAATTAACTTTAGGAAGAACAAGATCATGAGTGTGGGAGAGGTAGAGGACTTGGAAGACCTGGCTAGATTAATGGGATGCTCTATAGGGGCTTTCCCATCTACCTATCCAGGACTCCCAATTGGGGCACCATACAGATCAAAAGCAATTTGGGATCCGGTGATTGAGAAAGTTAGGAGGAGATTGGCAAATTGGAAAAACAAGTATCTGTCTAAAGGGGGAAAACTAGTCTTTATCAAGGCTACCTTGTCCAGCCTGCCAGTGTATTACCTATCTCTTTTCTCCATTCCAGTGAGTGAAGAGAGACAGCTCGAGAGGTTCATGAGGAATTTTCTATGGCATGATAAAAATGACTCATATAGGTATCATTTGGTGAAGTGGGAGATGGTTTGTCGACCCTACAAGGAAGGAGGTCTAGGGATCAGAAAAATCAAACAAGTTAATGTGGCTCTCCTTGGGAAATGGCTATGGAGATCTGCAAAAGAAATTGACAAATTGTAGCGTCAAGTAATTGCAGGTAAATACGGCGAGGAACCGAGGAGCTGGATTACGAGAGTACCTAGGATATCTTTTGGGAGTGGAGTCTGGAAGGGTATTTTTAAGGTACAGGATAAGTTTTTGACAAGTCTGAGCTTTGTTTTGGGGGATGGCAGTAGGATCAGATTTTGAGATGACCAATGGATTGATGATTTATGTCTCAAGAAATCATTTCCTCAATTGTACTCTCTTTCTCTTCGAAAAGGTGACTTCATCAAGTCTCTTTGGAACGGGTCTTCAGGGGGGCTCATTGGGACTTAGGTTTTAGGAGACAACTTTTTGTTTGTGAGGAAGAACAATTTAAACTTCTGATGGAATGCTTGCAACATTACTCAGTCTTGGACACTGAAGATGATCATTTATCTTGGGTTCACTCTAAATCGGGTTTATTCACAGTGCATTCTTTCTACGACTTTATCACTAACCCTTCTCCTACCCAAACTTTTGTGCGCCCAAACATTTGGAAAGCCAAAATCCCTATGAAAGTGCACTTTTTTGCATGGGTTGCCTCACTCAACAAGATCCTCACTACTGATAACTTGATAGCGAGAGGATGGATAATGGCGAACTTTTGTACCATGTGCAAAGCCAATGGGGAGAGCACTAACCATTTACTTTTACACTATAATTTTGCCAAACATATATGGGAGTACTTCCTAACACCTTAAGGGTCTTTCTTGGGTATCCCCCAGCATCTATTGGGACATTATTGGGAGGATTGGCCCAAGATTGCTACTTCACCTAGGGGAACAATTTTGTGGAAGATGGTTCCGTTTGCTGTTGTTTGGGGAATTTGCTAGAGAGAAATAGAAGTCTTTAATAGCAAGACATGCTCCATATAAGAAATAATTCTAAATATCAAGGCTCTACTATGTAGTTGGGGCAGCATCTTCCCGGAGTTAAGAGGCACCTTCTTTGGGGACTTGGTTTTTAGTTTGGATGCCATTTTAGATTAAAAGATAGCAGTGCTTAAGGGTTTTGTTTTTTGCCTATTTTGTTTTCGTTTATCTTTGGCTTTTGCACTTTCCTTGTATCTTTTTTGAGATTTCCTCGATCTCCTTTTAATATATCTTCTGGACTTATAAAAAAAATAAAAAAATTTATTGGTTTTGTCTATCTTATCTGACCTTGTGATTGTGGTCCGTCATCAAAGTTGTCAACACCCAAACTTGTTGAGCACCTCAGATTCTTTGATAGACGATTGCTTTTACTAAAAAATCAGAACTTGAAGCGACTGGAATGAAAAATCAGAAAGAGTGGAAACCAATAAAAAGGAATTTGGAAATGATCTCAAACAATACAATCATCAACCATTTCATAAAAATCGTCAGCCCTAGCCAACAACGTTGACAAGGTTAAAGTGCTTGTTACGTTTGGGTGGTAGGGTTTGTTTGGACCTCATGCAAATAGTTGTGAACGCAAATTTTTTCACCAATTTTGTTCTTTGTGGGCAATTTTTTCCATTAGAAAAAAGCAAAAGGTGGACCGTATGCACCAGCCCACACACTGGCCATACTAATTACATGAGAAGATTGGGTTCAACTCGAACATGCGTGAATATTGTCGCGCTCAAATATTTAATCACATCATCATTTGCGCGCGACAATCTTTTCTATAAAACCTTTTTTTCTAGCAATCCAAATAGAGACCCATAATCAACAAACATTGATTGACAAGCAAGGGGCTGACCCTAAATCAAAGAAGTGCATGGGGGCATACTAATGCAATAAATTTTTGGGAATTTTTGACATACCCCGCCATGTTATGTTTGAAATTTGACATAACCTCCCCCCCCCCTCCCCTATGACCTAGTGCACCGTGCGTGGACTAATGTTGACCCAAATTGACTAACGGTTTTTTTTAAAGGACAAAACTGCCCCTTTCTTCAACCTTAGACTAAGTGGGTTTGGGTCAAAACCCTAACCCCAAATAAAATGACTGTGGTGGACGACCGACTATGAGACTCCGGTATGTTGGCCGCGCACCACCGGCAAGCAACTCACCGGAGTGTGGTTGCCAGAAAACCACCATTCCTGCCAAATCAAAAAAAAAATCTGATTTAATTCTCAAACTGATTGTGCACATTAATATGAACATAAAATCTATAGTTATACACGTTAGACCATATGTAATGGGTCCTTATTAAAATTTGTGAGTAGGATTGTAGGGGTAGGTTGAAACAATATAGGAGCTTCGCGCACCTCTGTTAACACAATCAGTCGACAGGTAAAAAAGGGTGATTTGACTTTGTAGAAGTATGCACTATTAGAGCATACCACATGAACATCCCTCAATACCTAGTCTTGAAGATGGAGGATTGGGATGCTAGGAAAGGGGATTTGTTGCCAAAATGGAAGTGTGAAAAACAAAGGTTTGTTGGTAAACTAGGTTTTAACAGTAGCTCTTAAGGTGGTTCAAGTTGACATGTTGAACAATAGCTAAGTAGAGTAGTTCATAGGTGTTAGCTTGGGTTTTCATTAGTTTTATGGCTGTTATAGGGACTTGAGTTATGTTGGACTGATAATATGGTAGAACAGTGTCTTTAGGGATTAAAGAAGGGTCGCTCTACGGGCACCCACCTCTTTAAGCTGGGCACCCACAAAAGAAAATAAATTTTGAGGACAAATTTGCCCTTTCCCATCCCTTTACATTTCTGTTTGGGCACCCACACTCATTACCTCCGTTTACTCTCCATTCGCGCTAAAAACGACGAAGCTGCACTCCCCTCTTCTCTCTCTCCATTTTTCATGGATTTTTTTCATTTTCTTTACCTTTTTATTTTCTCTTCCTCTTCTTGATAGAGTGGTGGTGGTGATGGTGGAGGTGATGGTGGAGTTGGTGGTGGTGGTGATCGATGGTGGAGTTGTGGTAATGGAGTTGGTGGTGGTGGTGATGGAGTGGTGGTGGTGGTGGTGATGGTGGAGTTGGTGGTGGTGTTGAAGTGGTGGTGATCGATGATGGAGTTGTGGTAGTGGAGTTGGTGATGGTGGTGGTGGTGGTGGTGATGGGTGGTGGTGGTGGTGTTGAAGTGGTGGTGATCGATGGTGGAGTTGTGGTAGTGGAGTTGGTGATGGTAGAGTGGTGGTGGACCAGTGGTAGAGTTGATGGTAGAGTGGTGATAGTGGAGTTGATGGTAGTGGTGGAGTTAGTGGTGGTTGTGGAGTTAGTGGTGGTGGAGTTTATGAATAGTGCAAAGGTGGTGTAAGGATGGTGGTTTGGAGCACCACATACTCCCACCGATGGATGGACAATATGCGGGCTTGCTGTCATTTTTTTTCTGCCTCTACGGCCCTGAACTACCGTGGCCACCATGGCACCCATAGCCAAGCCAACCGTGGCCACCATGGCCAAGCCAGCCGTGGCCGTCGGGTCACCCACGGCCAGTTCGACCGTGGGTGCCCTAGTAGCCACGGCCAGGAGCCCAAGTCAGAAAGATATTTTTGCGGTTTAATGTGGATGCCCAAATATGGGCCCTCTAATTGGCGTGGGTGCCCATCAAATGTTGGCGCCCAACTTAAAGAGGTGGGCACCCGTAGAGCGACCCATTAAAGAAAGGTTTAAGGGGTTGAACGAGAAAGCAAGAGGGGGTGAAGTGGCCAAACGAATGGGGTATTGTGGATTGACATTTGCTGATAATAAAGAACTAGAAAAAGTAGAGAAATAGAAGGATATGAGGTAGAGTCTCGACACTTCTATGGAGGTCCTATGTAGAGAAAAAAATCTTTTTTTTATTTGGCAGGAATGGTGGTTTGCCGGCAACGACACTCCAGTGAGTTGGTCGCCAGTGATGGGTGGCCAACGTACCAGAGTCTCATAGTCGGTCATCCATCACAGTTGTTTTATTTGGGGTTAGGGTTTTGACCCAAACCCCTTAGTCTAAGGTTGAAGAAAGGGGCAGTTTTGTTCTTTCAAAAAAATGTTAGTCAATTTGGGTCAACATTAGTCCACATATTGTGGACCAGGTCATAGGGGGGTATGTCATTTCAAACATAACATGGGGGGTATGTCAAAAATTCCCCAAATTTATTTAGGGTAGTGCTAAAATGTTTTGAGAGAGGATTTTTCTCATGCACCAATGTTACAAAAATAAATAAATAAAAATGAATGAATGAAAGAAAGAAAGAAAAAAAAAGAAAGGAAAAGGAAGGGGAGTGATTTTGGTACATATAGGGCTGCAACTTGGGTAGATTGGGTCGTGTTGGTGGTAAACCTGAGCCCAGTCCAACCCGAGGTTGGGCCTGATATGCTCACCCCGAACCCAACCCGATTAGGTTAATCAGGTTCAGTAAGAGAAAGAGGGGTGAAGGAAGGACTACCAAATGAGAGAGGCGGAGAAGAGAGAAACATAGAGGAGCGACTAGGAGAGACGGAAAAGAGAGAGAGAGAGAGAGAGAGAGAGAGAGAGAGAGAGAGAAAGAGAGAGAGAGAGATGAAAGATAGGGGAGACGGAAAGGAGAGAGGGGAGGGGAGATGGAGAGGAGATATAGGGAGAGAGGGAGAGAGAGGAGACAGAGAGGAGAGAGAAGGGAGGAAATAGAGAATGAAGAGAGACGGAGGGGCAAGATTTTGGATTCTAATTCCCCAATATGCTCATTCGCCACCCCAAAAGACCACAACCATGAATCTAGGGGTGTCAATTCCGGTTTGGGTACCAATGTTGGAATGGGGTGAGTTTTTTAAGGTTGATATCCATGTTGAAAAGAATACCATCACCAAAATTTAGCCTTTAACTCATTGGCATGTGGGCTGGGATAGAATGACTTATGCTATTCTTACTAATAATGACTAATGGGCATGGGGCCCACATGTAGATGAGTTAAAGGAAGATTTTTTTGTGGTGATAATATGCTCATCATGGATGTCGACCACACAAAAAATCAGCTCATTCCAACATTTGTAGCCAAATGAAAAGTAGATTGCAAGTTGAAAAATTTTATACCATTCATTTTCACCATTAAATTTAGGTCCATATTTGATAGGGTTAGAAGTATTAGAAATTGCTAATTTTTGGTGAGGTTGATCTCCATGGTGAGAAGATCATCCTCACTAAAAATCAGCTCTTAACTTATCTTCATGTGGTTCCCACGACCATGTGTCATTTTATAAGTAAAAAAACACTAGTAACTTTATCCCCGCCCTAGATATATATAGGTTGGGGGCTCAAGTTACTGCCCTAAAATGACAGGCTCCGGTTACAGGACACAATATGAGCCACGTGGCACACTCTTAAAGGACTCTTGACCGTATGGATGTTTGGCCAATCCCTAGGTGGACCTATAAACCAAAAATCAACCTGATTAGTGATTTCTAGACATTGGATCTTTGATCCTCAAATACTGCTCAAATTCCCACAGTTGAGATCAACCCATGAAAATAAGTCCAATCCAATGCCTATAAATCACTAATCAGGCTGATTTTTGATTTGTATGTCCACTTAGGGATTGGCCAAACATCCATACGGTCAAAGTCCTCTACGAGCGAGTGTGCCACGTGGCTCATATTGTGTCATGTAACCGAAGCCCATCATTTTAGGGCGGTAATTGGAGCCTGAACCATTTATATATGGGTCCACAATTTCTGTAGGTCGATTAGTAATTGGAAGGAAATTTTCAAACTTATCAAAGATAGTAGCCTGATTATCAAAGACTTATGGACCGCTACGGTGGTATCTTGTATGGTGGTTGTTTGGAAGACAAGAACCTCATTGGGACTATTTTGGTTGACACTAGGTTTGTTGCCACTCAAATAGAAAAGGGCCAGAATTTTTTATTCTCAAGAAACTTGGCATCGGTTTGAAACCAAAGAGAGCCCCTCAAATCAAAGAATTAATGTATGTGGATCCCTCCGCAGCTAGGTATCTTTAAGATTAACTATGATGGGGCGACCATTGGGAACCCCAATAGGGAAGGCTTGGGAGTAGTTTTTTTGCGACAACAATGGTAGAGTGGTTGTTGCTCTGAGAGTCTAGGTTATGTTACTAACTTAATTGCTGAATGTTTTGCTATCATGAGAGGGGCTTCTTGGGCTCTTTCAAAGGCATGGAAAAACATTTGGATTGAGTCTGACACTGAAGCAACAGTTACTGCCTTTGCTAAAGGAAGCATTCCTTGGAGGTGAAAGCTAGTTGGGAAAGGACTGTTTCTAAATTCAGCAAAATATATATCACACCCACGTGGACAAAAGTTAATTTTAGTTTTGATTCTCGTGCTAAGCGTGGAACTAATCTCCCTTATGGGACGGGTTAGATCATGGGCTGGTAGTCTAGAGTTTCTAACTAACCTGGAAGAACCATTTAGTCCTTATTTCAGATTTTTATAATAATATTGTTGTGTCTTGAGAGAGTTGTGTAGATGATTGATGAGGGGAAGAGTGCCAACAAAGTTAGGAGGTCTTATCTTATAGTGATGCAACCCTCTTCCTAATGGGATTTAAGCAAGAAAGCAATATGGGCCTACACTAACTTCCATATCAATTCGGGTCAAGAAAAACCTGGGGGTATTACAACTAGCCTTTATCAATTCCTAATTAAGGACATTGGATGTAGGCAGATGCCTCCAATCAGAACTAAGGTGGATTGTTATTGCCCCCAATTTGGGGGACATATATTGTGTATTTCTGTGCAGCATGGGTGGGATGAGTTTTGCCCTCCTAGTTGGAACATGAGACTTATAAGGTAACCCTACATCCCTGGAAGCATTAAGGGTTCACCTTGTTAAGGCTATGGGAACAGAAACTACTTTCTAGAGGGAGCCAAAAAGTGTGTGGTGCTTTCCTCATTGGGGGACCTTAGGTGTTATTGGTTAGGATAGTATGATATATTCCCTGATCAGAACCATTGGAGTAGTAATAATGGACTTGGGTCTTTGTTGATTCGAGGCACGAGTTTTCAAGTTGGGTTCCCAAAGGAACTTTAGCATAAAATCCTTGATTGGTAGGATTTCGAATGGGAAATTCAGTAGAGTTGTGTAAGGCACTTGATACTTAGGGTTTCAGATCCCTTGCCTTTCAATATTTTGAGGGATCCTTTGTCACGAGTCCTTGCCCCTAAAGTAAGTGGTCCCTGATATGGATTGTTTTCTCTTCCCTAAAAAGGTGTTAAGCATACCAATTAACGCTTCAAATAAGGTACATTGTGGTGCCTTCTTCTTCCCTCTCAAAGAGAAAGAAGGTCTTGTCCTCACCATTAAAGACCTATTAAAATACTCTAGTTGTAGCTATAAGAGAATGACATGAATCTTGAAGAGACTCATAGAAAACAATGGTATTAATGGGGGTTGATTTGGCTATCACTTGGGTTCAAGAGTATGGTTGTACTTGAGTGAGCCTAGGTTGACATGGTCTGGCCTAGCGCACCATGGATAAACATCCTCCATCGTTAGGGATAACACCACCTCTGTCACGCCCTAATCCCAGGGCCCAAGACCCGATCTGTGTCCCTCGGCCTCACCCGTAATCTAAATCCATGACTTAGGACCCAGGGTGTAAGGTAAGTTAATAATGAAGTATTTGGGTCCACATTATGCTTAAAAAGGGTTTATGTGAATACAACTTAACACTCTACATTTGCTTCACAAGAGCAATCGTTGATAAAAAATTCATAACTTCCACAATCGATGTCTAGATCAAACGTACCATATCAATTTGGAATCCTAACAAAAAAATGCCATGATAGAAATTTGGTCTAAGATCTCAAAACTAAGGCTGGGGTGTTATATATTCATTTCAAAATAGTGTAGGTACTGGATTTTTAGAAAATAACTACGTGTCTTGCAAAAATCATTGAGAACTCGTTTCTTAGCTAACATGAACCTATTGAATATTTATGGAAATCAGATTTAATGTAGATTATCAAAAAAATATGTTGGACAACAATAAGTGTAGAGTCCATGTATCATGTACTTTTGTGTTTGGAAAATTTCGTTGACATAGGTTTAGGTGTCACCTTGAGTACTGGCTAGTGTTGTGTCAATTAAAGCCTGTAGCGAAGACTAAAGACCTCGAGAAAGCTTTGTCGACTCATACCTTAGGATGGTAAGTGACCTAGAGACAATTTAACTCTTTAAGAGACTAATTAATAGTTTAAAAATGGTTTTCTAAACTTTTCCTAAGCCTATAATTGGTTTTCATGCCCTTTGGATCTGAAATTGGATCGATTTGTGCATTTTATGATGCACAAATCGAATTGATCCGTGTATAGGACGGATCGATCCAATATGGATCCAAGATTGGATCAATTCGACAGGCCTTAGATAACATTGCTTCGTTTGTCTGAGAGATTGAATCGATATGATCACTAGTTGGATCAATATGACACGGATCCATGACAAAACTTCGGTCTATCTAAGATACCAGATCAATCTAACCATTAAATGGATTGATCCGACAAGCGTAGATTTGCATAACCAAATTCGGTTACAGTCATAACTACTTCAGATTTAGGAATATTCTCTATGGGAGTGTTTCTACAATAAAAGGGATGTTTTAAATGAAAACCTTAGCAATCCTAGAGAGCCCCATTGATGATTAAACCCTAATCTATCTCTACTTCTATATGAACTTGAAGAGCCATCAAGTGCCCTATTTTACTTTGAGCTTGGAGCTTTAGAGATGGGATACATCCTCTTTTATTGAGATGAATCGGGTTTGATCGATCAACCACAAACTCAATAAACCTTCTACTTTAAATTGCTCAGAAATTGAACATGGTGTGAGATCAAGAATGGATCTTGTGTGATTTAGGATGGATCATGTGTGGTGAAAGATCGTGTGGAGAGGGCATTGATAAGATGTCGACGTGTAGATAACTCTTTCAAGGGCCACAAAGGACATCGGTTGAAGACGTCTAGTGATTAGAGTCAATTCAGTGGGAATAGAGTCACGTTGGGTAAACTTGTCTCGATCCTTTAACTTATTTGTAGTGCACTTTCTTCACCAGGACTAGGTTCTGTAGTTTTTCCCGTGAAGGGTTTCCACATAAAAATCATGTGTTCATTTATTGCTTTATGAGTTGTATAATTGGTTGCGTTATTCAAGTAGTCGACCACCCTCTAGAACCGATCGATTGCATTGCATGCGAACAAAACCCCCATGTAGAACTTTTAAAATTTGCCAATAAATCCATATGTCAAAATATAAACAAAAGTGTTTTGGAAACTTGATTAGACGTAGATTTAAAAAAATAAAAGGTTTAAACTCCTAATCTCAAATCAACATGGAAACCTGCACAAAATATGAAACTGTGAAATTTCCCAAGACCCCCAGCAGGGGCATGCTGCCCACCACTACAAGAAATTCGACTTATAGCGACGGACTTTTAACGACGGCTAGGCAAAATCGTCTCTAAATATACGTATAGCGACGGTAAAATACCCAACCGTTACAACACTTCTATTGTGTAGAAACAAATATGCTGGATGAGACGGGCTAAAAAATAGATGTCCGGTTAGGAATCTGTAGTCAGTTAGACATTTCAAGGTTTTTAAGTTTAACTTTAATTCTTCATTTCGTTTACATTGAATCTTAACATTTTATATATTAATTATTTTACTTTTATTTGTTTTGTAGGGCCTAGATGCTGATTAATCGTGTCTTCTACTCTTCCAGATTGATTTTTGAAACTTTTATAACATTGTTAAATTTGAAACAGTCAATATTGTAGAAATTTAATTATTTAAGATATTGAATTTTTTATTTTCTTTACTCTCTGATTTGATTAAATGGACATGGAATAGAGAAATACGGTATTATATACATTACAGGTACAACAAATTATGCAAAAAAATTAAAATTTTTTTTATACTACCAAACCTTTTAGCGATGGCCACTGACCGTCGCTATATATGTCTTATAGCGACAGTTGGCTTATCTGGCCCTCTCTCTATATATATCTTATAGTGACGGTCAATGTGCTGGCCGTCGGTATATACATGTTATAGCAACGGTCAGTGGCCATCGCTAAAAGGTTTGGTAGTATAAATAAATTGAGATATACCGACGGTCTGTGGCTGTCGCTACATGTGATTAATACCGACGGTCAGTAAAATTTCGTCACTATATGTCGCTTACAGCGTCGGCTTTGACCCTCGGTAAAACTTTTTCACGAATATAAAATTATATTTGTATATACTGACGGTATGCCCTATATACTGACGGTGTTGCCTGTCGGTATATTAATTTTTCAATCCACGAAGTGTTTTTGTGACGGGCATTTTTGAGCTGACTGTCGGTAATATCTTTTATTGACGAAATTTATAGCGACGGTCGGCCTGGCCGTCGGTATAACATATAGCGACGAATTTTAGCCCAATCACCCAGTTAAATCTTGAGTTATAATTTTTTCATTAATTTTACATGTTTGTTTGGATTTTTTGGGTTTCTTATTATTATCAATGCATCTCTATTGCTGTTTTTTTTATTACCTTGGTGGCTAAAAAGCACGTTGGGAATGGTTAGAGGGTTTTCAACTAGACGCCCTGATGGATAGAGGGTATGATCCTTTTGGATGCCTTGGTAAGCAAGAAGGGCATTTGTGCTCCCTTGGGTGAAAGACCTTAAACCATTTGGATCCATGTGGTGGAGGTTGTTGAGAGCCTAGCAGGCTATTGGGCTATGAGAATTTCGGAAAAGGTAATATTTATGCTTTCGGATTGTGTTAATAATGAGGAGGTTACTCTAGGGCTGCAACTTGGGCGGGTTGGGTCGGGTTAGGAGTCGGCCCAAGCCCAACCCGACCTTCAGACCCTCCAGCCTGAGCCCGAGCCCAACCCGAGGTCGGGCTTCAATTACTCAGCTCGAGCCCAACCCGATCAGGTTCTTCGGGTTGTATTGTTTTTACAAAAAAAAATAAAAAATCAACTAACCCTATGGTGAGACCCCCTCTGGAAATCCAAAATCGAAACAGAGACACAATTCTTAAACAAATATATATGTATACCGCATCAATCCAAACAAAGAATAGAATTTTTGAACAAAAACGATCTAAAATACAAAAAACCCCTCTTGGAAGTCTTCTTCTCCCCAACTTCAAACCTCTCTTGGCAAAGGTCAGAAAGCCATGCACCCTCACCAACTCTCTATTGTAAATGGCGGCGAATGTATCGGCGCCAGATTCAATGATGACTGGTGCGATGGCTCTTTAGACATCCTTTGTCCACCAGGGAGAAGGAGAGAGAGAGAGAGAGAGATCACAGAGGTGGCGGCAACGGCTTTCTCTTTGTCCACTGGGGAGGGAGAGAGAGGGGAGTAGGAGAGAGAGGGATGGAAAGGAGGGACTAGGGAGAGAGAGAGAGAAAGATGCAAAGAAGTGAGGAATAGTTGTTAGGGACTTAGGGTTTCATTAGGTACTTAAATGCTTGATCGGGCTCGGGTCGGGTCGGGTTGCACAAGACCTCAGCTCGAGCCCAACCCGAGTTTTAATCGGGCTTTAGAATTCAGGACCGAGCCCGAGCCCGAGCCCGACACTTGTCAACCCAACCCAAACCCAATCAAAGTTGGGTTCAGCCTGCCCAAGTTGCAGCCCTAGGTTACGCTTCACCGGATTGTATTACTGGTGAATCAATGTTATTATTTACTAATGCTTCATTTTTCTTCTAAAATTATATTTTCGGTATTGTGGTTTTTGATATTGTTTTCCGTGGTTAACCGCTCATCCCCATAGATGCATGGGTAGTGGAGTGCACCTACTGAGCTTCTCATCTCATTCCCCCACTTACATGTTTCAGATTTACTCAACAGAGTGCATGGCTGGTCAGGTGAAGTTGACAAAGTTTTAGTTTATTTTAATTTATGCTTAAGACCATGTATTGGGAATTTTAATTATGCAATTGTAATAGTTAGGTTTTATTTCATGTCTTTTGCAGTTATTGGACGATTTTGATTCAGTTTTGTATGAATTGGAAGTTAGTTTTAATGCTTCACATGTTGCTATTTACAAGTCACTGTTTATGTTCTATTTTTTGACTATTTTTCTGTAAAAATACTGTTGTTATGTTTTTGGGGTTTGTTCTGTTTATTTTTTGTTTTACATTAGAACATAAAAGTTGTAGATTTATCAGTTATCTTTCAAGTTGCTATGAAATCACCTGATTTAGATAACTAGACAATTTTATATGATTTGTTTTCTGTAGGAGGTTTCTGCCTTTAAAGCTCTGAAGTACAACTTCGAGACTCCCGATCTTTTAAAATTTCTTCTAAAAGACCCCTTAAGAAAGTTCCAGTAGATCCCCCTATCTTTCTTCTTTCTAGATTTGGGTCGTCAGCCCCAATAGGGTCTCTGTGTTTTTTTTCTTCTAAGAATCAGACACTAAGATGGTGTCAGCTCTATTTCTGTACATCAGAATTAATATTTCTACCTTCTTCATTTTTGTGGAAAAAACACCCCTTATTGTACCCATATACTAAATCTTTAAGTCTAGTTTCTAGATATAGGTGGTAGGTTTTCTAACTCTAAGAATTTAGTTCTCAGGAGCTTCTGCAAGACCGATAGGTTCTGCAAGTTTTTGAAATAGGTTTGTTCGTATCCATTAGTTAGATATTCCGATTTCTACACTATTTTTCCAATGGTCTTCAATTATTTCATTTTTTTAGTTGAGATGGCCCGTTAGGAATGGGCTTTAATTTATTAGCTTGTGTATTTCGGAACCTAGCAATGGCACAACTGGATACTTCTGGACTTTTACTTTAACCTTACGTCATGACCTTCGAAACCATGGGTCTTGGTTGCAGACTTTGGGTCAGACCAAGATGTCATGGGTCGGATTTGGTATACTCGGGATTGAGGTGTGACACATATCAATCAGGTTCAGGATGACATGTGTCGGCTTGAGATTAGTCCTTTTTTTTAATTTATAAAGGAGACCCAGATTTGACACCAGGTTGAATTTAAGTAGATTCAGATCCAATTTCATGTTGAATGCAACGACCTATATCCAGACTTAGCTCTGAGTTGCATCATAGTACATGATCTTAGTCTAAGTACCATTTTAGATGTGAAAATGATCCGATCTTGAAGAGCCGTGCTTGATACCTCAACCTACTCATCCTGCATTTATTATTCTGATTGTGGCTGTAGTTCTGTCTCTTCTTTGGCAATCTTATGATAGTGGATCCTCTTTTTTGGGTCGGGTTCCGGTGACCAACAGTTTTGACCAACACCTTGGTGTACCCTCATAGAGATGAATCAATGGGCTGATTTTTGGTGAGGATGATCTCCTCACCATATAGATAACCCCAACAAAAATCAGCCCATTCTGAAATTTCTAACCCCGTTAAATGTGGTTTTCAAGTTACACGGTAAAAATTGACGGTCCATAATTCTTCAAATTCTAAACCAGTCTATGACTATCAGAATGATTTGAATTTTTGAGAGGATGATCTCCTCAACATATAGATCATCTTCACCAAAAATCAACCATTGATTCATCTTCTATGAGGGTACACCATAGTTAGATTGGATTGAGGAAAATATGTTATTTGGCATAATTTATGGTCGTACCTGAAATTCCCTTGCCATATACTATGCAAGGTAGGTCCTAGAGTGTAGTGTATATGACCAATAAAAAGTAAGGGTCAGGCTCCGTTGACAGCCCTAAAATGACAGGATTCTCTACAGGACACAATATCAGGCTGAAGTTTGGTTTGTAGGTCCACCTAGGGATTGGCCAAACATCCATACGGTCAGAGTTCTCTAAGAGTGTGCCATGTGGCACATATTTGTGTTCTGTACAGAATCCTGTCATTTTATGGCTGTCAACGGAGCCCGACCCAAAAAGTAATTGCCAACTTAAAACTTTGACCCTTAATCAAACACGATTACTAAGGCAAGCATTCAACCATGAAAGAATTGCAAGCAAGAAGTAATCAACATATTCACAAGACAATATTTATAGTGGTTCCGTGAAACACCTACATCCACTGTTGAAATCTCCTCATGAGCTGAATCATTTATTGCATGAAGTGGCTATCCCTCTCTTCCCTCAACTTTGTGTTAATTTTGAAAGCAACTATATGCAAGACTACATATGGAGTATTTCTTTTACAAGAAAAACTGAACTTGATTAATTCTACTTTTAAGAATTTGAAATGATTAAAAATTGCAAAAATGATAACTTGTCAATTTAAGTTAATTTACAGAACTTGACACCACAAGTCAACTCTACTTTTAGCAAAAATTCGAGTTGATTTTCGAAATTTAGTTTTGTACTTGATCTTGTGTTAGCCAGCCTTCCACAAGTTTTTGCCTCAAAACCTTACTCTCTCGTCCTGAATCAATGAGGTGATAGGGTAGAGAGATGAGGTTGAGACGTCAAGTCCATAAAGAACCTTTTACATGTATTCAGAACTTGCCACCAGGCCAATGTTTGACCTGGCCTGATTTTGGACCATGCACTCCATGGCAGATAGCGAATAGGGTTCTTGTGGTAAGTTCTGAATGTACGCCTATTGCTGCAAGTACCTGCATTTCAAAATATCCCCTGAAATCAACTGGAGTAATATCAATGGTGCTTGGAAAAGATTACAATTATCATTATTTGAAAAGGAAAGACGGTTCAATTTTCTAAACAAGGAATTGCAAGAATATTACTCGAAGACAAAAATTAAGATATGGTCGCTGATTTATTGATTGAATAAACATTGTTTTTAACTACTATATAGCCCCCGTACATGCACATATATTACATAATGAACATCAAACAATTAGCTCTATCTGGACTTCCCACTGCCCTGTGTTGTTTCTGATTTGCCTCGATCATTGGTACCCTTAGTTGGATTCCCTGACCCAGTTTCATCACTCTCAAATGGTAACACAATCACTGGTGTTGCAGGGACAGTGTTCCAACGTTCCTTGAGAAAGCTCATGAACCTCAAAACCATTTCTCTCCGGAACTCAAGCTCCCGCGTGAACAGATCGATGAGAAGAAAAGCAAGGATGTATCTGAAAGGGATAATGAAGAGAATGGTTGCAGAAGATAACAACACCAGAGCAACCTCAGTTGTGATCTGCAAGAAGGCTAGGCATGAGAATACCATGACTACACTAGTTTAAATAGAGAAGTAATAAATCATGAGCTGGGAAAGGAAACAATATACCAGAGAGATGCAATTTTATAAGGATAAATTAATACAGGAGATAACCAATCTGTCCATGTTTTTGTGTTTAACATGAGGAACCAAACTTAGCATAATTAAAGAGACAGAAGGGATCAAAACCTGGTCTTTTGGAAAAAGCATTCAATGCAGTACATGGGATCACATGCATGGGGTATTTTGTCTTCCCCATCGTCAGTATATTATAAATAACAATGGAGGCGGACTAGGGGTTATCTAACCTAGTTTGGTTTCTCCTGTACTCTCATCATTCTTTCCCTTTTCTCATTTTCCTCTATTGCTCCACTAAACCCTAAATTTTCTCACATGGTATCAGAGCACTTCTGATTCTTCTCCTAATCTCCATCTCCGTCATTACTGTTCATCGTGGCACATTCATCAGTTACTGTTCATCATGACACTGTTCATCAGAAAATATGCAATTTTATTGTCAAGCATATGATGGTATTATCTATAATTAACAAGTACTTTAAATTGGTTTTCTAAATGTACGTGAGACTTTGCTTCGTGTATTTTTATAGTCAATCTTGTAACAAGGACATGGACACATCCATCGGTGTCTGACACAAATACGGAGTGTCAGACACGCTGACCCCGACAAACCCAACAACTCGTCCGTACAGTTCATCCTTTATGCTGAATATATATCTTTTAAATATTTTAGACCGTGTAAGTATGCAATATAAAAAGAATTTAAATTAAGCTGATATACATTAAAATCACATAAAGCATGTACAAATAATAGCTAGAAACAATTTTTGAATATATTGAGATTTGTTTGAAAAGGTGTGTCGGCACGTGTCCGGCACGTGAATACGACAAGGTGTCCGATATGGAAAATTCTTAAAAAAAGGAGTGTCCTTGTCACATAGGTGTTAATATAGCACAGGGGTATTTCTGTATGAATGACCGCTTGCACATCCACACACAGTATAGGTGGTAGGAACCACCAAAAAAGGGAAAGAAAAAAAAACGATTGGAAAACCTAGGGTTTCACAATTAGACCCTAGGTTATTATTTTCACAAAGAAGGAAAGAAAAATAGAAGAGAAGGAAAGAACAAGAAGAAAATAGGAAACCCTACTTAATGGATCATATGCTCTAATACCATGTAAAGTAAATTAAGATTTTGACATAGAAATTTAGGCTTGAAATTCTACAGAGAATAAACATAAAGAATGGAAAGAGAAGGGTAGTCTCACCACTTAGGGTTCCACAAATAAGTTGTTAAAAGATATTAACTTTTATATCCTTTAACATGGGTGTTGTTAGAGTTCTTATTTTCTTATTTGATGTGTTAGTTGTATGGAGGTATTTTGTGTTTTCCATCGTCATTATAATATCTAAGAATGGTGGAAGATTAATTAGCATTCATTCTTTCTTTCATTACTATGAAGGGTTTTGGGTTTTGTGGTGACAAGGTAAAGGACCCTAAATGTAATAAGAGAAAATATTGAATACTCAAATAGGTTTGATGCCCTTTCTCAGATCGTTTTGGGTTTAAAGGAAGTGTTAGTGAATCACTGTTTACTGTGTTAAATTGGGTTGCAGATTGGCAACTTGGGTGTTGGGTGTAGGCCGTTGGTTTTTTGGAGGGGAATTGTGTATCAAGGTCGAGTTTGTTGCCTAGGTAGATAGCCATTGTTTATTTGTGCTTGCATCCATTTGTCCTGAGTGATGTTGCTTTTATTTATGTCAATGTGAATCTCTAAGTTGTCCAAACTTTAAAGTGTTTGTATCTGATGCAAATGAAATGAGTGTAAATGAACATCTCATTACCAAGGGGGGTTGAACATGTATGTTGAGGTCAGCACATGGAAGACTAGCTTGATGAGAAAGATTTGTGAGATATTAGTCAATGGTAATGGCATCGCTTTCTTCTTCCACCAATAAGGCTGCTTAGATCCAACGCCTAGATTACTTATTTTGCAATGAAATTTATGTATACCGAGCATTGCACCTGCACATGGAAGGAGAAGTGTAGATAACCCAAACAAAGATCAAACGGCAACCCGCACGTCAGACGGTGACCCGTGCAATTTATCTATCAGATGGCACCTCGCATGTCAGATGGTGACCCGTGAAACTTAGCTATTCAACGGCACCACACACGTCAGATGGTGACGCTTGCAACTTATCTATTAGACGATACCCCACACGTCAGACAGTGACCCTTGCAACTAATCTTTCAGATGGTACCTCACACGTCAGATGGTGAACGGCACCCCGCACTTCAGATGGTGACCTGTGCAACTTATCTATCAGATGACACCTCACGCGTTAGACGGTGACTCATGCAACTTATCTATTAGACAACACCCCGCGCGTTAGACGGTGACCCATGCAACTTGTCTATCAAATGGCAATCGCACGTCAAACGGTGCTGTATACCGATGTCTTCCACTCACAAAGTGCCTGTTTTGGTACTTGCATACGGTGCTAAGGCGGCTGTTGTGCCTGCTAATAAGAATTCCATTTTTTTGCCACAATAGCTAGTGTCGTGCACTAGTATAGGGGTCAAAAATAAATCGTAGGATTAGCGGGGCAAGGGTATGAGAAGTCGATTAGAGGCAATCTTGTTCGCAAAACCAGCGAAACACATGGAAACGGGATACTCGCACGATTGACCGTCATCTGGGCAACACAGAGGCATCGTAACATGCCACGTGTTTGATCAAAGGGTCGTAATCAAATACGACGGTGCCACCTCTGATCCACGTGGCACGATAAGAATTACCACAGTTATTACAATCGTGCCTTCTTAACCTTCAACCTTCCACTATAAATAGAGGAAGGGGTTGAAGGCAAAGGGGAGGATACCAAAGGCAATGTGTTACCCTAATCTTCTACCATGTTCATTTTTTCTTAACCTCTCCTCGTCATCTTCCTTCTTTGTGGTCACAACAATCGTTTAATCCGCAGAACTCTGGACTCGGAAGTCATGGATTCCTCTTTAACATTGCTTTTAGCGATGTCGCTTTGTGTTCTAAAGTGATTATCATCAATAAGAGAATAGATTGTCTCTTCCAAGTTCTAGATCTCATTTATTTGTTTACAAAAAGTAAAATTTACATTTACCCAAAACATGAGTTTTTTCCATTAGTAACGAACTTGATACCTTAGTCGAATTAGTTCATTTGCTTACTTAAACTTCATGCATAAGTAAAATTTTTGTATGTGGCTTGAGTTGTAAAAGAGGATGTATAGAACAATGCTCTATCACATTTGACCCTACCGAAACTCTGGAAAATTTCTCTCTTAATTGAGACCAACAACATCCTCTCTAGGGTGTTCTTTGAAGTTTTTTCACGCCTGAAACACTTTGGTGGCTGGGGATTCTGTGGTTGTATGCTTTTATTTCATGGGCTGAAGATTTCTAAAGGTGTAGCATCCGAGTTGCTGCAGAGTTTCAACCTTCGGACTGGACTGTTCTTTGAACTGGAAAGAGGTTAGTTCTTGGTGACTTGCTGTGCTTTGAACATTCTCTTGACAATCCACCAGGTTTTTCCAATTCCTATTGATCAACTACGTTTGTGTGCTCAATTCTTTAAATTTTCATCATTAAGTTAATTAGCTTTAATTGGAGTAAATGTGTATCACTAATTGTGCAGGATGTTATCATCAGGCTCATTTGAGTAAAATATATTTTTTGTTGCTGCACTACTGTTAGTTCAATCAATGTTGAAAATTGCTAACTCAGGGTTGCACAACTTGATTCATGCTCAAGTGACCAATGGACTATATCAGAAATTCATCATGTTGGATCCAATTGTGTCTCAACTAAAATATCAAGGAGCTAGATAGACTCAATGTAGGCTTGGTTATTAGACTGAGTTGCCATGTTCAGCCTGAGTTGCACTGCATTGAATTAATTTTCCCGTAAAAAATGCACTGACATTCTTCTTTTAAGTTCTTGGTCCGATCAGACTCCATGTGATCGAAAAACTTCATGGAACTACATCCTAGGGATAAAGGCTTCAACATTAGAAGGGATTGCAACATGGATAAAAAAATAATGTAGAATTAGCAGTCATGGTTATTTTCCAATGTTTAAGACGAAAGTCTTATGAGCTGGCTCAATATGCTGATCATGGCATTTTGAATCCTTATTAGCATCTTGCACTTAACTTGAAGAATATACATGAGGTAATAAAATTTTCTCATTACAAATGAAATAAGAATTATAACTATTTTCATGCAGGGGCTACATTTTCCACTAATCCAGAGGGAAATTAAGTGCTACGGTTGAAAAGAACCTTGAGAATGACTTCAAGGTCAAGCTGAGTTATCTATATGCCGGGCTCTTCATGATCCTTGACTTTGGTTTGCCTTACAACTGGGAGATCAATTTCCACACTCCAAAATAAAGATGGTGAAAGCAACCAGTTTAGCTCAACAGTGAGTCTACTATAGATTAAATAATTTAAAATAATTTTCTGTTACTTGCGACTCACTACCTTAGGACCATTTTTGTATAGTCTAGTGTTTGTAGTCCCAGAAATTTCAACCCCATCTAGACGCAAAACCATTCAGATTTCTAATGCATAGGCTATCCTTGCATAGTTCTTGGGTATAGTTCAAGACGCATAGATGTCTGAAGTTAGTGATAATTGCATGTCCATTCTGACCGACAAGCTATAGGAGACAAAAAAGCTTAAAGTTTGAAATGCTACAGTATTTGGCTGTTTGGAAGAAAAGGGGTTACACTTACTAGAGATAACTTTGACAGGCTTTAGATTAATTGTTTTCAATTTTCCCCATTTTACTGGAATCTTATCCCTGAAGCAAGAGATGCATATGCAGCCCTTATTTTGGCGGTTGTCCTAAAATCCAACGCCAAAATGTCGGTAAAGGACTGTGACCAAATATGTTACCAACAACATTCTCTCTAACAGAGAGACCTGAGTGAAATTTGTTTCCAGTGATGCAGGGTGTTGGACAATTGAATTGAGACGTTGCCTAATGTTGATTTCTGTTATATATTACTCAGATCCAACGGCTAAAAGCCATTTATGATTTGAGTATATATCTGCTTACCTGCTTTGGGTTTTGTTAGAACATTTGTGGAGAATTTATGATGGAGTAATCTCTTATGGTTGTCCAATAATTGTAACTCATAAACATAACGACTCTCATTTTATTGGGTTAACAAATGATGCATACCACCTTCAGGCAAATGTATTGTGTTTTTGTTCAATTACCATGTTGCAGGTTGGATTGTTTGGGAGAACATTATACAACATGCTTTTTATTTGGTTGATATACAACATGCTTTAGTTTATTTGCTTGACTAATTTGCCTATGTATTGTCTGTTAATGGCCCTATAAAATATAACTAACTATGAATGTAATGCTGTTGGATATCATGCAAAGTCAGAGGCCATGCAAGGGGGAAGAGAAGTTTGTCTTACTTGGTTCCCCATTTCCTTCCCAAAATAGAATCTCAATTGAGAAAATCACTTTTTATGAAATTGCAGACTATAAGAGTGTTGCTGAAACACAGGATCTCCCAAGTTCTATCACCTGTAATGTCCATGGTGTCAACACCAAGTTCCTTGAGATTGGCAAAAAAAAAAACCAAGATCACATGCTAAAGGGAAAGCATGCATTTACCGAGGGTGCCTACCAGTGTTTTTAAACGCTAAGGCGTGAGGCGAGGCGCTTCACTATCCAAAGCAGACGTAAGACGTAAGCCTTGTTATCGGATGCGTATTTTATACGTATTTCTATGTTCTAGGGGTAGTATTGTAATTACTCCCCTTGAGGGACATACTTGTCTTTTCTTTTTTATATAAATAACATTAATGGAGTCATTGTGACCTAAGCACAATAGACATCCATCTCTTCCCTCTTCTCTCTTCTCTCTTCTCTCTTCTCTCTTCTCTCTCTCTCTCTCTCTCTCTCTCTCTCTCTCTCTCTCTCTCTCTCTCTCTCTCTCTCTCTCTCTCTCTCTCTCTCTCTCTCTCTCTCTCTCTCATACTGTGGAACCCTAATTCTATAATTCAACTTGGTATCAGAGCAAGGTTGCAGGGCTGATAGAAGGGTTTCTTCTCCGACTTCATCCAGGAAGGTGATGACGTCATCCAGGCCATAGGCTGACGTCAGCATCGTACGGACAAGTCTCCTCCTTTTCTCCCCAAACTTTACCATTAGCTAGATCTCCTTTTTAAAGGATTTTTGGTTATTTTTTTACAATTTTTTGGATCCATCTCAAGGGTTTTTCGAGCCATTTTCCTCGAAAAATCACAAAAAACTAGTTTCGAACCAGCGGGTTTTTTTAACCCTTAATGACCTTTTTTTTGGGTGGGGGGGGGGGGGGGGGGGGGGGCGGGTTTGTTGCATCGATCTAGTCCCCCCCAACCTCCTCTACATGTGGATAGTCTACTTGAGTAGATCCACGAAGAATTGAAGGTTGTGGAACCTTCTCTATCTGCTGTACTTACCGCCGGCGTCGGTTTGGGTCTTTTTTACCATCGGCTGGTCTCTAAAATCCCCCATAAGAACTCTAAACCTCTTTCCCAGTAGTTTGATAGTCCTATGAAGCTTTATTACTCTTGTACATTGCTTCCCTCCTCCATTTGGTTCTTAATATCCTACTTTCGAGGTTCGTATGGCGTTAATTGGTTCCCATTTTTCTTTTAGTCTTGTTTTTGATTACTTGGGAGGATTATTGAGTCCTAAAATGCCTACTAGGACCTATTCAGATGATTGTGGACCCTATATGCTTTCCTGTGATGTGTTTTTTGCTCTGTGGTATGGTTCTTTAGCCTTATTCTGAGCTTCGAGTGATTATTTGTGACTCTTCGATACTCCGATATCGTCTTGTTGGCTCTAGTTCGTCATGGCAGATCCTCCACCTCCTGTGGTTACACCTTTGGTCACTCCGCCTTCCTTGGCTTCTCCTTCCACGTCTGAAGTGAGCACGGAAACTCCCCCCACTGGTAGTGGAGGCCCTATGGTGCAGCACTTGGTGTATGAGAACCCTAGTTTACAGATCACATCAGTGAAGTTAGATGGCAAGAACTACCTTCGCTGGGCTCAGGCTACACGGCTGTTCATTGGGGGCCGTGGGAAACTTGGCCATACTACGAGAGATACAGTTGAGCCTCCCAAGACTGATCCTTTGTATCGTCAGTGGGAGACAGATGATCTTACTGTTATATCATGGCTGCTCAACTCTATGGAGCCGGACATCAGCCAGAGTTTCTTATTCATGCGCACAGCTCGAGAGGTTTGGGAGATTACATGGAAGACCTTCTCCGAACAGCAGAATGCCGGCAGGGCTTTTCAGTTGCGGCAAAGTATCTCTCACTTTCGACAGGGGGAGAAATCCCTTTCTCAGTACTATACCGCTCTTCGCACCATGTGGCAAGAGCTGGATCATTACTATTCCTATCAGCCTCTTCATCCAGAAGAGATAGCTCCCTACCAGCGGTATTTGGAGAAGGGTCCTATTTTTTATTTCCTTGCTGGACTCCATCCATCTTATGAGCTTGCTCGTGTTCAGATGTTGAGCAGCAGGATAGATCTTCTCTCTCTCAGAGAGGTATATGCATATCTTCAGAGCGAGGATAGTCGCCGGAGTTCCCTCCAGGATGAGCATCCAATTTCCGAGCGATCAGCGCTTGCCAGTTCTTCTGCTCCTACCTTCCAGCAGCAGCAGTCTCAGAGGGGTCGCTCTTCTCAGCCTTCTTCTTTGGCTGTGACTTATGCTCCTACTGGCACGACTTCCGGGAAGTCTTCTACGAGGGAATGACCCAAGTGTGATTATTGTGGTAAGCTGAGACATATGCGAGATCGGTGTTGGAAGCTTCATGGTTGTCCTAGCCAACCATCCTCCTCTGGAGCTCATACTGCTCAGTTGGATGCTTCTGTGCCTCTTTAGGATTCACAGCCGAGTCCTTTGGTAGCTCCAGCTGGTATTTCTACTGCTGAGATTGCGGTTCTCCGACGCTTGCTGAGTCAGCTGGATGGTCATTCTGCCTCACCTTCGACCTCCTTTGCCCAGTCAGGTAACATTAGACCTGCTCATCATGTGTCCATATCCTCTTCTAGCTCCCCTTGGATCATTGATTCAGGGGCTTCAGAACACATGACGGGTATGTCTTCCCTTTTTTCCACATACACTATTTGTTCTGGTAGAGATAAGGTTAAAACTGCAGATGGTACTTTATCTTCTATCTCTGGGAAAGGGAATATCCTTCCCTCCCCTTATTTACCTTTATCCTCTGTTTTGCATGTTCCTACTTTTACTTCTAACCTATTGTCTGTGAGTTCCCTTACCCGTCAGCTAAACTGCAGTGTGACCTTTTTTCCTTCCTCATGTGTCTTTCAGGACTTGGAAACGAGGAGGACGATTGGCACTGGACGTGAAGCCGATGGACTCTATCTTCTGGATGGACGTATCTCTGAGCCCACAACACTTCAGTCTCATAGTAGTCTTAGTAGTAGTTTATCTTCTGTTCTATGTTGGCATGCCCGTCTGGGGCATGTCTCTTTTCAGTACTTGAAACACTTATTTCCTGCTTTGTTTAGTTCTGTTTCTTTTTCTGAGTTACACTGTGAGACATGTGAGCTCTCCAAACATTGTAGATCTACTTATCCATCCAGAGGTAATAAAAGCTCAAGTTCTTTTGATATTGTACATTCTGATGTGTGGGGTCCTTCCCCTGTTACTTCTATTTTTGGCTTCCGCTACTTTGTTTCTTTCGTTGATGACTATACACGGTGTACTTGGGTCTATCTCATGAAAACCAAAGATGAAGTCTATTCCATCTTCAAGGGTTTTCATAAAATGATCCACACCCAGTATGGTGCCTCCATCAAGGTCGTTCGATCTGACCAAGGTGGAGAGTACATGTTTGGAGGTCTCAAGCAGTATTTTTTTGATCATGGGATTTACCATCAGAATTCTTGCAGCTACACACCTCAGCAGAATGGTGTAACTGAACGAAAAATGCGTCATCTGACAGAGGTCGCTCGATCTCTTTTGATCGGAGCCCATGTCCCTAGCTCTTATTGGTCCGATGCTGTTTTGACCGCTGCTTACTTGACTAACCGGATGCCTTCACGTGCGTTCAACTTCAAGTCTCCGATTCAGGTTCTTGCCCCTAGCTCCTCTTTATTCCCTATCACACCTCGCATTTTTGGGTGTCTGCTTTGTTCACATTCTGGGTCCACAACGTAACAAGTTGGATCCTAAAGCGCTTAAATGTGTCTTCCTTGGTTACTCTTCTTCTCACAAGGGGTACAAGTGTTATCACCCCTCGACAGGCAAGAAGTTTGTTTCCATGGATGTCACCTTTCGGGAGGAGACATTCTTTTTCTCCCCTCCCTCTCTTCAGGGGGAGAGACGTAGTGAAGAGAGGTCGTCTGATCTTTGTCCTCTTCCTACTTTATCTATGTCTCCTCCACTCTCGTTGGTTGTCGAGCAACCTACGCAGCCTACTATGGTGTCTGATAGTGCTCCTGGAGCACAGGGCAAGCTTCAGGTCTATCGCAGAAGAGGGAAGGCCATTGCTGATCCAGTACCAGTAGTTCTATCCTCGGATCCAGGTAACCTATCTTCCACCTCTGTTCCTGTCATTCCTTCTTCCACTGATGTGTGTGCTCTTGATCTTCCCATTGCTTTACGGAAGGGCACTCAGAGTTGTACTCAACATCCCTTGAGTAACTTTGTCTCCTACAGTGCCTTGTCTCCTTCCCACAAGGCGTTCATTTCTTCTGTGGACACTATCTCTATTCCCACTTCTGTGGCAGAAGGATTGGCACATCCCAAATGAAAAACTGCTATAGTCGAGGAGATGCGTGCCTTAGACAAGAATAAGACATGGGAGCTTGTTGATTTGCCAAGAGGCAAGAAGCCAGTTGGGTGCAGATGAGTATTCATAGTAAAGTACCAGGCAGATGGGTCAGTTGAGAAGTACAAGGCTAGATTGGTAGCCAAGGGGTATACTCAGACCTACGGGATTGACTACGTGGAGACCTTTGCACCTGTGGCGAAGATGAACTCCATCAGGGTGTTGTCGTTAGCAGCAAACCATGTAAAGAATGCTTTTTTTCATGGTGATCTACATGAAGTCTATATATGGTACCTCCGCCAGGATTCAGTTCCCTAGGGGATGGCAGCAAGGTATGTCGACTGAGAAAAGTCCTCTATGAGCTGAAGCAGTCTCCCAGAGCTTGGTTCGAGAGGTTCACTCTAGTAATAAAGAAGCTAGGGTGTACTCAAAGCCAAGCCGATCACACCCTATTTGTGAAGCATCTAGGGAAGAGCACTACTGCTCTCATCGTTTATGTGGATGACATCATTCTGACAGGGAATGATGCAGAAGAGGTGTCCAAGCTAAAGAATCATCTGAAAGGGGAATTTGAGACTAAGGATCTGGGGCCCCTCAAGTACTTTCTCAGCATAGAGGTTGCAAGATCCAGTCAAGGGATCTTCATCTCACAACGAAAGTACGTCCTAGACCTATTGCACGACTCTGGCAATCTGGGAGCTAAGCCAGTTGAGACTCCCATAGAGCAGAATCACCAGTTGGCTGACTCGACCAGTGGGCCTTTGCAGGATGTGGGAGGCTTTCAGCGACTGGTTAGGAGATTGATCTATCTCTCCCTGACTCGACCAGACATTGCCTATGTGGTCAGCGTCATTAGCTAGTACATGCATTCTCCCAGAGAGATCCATTTAGAGGCAGCACATAGGATTCTGAGATATCTCCAATCTGCCCCTGGCAGAGGTCTTTTCTTCTAGAAGAATGACCACATGAGAGTTGAGTCATACACTGATGCAGATTGGGCAGGGGCCAAGGATGATAGGAGGTCTACTTCAGGCTATTGCACATTTGTTGGGGGCAATTTGGTTACTTGGAGGAGCAAGAAGCGACATGTCGTTGCTTGATCTAGCGCAGAGGCAGAATTCAGGGCAATGGCCCATGGCCTATGCGAGATGCTCTGGTTGAAAATGTTGGTGGCCGAGCTTGGTTTTCCACTCTTGGGGTCCGTGAGCTTGTATTGCGATAACAAGGCTGCTATCAGTATTGCTCATAACCCGGTACAGCATGATTGGGCTAAGCACATTGAAGTGGATCGTCACTTCATAAGGGAGAAGATTGTGTCTGGAGAAGTTTGCACTCCATTTGTGAAGACCGAGAAGTAAGTAGCGGATGTCTTCACTAAAGGA
The DNA here is from genome assembly GCA_035048495.1 of Euptelea pleiosperma. Taxonomy (NCBI): domain Eukaryota; kingdom Viridiplantae; phylum Streptophyta; class Magnoliopsida; order Ranunculales; family Eupteleaceae; genus Euptelea; species Euptelea pleiosperma. The sequence continues at coordinate 23,565,112 of CM068552.1, read as the reverse complement.
GCTCCCAGTTGGCAGCTTCACAGATGTTTATGCAAGTTGGGCATGCGAGATATCTATGCACCAACTTGAGGGGGAGTGTTATTAGATGCGTATTTTATATGTATTTTTATGTTTTAGGGGTAGTATTGTAATTACTCCCCTTGAGGGACATACTTGTCTTTTCTTTTTTATATAAATAACATTTATGGAGTCATTGTGACCTAAGCACAATAGACATCCATCTCTTCCCTCTTCTCTCTTCTCTCTTCTCTCTTTTCTCTCTCTCTCTCTCTCTCTCTTATACTGTGGAACCCTAATTCTATAATTCAACTAGCCTCACACGCACGCATTTTTTAGGTAGATAAATATTTAAATCTATAAATAAATGTAGCAAATATTAAAAAAAAAAACATATTTCCAAGTTCCAACCACTCTAACAAAAAAGCACAACACCAATCAAAGACTCAATCTTCTACTAAATTAAATGCATCTTCATCAATATATGAACAACATCCTCTTCTTGATAGTCCAAGTCGAAATTCAGCATCTCGTCATCAATCAATTTTAGATTAATCGATGTTGGGTCCCTTCGACACCTTTTTTTTTTCATATCTTGACATTCTTCTTTTATTTCTTTTTTAAAAAGCATGCCAAAAAAATAGCACATCTGAGGAGTACGCCCAATCCAAGAAGAGTTGACGAGGCGTACACCTCATCAATGCCTCTTGGAGTGAGGCGTACGCCTCAGATGTGTAAATGCCTTTTGATTGAGCCTCAGGGCATTTTTTAAGAGCTCTGCCCTGAGGCGCACCTCGAGACGTAAGCCTCACACGCCTTTAAAAACGCTGGTGCCTACTACATAGGGAAGATGGTGTGAAGCAAAGGCTATAGAGAGCTCCTTCAACTACTCTCTGATCACCAAAAACAACTAACTGGCCTTTAGGTTGATTTATATGGAAATGGAGAAGACTCCGATCAAGTCCATGAAGCCGCTAGAAAATTGGAACTGCGAGTTAAAGTCCACCGAAGGCATGACCTTGTTGGTCCTGTATTTCATGAGTAAGCTCCCTAATTTATTTCCAACTACCTTTGGATGTCAATTTGCTCTTCATTGCTGCTTTTCATTTCAACTAAATAAAAGAAAAAAGGATTGAAGGGGAAACTTTAGGTATAGTCACTAAAATTGGGTGTGGGTGCTGTAGATAAACATTCAGGCAATTTGGGACCACTATTTGATGCAAACAACATTACATCAGACTATGATTTTATACAACCAACATGCGGACTTCGTTTTTGAGTTTTTGTGATTGAATATTAGCAAAAATTAATGATAGATCAGATTATTACGCTATCTGATCAAACGATGGGTCCAATCCCACGACATGCAGACTCATGTATTGGTGCTGTCCTAATCTTTCTTATAGAAATATAGTACCTACTGAAATGATGTCTTTTATTTTTATTCTTATTTTTGAAATTTCAGGTAACTCTGTAAGTTAGATCTCATTCCCAGAGATGATCAACATAGCTGAGGTTGCTCTTCACCAATTCTATTTGTTTTCCTTTTTCTCATGTATTGGTGTTGTCCTAATGTTTGTGTAATACTGCATCTCTTAATGTGATATGGATTTTTATCACAAACCTCTGTTTGCAAATGCTTTGTCGGGGTGTGCCGTGGGTACGGGCCATCTCCTAGTAAATAACAATTGAGATTGACTAGGGGTTATTAAACCTAGTTTGGTTTCTCCTGTTCTCTCATCATTCTTTCTCTTTTCTCCTTTTCCTCTATTGCTCCACTACACTAAATTTTCTCACATGGTATCAGATCACTTCTGATTCTTCTCCAAATCTCCAACTCCGTCCTTACTGTTCATCGCGGCACATTCATCAGTTACTGTTCATCGCGACGCGGTTCATCAGTTATTGTTCATCACATTACTATTCATCGGTTACTATTTATCGCGACGCAGTTCATCAGTTACTATTCATCATGGCATTGTTCATCGTGACTCTTGCAATCCCATGTACAGGTTGTTGCAGTCCTATCTGCGTGTATGTTGGTATAGAATCTGTAGCTGCCATAGGGTCTTATGAACCCTAATTAATGCAGTCGGAAGGTGTATATTGCTTGTTGCTGACTTGGAAGTGATGTTGGCTGAGTTATTCTTCCTACATAATTCGACAAGGTTAGTTTGAAGTTTTTGTGAGATATTCTTATGCAGTTTTTCGGTGATTGCCAGTTTTAGTCCCTTTGAGTGGACTATTGGGTTTTTTGTGTGTTTAATCGGCTTCCTAGATTCTCAGTTTGATGTTGTTGCCCCCTTCATAGGGTGTTTTGTAATTTGTGTGTTGGGCTCTCCTCCTGCAGCCCTAAAAACTGTCTCAGTTGACTTGGGAGGGTTTTCCGCTCTCAGAAAGCCTTCATGGATGGTTCAGGTGATGGAAAACCCCTTGTTTGGGGTACAACGGATGGTATAACTGTTTAGATAATCTCCTCTATAGCGTGGCGTACTTTGAGTAGAATCATTCTTACAGATATCTTCTGTGTATAGACTATAGACTAAAGGGGGCATGGGTGCATCCCTCACCCAAAGTTAGGAAGACTCATCTGGCGACTCCACTACTTACTAATCTTTTTGCAAGCTATGGTAATCCCATTACCATTGATACTCCTATTGTTTCTCCTATTTCTCATGTTGTTCTACTCATACAATTGTCATGGTTTAAGTCTCAATTTCAAAGTATGCTTGGTCAGATCAAGAATTGAGACGTCTGAACTATGAGACAAGCGAGACAGCGGCCAAATAAAATGAGAACATTCCAAGAGAAAAGCCCAATGTTTCATTCATTCTCGAGATTGAGACGTCTCAACTGACATTCTATGATGAAACAGAACTTTGAACCACAATTGTTGATTTTAAAGATAGTTTGCTAATTTGGGTCTTCTGGTTATTAATTGTGGGGAACATAGATATTGTTCATCTTATGCCATTACTCACTTTTGTGCCCTATGAGGGATTATGTCTGTCATAATAGGCTTCTGTTTCATCTAGTTGTTCTTCTACGATCCATCAAATTCGCATTAGGCGTCGGTTCATCCGATTGGAAAACTAGGGTGGATGAACCATCTAATTTGAAGAGCTATATCTCGGTGAAGTGTTGTTTGATGGAGCTGAAACTTCATTCATTACAAGTCCATATATGGAGGAACAAAACCCTTATAGAGCTTCGAAAAAAGAAAAAGAGGAGAACTAGGAAGTAAGGGAATGAAGTGTGCTCTGGTTTTGTACTACTAAACCCGAAAAACAGAATAGCTGTTACAGAACACGTAGATTCTAATTTTAGTGGTTCTTTAGAAACCTAAATTGATGGTTGAGATTATTTTCAAAGGGGTTAATAAAGTAAAGAAGGTTCTGATTTATTTTTGTTTATTTAATTTGTTTTTTAGTAAGTCTTAATAGTAGATGTCTTATTTGGAAAGTCTTTTTTTATTCTAATTTGTGTTAGCAAGTTATGCCAAAGAGTTTTACTAGGAGTAGGTTATTTAGTAAGTGTATTTTTTGTTTAGAAGGTTGAAGTTTGAGAAGTGAGAACCTCTATATAAAGGAGGCTATGAACAGTGATGTTGATAGTAACTTTTATTGAATTTGAGTTCTAAAATTGAAGAAGTTGATCTTCTCTTTTTTTCTCTTATAGCCCTAGAATTGAGATTTCTTATTGTTTACTTGTGCTATTCTTTTTATTGCTCAAATCGTCCTTTGTTGGTTGTAGTTTAGGGTTGATTCCAAAACCCTAGATTACATTAGGTATGCACAAGCTTTCGATTCATGGAGTGGATCATTAGGAAACTTCATAACATACCTGAAGCACCCCTTTACCGATATGCATACCCAGTAACCCAGGTAACATGCGCTGGTAGAAATGCAAATGGTTTATGATGAAATCGCTTCATCCTTCCCAACAGCAAGAATCTCAAGTCAAAGATTCCATTTCAGCGAGATTTCAGAAATTTTGAGATTTTGTTGTTTTGGGGCAATTTTGAAATTTTTGCCAAGTCGTATAAAACAATTATGGTATCCTCAACAATTGATCTTTTGAAATTTTAAAATTTTGTTTTCTGTTTATTAAGAGAGATGAACATTTAATTACGTTTAAGAGTAGAACAAATAGGAGCTAAAGAGACATTTTTTACTTGGGAGAAATGAACTATCAATGTGCAAAGAACGTAAGGTTATTCCAAAAGAGAGCCTAACCACACAACATAGGATAGTGGTTTTACGCTTCCATCAAGAAATGAAAGAGAAGGAAGGAAAATAAAAAATGCCCAAGAAGTAGGTGGTCGAATTTAAAAGGGAAAAAAGTAGTGTCGTTCATAGATAAATTGGTAAAGGAAGAAACATGGAACGTAGAAGCAAAGGCAATGGGAATTTGTGATGTAATGGCTAAATGTATTACAAGATTGGCAAAAGAGGTCCTTTGAGAATCTAAAGGGAAAATTCATAAACACAAGGAAACTTAGTGGTGGAATGATCATGGTTTTAAAATTCGACAAAATTCGGAGAAAATAGGTGAATTAATTCCGAATTTTGAATGACTGTACAAAAAATCGCCAAGTTAATTCTTTTAATTCAAAGTAAACAGTAAAAATTTGGCTAATTTCTCGAAGTTTAGCTTTTATAGCACAAAAATTACAAAACTTCGCTGAATTAATTCACCGAATTAATTCATTTAATTCCAAGTAAATAATAAACTTAGAGAAGTTTGGAGAGTTTTTGCCAAAACGTTGGTAAAACACGCTGATTTTTAAGGATATGATAAAACACTTATAACTCAGTATATCATAAAAACAACCATTTAGAGCAACCTAAGCAAGAGGTAATATCGTTTCGCTCATTTTGGCAAAAATCCCCCAAACTTCTCTAAGTTAGCGAATTTTACAAAAATTCTCTAAAGCGAATTGAACTTCCCCGAATTAATTTCGAATTTTAATTGACCAAAGTTTAAGGCGAAGTCGAAGTTTAGAACCTTGGGAATGATAAGGTTCAAAAGGTCGTTAGAGAAAATAGGATTTATTACAAGACCCAACAACATGCTAGAAACAATAACTTAGAAAGATAGATAAGTACTAAAAATGAAGCAAAGAAAGAGGTAAGTGAGATTTAACATAAAGCATTTTATAGTCTATGTAATAAATTATGGACAAGAGGGGGTAAGAAAGATATCTACAAGCTTGCACGAGCAAGAGAGATATATAGATCATGTTAGATGTATTACGGACGATGACCAGAGAGTCTTAATGGAAGATGAAGAAATTAAGGAAAGGTGAAAGACTTATTTCCATAAATTATTAAATGAGGAAAACATAATGAACATAAGACTAGATGGAAATATTAGGGAGAACATAGAACACACATACTTTCATAAAAGTAGGGTATCTGAGGTGAAAGCAACTTTAGCTACAATAAAGAACTTAGGATCAAATGGTATCCCAATAGAGGTGTCGAGATGCATGGGAGGAATTAAATTGTACTGGCTTACTAAGTTATTTAACAATATCGTGAAGACAAGAAAAATGCCAGTTAGATGAAGAAATGTCGTAGTGCTTATATACAAAAACAAAGGAGACGTATAGAGCTACACAAACTATCGTGGTATCAAACTTATGAGCCACGCTCTGAAACTATGGGAAAGAGTGATGTAGCAAAGATTAAGGTAGAAGACAAGGATATCTAAAAACCAAATTGGAATTATGCCAAAAAGTTTGACCATCGAGGTAATCTTCTTTGACAAATGATGGAAAAGTTTGGAGAAAGTGGGAGGATCTCCACATGGTATGTATTGACTTAGAAAAGCATATGATAGAATTCCTTAAGAGAATTAATTTGGTGGGCATTGGAAAAGAAGGGTGTTCCAAATAATAATATTGACATAATTAAAGATATGTATAAGGGATCAATAACTAGTGTTAGAACAATTGACGGTGAGACAAGTGAGTTTCCAACCGCAGTGGGAATAGACCAAGGATCCCCTGGTGTATATTATTTGCAGATGACATAGTATTAGTTGACGAGACTAGGGATAAGGTAAATGCAAAACTAGAACTCTGGAAGAATACTTTGGAATCTAAATGTTTTAAAATATGTCGAATCAAGACAGAGTATATGTAATGCAATTTTCGTAAGGATGCACATAAAGATGATCCGCCAATTAAAATTGATTACCAGAAGATACCTCGAAGTGACAAACTTCGTTAACTAGGTTCTATTATTCATAAGGAATGAGAGATTGAAGAAGATGTTGCCCATAAAATTAGAGCGGGGTGGTAAAGTGGAGATGTACTTTCAGAGCGCTATGTGATCGATGTGTGCCAATCAGACTAAAAGGAAAATTCTATAAGATAGCAATAAGACCGGCGATGCTTTATGGAGCTGAATGTTGGGCAATCAAGAAACATCATCTGTTAATAAAATGAGTATAGCCGAGATGAGGATATTGAGATGGATGTGTGGTAAGACAAGGAAAGACAAAATTAGAAATGAGCGTATTCGTGTAAATATAGGAGTGGTCCCAATAAGTAAAAAAATGAGGGAAAGTTGATTGAGATGGTTTGGTCATGTAGAACGAAGGTCAATGACAACACCAGGGCCTAAAAGGGCGAGGGGAAGGCCAAAATGGACGTACTTAAAATTTGAGAGAAGATTTCAAGAAACTTGGCTTAACGGAAGAGACGGCTTTAGACAGGATTGAATGGAGGAACAAGATTCGTGTGGCCAACCCCATACAAATGGGAAAAGGCTTATGCCGATGATGAAGGTTTTGTTTTTTGCTTTATTTTAAGATAGATACTGATGCTGAAACCAAGATGTAACACCTTTTCCCAATCCCATTACACTTAGAGATTAACTAAGGAATTTATAGCAAGTTTCAAGTGCCAAAATATTCTTTGGAAAAATATTCGCATTGCACCATCTTTCAAGTAAATGCATCAAGATAAAACTGAAGAGTAACTAGTTAATGCTACGGTGAATTATAAGGTTGGATAACAGGCCTTATAATTCATTGAGTTGTACCTGAGGTTGACCTGATAGAACAATTGTACGGATCTTTAAAAGTGTAACATTCAGATTTTGGAGATAATTTTCCAGGTCAAGCATGGCTTCTTTAATAGCCATGATCTTTTGAATTGTGTTTGAAGGTGGTTGATCGCATATTGTAACATTCCCAAAGGATCTTCCAAGGCGACCTTGCTCTTTAAGCCCCTTTAGCAACAGCATGGCAGCTGCCACAATTATCAATGTCACGGGGAATATATATGACAGCATGTTTCTGACAAAAGAGAATCTCAATGTAAGTCAGCACATCCGTTTACAATAAAATTATGCAAATGGAAATAAATTCTTCCTGTAGGTGAAACTGAAGCATGTGTATAACAAAAATGGAAAAATGGCTTGCCATTGAATAATATTGAAACAAAGATGACATGCAATCAAAAGAATTGAAATTAGGGATCCTGTAGCTTCAAAATTGATGAACATTTTCAAAGTAATGGATAGTCAAACGAAATGAAATAAGCAAATGATAGAATATCATTATTCCTTTTCATTAACAACATATAACCAAGGTTTAAAATATCGTTCCACTTCAATGTCTCGGTAATTGACGGAAAGAGATGTCCCAAGCGAGATGCAACGAGATAGAATGAGATGATGGAAAAACAGTAAATGTCTCAATAAGATTAAAGCATTTTTTTTAAATGTTTAATTAAGCTACAAATTTGTTTTTTAGCATTTATATGTCTTATATAAGACAAATATACTATGAATATACACTTTTAAACTAATTTTAGTACTTCAATTAGGCTTTTGGCACGAGAAGATACATTCCCCTATGTATTGTCTGGGTACACTATCAGAATGAGTCATCTCGGCCAAGACAAAATGAGACGGAACAAGATTTTGAACCATGCATCTAACACATCTCCGAAGAGTATCATCGGAAATGTTTCATGTAGATTAAGTTTAGTAAAAGAAAAAGAGGCGTTCAAGGTGTGGACTACCACTTTACTCTAAAAGCTTAAGCTGTTAGAGGGAGGCGTAACAATGTATATCAAAGGGTCTACAGGTTTAACTCCGGCTATTTAGCCAAACAACACACTCCAACAACCCCCCCCCCCCCCCCCCCCCCCCCCCCCCAGCACTTTGCCGGGGACTCGAACTTGCGACCTCCTTGCTCCGATACCATGTTGACAACCACTTTACTCTAAAAGCTTAAGCTGTGAGAGGGAGGCATAAAACTGTATATCAAAGGGTCTACAGGTTTAACAGAGGAAAGTGCTGGCTATTTAGCCAAAAAAAACACTCCAACAACACAAGAATCCTTTATAGATGATTAGTTCTGCATCACGTGGATCTAACATATTAAAACTATGAATGAGGTTGCTCCTATCTTTTAGCTCCTTCATAAGTATCAATTTTATGTTTCCACCACATTGCTGTCATAGAACATAAATGATAATTCACAATCTTGAGAACAATTTACATGAAAAATGGTCAAATCCCAAATCACGTGGCCCTATACCCCACAACAAAATGTAGAAAGTAAAAAAATGATACCTATTGGAGGTCAAATAGGCTGTATATTTGTGTATTCGTGTTGCAAAGAGCTGTTGGTCAGTGCTTGTGCTTACTAGATTCTATTTGATCGATAGGAAGTCTATTGAATTTCTAGTTGGAAAATCCCTTGTATAGATCATGAGAGCTAATATGTATGTTTTCATTTTGTCTCTCTAAAAGTCGTTGAGTGCATTCTATGTACTTAGCCCACAAGGTGTATCTTTTATAGGTGATCATAGTTCATGAAAAGACTTAAGTGTTTCAAATTTCAATCCTTTGGATGAATATAAGATGGTGATAAGACGTACTATGCTTTATGGAGCAAAATATTGGGCAGTTTTTTTACAAGTTGTTGGGCAATTAAAAACACTATATACATAGAATGAGCATAGCCGTATGGAACAAAATCTATTCTGTTTCGGCCGAGACATCTTATTCTAGTAGGGTACCGAGGTATGTATCGTCTCCTGCCAAAAGCTTAGTTTAAATACTAGAACTGGTTTTGAACCTTATTTTCATGGTATGTCTTTACTAATAGATATAAATGCTAACAAATATATTTGTAACCTAATTAAGCATTAATAAATGGTTTAAACTTATTGAGACATACAGTGCTTTTTCTATTGCTTCGTTTAGCTTACTGAGACGAATAATATTTTAAACCTCGTGGATCGGAGATGCAATGTTAAGATGGATGAGTGGCAAGATTAGAAAAGAAAATAAAAAATATGAATTGGTAATGCAAAGCAGAGGTACGATATCTATAAGAAATACATATATTCCCTAAATATCCATCATAAATTCTGAAGTACGATGTCAATTTCACATAATTAGTAAGATACGATCTCTTTGCTCTAGCATCGATTTACCTCTCAATGTACTGGTCTGGAAGGAGTTATGAAACCACAACACTTCTGTCAAACAGTGAAGCTCAATATGGCTTACCTGAAAATAATGGTATAGATAAACGCAAGAAAAGAGACAGTCAAATGTGGCTTCTCCCAGCGCCTAAGTCTTTCAAAATTCTTGGCAATGACCATCAAAGGAAGCATAAGTTCCTGAGTAGCAACAAAATAGATGCATTATTCAACTAGCAATGACATGTAAAGAAATAAAAGATTTCACTCCTATAACTGCACTAATATTCGGCTCGAGCCTGAGGCTGAATTGATTGTCATTCTACACCTCAACCATAAAGTCGATTGACCGACCCTAGGTTATTAGTCAGACCTCAAATAGACAATCAAGTTCATACTTAGATTGTGATTCATAACTTTAGAACAGATTAAACAAATGGTAAAAGGTTGAACAAAAAACTTGCAGACAAACTAATTAGGGGGGGGTGTGTGTGGTGATGTACAGTGTTTAAATATCATTATTTTAACTGAAAACTGTTCATTTCGTGATATATTTTAATAAACAGTAAATTTTGACTGGTATTTTCAATTTCCAGTACAAAAAGGCAATATTTCGACGAAAGGAAGGAAGGAAGAAAGAAAGAAAAGGAAAAAGGAAAAACAAGAAGAAAAAAGAAACATGGTATTCATGTCGCTAGTGATTGTCATCAGTGCTCTTAAGGCTCCTATCTCCATTGAATATGTGAAGAGATATTCTGTAACTTGGGGCTTACCAGTAAAGTGTTGGCTGTTGTCTACATAATTGATTTTACAACACATAAAAATTAAAATATTTCAAAAAAATATATAGAGATGTTGAAAGTTTAGCAAAATAATAGCGCTTATCAGCAAATAGGACCCCAAGTACATAGAATATTCAAATGATAAATTAAAATGAACACCGGTGAATTAAATTATCTATTTATAATTTTTTTCCTAATTTAAAGGAATTAAATCATTTAATATTAAAAATTTAAAAATATTAGAACAATAAATGCATGGATAAATGTGACTGTGTTTAAAGCATGTTAACATGTACATTTGATAATTTATGTTGTCGTTAATTAAAATATTAATACTTTATTCAAAAAACAAAAAGTAGATCCCCGATCATCTTTGGCCCCTGCCCAGCCTGCATCCATATACGCATCTATATGCATGTGACCATTTTTCTCAGAAAGAAGACCTCTACCAGGAGCTGACTTGAGATACCTCAAGATCCGATGTGCGGCCTCTAGGTGCGTGCATATACTGACTGATCACACTCACGGCATAGGCAATATCTGGTCTAGTCAGAGAGAGATAGATCAATCTCCTAACTAATCTCTGAAATCTCCCTACATCCTGTAGTAGCTCACTACTGACATCGGCCAACTGGTGGTTCTGTTCTATAGGAGTTTCCATTGGCTTGACACCCAACTTGCCTGAGTCCTTCAACAAATCTAAGACATACTTCCTCTGAGAGATGAAGATCCCCTGATTGGATTTTGCAACTTCGATACCTAGGAAGTACTTGAGAGATCCTAGATCCTTAGTTTCAAACTCCTTTGCTAACTGACGCTTCAGCTTAGTCACCTCTTCTACATCATTCCCTGTGAGAATGATTTCATCAACATAAGCAAAGATGGCAGTGGTGTGCTTTCCTTGATGCTTCACAAATAGGGTTTTTATCTGCTTGACTCTGAGTGTAACCCAACTTCTTCACAGCTAGGGTGAACCTCTCGAACCATGCTCGTGGAGATTGCTTTAGCCCATAGAGGACTTTCTTCAGTCGACACACCTTGCTACTATTTCCTAGTGGAGTGCATCCAGGAGGAGGCACCATGTAGACTTCTTCATATAGATCACCATGAAGGAATGCATTCTTCACATACAGCTGATGCAAAGGCTACGTTTGGTTTGCTGCCAGGGACAACAACACCCTGATGGAGACATTTTGGCCATAGGTGCAAAGGTCTCCACATAGTCAATCCCATAGGTCTGAGTGTACCCCATGGCTACTAATCTTGCCTTGTGCTTCTCGACGGACCCGCCTGCCTGGTATTTGACTGTGAACACCCATCTGCAACCCACAGGTTTCTTGCCTCTTGGCAAGCCAACAAGCTCTCATGTCCCATTCTTGTCAAGAGCTCTCATTTCCTCTATCATAGCAGCTTTCCACTTTGGTTGAGCTAAACATTCTGCCACAGATAAAGGAATAGGAATGGTAGAAAGGGATGTGACAAAGGCTTTATAGGATGGAGACAAGGCATCATAGGAGACAAAGTGGCTTAAAGGATGCTGAGTGCAACTTCTGACTCCTTTTCGTAAAGCAATGGGAAGATCAGAAACATTAGTAGAAGGAAAAATGACAGGTATAGAAGAAGAAGGATTACCTTGATCCGATGATGGTACCACTAGTGCTGGATTAGCTGTGGCTTACTCCCTTCTGTGATAAACTCGGAGCTCCTTCTGAGCAACAGGAGCACTATCAATCACACTAGCAGGTGGAGTAATCTGAGGCCTCTCAAACTCAAGAGAGGGAGAAGAGAGTAATATAGCAGGAAGAGGAACATCACACCTCTCTTCACTACTACTCTCCCCTTGAAAAGAAATGAAGAAAAAAGGTAGATCCTCACGAAAGGTGACATCCATACAGACGAATTTCTTTCTTGTGGAGGGATCGTAACACTTATACCCTTTATAGGAATAAGAGTAACCCAGAAAGACACATTTAAGTGCTTTAAGATTGAGTTTGGTACGATGAGGACTGAGAATGTGCACATAGCATACACACCCAAAGATGCGAGGAGGGACCGTGAAGAGGGTAGCATTGGGAGTAAGGACTTGTAGTGGATACTTGAACTTGAGAACACAGGAGGGCATACTGTTAGTCAAATAAGCGGCAGTCAAAACAACATCCGAAATATAGGATTTTAGGGCTTTGGAGCCGATCAGAAGAGATCGAGCTACCTCAGTCAGATGAGGCATCTTTCTTTCAACTACATCATTTTGTTGAGGGGTGTAGCTACAAGAATTTTGGTGACAAATCCCATGGTCTAAAAAGTATTGTTGGAGTCCGCCATACATATACTGTCCACCCTAGTCAGAACGAAGGACCTTGATGGAGGCACCAAACTGAGTTAGGATCATCTTATGAAAACCCTAAAAGATAGAATGAACCTCATTTTTAGTTTCATAGGATAAACCCATTTCTAGTTTGCAGACGATACGATCTTCTTCGCTCAGGCCTCACATACATAACTATGATATATTAGATGTATCTTGAGATGTTTCGAAGCCATATCGGGGTTGTGGATTAATCTCATTAAGAGTGAAGTGTTTGGGGGTGGAGAGGTGGTTGACCCGAGGGTAACCCAAGAGTACTCTATCTAGCCTTGCAATCTATTACCTACCTCTGTTTACCATTCCATCAAGAGTGGCGTGGGACTTGGAAAAGAAGATGAGAGAATTTTTACGGGAAGGGAAGCACGAAGTTCACAAGTTTCACTTGGTGGAGTTGGCGAATATCTGTAGGCCAAAAGGGGAGGGTGGCTTGGGTTTTCGGCATTTTCGAGACATGAATGTGGCATTGCTTGGGAAATGGCTTTGGAGGATTGGAGGAGGTAGATAGTCTATGGCGGAAAGTGGTAACAGGCAAGTACGGGGAGTTGCAGGATGTGAGGGGTGGATCCCAGGTTACATCTCCATGCAAGACTAGTCTGTGGAAAGGAATAATGACAGTCCAAGAAAGATTCATACCGGGGATTCATTTTAGAGTAGGAAGAGGTGACAAGGTGCGCTTTTGGGAGGACACCTGGTGTGGAGAAGAACCATTGCAGAAATCTTTCCCTTACTCTACCATCTATCAAATCTCAAAGGGGCCAAAATTCAGGACTGTGTGTTGAGGAAGATGATGGAGTAGCTTGGGAGTTTGGCTTCAAAAGATATCTCAATGATTGGGAGGTGGAAAGAGTAATTTCTCTTCTGTCAAGAGTGGGAAATGCTTCTTTGCCGACTGTAGATCTAGATGAGAGAGGGTGGAGGTGGGATCCTAGAGGAGTATTCACACTCAACTCCTTCTATTCGTGTCTAAGTCTGAGGGGGACGTTATTCTTTCCTACGGCTTTGGTATTGGGAGTACCTGTCCCGTCCAAAATGATTTTCTCCTTATGGACGGCCATATTGGACAAGATCTTGACGATGGACCATCTGATAGTAGGGGAATGATGTTACCAAATAGGTGCTCCTTATGTAAAGTTAACGCTGAGTTGGTGGAGCATTTATTGATTCATTGCTCCTTCACCTTCACTTTGTGGGAAATATTTTTCTCCCTCTTGGGCATAGATTATGTTATACCGGGACATGTGATCAACTTGGTACAAGGATGTGCTCCGGAGTCACTCAGTGGATAAGGGCGATTTTTATGGCGTATTCTCCCCTATGCCATCATGTGGGCTGTTTGGAAAGAGAGGAATTTTCGTATCTTTGAAGGCAAAGAGCAAGACATCCCAAGGGTGGTGTTAAGCATCAAAGCCTTCTTGTATCGTTGGTCCTCTGCTAGTTCCGAGTTTTGCGGGTGTTTTTTCGATGTTTTTGTTTTTAGATGCGAAGAGATGCTCGGAGGTTCTTCTCCATCATGACGTGTAAATTATTTTGCTTAGTGGCCTTTTCTTAAGGCCCATCCTGTTTGTTTTCGGTGGGGTTCGCCCCTTTTGATCAATACACTTATTACTTATAAATAAAAATTATATTCCCATTTTCAGACTGGTCGAAATATACCTTAAAATAAAAATTTAACCTTGATAAATATTTGGGTGTTAGGCCCTTACTGAGGCAGTGTGTACCATAATGGTAATGATCTTTATTTCCATATATGATTTTTTTCGTTGTAGTTTGATGACCTATGATGTATTTGAAAATATTTCCACATCAGTCGACATATGTCGTACATTTCTAGGCTAACTGTAATATAGCTCGAAATTGAAATTTAATACCTTGTTGGAGATGAAGCATCACACTTAAGAATTTCTGTAGTTGCAATTTAGTATTTGTCCTTTACTCAAACTAGAAGGTTCCATAATGTTTGTGATCTCACAAGTTTATCAAAATTTTAGTTATGGGAAAAAAGATGAAATCATAACAATATAAGAGGTTATTTCATGTTATTTTCTGCTAAGGATCCTCGTAAAAAATTTTATAAGCACCCAAACTAACTGAGCTGTTGAAAACAAAAATTACTTATTCATTGGAGGTGTTAACAAGCGAGCTGATTTTGGCAAACCAAAATAAAAAAAATTGAAAACTTTGACATAATAAATTAGTTGTAATCTTAGAACTTTGCTTGGTCCTGATAGTAATGCAGGGGCATTTTCACACCGGGCTCGAGTGGGGCAGCCTGTGTAATATGGAGCACACTCGGGGTGGGGTGGCCTGTGTGATATGGGCCCACGAGGGGGTGGCCTGTGTGATATGGGCCCACGAAGGGTCGTGTCGACCGAGAACCTAGATAGATCCTATGAGATAAAGGAATTTAATCTCACGCTACCAACAGTCGCGGCTTTTGGGGAGTATTGGTTAAATGTCCTGCATCAAAGTGGTATCAGAGCGGAAGGTCTCGTGTTCGAGTCTCCTCACCGGGGGTGATTAATGTAGGGGCATTTTCACACCGGGCTCGAGTGGGGCAGCCTGTGTAATATGGAGCACACTCGGGGTGGGGTGGCCTGTGTGATATGGGCCCACGAAGGGTCGTGTCGACCGAGAACCTAGATAGATCCTATGAGATAAAGGAATTTAATCTCACGCTACCAACAGTCGCGGCTTTTGGGGAGTATTGGTTAAATGTCCTGCATCAGATAGATGCATAGGTTATTGAAGATTTGTCAGGGAAATTACATATTTTCTCTGATGGACAGTACAAGGCAATTCCCTTTCATGTTTGTCTGTTTTAGCTACTCTTTCACTAGGGTACTGAAGATGAAGTCGTCCATAAAAAAAGCAAGTTTTAACTTTTAACTATGACACCTTTCTTCCTTTTCAAAAAATAAATGTTATTCAAGATAAGGGGTAGTTTGTAGTATTGCACGCTATTTCCTATTTCTCACAAAGTGAGTTAGTTTACAGTAAAAATAAATGACTTGGGAGAGAGAGAGAGAGAGAGAGAGAGAGAGAGAGAGAGAGAGATACCTTGAAAAGGTCAATGTTACTGGGGATCCCTTTGAGCATTGCAGCATCAATTGTGGCTTGTGTTTTTTCAACTACCTGGCTTTTCTCTTTGCAGGTTACTGCTGCCCTTTCTACAAGATTCATATCAGCCACAACAAGATTTTTACTTAAAACCAGACCTTGTCTTACTGAAGAGTTCTTCCAGAATGCAGCTGATGTGCTTGATGCCCAAGATGGAGATCTCATCCACTTCCTCAAGTACACACTTCCATCTATGTTATACACATGAAAGTTACTTCCAGAAACATCATCTGATGGCCTTACACCTTGAGCTGGTAGATGGCTTACCTCTGTAAATTTTTTAACCAATGGCCCACCCCAAAAATTTACAGCCAGAGTCTGGCAAACAACATCACCAAAAGGTGAATTTCGCAAATATGAGAACTGAACAAGTTTAGTGGGATCCTCTGATAACTTCCGAATAAACTGAAGAGCCTGCAGTCGAGTGATACTATTAATGGCACTCATAATAGCTCTTGTCTTCCCTTTGTGAGCACCATATACATGGTGTACTGATTCATCACCATCCTCTGGTCCATATTCACTTATGAACTTGTACAAAGCAATAACTTCACTAATAAAAGCATGCCAGACATCTCGTCTCATTTCGCCACCAAAGTCAACAAATTCCAGCACCCAAGTTTCAGACCTGTTCAGAAGAGTAATTTTAGAGCCATGACAGATACTCTGAGACTGCATATGAAGCACGCACACAGCAGCCAAAGGATCCTATACGATGTGACCGGCAACAAATCTGAAAGGTGCAATATCATGATTCAAGAGAAATGCCTAGTTATAGATATTTATAATATTTTCATGCTAGAGAAGCAAACAGAGCCTTTTCGCATAATTAAGCCTGTAATATTTTCATGCAATATTAAATATCAAAAAAATATATATCTTCATGCAATATCATGATGCATTAGATTACCTGAATCTGAGTTTACCCACAAGAAAATAACATAAAAAAAAAAGATATATAAGCACCTGACTAGAAAAGACTTGAAGAATGCAATGCAATGATGTTTTACAAATCGAAGTTTCGAGGCAGAAGGAAAGATCATTATGCCATATATTAGTGTTGTTAAATAAATTACAAATTCACTAATTCATTAATCGACAATCATTTTATGTATTAAGGTCCATCAGTAAACTTGCACCTGAGCAATTGCTCACAAAAATTTGGCAAGCATCATGGTTGTGATTAGATACTTAGTTTCCACATCCAGAACTGCCAAAATACATGCAGAAGTATCTAGTGCACACTCCAAACACTTGACACCAGGTCCACATTAATATGGATCTGTACACCTATGCTTCTGACATGAAGTTACTTATTTGATTTCTTTTTGTCAACTCTAACAATCAGCGGGACATCTTGATTTTTTTTGCTTTATCAAGCAGATTAAAAATTTGTTTGCTTCAGCTTCGGTAAAAGTGGCAAATTGGGGGATGAATGTATCACTGTAATATTTAACAATTTATGAATGAAGTAATCATGACCTATTGAAACATGGCGTCTAATTAAATATCTAAAATTGGAAAAATAGTATATCATTTAGTTTCCCAGACATGTGGGAATTATTTAAGTTATATTGGAGTGGAGATGGAATAATGAATCCTATAGGACGTAGGTTTACAGAAGCTTACTCACTCGGACCAGATGAAACAGAGACAGCAGAGTCAAAAAGTTCAGATCCCAAAGGTCCAACTCTTGATTTCTCCACCCTTGAACCATTTCTCGTAAGATCTAATCTTATGGCTTCTTTCTGACCTATCAGGCCAATTGCCTGCAATACAAATGCAAGTACAAGTGGTGAAAGAAGATAAATACACCCCAGAGAGAACCGCAGATTTTTTGGCCCACCGAAAAACAGAACTGCAGATTTTCATGATAAGAAGCAGAATCAAAATTTGGATGTATTGTCACTTGTAAGTTGTAACTAGAAACATCTTACTGTTTTTGGAATACAAATGGACAAGCAATTTAGATTTGGGTCGGACTCTGGGGACCCCCATTTTTGACCCCCACTTTGGCGTACCCACATAGAAGATGAATCAATGGCTGATTTTTGGTGAGGATGATCTCCTCACCATATAGATCACCCCTACAAAAAAATTCAGCCCATTCTGAAATTTCTAACCCCGTCAAATGTGCTTTTCAAGTATCACGGTAAAAATCGACGGTTCATAATTCTTCAACTTCTAAACCAGTTTATGAATATCAGAATGATTTGAATTTTTGTGAGGATGATCTCCTCACCATAGACATCATCCTCACCAAAAATCAGCCATTGATTCAGCTTCTATGTGGGTACGCCAAAGCGGGGGTCTTTGGAGTCCGACCCTTTAGATTTTGCATAACATCTTCTTTTAAAATGACCACATGTGATAGCAAGACTATAAATAAATTAGATTCGAGGAGATAACAAAACAATTAATGTATTATGGAATAGTTACGAAAATTCTTCAAATAAAATCCAATCTCTTAAGTATTCAAAACATTTTCTTTTGCCGAAGTGAAAAGAGTGTTAAAGTCTGATAGCATCGAGAAGCACAATAATAATGAAACATTCAATCTCTAATTATAAGATTTAATCATTCGGAGACTAAGAAAACAAATATATCTACCATACTCCATTTTCTTGGGGAAACAAGACAACTGCATCAAAAAATACTTCACGGATACTAAAAACGCTTAAAACCTTGGATTTTGTGGCTCAACAAAGATTCTTGTCCATGTTTGTACTACTTGGTTTCTTGATATGATATCAAAAAAAATTTCTCATATTTCTTGGTTTATGCTTATGCTTTAAATTTTGCACCTGTCCATCAAGTTATATGCTAACTCAAAGGTTGAGATATGGGACAAGGAAATGTATTTCAGGGGTTCTTCCACAACGATTGGTTCCAAGACCTTGAGATTGATACTGGGGGTACCATGTTGATAGATGTCTTATATTGCTCAGTGGATTCAGATACACAGATATAGGGAGTGGAAATAAGACATTATTTCTTAAAGTCCAAGATTTGGATACAGATGGAAGCACCCTATACTAAAAAATTTAACAAAATAACTAATAATATAATAGGAAGCAGGAAAAACGTGTCCTAGATGAATCCATGATGTATCTGCCACCAGTGTTGGTATCAGATAGTGTCAAAGTATTTGGGTATCAAAGGCTATATGAAGCATCTCTTTTATGGATATATCTGAAGTTTAGACTGCATGGGGTGTGGATAGATCCTCACCTTGAATATGAAAGACTCGTTCAAGTTACATGGTGGTGAAAAAGAAGAATCACTCGACTGCTTGAGGGTTCTTCAAAGAGCACAAAAAAGTGAGAAAACTTCCAAAAGGTCTGTTTCATTATTCAATAATCAAATGTCATCTTTTCATTCTTTTGGATAAGTAAGTCAGAAGTATACAGAAAGGGGCAAATCCCCAATATGAAACATGCCTATACATCTTTTAAGGCTCTAACGAGTCTGTAACTCATTCTCAACCAAAAAAAAGAGCTATGCAAAATCAGCAACCACAGTTGTTGCCATGAATTATAGCATCCCAACTATTGATGAAACTGACAAGTTAATCCCTTTAATTCCCTTAGGAATGGTGGACCAATGACACAATGAAGCTTTGATTCTATCATTACCAACTCCACCAATCTGTACTTGTCCTCAAACATTCAGTTATTCCTGTTTCCCCTACAACAACATAGCACAAAACGAAGCATCCTACATAGAATCCGTCCTGAACTTCCAGCACCCTGGTGATGGTTCCTCATATGTGCTCTAACGTCCTTCCATAAGTACCCTTGAACACCAAAGAGTCAGAAAAAGCTGTTAAATACTACTCATGAACTCGCAATGAAGAAGGTGATTGACGGATTCACCACTTGTTTTACAATGAAAACAAATATTAGGCATAATCTTGTCTCTTAATCGAAAGATCAAACATGAGTAATTTATCAAGCACCGACGCCCAAACAAAAGCAATTGTGGATGGAATAGGGATACACCACAGCAATTTAGTTGGAAAAAGACAAAAATTGAATTTTCGAAATCCCCTAAGAGAATAAAAAGTGAATGCACCAAGAGAACGCCTTAGTACTATCCCATTTCTATCCTAGAAAAGAACCACATCTAAGTGGGCCAGTAGACTCATAAAATGCTCTACCTCCCAAATCTTTCAAGTTCCTTCTAGATTTCAGGTTCCCAACATGAAGCAACCTGTTATAGGATCTTCAACAAAAGAACCTTAACCATAGAAGAATCAGTAAATGTTGTTAATGATGAAATCTCAGAAATGGTTAATAATCTAGATGAGAATGAAGAACCTAATAATTTTGAAAAAGTTGACCCTAATATCCACACCCAAGATAATTCTAAAGAATTTAAATTTATAAAAGATCATCATACGTAAGAGATTATTGGAAACAATGATAGTGGTGTGTGAACATTGGATAAATGTTGATGATCGGAAAAGCACCAGTGGTGGGTGTTTTTATATTGGTAATTGTTTGGTAGCTTGGCACAACAAGAAACAAAATGCTATATCTTTATCGATTGTTGAAGCGGAATAGTTTGCCGCTGGTAGTTACTGTGCTCAGTTAATTTGGATGAAACAAATAATTTTGGACTATGGAATTGATCAAGGATCTATGAATTTATTCTGTGATAACACAACTGCTATTTGTATTTCTAAAAATCCTGTACAGCACTCTAGAACCAAGCACATTGATATTCGTCGTCATTTTATTAGAGAGCTGGTTGAAAAACAGATAATTTCATTAGAGTATGTGAACACAGAAATTCAACTTGCAGATATTTTGACCAAACCCTTAGATTCACTCAAATTTGAATATTTGAGAAAGTCTATCGGAATTTGTCTTATTGATTAATCTCGTGTGGTACTAATTGAAATAATTAAAGCCATAATGAATATCTTATCTTCAGTTTTTCAGTTAGTATAATTAACTAATCATCCAAGATGATGGTTAGCTAATTTGTTGTGAATTTGGTATTACTATTGTTGGTTTAATTCTTTGTGTGATGATATTTGGTATTCTTGAATATATAATTAATTGGTGATATTTTGGGGATTTTAGGTTTTTGGAATTGGCATTTACGAAGTCGGGCCGACCGATGAAATTGCCGAGATCCTTGGGTTTTTAGAAATGGTTTTTGCAAAGTCGGGTCGACTGAAGAAATTGTCCGGCCGATCGAAGGAAAAATTCTCGATGGGTATTTGAAAAGATTTTTGCGGAGTTGGGCCGACTGAACAAAATGTCCGGTCGACCAAACAAGTCCGGCCGATTGCACTATTTGTCCGGTCGACCACCCTCTGCTTACACAATCGGGTCGATTGCACAAAATGTCCGGCCTACCGCGTCTTGGACCCGAATCGTAATGCGATTCGTGGACGGGTCGACCCATATCCGGTCCGCCACCCTCGGTTATAAATTGTCCCAAATCATTTTTTGGGTCATTAGAAACCCTTTGGAACCCTAGAAATTTCTTTTAGAGCCTCCCCATTCCCAATTGAGAAACCTCTTAGCCTCCAAATCAAATCTCTTTTTAGAGATTTCTATTCTCACCATTACCCAAATTTTTGGTGAAATCTCCTTAGTTTTTCTCGCAATGGCACCTAAGGGAAAGAGAGCAAGAGGTGAAACTTCTTCAAGTGATCCTTATCCTCTTAGCCTCTTCATCAATCCCATGGCTAGAGCTAGCTTCATGAAGACATTTGTAAAAATAGCAGTTGCTGTGGAGCATGGGATAATAGAGAAAGAAATTACCCTGGTGTTCCTAATCTGCTAGAATCGGTTGGTTGGTCTAAACTCCTCTCTATTTCTGGTGTTGTTTACCCTGAATTAGTAAGGATGTTCTTCTGTAATCTAAACAATCACGATCCTGAAGGTCCCTATCTTTATTCTGAAGTTAGGGGAGTTAAAATTAAGTTAACACTTCCCTTGATTGCCATGATATCTGGTCTTTCTCGTGTCTCAGATGGAGGTATTTTCCCTCCTACCTTGCCTCTTAGGAACAAGAAGGCAATTTCTAAAGCCCTTTGTGGGAAAGTTGTTCAGTGGACTACTAATTTGGCTACTCGGGAATTACTTCCCAAGTATCATTTGTTGGGGTTGATTTTTACGTACATCCTAGCAAAATTCCCATCTTGGGAGTAGGTCTGAGATGCAATGTCCTATATATCCTTGGCAGTCGGGAGAAAGAGGAAGCCTGTGCTGATCGATGGATGCATGGAGTGAAGCAGCCATGACATGACCATCGAGTTTTCCGCTTCCCACTTCTCAAACGTGACATCGGAGGAATCAGGTGCAGTGACGCGTCCAGTGATATAGCCGGCTTTGCCTCGTCCGGTGATGTACATCTGCCATGCGAGGTAGTTGGTCCCGTTGAGTTTCACCGTAGTGATCTGTAGGCCCGGGCTATGATCACCATGACTTCCCAGACTGGGTGGGGCAACAATGATCTCTGACTTGGCAGAAGATGACTCCTCAGATGTACTCATGGTAGTAGAGAAGACTTTTCTGATAAGAAATCACCCAAACTGCTGCTGCGGAGGTGCAAATCACCTTCTTTTTATAGATTTTCTATTGGAGAAAAAACCACCCGCGGGAAACTTGTGAATGGTTCCGGGGACCTAAAAAGGTTCCTGAATAGGTACGATAGCACTAGGGAGAGGTTCTGGACTCCTCTGAGACCTGCGGCTAGGTCCAGAGGGTCTTCTCTGACCTTTTGGAAGGGGCGGCTAGGCTTGGTGGCTCTTCTCCAGGCTTCTGGAGTGGGCGACTATGCCTAATAGCTCTTCTCCAGGCTTCTGGAGTGGGCGGCTATGTCTGATAGCTCCTCTCCAGGCTTTTGGAGTGGGCGGCTAAGGTTTCAGACTCTTCTAAAGCCTGCGGCTATCCATGGGAGATGATCTCCTTCTTTAGAAAGCCCTTCACATCGAATTTCGCAATCCCTAGGGTTCTTCAGACCTCTAGGATTGAGCCATGGTCACATAACCATGCTCTGATACCATGTTGTAATCTTGGATCGTAACCAGAATAAGAGATTAGGATTAGAGATGGAAGAGAGGAGAGGAGAAGAGAATTGGGGGAAGAGGAGAAATCGTGTAGAGCTTAGAATAGCCTACACGATTTCACCCAATATATATATTAAGTGAAGTTTTACAACATTACAAGGGCCCCCTGTAGAATATAAGATATTACAAGTAGGTCCCTGACAACAGTTTAGGTGTTGCATGGTGTTCCCCTTGCTCCGTGGCTTCTTAGAAGGTGTTGTTTGCCTCAACAGGCCTTTTCTCTACTTCAAGTGCCCTCAGGTTAGTTCCTGAGTTATTATTTTTTGGTTAGTTGTGGTTTATTGCGTTCTTGTTACTGCTGGTTGTTCTTTTGGAGCGGTAATGTCGACTTTGAATGAGTCGGGCAAGTCAAATGCGTCCTCCAGGGCTCCCATGAATACCGTTTCAGCCCCAATGCCGTTTGAAAACCCTAGTTTGTAGATCACCACTACCAAGCTGGCTAGAAAAAAATTATTTGGAGTCGTCTAGAGCTGCAAAAATGTTTATTGGTGGTCGCAGGAAACAAGGGTACATTACTGGGCGATCACAAGCACTCACCGAGACCGATCCTACATTTGAGCAATGGGAGACAGGTAATCTAGCGGTTATGTCATGGCTACTAAATTCTATGGAGTCCCACATTAGCAGAGGATTCATGTTTTTTTCTACGGCCAAGGAGATCTAGGATGCAACAGCCCAGACTTATTCACAACAGCAGAATGTCGCCCGTGTGTATCAGTTACGCCAGAGCATTGCCACTTTTCGTCAAGGGGATTTGCCCTTGGCGGATTATTTTGCTAGGCTCCGTGGTATGTGGGAAGAACCTGATTATTTCCAGGTCTTTACCCCTAAGTGCCCAAAGGATAGTTTATAGTATCGGAAGTTGGTTGAACAAAACCGTACATATGAGTTCCTTGTCGACCTGAATGCCGATTTTGAGTTAGCCCATGTTCAGTTACTTAGTAAAGACGCCTTGCCATCCCTCAATCAGGTATATGCATATGTTCAGAGTGATGATAACCGCAGAGATATAATGTCTCCTTCTCCTGTTCATGAAAAGTCCGCCTTTGCTGCCTTCCCGCCTGCTTCCAAGCCTCCTAAGTCCAAAACCCCGGTCATCAACGGTGGCACCAAAGGGGGTCCTCTACCTACTTGTGCTCATTGTGGCAAGAAAGGCCACATCAAGGATCGGTGTTGGAGCTTACATGTTTGTGAGGGGTGTGGTCGTAAAGGCTACAGCAAGGATAGGTGCTACCATATTCATGGCCGACCACCACAACTACCCGGGACTCCCACTACTGCTCACAGTGCAACTATGGATTCTACACCGAGGTCTCCGCCCAACTATACTGCTGCGTCTCAACCTTCTGCCTCCACAGCACCCTTCTCTAGAGATGAGATAGAGAACTTGTGACGCTTTATGGCCCAACTGGATGGGCCCGCTGCCACTTCTACGTTCGCACAGTCAGGTATCATCAGCTCTGCCAACCTTGTCTCTGCTTCCGCTTCTACTTCTAGTTCACCTTGGATCATTGATTCAGGGGCTTCAGAGCATATGACCGGTATGTCATCCTCTTTTTCCTCATATTCCGTATGTTCTGGTGTGGATAAAGTCCGCATTGCCGATGGCACTCTTTCCTCTGTTTCGGGGAAAGGTCGTATCACCCTCTCTTCTGGCTTATCTTTATCTTCAATTCTTCATGTTCCCAAATTTGCCACTAACCTATTATCTGTTAGTTCTCTTACGAAGAATCTTAACTGTTGTGCAACCTTTTTTCCTTCTCACTGTGTGTTTCAGGACTTGGCCACGAGGAGGACGATTGGCACTGGACGTGAAGTGGGTGGTCTCTATCTCTTGGATGCGACTCCTACAGCCTCTGCAGCCCTTCAGTCTAGTAGTTTTAGCAATAGTGTCAATAACGAGCATATTATGTCTTGGCATGCTCGTTTAGGCCATGTTTCATTTCCTTATTTACGCATGTTATTTCCTGAGTTGTTTAAGTTGGTGTACATTTCAGATCTTCATTGTGAGGTCTGTGCATTGTCCAAGCATTGTCGAACAACTTTCCCCCTCATGGTAATAAAAGTTTATCTATTTTTGACATTGTTCATACTGATGTTCGGGGTCCATCCCCTGTTACTTCCTTCTTTGGCTATCGATATTTTGTTTCTTTTGTTGATGATTTTTCTCGCTGCACATGAATATTTGTTATGAAGTCAAAAGATGAAGTTTACTTTATCTTCAAACAGTTTCACATGATGATTCTCATTCAGTTTGGAACATGCATTAAAACTCTTCGATCTGATCAAGGCGGAGAGTACATGTATGGGGGTCTACAGTCGTACTTGGCTGAACATGGCATTGAACATCAAAATTCATGTGCCTTTCCACAACAAAATGGCGTTGCCAAGCGGAAAAATAGACACTTGTTGGAAGTGGCTCGTGCCCTTCCTAATTTTGTTTCGTATGATAATCTATCTCCGTCATACAAATCCTTTGTTACCTCGTTATCCTCTGTTGCTCTTCCTTCATCTGTAACAGAAGCTCTGAAGCATCCTAGGTGGAGAGAAGCAATATATAAAGAGATGAATGCGTTAAAAAAAAAACAGCACGTGGGAGTTGGTAGACTTGCCAAGAGGCAAGAAACCTGTTGGATGCAAATGGGTTTACACTGCGAAATGCAAGCCTGATGGTTCAGTGGATCGGTACAAGGCAAGATTGGTGGCAAAAGGCTACTCTCGGACTTATGGGATAGACTACAAGGAGACATTTGCTCCAGTAGCTAAGCTCAATTCCATCAGGGTTATCCTTTCCCTTGCTGCAAATCAGTCTTGGCCACTATTTCAGCTCAACGTCAAGAATGCTTTCCTTCATGGGGATCTTAAGGAAGAAGTGTACATGCTGCCCCCTCCTGGCTTTCAACTTTCTGGGGATGAGCAAAAAGTATGCAAGCTTCAGAAAACTTTCTATGGCATGAAACAATCACTGAGAGCGTGGTTCGAGCGCTTTAGTGGGGCAATCAAACGAATGGGGTATAGTTAGAGTCAAGCTGATCATACTTTGTTTATCAGACGTGACAGGGAGGCTGTGACGGTTTTGATTGTATATGTCAACGACAAGGAAATAAATTTCGATTTCGAGGTTTCTTTCGACCAACCCGAAAATGGAAATATTTCGTGGAAATATTTCGTCCAGTGTCGAAATAATACATTTTTCATGGAAATGATGAAATGATGAAAATATTATGGAAATTTTTGTGGAATGTTTGAGAAATAATAAAACAAGCATAAAAACACTCTCAAAAGCTATCAAACCATAATATACAACCATATGTGTAGTGTGGAAATGAATGACCATAGCGGTCTGTAATACGTTGAGGCAGGTATCTGATAATCAATCAAGGAATTATATAATTAGATAATTATTATTTAATTGATAATTATATAAAAAAGTAATAAATTAAAGTATTAACAAATCATTATCCACTTCCATTAATGTCTTAATATTATATATAATTTTTAAAAACATATCTATTATTAAATTATCACATTTACTTCATTTTTTGAATGTTAAATTTTTTTTGGAAAACATTTATCCTAACCAAATTATAGAATAGGCTAAGTCATGCAACATATAATCAATTTATGCATACTCAAGGATGTTTTGGGTAAAGACCAATGAAATTGGGGTTTTACCCAAATTTAAATTTTCATCCTAAACAATCTTCAATCCGTGCACAAAACTAGTGTAAATACATCATAGATTTGATGCATTTACACTTAATCTATTTATTTGTAGCAAGAAACGATAACAATAAATTTTATACTTACA
The DNA here is from genome assembly GCA_035048495.1 of Euptelea pleiosperma. Lineage (NCBI taxonomy): Eukaryota > Viridiplantae > Streptophyta > Magnoliopsida > Ranunculales > Eupteleaceae > Euptelea > Euptelea pleiosperma. The sequence continues at coordinate 23,538,499 of CM068552.1, read as the reverse complement.
TACATTTTGAATTTGAAAAACTCTAAAACGGGATTCGATTCGTCCTCACCATCAAGCCGCGAACCAAGAAATCTATAATAATAGATTGGTCTTTTTTATAAAAAAAAAATATATGGAAAAGGGGTTAAATGGATCAAATATGGGATTTGTGTGGCATTTATGAATTCAAATGAGATGTTTCCTACATAGGATTGAAATGTTTCCATACACGTCAAAACATTTCGACCTAAATAATACATATCTATATTGTCAATTGATTGAAATTTACTGTTCCTGCAAAATATTTCGACATGAATGGAAATATTTCGTGTAAGTATTCTTTCCTGTCGGTAACCTAGAAAATGGAAATATTTCGATAATTTCGGGAAATTTATTTCTTTAGTCAACGATATCATTGTTACGGGTAATTGTATTGTAGAAATAACCCGGTTGAAGGAGTTCTTGGCTTTGGAATTTGAGATCAAGGATCTGGGTACATTGAAGTACTTTCTGGGGATAGAAGTTGCGAGATCCAATAAAGGAATCTTCATCTCACAAAGGAAATATGTGTTGGACCTGCTGCAGGATACTAGTATGCTAGGGGCTCAACCTGTTGACACACCCATTGAGGCAAATCATAGACTCGATGGTCAGTCAAGGGAGTCTCTAGAGGATGTGAGTAGCTTCCAGTGATTGGTGGGGAGACTTATATACCTAGCTCATACTCGCCCTGATATTTCATATGCGGTGAGTGTAGTTAGCCAATACTTTTTTTTTTCTCGTACTACATATTTGGAAGCTACATACAGGATTTTGCGGTACTTAAAATCTTTCCCAAGCCGTGGCTTACTATTCAGCCATCAGGGCCACATGCGTGTGGAGGGTTTCACAGATGCTGATTGGGCAGGAACCCAAGATGATAGGCGCTCTACATCAGAGTTGAATTGCTAAATTAGGGTTAGGGTTAGGTTTAGGATCAAAGAGAGAAAGAGAAGAGAGAAAATTGGAAGAAGGATGTCATGTGTACTTAGTCACAATGACTCCATAAATCTTATTTATGTAGAGGAATTACAGAAAGGACAAATATACCCCTCAATGGAGTATTTACAGAACTATCCCCGATACATATAAAATACGTATTTCTACGTATATGATAACACTCCCCCTCAAGTTGGTGCATAAATATCTCTCATGCCCAACTTGCACAAGCACTTATGGAGTTGCCAACTGGGAACTCCCTTCGTGAAAACATCTGCAACCTGTTCATCAGTCTTCACAAATGGGGTGCCGACCTTTGTATTATGGTTCTGGTATATGTGTTGATGACATACTCATAACTGGGAATGATTGAGTTTATCTCTAAGGGAACAAATCCTTTAAGTCAAACTCATGACAGAGGGTGAGCTTTAAGATGATTAATCATATGGCAGTCATCTCTAGTAATGATAATACCATAAACATTAACAAGAACAGTTGTGGTGCATTGGGAGTGATGATGAACAAAAACTAAATTACCCAAATGACATCTTGTGAAACTAAAGAAGGTTGTAGTTCTTCCTTCCAGCTACTCCATTTTGTTGAGTATTTGAACAAGATGTTTGATAGATGATACCTTGCTTTGCAAAAAAGATTGCATTTTTTATCTAGACAAATATTCCCCTTCGTTATTTGCTCTCAAAATTTTGATTTCTATCAAATGGTGTAACAATCATAACACAAAGTGGTATCTCAAAACAATGTAATAGAGACAAATGAGTGGGATTCTTCAAACGTAATTGCACCAGCAAATTTAGCACATTCGGACAAACTAACCTCGCAAGGTGATAGAGGAAAAGGAGCAAGAAAGCACTAAGTCATACAACCTTCTGGCTTTAGCCCATGTGCAATCAAGTTGTAAACAACCATTTACCCCAAAAGATTGACCTTTTGGGGAAAGGGAAACAATTATGTATACAATGGGTTGTCGGGCCAACACAACAAATGCACGGGAACACACCATCCACTAACACGCCCCCTCAGTGGAAATACACTCCACTGGAGACTTGAACCCGCAACCTCCCAGGCCTTTAAGGCTATAATACCATGTTAAACAACCATTTACCCCAAAAGATCGACCTTGTAGGAAGGTTTGAACACGGGACCTATCCCAGGCATCCAATCCTCTGGGGAACGTTGTTTCACCCTCTTTTCCCAATGGTGTTTAACATATTAAAACCAATTAACCCCAAAAGATTGATCTTGTAGGAAGGTTTGAACATGGGACCTCCCAAGCATCACATCCTCTGGGGAACGTTGTTTCGCCCTTTATACCCAACAAATCGACCTTTTGGGGAAAGGCGAAACAACAATGTATACCAACGGGTCGTCGGGCCAACACAGCATGTGCGTGGGAATACACTATCCACTAACACGCCCCCTCTGCGGGAATACACTTCGTTGGAGACTTGAACCCGCGACCTCCCAGGCCTTAAGGCTTTGATACCATATGAAACAACCATTTACCCCAAAAGATCGACCTATGGGGGGAAGGCGAAACAACTATGTATACCAACGGGTCGTTGGGCCAACACAACACGTGAATGAGAACACACCCTCCGCTAATACGCTCCCTCAACGGGAATACACTCCACTGGAGACTTGAACCCACGACCTCCAACGCCTTAAGGCTCTGATACCATGTTAAACAACCATTTACCCCAAAAGATCGACCTTTTGGGGAAAGGGAAACAACTATGGATACCAATGGGTCGTCGGGCCAACACAACACGTGTGCTAACAATATAAATGTGTACATCTCAGAAAGCAAACCAAACACCCTTGATTCATGCAATTCGGACACTTTTTCAAAGAATACCGAGCTTGGAAGCTCTAAAACCTTGAGGAATAAAAAGAAGAAGAAAGTTGAGAAATTTGGGTTGTGTATTAATGTCCATAGTCCCATGTTATTATTTATATGCTAGAATGAAATTACAAATGGGATTAATGGACAAAACTAAAAAAAGAAAAGCAAATTCAATATTTACTTTTATATCTAACTACAAACCCCTTTGGGCCTGCCAACTATAAAGATAACCCCGCAACTCTAGTGAAGAGGTCTAGAGTTTCGCTGCAAAAAAGGCGTCCCGATATATATGTTCTTAAATCTAGATACATTAAATAACCCTTCTAAGGGATATAAAATATAAAATTCTCAACATTAGTCAAGTATATTGCTATCCACGAAAGGGGAGTTGAAATATTGTCCTCCACTAGATACCTTTTGATGAGACAAATGTTGCATAAAAGAATGCATACCTCAAAATAGAGTGCATTATCTGTCAAAGTAAGTTTTCCAGGCCATGCCATGTTATTCTCCCATTTCAAAACAGGTCGTTTCCTACTAGATCCCATGCATAAGATTTGCTCATTAGGGAGTTGGTAACTTTCTCGAATCTGGTATGATTTCCGTCCTTCATGCACCCTACACAAAAGAAAACAAGAGCACAAGTCAAATGTGAGCAATAATGAAAACAAATGCAACAATAAAATAGAAACAGTGTACAAATACAAATAAAATTACAAATTAAATATATAAAATATGATATATGAGAAAATAATAAGCATAATCTAATTTATAATAGTTCTACAAGATTTGTTGCGACCTGAACCAAGGATCCATGACCCGACTGAGAAATCCATTGATCGAATCTGGTTTCCAAGGGTGAGGCACGAGGTGAGGTTGTTTAATATAAATATAATGAAGTGATCATGTGTATAAGTCCTCAATCAGGTCCACACAAGTCAAAAATCAACGTAGGTCAACATGAATCAAATAAGTCAACTCGAGTTATACAAGTCAACTCCTACACTCAACAATGTCATCTCCATCCCATGATGATCACCATCGGATTCACATGAAAATCAGATGAAAAATCAAATTTTAAATCAAAAGGAAATCATCTTCAATTTAAAATCTAGCTTATTTTAAAAATCTAAAAATTTGCACGTCTTTCTTGCCGATTTTCCACAGGGCTCGTTACTTGGAGTTAGAAAACTTACTACCTATCAGTGCTAAGAAGACTTAATTTCCTCAAAATAGGGGTTAAGGATGTAGATTTTTCCAGAAATTAATCGGTCAGTGTAAGCTTTCTGGATTTCAGAACCAGGTTCGACACGCTGTCAGTGTAGAGGTCATAACGTTCTGTAGAAAATCCAGATTTCAGCACATAACTCCAATCTGGAAAGCTAACTAGATTTCTTATGTCCATATAGAAAACCAAGGGGTCCTACTGGAGAAATTTTGGGAGAAAAACAGTCCTGAAATTTGACGACTAAAATCTGCAAAATTTTCTACAGAAAAACAGCGTTTGAAGAATCAGTCATATCTCCTAACATACTAATCAGAACCAAGTGATTTCAATTTGTTTTAAAGCTAACTAATAGAGTCAACTTTTTCATGTTTTGGTCAAGAGCCACGGTTTAAAATTTTGTTTCGGAGGAATGTCTCGGTCGAGTGAAAAACCGAGACAAACTCCGAAACGAAACGAAATGAAACATTCATGAAATATTGAAAAAATGGAGAAAACGAAATTTCTGAAACATAACGAAACATTTCGTAAAATTTCCAAAAATCATGAAATCATATTTTTTATTTATTTTTATTTTTTTGGATTGTATTGGATTGTTTCAGTTTGTCTCGGCGAAACAAACCGAAACATTTCGGTATTCTTATGAAACGAAACGAAACATACGAAACATTCCGAAATTTTAAACCATACCAAGAGATAATTCCCTACAGACTTTTCCAGAAAAGACCAACATCAAGGTTTTTTACAGAAAACAGTAAAACTCAAAAATTTTAAAGAACTTCGTAAGGTTAGCAGAGCACTTTCCCGAAGTTATTTTAAGCTAAAAATTGGTATGGGATGCACATGTGAGTTAGAAAAACGTGGGCTCTGAAATCACTCAAAAAAAGTGACCAAAGTCCAAGTTATGCTCAAAATAGTAATAGGGATACAATGAAATCCTGAATCCAAAATCAATGTAAAACTGTCAAAGAATCACGCATGCTTTAAGCAACTGAGAATTTCATTCATAATGAATCAAGAAACTTGTTCTTATTACATCATCTTTCCTAAAATAAATCCCTACACAATTTTTCTAAGAATGTAAGTACTGAAAAGAAAATATCTTGACATGTGGATCCACTAAAAGCAAAACAACTAAACAAAGTCCTTCGACTTTTCTCACTAAGCCGCTAGTCCATCCGGTATCTCTGCAATGTTAAATAAGATTGAGCTAAACACGCCCAGTAGACTTGCTCTACCACCCATACTTCTATGGAGATGTGTAGTAAATAACAATAAAACTCATGCGATGATCATGAATAAATATGCATTAGTGACAATAGTTGAAATGGTGATTAGGGTTAGGGTTAGGCAGTCAAAGGGAGAAGAGAGAAAAGGATGTCATGTGTAGGTCACAAGGACTCCATAAATCTTATTTATATAAATGGGCTATTACAAAAGACAAATATACCCCTTATGTCAAGCTGAATCGAGAAGTGATTCTCGTATAGATCGAGTTGAAGATTGTAGATCTGTGAGAAGAGTGATTCTCTAAAAGTCTACTGGCCTAGGCTAATTTCTAGGTAAGCGAGAAGTGATTCTCGTTAGATTGAGACTAAGTATTATCTTAGTTGATTGATTATTTATTTCAATTGGATATGTTTTAATACATGATTGAAATAATATAACATTTCTCGTGTTGAGTATTGGACAGTGGACGTAGGTACGGAGTCGCCAAACCACTATAAATCTGTGTCTCGTTTTATTATAAATGTTTGCATATTTTGTCTCAGATTTACCCATATCTATGTTCTGTGAATAATTAGTATTTTGATTGTTCGATCCTTTTCGCCTTGTATGATCATTAAATTTAAATCTTTATATAATCCGCAGAGAAATTATAAATTGTCCTATTCACCCCCCCTCTAAGACATACCGTGGTAATTAAAAGGGAATTTCAAAAATATGTATGTCTAAAGAAATTGGTGGTCTCGACTTTCGACATCTCAAAGACATGAATAGGGCTCTTCTTAGTATGTTGTTGTGGAGAATTGCGGAAGGTGAGGAAAGTTTATGGGGTAATGTGATTAGCAGTGAGTTCGTGTTAATCAGTCTGGCTGGGATATTCACTCGTTGCTTTCTTCCTATGGGGTTAGCATGTGGAGAGGTATATCGAGTACCCTGGGTAGTTTTGATAGGGGTAATCTCTATAAGGTGGGTCGAGGGGATAGAGTGCGTTTTTGGGAAGACTTGTGGTGCAGAGAGGAGTCGCTAAAATCCTTATTCCCCTCTCTTTTAGTCAATCGGATCGGAAAGGGGCTATTTCAGAATGTGTCAAGTTTCATGAAGGTTCGGCTTCCTAGAATTTTGGTTTACGTCGACCTGCGTATGATTGGGAGTTGGAATGTCTTGCCTCTTTTCTCCATGTGGTTAGCAATAATATGGGATTATCTATGGATGAGGATAGAAGTATTTGGAAATGGGATCCTAAAGGTACCTTTTCTGTTAGGTCCTTCTACAAGCATTGCTCTCCGTCAGGAGAGGAATTTCCTCCGTGACCTATTATATGGAAGGCTCATGTTCGCTCAAAAGTGAAGTTCGTGGACGGCTAGTCTTGACAAGATTCAGACGATCGACCATCTTATTAAGAAGGGGATGATATTGTCGAATAGGTGTCTGTTATGTAAGGCAGCCGCTGAATCTATGGATCATGTGTTGATCCATTGTAGCTTTACTTTGGAGGTGTGGCAAACGTTTTTCTCTCTATTCGGCCTCAGGTATGTGGTATCAGAGCATGTGGTGGAGATGAAACTAGGCACTTCGTAGGCCATCTTTTCCAGGAAAGGATGACTTCTCCGAAAGATCTTTCCTTTTGCTTTGTATCGGGTAGTTTGGAAGGAAAGAAATTCTAGGATCTTCAAGGGGAAGGAAGCTTCAATTTCTGTTATGATTATGAATATTAAAGCACTGATGTATTTATGGTCCTCTGTTCTTCCTGAGTTTGTAGGAGTTTTTTTTCCGAATCTTTTGTATTTAGATGGAATGAGATTTTAGGGGATTCCTCTCGAGTTGTATAGAGCAAGGGATATGCCTTTTTGTTCTCTTTTTGGGATCCGTCCCTTTTAATGATATTTACTACTTATCAAAAACAAAGGTTTGTCTCAATTAGGTGAAAAATCGAAGCAAACCCTTAGACAAAACAAACATCCCAAGACAATGGAAAAATGTAAAACATTTTGAGACATTTCACGACAAAACGAAACAAAACCAAAAATGATGTATTTGAATTATTTGATGAATAAATACGCTTAAAAGGATGTTTAAAGCAATTAAATGACCCATAAGACCATTTATTCTAAAGAAATGCAATTCTTCTCACTGATAAGCTGATATTCTATGGGTTTCCTTTATTGAATGATTCAATTGTTGCAGATATTGATTTTCTATAATCTGTATAAACTTGATATGCGGATCATGGAAAGAAGTACAAGAGGTATAGAAAGGAGTAAGAATCCACCGAAGTCAACTAATCTTCATGTGGTTCGGAGAAAAGGATTATGATTGTTGATGCTATTGTAGCATCCAATGCTGGTACTGCTCGCATGAGATGATCAGGAGATGTGGGATGGATTAGGGGTGTTTAAGAACTCTTTAACCCAATCACTGTTATCAGATACGTATTTTAGGCGTATTTAATAGTTCTGTAAATACCCCTTGTTGTGAGGGGTATACTTGTCTTTTGTAATGTTCCCTTTATATAAATAAGAATTATGGAGTCATGTGCTAGACATATGACATCCTTCTCTCTTCTCTCTTCTCTCTCGACTCTAACCTAACCCTAAAACCTCCATTCCAACTATCATGTAGTGTAATTATTACTATTATTTACTATTTTCTGTTGTTATCAAGTAACGTTCAAATTCTTTCCACCTTTCCTATTCGGTATCGCTTTAAGCAAATCCAAGAGATGTTCGTTTGACACTTTGATTGATTAACGTAAATCTAGGACATGTGAATTTGACTTTTCTGATTGATTAAAGTGTGAAATGGTGCCAATACCAGTATATATGGTCGAATGGATACCAACAGCTCTGTGTCTTATGCTAATTCGGGTAGCTATGGTGCTATTGGAGGGTGTGCTAGTAGTACACCGAATAGCAACACTGCTGGTGGTGCTGGTGGGAGAGAGCTATAGGGGACAGGTACTGGTTATATGGAAGTGGCTATAGTGATGCTAATGGGAAGGGCGGTAGGGGCTTACAGAACGATTGGGTCAATTAGAAGATTCTGGCCATCTGATATTTTGTACATTGAAGTGATATTAGACAACCCGTCCTTCCACTTCTTTTTTTTAACAAATAGGAAGTTACGGATCCAATTTGGATACCAAAAGGATTACCATACATAACACAAAATTTCTCCCCCGATTTCTTATGATTATTGTACAAAAGAAGAGTCTAGAGAGATCACTTGATTGGGTACCTCCTAGGAGGGATTCATCAAATGTTTAGTTCCATTCCAACCCACCCTACATGCAGTGGCGGACCCAGGAAGGGGCCAGGGGGGCAGTTGCCCCCCCCCCCCCCCCACCCCCACCTTCAACTTTTGAAAATTCTGTAAAAAAAAAAATTTTACTTCCTAAACCGCCATTATCTTTTGGTTTGCCCCCCCTGATTTTACCTATTTGTGCGATTTTGCCCCCCTTTGAACAATATCCTGGCTCTGCCACTGCCTACATGTGTAGCATGCATCCAGCACAAGTGGAAGCCAGGATTCTTCTAGTCTAGATGAAAGTCATTGCTCCTAAATAAATGAACTCCATCAACATTGCCTTATTGGCTATATGATCCTAAGCTTGCTTCTATCAATAGCAACATAAATAATGGCACCAACTTTGGTATCCACCTGAATTTTATCATCAGAGCCTTCACAAGCTGGGATTTATCAGGCTGCGAGGAAAATGGACCTGCAGGTGGGCAGGTGGTGTACAGTGGTGGGTATGGTGGTGCTCAGTCCAGCCAGGCCCAACAGCAGTAATTCAAATGACATAAAATGTCTATGGGTTATTCTTGTTTCAAGGGAACCGTTTCGCAGATTAGGACTACCATATTGTTGTAGTACCAAGCTACCTAAATGTTTCTCCATAATAAAAATAATGAAAGAGTAAACTTTGTTGTCATGCATCCTCTTTCAAAGCTATGTAGATAAACATCACTAAGGTGGAATGCCATCTGGGCCGAGAGCGTTTTTAATCTTTCTGGAAGAACAAATGGAAAAACAAATGAATGTTATTATTCTTCGGCGTTTTGAAGCAATTTACGAGTGAAGGCACCCCAAATGTAAGTTGACATTTTATTTGCATTCTAATTCTATTGAAATTGAACTCTTGGAAGAACAGATTCAGTCGCATTAGGTTATAGATAAAGCCTGAAACTACGAGCTTTGACAACAAAAAATTCTGCAAGCTTTTATTTTATTCTCGTAAGATTTGAATATCTATAAAAAAGACGGAGAAATCTCACAAAAGCCTCTATGCTAATGAGAAAAGTCTCAAAAGCTACAAAAGGCTATATGAGAACCACAAAAAACATCAAAGGAGTAATGAAAATCATTGCCCCAGAAATTGGTTATTGGTGTCAACACCATCTCAATAATGAAAAGTTCAGTGAGAAAATATAAGAATCAGTGATTAGCAAAACGTTTCTTAGATCTTAAAATTCTTTTTACAGCTAAAACTGGTACGCAGTTGAATAATTACACTATACCTTCAAAAATGAATCACATAATGGCAAATAAAAGGAATCAAAGAAAACAAATGCTAAAATGACCATAGGTTAAAAACAAACGGAAAAGAAAAATTAAGTGAGCAAAAACTTATCCAAAAAAAATTGAGCAATCTTACTTGACAAGTTCCTCAACATATGTTATCCACAAGCTTAAAGAGATCCCTCGTTTGTCTCCAACAAGAGCCTTGAAAATATTATGTGCTGTTGACCTATCAGCTACACCAGCAACAGCCGGAGCAATACGAACAAAAGCCTCTTCTCCTACGAGTTTCCTCTTCAATCTCAATGAGAAAATAATCAATTTCAGGAAATACCTCCCAAATTATATTTTTCAAATGTTAAAATAGTAAAGCAAAAAACCTTTACAAAACACATTTAGTACACAAATATGCTAAAAGATCAAATTCAGATATGTGTGATAATTGCTGAAGTATTAATGCCCAAAAAAACAATAAGCAATAAGATTGAGGATGAAGCCTTTAGAGCAATTCGTGGCTTGAGTAGGAACAAATCTGTATGATTATGGGGGTGTGTGTGTGTGTGTGTGGTGGTGGGTGGGGGGAGCACTTTGTCTTGATTCCTAAGAAGGGTGGACATAAAAACTTAAAGATTGCTGTCTAATTAGCTTGGCAAGTAGTGACTACAAGATTTTGGCCAAGGCTTCGGGGGGGTGGGTTGGGGAGCTGAATAGCACATTGTCTTGATTCCTAAGAAGGGTGGACATAACAACTTAAAGATTGCTGTCTAATGGGGGCGTTTGGCAACACAAAAATAAGTAACTCATTGACTTTTATAAGCCAAAAAGTTAAAAAGTTAGTTTGCCTGTGTTTTATATTTTAACTTTTGAAAAGTTAAAAATTAACTTAAAACTGAAGCTAAAATTTTTAGCTTTTGACTTCTAAGAGAAATAACTTCTCAAAAATTAGAATCCCTCCCGACATTTGAATTTCTATGACTTTTTTGGAGGTAAAAAATCAACTTATAACTTCTACTACAAGTAGAAGTGCTTTTACTTCTCGTCTTAGCTTGGCAAGTAGGGACTACAAGATTTTGACCAAGGCTTCGGCTACTAGGTTGAAAGAAGTTTTGGGGTTAGTTATTTCCCCTTCTCAAGGCTCTTTTATAAAGGTCACCAAATCCTAGAAAAATTCTCATTTCTAAGAAATGTGTCATTCTATACTTCGAAAAGGCGATCAAGGAGTATTGTTTAAAGTTGGCATTGAGAAGGCATAAAGTCGTGTTTTCTGAGATTTCTTTGATTATATGTATTTCTACGTATATTTCATGTATTATGGGTAGTTCTGTAAATACTCCCTTTGAGGGATATATTTGTCTTTTGTAATTCCCTTTTACATTCAATAAGATTTATGAAGTCAATGTGACCTAATCACATGACATCCTTCTCTCTCTTCTCTCTTTGATCCTAAACCTAACCCTAACCCTAATTATCTAATTCGACTTGGTATCAAAGCAAGGTTCGCCGGAGAAGATCGTCGAGGAGGTGTTAATGCCTCACGGTACCGTACAGCTAACGTCATAGGCCGTACGGACACTGTTTTCGAGGTATGGACATGCAAATTGAGGTCTGTCAAAACCTCTTCCAATAGATCTCAATTTTTCAGGTTTTTTGGTGAATATTTGGGAATTTTTTGAGGAGTTCTTGATGGTTTTAAGACCATTCTTCTCTTGAAAATCGAAAAAATCATTTTTCAATACCAATCCAAAACCCCTTAATTTCGACCTTTTTATGGGGTTTCTTGGTCACTTTTGATCCCCTATTATCATAGGGATCCATCGAATCTGTTCATTGGCCATTTCATTGAGAATCGAAGCTTTTAGCTCGATTTCTCCTAAAAGGTACCACCAGCCCTATTTTTACCTTTTTGGGGTTGGATTTCACTATCAGACCTACAATATTCTAGTTTTTGGGTCTATCTCACTCCTAAAATGTTTATTTGGGTATTTTGGACTGCTCTTCCATCTTCTTGCTGCTATTTGATCATGAAATGGCCCTTTTTAGGCCCCTTTTCTTTGTTTTTTTTTTGTCCTTTAGTGTGCATCCAGCACTCTTGTTTTTTTTTGCCTTAATTCTTGGCACTCCATCGACTTGGTTCGTTATGGAAACTCAGCCACTGCCTCCAGACATTCCCTCAGTGTCAAAGATGAGCACGGAAGTTCCCTCTAGTGGAGTTGGAGGGCCTATGGTGCATCAACTGGCTTACGAGAACCCCGGGTTACAGATTACCTCGGTCAAAGTAGACGGCAAGAACTACTTACGATGGGCTCACGCTGCATGGTTGTTTATTGGAAGCCGTGGGAAGCTAGGCCACACTACAGGGGATACAGTTGAGCCACCCAAAACCGATCCCTCATATCGACAGTGGGAGATTGATGATCTTATTGTCATGTCATGGCTCCTCAACTCTATGCAACTGGATTTTTTTTTTTTTTTTATAAATATAAATTTAATGGGGCAAAAAGCCGAGAAAGAGCAGGCCTAAGCCAAAGAGGTCGAGCTGACCTACAGAGGGCAAAGGCTACAAAGACACAAGACTCAAACCCAACTTACTAACATCTCAAGTACAGATACGGCCCCAACGAAAAACAAAATCCTCAAAAAATCCCCTACAAACCGGATACAGCTTAGACCAGAGAAATATCATCCCCTTGATGCTAAGAACGACGGCCTGCAAATCTGCTTGTTTACCCTCAAAAACTCTCTGATTCCTTTCCTTCCAGATGCCCCAGAGAATCGCGAGAGGGAGCAACCTCCATAAGACCTTTCCTCTGGCCAAGAAGGCTTTAGAATTCCAGCAACTCAAAAGGATCATAACTAAGCTAGGCATGACCCAACTCATCCCAAAGTCAGATAGAAACGAGCTCCAAACTTCCCTAGCCATATCGCAGTGAAGAAGGAGATGATCCACCGATTCCCCGCTGCTTCTACACATCCAGCAGTAATCCACCAAGATGAACCCTCTAGATTTTAAGTGATTCACGGTCAAGATTCTATCTAGAGCTGCCTCCCAAGCAAAGAAAGCTACTTTTGTTGGGATCTTCGACCTCCAGACCAGGGACACTGGAAAGGAATAATCTTCGGATCTAATAAGAGCCTCATAAAAGGATTTCACCGAGAAAGAACCTCCCTTCGACCAGATCCATACCCTCTTGTCTTGAGCAGATGGATAGAGATGGGTACCCTGCACTCTGGCTAAAAGACCGGTTAAAGAGTCAATTTCCCAATCATTCAGATTCCTCCTGAAGCCGAGATTCCATCCCACCTCGTCCCCTTCATTCTGAGTGCACTCCCGAATAGTCCTGTGCTTCCTTTCAGAAATGGAATAAAGGTCCGGAAAGTCCACGCTTAGAGGATTATCCCCTCTCCAGGTGTCCTCCCAGAATCTAATTCTATTCCCAGAGCCAACCTTAAAGCTAACTCCTTTGTCAAAGTCCTCGGAGGCCTTTAAAATCCCCCTCCAAACACTACACCCATACGAGGTTCTCACTGCCTGGCTAACCCAACCAAAGAGGGAAACCCCATATTTACCAGCCATGACCTCTCTCCATAAGCTAGAGAGCTCCTCCCCGAATCTCCATACCACTTGCCCAGGAGAGCATGGTTCATTGATTTAAGATTCTTAATGCCCAATCCACCTTTTTCCTTGGCCCTGCAGACCCTATCCCAGCCCACCAAATAAAGTTTGTGATGATCTAAGTTGCCTTTCCACAAGAAGTCCCTCATGATCTTTTCCATAGAATTGGAAATACTCTTCTGCATCGTGAACAAAGACATGTAATAAATAGGAAGACTCGATAGAGAGCTATTAATCAACACCATTCTTCCTCCTTTAGACAGATATCTGGATTCCACAATGCAAGTTTCTTCCCAAAGCTTGCTAACACCAGCTCCCATAGAGACTTGGATTTGTAAGCTGCCCCAAGGGGGAGCCCCAAATAAGTGGAAGGAAGACTACCAATACCGCACCCCAGTATACTGGTCAAACCTGGCAGATTCACAACCTCTCCCACTCCATAAAGTTTGCTTTTCGTAAGGTTCACTCTTAAACCCGAAGCAGCTTCGAAGCAACAAAGAAGGCCTCTAAGGAATCTGAGTTGGGAGATCTCCGGACTCAGGAAAATAAGGATATCATCCGCGAACTGAAGATGGGTAATGATAGGGACCCCGTGGGCTACTTCGAAACCTCTCAACTCCCCTAACTCCACCCCTTTAGAAATCATCTTGCTTAAGGCTTCCACCACTATGATAAACAGGAATGGGGATAATGGGTCGCCTTGATGCAATCCACGAGAACTTTTAAAATAACCAGCTGGAGAGCCATTAACCAGGATAGAGAAAGCCGCTGAGGAGATACACTTCTTCATCCACCTTCTCCATATGCTACCAAAACCCATCTTGCCAAGCATAAAATTTAGAAACTCCCAATTAACATGGTCGTAAGCCTTTTCCATGTCCCCAGTCCGGGCCTCCCCGACCTCATTCTCGAATCGATAAATTCATTGGCTATGAGGACCCCGTCGAGAATTTGCCGACCACTCACGAAGGCACCTTGGAATTTAGAGATCACTCCCGACATAACCTTGCTTATCCTCAAGGCGAGCACCTTGGCAATAATCTTATAGGAGCTTCCCACCAAACTAATAGGCCTGAAATCCGAGAGGTCTTCAACTCCTATAGATTTCGGAATCATGGCTATAAATCTACTATTGGACGTATAGTCCAAGAAGCCTTCCTCTTGGAACTCTTTCACTACCTTCATATAGTCCGCTCCAATAGTCTTCCAACAATGCTTGTAGAAAGTGATCGTATAGCCATCGGGTCCAGGGGCCTTGTCACCAGCCAAAATGGATAAGGTGTTAACCACCTCATCCTCCATAATGGATCTCTCCAATCTCTCCCTATCTGCCTCACTGATCTGATCAAAACGAAGGCTCTCCAAAGAAGGTCTACACAAAGTCCTCTCTGCATAGAGGTCTTTGTAGTAGTTAACCACCCCATTCCTTATATCCTCTTCCTCCTCCATCGAAACTCCACTAATCGAGAGTCTGGAGACAAAGTTTCTCCTTCTGTTAGCATTCGCCACCTTATGGAAAAACTTCGTGTTGTTATCCCCTTCCTTGAGCCATCGAACCCTTGATTTTTGTCTCCAACTAATCTCTTCCATCTTAACCGTGTTCTACAATTCAGCCTGCAGGTTTACTCTTTCGGACTTCTCTCCCAGGGAGAGGGTGGCCTCTTCCTCCTTATCGATGAGGGCTATTTTTTCAAGCAACTGCCCTTTCTTCTGATTGATGCGACCAAACACCTCCCGATTCCAAACTTTAATTTTCTCTTTAAAAGCTTTGAGTTTACATCTAAAGACAACCCCCGCATTGCCTTCGAAGATGAAGGACTTCCACCATTCATCTACCTTATCCTTAAAGGTAGGGTGGTCCAACCACAAGTTCTCAAATCTGAAAGGTGTTGGTCTAGATCTGAAACCCCCGCAGTCTAGCATCAGCGGAGTATGATCCGACGCTGGTCTAGGAAGCGCAGACATGGAAACTCCCTGGAAGTAGTCTTCCCAGTGATTGGTCACTAAAAATCTATCCAGTCTGCTGAGGATGGGAGGATTTTGATTGTTGGACCATGTGAATTTGGCTCCACCCATAGGGAGGTCCATAAAAGAGTGCATGTTGATAAATATGCCGAAATCTTTCATACTCTTGGTCAGACATCCCCCTACATTTTTCTCGCTCGGAGAACGAACCACATTGAAGTCTCCGCCTATGCACCATGGCTCATCCCAGTAGCCAGCGACGTCGTTCAGTTCTTTCCAAAATTGCTGCCTATAGCTGCTCCCAGAAGGCCCGTAAACTCCCGTTAGAACCCAGGTGAACTAGTCCCCCACTCTTCTACACCTAATGGACACAGAGAAAGCTCCAATTAAGGCATCTACCACCTCCAGGAACCTTCTGTCCCAGACAATCACAATGCCCCCAGATGTCCCCAACGCCGGTAAATCCTGCCAACCAAAATCTCCAACCCCACATAGCTCCCTAATAAGGGCTAAGTCCATCTTCTCCAACTTGGTTTCGTGTAAAATAATGACATTGGCCCCCCATCTTTTAAGCAAACTTTTCACGACAGCTCTTCTATCTCTATTTCCTCGGCCCCTAACATTCCAAGAAATAATTTTAAGCTTCATCAGTAACCTTTTGTTTCATCCCACTTCTACGACTATTATATACTAGAGTCTCTCCTGAATTGAGCAGACATCTCAGTCTCTGTATCTCCCTAGGGACTTTGCGGTTGCTAATCTTGCTTGAGTTACCGCTACAAACAGTTGCGTTCCTGTCGCTGGACCCCTCTCCTGCTCTATCATATGCTTCCATCTTGTTGGTCCCTCCTAATCCTTTGTCTGATTCCTGGAACTGAGAAATAATGCTGGATCCAACCTTACCGGTTAAAGGTAAGCCCCCAACTGCCGACCGAGAACTGGTAGTCCTGATAATCATGTCCACTTCCTTGGGGATTCCGAGTATAGACAGGAGTAACTCTCTGACTTCCACCTCCTTCCCTTCAAAAGACAGTCCCAGGGATGTCCCCAAATTAATGATGTCGCGTCTATACCATTCTCGCAAAAGCTACTCTTCTGAATGCGTAGGCTCTAATGGCCTAGGGATCTCCTGAACAACGATCTTCTTCAACGCCTGTCCCGAGCTTTCCTGGTCCGGATCTCCTAACTGAGTGGGAGTAGATCTCAGCGTTAGCTGCATAGAGCTAACAAAGTTTGCAGCTGCTTCCTAGCGTTTCGGTTCCTCGTCTTCCCCAGTAATAGACTCATACCGACCAGCTCCTCCGACCTTCTCTGCCTGTTCCCCCCCTACTGACCTCTCCTCAGGGTCCTCCCCTAAAGATTCCATAGAACCTTTGAATTCTATACCCATAACCCTAAGGTCCCTAGGCCGCGAACTATCCCTAGGAGGGATAAGCAGAAAAAAGGATAAATTAGGAAGAAGGGGGGAATCCGCTCGAGAAGATGAATCCATACCTGTCGGCAGCTCCTCTACTTGAAGATCCTCTTCTATTTGCTGTTGATAAGAGTGCTCTGTTGGAATAGGGATAGATAGGGAGCTCTGTGAGAGATGAAGGGAGGTCGACCTTATATTCTCGGTCACGTGCGGGTTTTCTCCCGAACTTTTAAAAGGCACCTCCACTGAATCTTTCTCCCCATAAACTCCTCCCGACTTCAATTTCTCTACCCAGGATCCGCGGGTTTGGGTCACCCGCTTCCTCACCCTACACCACTTAATGGGCCCTCAACGAGATCTATAAGTAATGGGTCTCCGCCACGTATAAAGGGTTGAGTACCTACCCCCCCACTTTTTTCCACTGCAGTAAGATTCACTGGGATGCGATACTCCTGTTCCTTTCTTCGTTGGTACACAAGCCCAGAGACTCCAGCTATCGGCTTGGTAAGCTCTGCTACCCCACGATTTCCAATAGCTTCCTGCTCCCCTCCCCTGTAAGGCCTTTCGAATTTCAACTGTTGCTTCCCCCCCCCCCTTGCTGGTACCTTCTGCATCGCCGTACTAGGGTTACTGGACTTCCTCCTATCAGGAGCTTCCACGATGAGAAGAGCTTCAACGGTAGAGATTTCTGGTGGTGAGTTAACCTCCGCCGCCGCCGGAGTAGCGGCTCCTCCCCTCCTACATGCCTCCAAACCTTCTTCCGATTTACCGCTAGTAACAGCTTTCTTGGGGCAGGGACAGTACTCGTCTGATCTACAATTCGAAGGGGAGACAAATGTTTCCTTCTTACTGTGGAGTTCAATGGCTACTGTAATTGGGGTATCCCGGTCCCACACTTTTAGGGTTCTTGGTATATCCCTAGCTACACCTCAAACCTTCATCTGGATGGCTGAGAAATCTTTCCCTGTCAAAGACGGATTTGCGACATCTATCAAACCTCCCACCTTCCTACCAATCTGTTCAAACATCCCATAGTTCCACAAGTTAAATGGTAGCCCATATATGGATATCCAAACCGGAGAAGAGTCCCAAAAGGAGGTGATGGAGTTTACCGAAGGCCACCATTTGCTCAGGTATACTATACCACAGCCGATCCTGATGGAGACCAGATCACATAGGAATCTGAGTGTCGTTGGATCCTCTACGAAGAACAACCTTCTTTTCTCCCCGCAAGGAATGAGATAGAGAAGATCTGATAAACCAGATATCCATGTTAAGGCCACTGCTATGTCCTCCCAAAAAGGGTTCAACTCCGAGGATTCGCAAATCATTGCATGCCTCCATCGATCCGAACTTGCTGCTTCCTCTTCTGTTACTCTACTGAGAGCCCCACGGGCTGGAAGGATAGGAGTAGCCCTGACCTCGGATGACTCCTTGATCAGTAGGACCTTCCGATTGCCTGAATGAGGTAGAATGTTGTCCAGATTAACACCCAATGAAGCCCAGCCTCCCCCTTGTGAACCTTCGGGAAAACAGAAAACTATATTCCTGCCATGGGACGTGAACTCCGACAGCTGAATGTAGTTACCTCCTCCATTGGATTTTGCCTCTACGATAAAAGTTCTCCCATATGATACCGTCTTCCTCCAAAGTTTTCTAGTAGCTTTGGCTTTAATGGCTTCCTTAAAGAGATTAGATACCCACTGCCCAACCTCCCCTGGGATATCTGCTTCTTCCACCCTTCTTCTCCCTTCTTCTCTGATGCGTAGCAGGTGTCTACCCCCTTTCCAAAAAGCTGAAAGAATAAACGATTTAGCTTCCACAACCACCTTGGCCGTGGTTGTCATCTTCCCGCTTAACTGCGGAGTTCTGATGGGATCTATGCAGCTGGATATTAGCTAGAGTTTCTTATTCATGCGCACGGCTAAGGAGGTTTGGGAGACTACTCGGAAGACCTATTCCCAAGAGCAGAACACTGACAGGGCACTCTAGTTGAACCAGAGTATCTCCCATTTCAGGAAGGGGGAGAAGTCTCTCGCTGAGTACTATACCTCTCTTCACAACATGTGGCAGGAGCTCGACTATTATTATGCCTATCAGCCTCTTCACTCAGAGGAGATTGTTCTTTATCAGTGACATGTGGAGAAGAGCCAGATATTTGAGTTCCTTTCTGGACTCAATCCGACATACGAGCTTGCTCGTGTCCAGATCCTTAGTAGCAGAGTGGATCTTCCATCTCTTGGTGACGTATAAGCCTATCTTCAGAGCGAGGTGAGTCGACGGATCTCCCTCCAGGATGAGCACCTCATCTCGGAGCGATCAACGCTAGTTGCTTCTCCTGCCTACTAGCCCTAGCAACCTCGGAGAGGTCGACCTTATCAGCCTCCTACTTCCGCTCCATCCTATGCTCCTACTGGTCCCCCACCTGTTGGGAAACCTTCTACTAGGGAGAGACCCAAGTGTGACTACTGCGGCCAACTTGAGCATGTGCGGGACCGATGTTGAAAATTACATGGTCGTCCTAGCCACTGATACACCAAAGTCCCTAATAAACTGGACTATACCAGACTGCAACTAATACTGAATTAACCAAGTTTATGAGGTAGATGCTTGAAGAATGATATTGAATAGCCAGCACCAAGAAGTCTAGTAGTCATTGGAGAGGTCACCATGGATTAGCTGGTAACAATTACTTTTTGTTGGATGAATAACAAAGCACAAACGCGCATCCTCTCAAAGTAGATGTTAATAATATGAAACACTACAACAACCATTAGTTGATTGGCTGTTCTCGCTGTGTTACCGCCTACCGGAGACTTTCGGCCATACCCAGGTAACATACTGGTATCAGTATAATTAATACTCTTGACTTCACAAGTGATCTATACTAGTACATATAATAATAAAAGTGTGCAGATCAGTTTTCATTCCTACAACTTAAGTAAAATGAATAAAACAGTACAAAATTCTAACCTAAAAAGAAAAAAAAATAGATAAGTTTCAGAAATTAATCCGATGAAAGAAAATTATGGGAAATTAGGTAGCAATGTGTCAAAAATTGGTATACTCGTACATATACAGAATTTGGAAAGACAAACCTGCAAAGAATTTTCTGAAGCATCAGCACATATATCAATTACTTCATACGGATGCTCCCATGCAAGCATTGTTATAAAAATAAGCCTCTGGAATGCAGGTTCCTGCAAACAAACCAAAATAATCCAATAAGGATATGTCCATAAGCAAGGTAATCCATGATAACATAAAACTGGAACTATATTTGTCTCTTATTTTATTGTTTTTTCCAATCAGTGGGAATAGATATTTTTCTTGGAAATTACAGTTCCCAGAAGAGATTTTAATTTTTAAGTTTCTAACTAAGGGATTACTGATTTTAACACATCTTTCTTCTTGTACTGGTCTAGAACTCCAGAACTTTTTAGTACCATTTTGGGCCTCAACCATTTTATCTACAGGCCTTCTAAAGCCTCTTGGGATCATGTGGGATCAGCACAGTGTTGACCTCCATCCAATTTGATAAAAGTCATACAACAAATATATGCGCGCAGACAACTATTGTGAACACAGGGTTGGATACAAATGGAAACTTTCATCTATGTTTAAAAACTGAAAATAAAAAAATGAAAACATGCATATGTGAGAATATAAATGGATGAGAAATCGATAGCGCTGATATATCATAAAACGATGATCCTCTAGCAATTTAGCCTAGATCTAAGAAAAATAAATAAATAAAATAGAAGGGTTCTTTACCATGAGGAATAAAAAAAAGTGAAATGCCCTAGATACCTGGACTGTTGGAGTTTATGTAATACACCCACGTGGGTGTCTCAAGTGGGCTGCGTCCCACTTCCCACGTGGGGCCTTTTTTGGGTTTTCACTATTCACGTGAATAGTGTCGCATGAATAGTGTCACATGAATAGTAACACGTGAATAGTGTTCTCCTTTGTAGGGTTTCTCCCCATCATATATATATATATATATATATATACAGTGAGCGCGGGAGAATGAATTAACAATTTATTCTCTCCTCTTCCCACAACTTCTCTCTTTAACCCTAATCTCCTTCTCCACCTTCCGCCTCCATTACACTTTTTTCCCTCTTCTATCTACAACCTTATTTACAACATGGACATCCAATCTCAAAAAAAGAATGGTTACCCTTGAACTAATCCAAGGGGCAACGTATTAGATTTCAACATTATTTCAAGGGGGTTGACAGGAATTATACATGCACATGTAGAAAGTGCTATTTTTCAAGCAAAACATATGATTCGTTTCATGAAAGTAACAATATTTTGGTCAAAATGTTTTGACTCTAAGAAACATTTCAACCGAGCTCTATAGAAACCCTTCTAAGGTCCTTTTTTTTTTTCCTCCAAATATCCTCCTACACAAACACTCCAAAACAACTAATCCACTTCAATGAAATTGTGGAAAAACAGATTTAATCAATTGCTAGGGGGCCTATCAAAGATGAATTTGGGGTTTCTCTTCCGTTTCAAGGTAATGATGAAACCCTCTATTAAAATTCAATTTTCTTTTAGATTTTTCATAAAATATGATCAAGAGGTGTAAATGCATCAAATCTACAAATTAATGATGCATTCACACTGGATTTTTGTTCAAATTGGCAGATCTTTTGGGAAATCTTCTAAGAATTAGGGAAAACTCAATTTCATTTGTTTTCACCAACATACATGGGTGTGCATGAGTGAATTATAGGGTATTATACCCTTTATGCTATAAGGGACCCTTTATATCTGTAAGGGCATTTTTGTCCATGTAGTTCTTTTACTTGTATTTTTTTTTTTTGATAAGTTTATTTTACTTATATTAATAGAAGCTTGGAGTCATGTGGAATACAAGCTCTCCTTTTATCTCATTTTTCTCTCTTCTCTCTCGTCTCTTTCTTCTCTCTTTCCCCTAACCATAACAAAACCCTGGATCCTCCATTTCAACTTGCTTTCAGAGCCACCGGAAAGTGGAAAAGAGGACTGCACAGTCTTTCTGATCATGCAGGTGCCGACATCATCAGAACCGTATGGCTGGCGCCAGCATCCGTACGGCCACACGGATCTCGAGGTCCCAAGGTTAGTCCTACTTCAGGAGTGGGATTTTCTAAGATTTGTGGTGATTATTTCGGAATTGTTTGGAGCCTCTATGATGGAATTTTGCTTCTTCTTCTGAAAATCGAAAAAATTGTTTTTCTCTTCTTTCGAATGGTACAAGCTGTAGGGATTTTTTGCCTCGATTTGTTGCTTGAATCTTATTAGTTAATTAGGGTTTCATGGAGAATGATAGAAAAGAATTGGGGAGAAAAAGGGAATCGTACGAAGCAACATAACCTACTCACCATACGTCTGACGTCTCATAATATATATATACTTCTAAAAAACGTACCCTCTGATCTAGCTCCAGGTATTGCTTTTGTCCCTGTTTTAGTTCATGAGCCTCCAAAACCTCCTACTCCAGAGGAGGATCTTCCCATTGCACTTCGTAATGGTGTGGGTACGTGTACAGAGCACCCTATTTCTCACTTTGTCTCTTATCAGTCTCTGTCTCCATCTTATCAGAACTTTCTTAGTACAGTGTCTTCTGTCTCTTTGCCATCCAGTGTTTTAGATGCTCTCAGTCACCCAAAGTGGAAAGAGGATGGACGAAATGCATGCTCTTGACAAAAATAGAACATTGGATCTTGTTCCATTACCCGGAGGGAAGAAATCTGTGGGGTGTAAATGGGTCTTCACTGTAAAGCATAAGGCCGATGGTTCCATTGATAGGTACAAAGCTCGCCTAGTTGCTACAGGATTCACTCAGACTTATGGGATTGATTATCAGGAGACATTTGTACCAGTAGCCAAAATGAACTCAATCCGAGTTCTATTGTCCTTGGCTGCAAACATGTATGACCTTTACATCAGTTGGATGTAAAGAATGGCTTCTTACATGGAGACCTGACAGAGGAAGTGTACATGAAGTTGCCACCTAGATTGAAACATTCTAGAAATGAAAATAGGGCGTGATTGAAGAAAGCTTTGTATGGGGTAAAACAATCTCCTTAAGCATGGTTTGAGCGGTTCAACGGTGCAGTCAGAAGAGTTGGCTATATACAGAGTCAAGCAGATCACACACTATTTGTGAAGCGCCAACAAACTTGTACCACAACGTTGATTGTCTATGTGGATGAGATTGTCATTACGGGTAATGATCCAACATAAATCAAGCAGCTAAAGACCTTGTCTTCTGAGTTCGAAGCCAAAGATCTAGGACCTTTAAAATACTTTCTACGGATTGAAATCGCTAGGTCAAAGAAAATGATCTTTATATCTCGGAGGAAATATGTCTTAGATTTATTGACTGAAACTGGATATTTAGGAGCACGACCTGCAAAGACTCCTATAGATCAGAACCATCGGCTGAACTTTGAGTATGGTGATCTCCTTGAGGATGCAGCCATGTTTCAACGGCTGGTTGGCAGATTGATCTACCTAGCTCACACAAGGCCTGATATTGCATATGCAATGAGTGTCATCAGTCAGTTTATGCCCTCACCATGGTCTCTGCACCTTGAGGCAGCTCACAGAGTATTGAGATATCTCAAGAGATCTCCAGGTCAGGGGCATATTGTTCGAATGTCATGGACAATTCAGGGTGGAAGCATACAGTTATGCAGATTGGGCCATGACAGTTACTGATAGACGGTCCACATCAGGTTACTACACCTTTGTTGGAGGTAATTTGGTTTCTTGGCGCAGCAAGAAACAACCTGTAGTAGCCCGATCCAGTGCAGAGGCAGAGTTTCACTCCATGGCACCTAGCATGTGTGAACTCCTCTGGTTGAAGATCTTGCTCAAGGAGCTAGGAATCAAGGTGACAGAACTAATAAGCCATTATTGTGATAATAAAGCGGACATTAGCATAGCTCACAACCCTGTACGGCATGACAGGACGAAGCAAATAGAGGTTGATAAGACATCCGAGGAAAGTGCATCTCGGAACAGGTTAGTAACGGAAAGTATTGAAGGTTCAACATTAAATTTGTCGGTAAAGCATTCAATCCTTCCCGATAAATCATTCAACGGCATACTTGACGGGATTGACATTCAACTCATCCCGACAAGTTCAACGGCATACTTAATGGGATTGACATTCAACTCATCCCGGCAAGTTCAATAGCATACCTGACGGGATTGACACCCAACTCATCCCGACAAGTTCAATGGCATACTTGACGGGATTGACACCCAACTCATCCCGACAAGTCCAAACGGCATACTTGACGGGATTGATATCCAACTCATCCCAACAAGTCCAAACGGCATACTTGACGGGATGGACATTCAACTCATCCTGAGAACTTCAAACGGTATACTTGACGGGATTGACATTTTACTTATCCTGACAAGATCAGCGTTGTTCTTGGTGGTCAAGACAATCAACTCTTCTCGTCAGTATCGACGTTTCATATTTAACAGAAGAATGGCATGATACAACATCTTTGTGAGAACACCACTTGTCAGTAGATTCAATCATTAACATGATCCTACTACATCCTCCCACTCAAGATATCTACCACGTAAGACGGGCACCTCAGCTTTTTCAGACCTAACCGAACGAGAGAAGTTCAAATCTAACTGGAAAAGGTTGTATCTAACAGACTTTTCCTAGATTGGATCTGATCAATGAGAAGTAGAAACATGGAAGATGAGTCATATTGATTCTCAAGTCTATAAATACTTTATGTTCAGAACTAAGAAAAGGATCTTGATCTCACGATTTAAGATTAACAAGACTCTCTTGATACTGACTTGATCGTCGGAGTATTGTCAATAGGTGCTCTACTGCCGTTCCTGAAGGAGTTACCTCGTCAACTGCAGCAAGGAGGCATCCGAATCACAAAGGCTACAGATTCTCTCTACCTGACAGATCTACCTCAAGATACGAATCATTTTAACCTCGAAGATTGTGTGGGATAAGATTAGATATTTTTCCCTCATATCTTTAGGCACCGTCTGTGGGAAGCGACTAAAAGTTTTTCTGCTATCAAAGAGAAATTTGATTCATAATCATGGTGGATACAAGGCGAACAAACCTCAGGAGCGAAAGAGATAATAATCCCCCTGACGATCTCAAAGAGATTATCACTGAGAAGAGAAGGGCTAAAGAGCGCGATAGCCAACAGCATATTATCTCCCAATTACGAGAGGAGAATGAGGAGCTTAAACGATGAATGGTGGTTCAACAGGCAGACGACCATATCTCTGAGAATGTCAAAGGTGACCATCACAAGAAGTCGGAGTTATGATTGGAGAGGTCGGATTCAGAGGAACCGACTTGAAGAATCCAAGGAGCAGACGTAGGGATTCATTCGTTCCCCCACCAGAGAAGCCTCACAGACCTAAGTTTTCTTATCGGCGAAGCTCGGATCATATTCAACCAGAAACCAGAAGGCAAATCGCCGATCTAGTGGCCGAGATGATGCCAAGAAAGAAACATTACCCAATAAGATGACGGCCATGACAACAAGGGTCCCCCGAGATTCTCCTTTCACGGAAGAAATCCAGGAGTATCGGGCTCCCAAATCTTTTTCTTATCCCAAATGCTCCATCTTCACGGGAACATCGGATCCCGTTAACAATGTTCTTCACTTCCAGAAAGCGATGACAATGTGGGAGTTCCACGATAAACTTCTCTGCCGGATGGTCTTGTCAACTCTCAGCGACGACGTGCTCATCTGGTTCAATCAGCTTACTCCTCGGACTATTGTCTACTTCACCGAGTTGAACATTCTTTTTATCACTTGGTATTCGTGCAACCAGCTGCACAAGAATGATGTCGACGTATTATTCAACATACGTTGCGGTCAGAATGAGACATTACGGGATTTCATCAAAAGATTCCGTACCTTGATGACCACGGTGGAGGACTGCAATGACATGCATGCAGTCACAGCTTTTCGAAAAGTCCTGCCTACTAGTTCTGAACTTTTCATGTCTTTAACCAAAAACAGGCCAATCGACGTAGAGGCGTTATTTCTCAGAGTTGAAAAGTACTCCAAACTCGAAGATAACACACTCCAACAAGGTCACGAGGCGACTGTATCCGTCCATGAGATAAAGAAATCTGCTGAATCCAGCGGATCAACGAAGGGAAAGCAAAAAGTTGTCCCCGACGCAGCACCAGCCAGGATTCCCGAGGAGCCTGAGAAGCCGACGAATCTAGATCGGTATCCTCGCCGCGAGAAGAGGATATTCACAGCATTGAATAAAACGCATAGTCAAATCCTCGATCTTATAAAAAACGAGAGATATCTCCAGTTCCCCCGACCTATGAAGTCCGAGTTAAAGGAGGATAGAGATAAGACGAAGTTCTGTGCCTTCTATCAGGAAATAGGGCACTTAACTGACAAATGTCGGGAGCTACGACACAAATTGGAGGATCTGATTAACCAGGGCTACTTGCAACAGTATATCGCTCGCACAGGTGGAGCAATAGCTGAAGCCGTGATCCCCAAGAAAGACACCACCCGCGCTGATCATCAAGGACGCAGGTTGATTATTGACCTCATCCATGGGGGAGGACGCCAAATTTCTCGAGGAGAAACCGAGAAATAAGAAAGGATCAAAATCAGGAAGATAGAGCACCTGAAGAGGTCCTACATTTGCCTACAGGTCCTAGGCTGACAGATTCTGTAGATATGATGGAAAGTACAGACGTGACCATTTTCTTCTCCGACAGAGATCTCGTTGGGGTGGATCATCCGCATTCGGATGCTTTGGTACTCACCTTGCCAGTGGGCAATTATGATGTTAAGCGATTGTTGGTAGATCCAGGCAGCTTAGCCGAGATTTTATTGGGCATCTTGGGACATGGATGGATACACGAAGTCAAGAGTGTGCCATCAACGTATCATCAGCTATTCCGTTTCCCGACCGATCACGGGATAATGGAATTGAAGGGAGATCAAGTAGTTTCAAAGAGGTGCTATGCCATCGCCCTCAAACCTAAAAGTTCTCAGGGTCGGGAGGGTCCACAGGATGAAGGTACTGTTGTCAGGGACCTACTTGTAATATCTTATATTCTATAGGGGGCCCTTGTAATATTGTAAAACTTCACTTAATATATATATTGGGTGAAATCGTGTAGGTTATTCTAAGCTCTACACGATTTCTCCTCTTTCCCCTATTCTCTTCTCCTCTCCTCTCTTCCATCTCTAACCCTAATCTCTTATCCTGGTTACGATCCAAGATTACAACATGGTATCAGAGCATGGTTATGTAACCATGGCTCAATCCTAGAGGTCTGAAGAACCCTAGGGATTGCGAAATTCGATGCGAAGGGCTTTCCAAAGAAAGAGATCATCTCCCATGGATAGCCGCAGGCTTTAGAAGAGTCTGAAACCCTAGCCGCCCACTCCAGAAGCCTGAAGAAGAGCTATCAGGCATAGCCGCCCACTCCAGAAGGCTGGAAAAGAGCCACCAAGCCTAACCGCCCCTTCCAAAAGGTCAGAGAAGACCCTCTGGACATAGCCGCAGGTCTCAGAGGAGCCCGGAACCTCTTCCTAGTGCTACCGCACCTATCCAGGAACCTTTTTAGGTCATCGGAACCATTCACAAGTTTCCCGCGAGTGGTTTTTTCTCCAATAGAAAATCTATAAAGGAGTTGTTCCAAAAAGGTCTGAATCCTGCGAGCGTTGCTCGCAGGAAGCTTTAAAAATAAAAATAAGGTGATTTGCACCTCCACAGCAGCAGTTTGGGTGATTTCTTATCAGAAAAGTCTTATCTACTACCATGAGTACATCTGAGGAGTCATCTTCTGCCAAGTCAGAGATCATTGTTGCCCCACCCAGTCTGGGAAGTCATGGTGATCACAGCCCGGGCCTACACATCACTACGGTGAAACTCGACGAGACCAACTACCTCGCATGGTCTCAATCTGCCAAGATGTACATCACCGGACGAGGCAAAGCCGGCTATATCACTGGACGCATCACTGCACCTGATTCATCCGATGCCACGTTTGAGAAGTGGGAAGCGGAAAACTCGATGGTTATGTCATGGCTGCTTCATTCCATGCATCCATCGATCAGCACAGGCTTCCTCTTTCTCCCGACTGCCAAGGATATATGGGACACGGCATCTCAGACCTACTCCCAAGATGGGAATTTTGCTAGGATGTATGAACTTCAGCAGGAGATAGCACATCTGAAGCAAGCCGATCTTCCTTTGGGATCATACTACGCTGCGTTACGCAGCAAGTGGGAAGAGGTAGATCACTACCAGACCTACACCCCTGCATGTACAAAGGATGCTACAGAGTTCCGAAAGATGATTGTGCGCGGACGCATATTCAAGTTTCTTGGCGGCTTGAACCAGAGCTATGAGTAGGTTCGAGCCAACATCTTGGGCAGAGATCCACCGCCGTCGACCATTGCACAGGTCTACTCCTACATCCAGAGCAAGGACAACAGGAGGAGAACCATGAGCTCTAAGATAGATGTTGATGTTCCTTTATCTGAGAAGTCTGCCTTGGCCACTCAGAAATTGAGCAAACCCACATCCAAGAAGGATGGGGATCTTGATGATCGTGATCGACTCAGATGTGATCACTGTGGCAAGCGTCGCCACACTCGGGAGACCTGCTGGAGTCTTCATGGTCGTCCTGCACAGTTCTCTGAGGGGAAGCAAGGCTCCTCAAAGAAGCCCTCTGGTAGCAAACATGGAACCTCAGCCGCTCATGCCACCAGCCAAGATTCCTCTGATGTGACCCCTTCCTCTGGGCAGTCCAACACCTTCTCTAGCATTGACATTGACAGGCTTCGAAAATTACTTACTCAGCTTGATGGCCCTTCTCCACCTACATCATCCTTTGCTCAGACAGGTACATCCCATTCAGCCCACCATGTGTCTACGGCACCCATTGGTCCTTCCTGGATCATTGACTCTGGTGCCTCCGATCATATGACTGGTATGCCATCCCTTTTCTCCACCTATAATATCTGCTCAGGTAAGGACAAGGTCCGCGTGGCCGATGGCACCTTCTCCTCTATCTTAGAAAAAGGCACTATCTCTGCCACACCTACTTTGTCTTTATCCTCTGTACTTCATGTTCTTAAATTCACCACTAACCTGCTTTCTGTTAGCCATCTTACCAAGAGCCTAAACTGTAGTGTTACCTTTTTTCCTACTCACTGTGTTTTTCAAGACTTGGAGACGAGGCGGATGATTGGCAGTGGTCGTGAGGATGGTGGATTGTACCTGCTCGATAGCCAGCCGACTTCATATTCTGTTGCACATCAGTCTAGTGCCAATGTCAGTAGTTCTAGCGTTAATAAAGACCTGTTAATGCGATGGCATAACAGGCTAGGTCATTTACCGCTTTCAGTCATGAAGAGTCTGTTACCTCAGTTTGCGTCTATTCCATTTTTTGAGTTCAACTGTGAAACTTGTGTACTTGCAAAACAATGTCGGGTGTCTTTTCCGACCAGTAATAAAAAAAGTTCGTTTCCTTTACAGCTTGTGCACTCTGATGTTTGGGGACCCAATCCCACCACTTTTATCTTTGGTTTTTGCTACTTTGTGGTTTTTGTGGATGACTATAGTCGTTACACTTGGATCTATCTTATGAAATCAAAAAATGAGGTGCATACTATCTTTCAGACCTTCCATAAAATGGTGTGCAATCAATTGGGCACCACCCTAAAAGTCCTACGCACTGACAATGGGGGGGAATACATGTACAGTGGCCTTGCCTCCTACTTTGAAGAGCATGGAATTCTTCATCAGACTTCATGTGCCGATACACCTCAATAGAATGGGACCGCTGAGCGAAAGCATCGCCATGTCCGGGAGGTTGCTAGGGCACTTCTTCTTGGTACTCGAGTACCCAAGGGTTATTGGGCTGACGCTGTGTTGACGACATCCTACTTGATAAATCGGATGCCTTCTCGTGTCTTGGGGTCGAAGTCTCCCATTTCACTCCTGTTTCCTTCCTGTCCTGTGTTCTCCATTCCACCTAAGGTCTTTGGTTGTGTTTGCTATGTTCATGCCCATCACAGGAAGGACAAGTTAGATCCGAAAGCCGTTCGATGTGTGTTTCTTGGCTATTCGTCCACTCAGAAGGGATATCGGTGTTTCCATCCCTCTACCCGTCGTCGGTTTGTTTCCCTAGATGTTACCTTTTTTGAGAGTCTTCCCTTCTTCTCAGTTGATCGGACTTCTCTTCAGGGGGAGCTTGGGAGTATTGACGAGAGTCCGATACCTCCACAGGGGGAGATTCCTCAACCAGTACCCCTTGATTTGCCTGATGAGTCTCCTGTACCCTTGTCCTTATCTCCTACTGACACTGTGCCACAGGATCCGCAGCTGAAGACATATGCCAGACGACGTCAAAAAGAGAAACAGTCCACCATCCAAGCTCACTACCAGGAAATCCAACTCGATCCAGGTAATCGTGTCCTCAGTGATCCTCATGATGATATGTCTGTTGCTCCTTCTACTATTCTTCCCATAGACATTGATGTACCTATTGCTCATCGGAAGGGTGTTCGGAACTGTGTTACCAAGCACCCTATCTCTCACTTTATTTCCTATCAGCAGCTCTCACCATCCTACAGGGCATTTGCTACTTCCCTATCCAGTGTCGCTCTGCCATCCGGTGTCTCAGATGCCCTTAGCCAGCCTCAGTGGAAAGCAGCCATGCTAGAGGAGATGGCAGCTCTAGAAAAGAATGGTACTTGGGATTTGGTTCCATTGCCTAGAGGAAAGAAACCCGTGGGGTGCAAGTGGGTATATACAGTGAAATACAAAGCAGATGGAAGCATCGACAGGTACAAGGCCCGTCTCGTTGCAAAAGGGTACACACAGACTTATGGGATTGACTACCAAGAGACGTTTGCTCCTGTGGCCAAGATGAACTCAGTTCGAGTTCTGTTATCTCTAGCGGCAAATATTTCTTGGCCCCTCCACCAGTTGGATGTCAAGAATGCCTTCCTCCATGGTGATCTAGAGGAAGAGATCTACATGACAGGTCCTCCGGGGTTCAGTCCGACTGGGAGTAAGGAACTTGTGTGCAGACTGAAGAAAGCCTTGTATGGGCTTAAACAGTCACCAAGGGCTTGGTTCGAGAGGTTCAGTTCCGCAGTCAAGAAGATTGGCCTCGCAGAGTCAGGCGGACCACACTCTTTTCATTAAGAGAAGTCAAGGTCGTCTTACTGCTCTTATTGTGTATGTGGATGATATCGTGGTCACAGGAGATGACCCAGATGAGGTTTGTAAATTGAAAAAATACCTCGGTACAGAGTTCGAAATCAAGGATCTGGGAACCTTGAGATACTTTCTAGGCATTGAGGTTGCTAGGTCAAAGCAGGGTGTGTTCATCTCACAAAGAAAGTATGTACTTGATCTCCTTCGAGAGTCAGGAAACTTGGGAGTTAAACCAGCCGATACGCCTATAGAGCAGCAACATCGGCTGAATCTTGTTGATGGGGATCCCATTGCTGATACAGGCCAATTCCAGAGACTTGTTGGGCGTCTCATCTACCTTTTGCTGACACGACCAGATATTGCATATGCAGTCAGTGTCATCAGTCAGTTCATGCATGCCCCTCGCTCTCCACATCTTGAAGCAGCACACCGAGTATTAAGTATTACGCTATCTTAAGGGGGCTCTAGGGAAGGGTATCCTGTTTAGTAAGAATGGACACCTGCGAGTTGAAGCTTATACAGACGCTGACTGGGCAGGTTCAGTCACTGACAGACGTTCCACATCAGGGTACTGTACGTATGTGGGGGGTAATCTAGTGTCTTGGCGCAGCAAAAAGCAACCAGTTGTCGCTCGCTCCAGTGCCGAAGCAGAGTACCGTTCTATGGCTCATGGTGTATGTGAGCTTCTATGGTTGAAGACTATGCTCAGTGAGCTCGGATATCCTGTCAAAGGGTCTATGCAGCTGTATTGTGACAATAAAGCAGCCATCAGCATTGCTCATAATCCAGTTCAACACGACAGGACAAAGCACATTGAGGTAGACCGTCACTTCATCAAAGAGAAGCTTGGTCAGGGACTTATTTGCACACCGTATGTCCATACTGCTGATCAAGTTGCAGATGTGTTAACTAAAGGTGTTACTAAAAGGATCTTAGAGCACCTGTTATCTAAGCTGGGCATGATAGATATCTTCGCACCAGCTTGAGGGGGAGTGTTGTCAGGGACCTACTTGTAATATCTTATATTCTATAGGGGGCCCTTGTAATATTGTAAAACTTCACTTAATATATATATTGGGTGAAATCGTGTAGGTTATTATAAGCTCTACACGATTTCTCCTCTTTCCCCTATTCTCTTCACCTCTCCTCTCTTCCATCTCTAACCCTAATCTCTTATCCTGGTTACGATCCAAGATTACAACAGGTACTTCATCTAGAGTCGCTAGGCAATAGCAACCAGAGCGCTTCCCGGGAAGTCTGGAGCAGACTACGCCTAACCGGGAGAATAACGAGATGTGTAAGGAGGCCAACAACGTTCCCACGATAGAGGAAACTGACTAGATCAACCTCGGAACAGAAGCGGATCCAAAGTATAAGTACATTAGAGCAAAATTATCTCCCGAGGAGAAAGAGTCGTACACCGACTTTCTTAAGTCTTATATGGATGTCTTCGCATGGTCATTCAGCGA
Organism: Euptelea pleiosperma; assembly: GCA_035048495.1. NCBI lineage: Eukaryota > Viridiplantae > Streptophyta > Magnoliopsida > Ranunculales > Eupteleaceae > Euptelea > Euptelea pleiosperma. Next base: position 23,506,018 of record CM068552.1, on the reverse strand, counting down.
TATGTCAGGTATTCCTCCCGACATATCGTATCATAAGTTAAAAGTAGATAATAAATATTCACCTATGAAACAATGGCCTCGGAGGATCGCTCCCGAGAAACAAAAGGCTATACAAGAAGAGATCGACAAACTCTTGGAAGCCGGCTTCATCCGTGAGATCAGTGATGCTCAATAGCTGGCCAACATCGTAGCAGTACAAAAGAAGAAATGAAAAATCAGGGTCTGTATCGATTTCACTCATCTAAACAAGGCATGTCCCTAGGATCCATATCCTTTACCAAGAATAGACCAACTGGTCGACGCCACCTCGGGATACGAAATTCTATCTTTTATGGATGGATATTCGGGGTATAACCAGATTCCATTACATGAGCCTGGTCAGGAGCTTATAACCTTCACAACTAATAGAGGGGTCTTTTACTATAAAGTGATGCCATTTGGTCTCAAAAACGCAGGAGCAACCTATTAGCGGTTGGTTAACAGAATGTTCCACGACATGATTGGGGAAACAATGGAGGTCTACATAGACGATATGATGGTGAACACTAGATCCCAGAATCATCATCTAGGTGATCTCGAGAAAACTTTCGATCGTCTTCGAGAGTATCAGATGAAGCTGAATCTAGCCAAATGCATCTTTGGAGTAACGTCCAGAAAATTCTTAGGATATCTCATCACAAGACGGGGTATTGAGGCCAACCCAGAACAGATAAGAGCTCTATCGAAAATGCCATCTCTCGGAACAGAAAAGAGGTTCAAAAGCTAGCCGGGAGAATAGTTGCATTAAACCACTTCATAGCGAGATCCTTAGATAGATGCAGACCCCTATTTAGACTCCTGAAGAAAAATGGAAGGTTAATTGGACTAAAGTATGCGACGAAGCTTTCCAATAGCTGAAACAATACCTCTCACAACCTCCAATCCTCTCCAAACCTGACCAAGGGGAGCCACTTGGCTTATATCTTGCTGTTGTCAGGGACCTACTTGTAATATCTTATATTCTACAGGGGGCCCTTGTAATATTGTAAAACTTCACTTAATATATATATTGGGTGAAATCGTGTAGGCTATTTTAAGCTCTACACGATTTCTCCTCTTCCCCCAATTCTCTTCTCCTCTCCTCTCTTCCATCTTTAACCCTAATCTCTTATCCTGGTTACAATCCAAGATTACAACATGGTATCAGAGCATGGTTATGTAACCATGGCTCAATCCTAGAGGTCTGAAGAACCCTAGGGATTGCGAAATTCGATGCGAAGGCTTTCCAAAGAAGGAGATCATCTCCCATTGATAGCCGCAGGCTTTAGAAGAGTCTGAAACCCTAGCCGCCCACTCCAAAAGGTTGGAGAAGTTCTCTCAGGCCTAGCCGCCCACTACAGAAGCCTGGAGAAGAGCTATCTGGCATAGCCGCCCACTCCAAGAGGCTGGAGAAGAGCCACCAAGCCTAACCGCCCCTTCCAAAAGGTCAGAGAAGACCCTCTGGCCCTAGCCGCAGGTCTCAGAGGAGCCTGGAACCTCTCCCTATTGCTACCGCACCTATCCAGGAACCTTTTTAGGTCATCGGAACCATTCACAAGTTTGCCGCGAGTGGTCTTTTCTCCAATAGAAAATCTATAAAGGAGTTGTTCAAAAAAGGTCTGAATCCTGCGAGCAAAGAAGGTGATTTGCACATCCACAGCAGCAGTTCGGGTGATTTCTTATTAGAAAAATCTTCTCTACTACCATGAGTACATCTGAGGAGTCATCTTCTGCCAAGTCAGAGATCATTGTAGACCCACCAAGTCTGGGAAGTCATGGTGATCACAGCCCGGGCCAACACATCACTACAGTGAAACTCGACGGGACCAACTACCTCGCATAGTCTCAATCTGCCAAGATGTACATCACCGGACGACGCAAAGCCGACTATATCACTAGACGCATCACTGCACCTGATTCCTCCGATGCCACGTTTGAGAAAGTGGGAAGCGGAAAACTCGATGGTCATGTCATGGCTGCTTCATTCCATGCATCCATCGATCAGCACAGGCTTCCTCTTTCTCCCGACTGCCAAGGATATATGGGACACGGCATCTCAGACCTACTCCCAAGATGGGAATTTTGCTAGGATGTATGAACTTCAGCAGGAGATAGCACATCTGAAGCAAGCCGATCTTCCTTTGGGATCATACTACGCTGCGTTACGCAGCAAGTGGGAAGAGGTAGATCACTACCAGACCTACACCCCTGTATGTACAAAGGATGCTACAGAGTTCCGAAAGATGATTGTGCGCGGACGCATATTCAAGTTTCTTGGCGGCTTGAACCAGAGCTATGAGTAGGTTCGAGCCAACATCTTGGGCAGAGATCCACCGCCGTCGACCATTGCACAGGTCTACTCCTACATCCAGAGCAAGGACAACAGGAGGAGAGCCATGAGCTCTAAGATAGATGTTGATGTTCCTTTATCTGAGAAGTCTGCCTTGGCCACTCAGAAATTGAGCAAACCCACATCCAAGAAGGATGGGGATCTTGATGATCGTGATCGACTCAGATGTGATCACTGTGGCAAGCGTCGCCACACTCGGGAGACCTGCTGGAGTCTTCATGGTCGTCCTGCACAGTTCTCAAAGAAGCCCTCTAGTAGCAAACATGGAACCTCAGCCGCTCATGCCACCAACCAAGATTCCTCTGATGTGACCCCTTCCTCTGAACAGTCCAACACCTTCTCTAGCATTGACATTGACAGGCTTCGAAAATTACTTACTCAGCTTGATGGCCCTTCCCCACCTACATCATCATTTGCTCATACAGGTACATCCCATTCAGCCCACCATGTGTCTACGACACCCATTGGTCCTTCCTGGATCATTGACTCTGGTGCCTCCAATCATATGACTGGTATGCCATCCCTTTTCTCCACCTATAATATCTGCTTAAGTAAGGACAAGGTCCGCGTGGCCGATGGCACCTTCTCCTCTATCTCAGGGAAGGGCACTATCTCTGCCACACCTACTTTGTCTTTATCCTTTGTACTTCATGTTCCTAAATTCACCACTAACCTGCTTTCTGTTAACCATCTTACTAAGAGCCTAAACTGCAGTGTTACATTTTTTCCTACTCACTGTGTTTTTCAAGACTTGGAGACGAGGCGGATGATTGGCAGTGGTCGTGAGGATGGTGGATTGTACCTGCTCGATAGCCAGCCGACTTCATATTCTGTTGCACATTAGTCTAGTGCCAATGTCAGTAGTTTTAGCGTTAATAAAGACCTGTTAATGCGATGCCGTAACAGGCTAGGTCATTTACCGCTTTCAGTCATGAAGAGTCTGTTACCTCAGTTTGCGTCTATTCCATTTTTTGAGTTCAACTGTGAAACTTGTGTACTTGCAAAACAATGTCGGGTGTCTTTTCTGACCAGTAATAAAAAAAAGTACGTTTCCTTTACAGCTTGTGCACTCTGATGTTTGGGGACCCAATCCCACTACTTCTATCTTTGGTTTTCGCTACTTTGTGATTTTTGTGGATGACTATAGTCGTTACACTTGGATCTACCTTACGAAATCAAAAAATGAGGTGCATACTATCTTTCAGACCTTCCATAAAATGATGTGCAATCAATTGGGCACCACCCTAAAAGTCCTACGCACTGACAATAGGGGGGAATACATATACAGTGGCCTTGCCTCCTACTTTGAAGAGCATGGAATTCTTCATCAGACTTCATGTGCAGATACACCTCAACAGAATGGGACTGCTGAGCTAAAGCATCGCCATGTCTTGGAGGTTGCTAGGGCACTTCTTCTTGGTACTCGGGTACCCAAGGGTTATTGGGCTGACGCTGTGTTGACGGCATCCTACTTGATAAATCGGATGCCCTCTCGTGTCTTGCGGTCGAAGTCTCCCCTTTCACTCATGTTTCCTTCCTGTCCTGTGTTCTCCATTCCACCTAAGGTCTTTGGTTGTGTTTGCTATGTTCATGCCCATCACAGGAAGGACAAGTTAGATCCGAAAGCCGTTCGATGTGTGTTCCTTGGCTATTCGTCCACTCAGAAGGGATATCGGTGTTTCCATCCCTCTACCCGTCGTCGGTTTGTTTCTCTAGATGTTACATTTTTTGAGAGTCTTCCCTTCTTCTCAATTGATCGGACTTCTCTTCAGGGGGAGCTTGGGAGTATTGACGAGAGTCCGATACCTCCACAGGGGGAGATTCCTCAACCAGTACCCCTTGATTTGCCTGATGAGTCTCATGTACCCTTGTCCTTATCTCCTACTGACACTGTGCCACAGGATCCGCAGCTGAAGACATATGCCAGACGACGTCAAAAAGAGAAACAGTCCACCATCCAAGCTCACTGCCAGGAAATCCAACTCGATCCAGGTAATCGTGTCCTCAGTGATCCTCATAATGATATGTCTGTTGCTCCTTCTACTATCCTTCCCATAGACATTGATGTACCTATTGCTCATCGGAAGGGTGTTCGGAACTGTGTTGCCAAGCATCCTATCTCTCACTTTGTTTCCTATCAGCAGCTCTCACCATCCTACAGGGCATTTGCTATTTCCCTATCCAGTGTCGCTCTGCCATCCGATGTCTCAGATGCCCTCAGCCAGCCTCAGTGGAAAGCAACCATGCTAGAGGAGATGGCAGCTCTAGAAAAGAATGGTACTTGGGATTTGGTTCCATTGCCTAGAGGAAAGAAACCCGTGGGGTGTAAATGGGTATATACAGTGAAATACAAAGCAGATGGAAGCATCGACAGGTACAAGTCCCGTCTCGATGCAAAATGGTACATACAGACTTATGGGATTGACTACCAGGAGACGTTTGCTCCTATGGCCAAGATGAACTCAGTTCGAGTTCTGTTATCTCTCGCGGCAAATTTTTCTTGGCCCCTCTACCAGTTGGATGTCAAGAATGCCTTCCTCCATGGTGATCTAAAGGAAGAGGTCTACATGACAGGTCCTCCGGGGTTCAGTCCGACTGGGAGTAAGGAACTTGTGTGCAAACTGAAGAAAGCATTGTATGGGCTTAAACAGTTACCAAGGGCTTGGTTCGAGAGGTTCAGTTTCGCAGTCAAGAAGATTGGCTACTCGCAGAGTCAGGCGGACTACATTCTTTTCATTAAGAGAAGTCAAGGTCGTCTTACTGCTCTTATTGTGTATGTGGATGATATCGTGGTCACAGGAGATGACCCAGATGAGGTTTGCAGATCGAAAAAATACCTCGGCACAGAGTTCGAAATCAAGGATCTGGGAACCTTGAGATACTTTCTGGGCATTGAGGTTGCTAGGTCAAAGCAGGGTGTGTTCATCTCACAAAGAAAGTATGTACTTGATTTCCTTCGAGAGTCAGGAAACTTGGGAGCTAAACCAGCCGATACGCCTATAGAGCAGCAACATCGGCTGAATCTTGTTGATGGGGATCCCATTGTTGATACAGGCCAGTTCCAGAGACTTGTTGGGCGTCTCATCTACCTTTCGCTGACACGACCAGATATTGTATATGCAGTCAGTGTCACCAGTCAGTTCATACATGCCCCTCGCTCTCCACATCTTGAAGCAGCACACCGAGTGTTACGCTATCTTAAGGGGGCTCCAGGGAAGGGTATCCTGTTTAGTAAGAATGGACACTTGCGAGTTGAAGCTTATACAGACGCTGACTGGGCAGGTTCAGTCACTGACAGACGTTCCACATCAGGGTACTGCACATATGTGGGAGGTAATCCGGTGTCTTGGCGCAGCAAGAAGCAACCAGTTGTCGCCCGCTCCAGTGCCGAAGCAGAGTACCAATCTATGGCTCATGGTGTATGTGAGCTTCTATGGTTGAAGACTATGCTCAGTGAGCTCGGATATCCTGTCAAAGGGTCTATGCAACTGTATTGTGACAATAAAGCAGCCATCAGCATTGCTCATAATCCAGTTCAACACGACAGGACAAAGCACATTGAGGTAGACCGTCACTTCATCAAAGAGAAGCTTGGTCAAGGACTTATTTGCACACCGTATGTCCATACTGCTGATCAAGTTGCAGATGTGTTAACTAAAGGTGTTACTAAAGGGATCTTAGAGCACCTGTTATCCAAGCTGGGCATGATAGATATCTTCGCACCAGCTTGAGGGGGAGTGTTGTCAGGGACCTACTTGTAATATCTTATATTCTATAGGGGGCCCTTGTAATATTGTAAAACTTCACTTAATATATATATTGGGTGAAATCGTGTATGCTATTCTAAGCTCTACACGATTTCTCCTCTTCCCCCAATTCTCTTCTCATCTCCTCTCTTCCATCTCTAACCCTAATCTGTTATCCTGGTTACGATCCAAGATTACAACATTGTCAACATGTGCTCCACCGTCGTTCCTAAAGGAGTTACCTCGTCAACTGCAGCAAGGAGGTGTCCGGATCACAAGGCTACAGATTCTCTCCACCTGGCAGATCTACCTCGAGATACGAATCGTTTTAACCTCGAAGATTGTGTGGGATAAGATTAGATATTTTTCCCCCACGCAAGGGGTCTTCCCCAACATATATATAATACTTGAGAGGAGTTGAACAATAAGTTCAATCACTCCATTCTCTCTCCAAAACCCTACTCTTCTTCTTTTCTTTCTAATCTCTCAACCCTCTCGTTCAATCTTACACTTCTGGTGACAATACACATTGGCCATAGTTTTGGGGTTGATATGGACCTCATGGTTCCTATGGTGCAGAATGAGAGGGTACCATTGCTGGTGGGAGGACAACCACCAAGGTATGTTGAGTATCCGGAGTACCCACATATAGGAGATTTAGTGCTTGTTCATTCAAAGCAATACGACCATTACGTCTCGTAGTTGTAGGAACCCTCTATCTTAGATGGGTTATGGGTTTGAAGTCTGATTTTTCAGGGCCAGATTGCATTTGATCTAAGATTTGATCCTCATCGTTGGATATTTCTGGCTTTGGTTAGAAATGGTTAGACCGTTTTTTTATGCTTTCCGTTGATATATAGCTTGCCATGAGATTTGCATTGGTTAGAGAGTACCACTCCATTTTTTGAGAGACAGTTGGCGGTTTTTATAGTATTTTTAGATATTTTGGGGATTGGCCTGTGCATATTGGTGTTTTTTCTTTATAAAAGCATGTTATATTGATATGATTCTTATTCAACTTGATAAAACACATGTTAGACGGTGTCTCTACTGACATTTTAGTCAATTTGGATTGATTCAATAATAAAGTGTGTATTGATACCTTGTTGTCCAAGTGTTTGTGAATTTGTCCCTTTGAGTGATTCCCTCTAATTAAGTGATGGCCTAAGAGATTTCTTCATTTATCATGGGATCTGTTGGTGATAGAATCTCTTTTTTCTCTGTTATCTTGTCCAAATCACTTACACAGCACCTGTTGTTCTCCATGCATACAAGGACAACGTCTACACCCATTTAATGACATCTAATGATTCTCATCCTTCCAGATTGTACATAGCTACAGTAATTCAAATACCCCATGTTGCAATCATTTTTCTTGATGTAATTTCCCATTTATCCTCTGAATAAATTATGTTATTGTTAGGATTAACAAATAAAATACATGCAGTTTACTTCAATTAACTCCACAAACCTTCAGGCAAGGATGAACATCGGAAATATCCCTTGATAAGAATCTAAAGCAGCAATATTCCACCAAGTTGCGGGCATCATTACGTACAGGTTCAGGAACAAGAGCTTCGAATATTTTCTGCATTTTCCGCCCCGTCAATCCATTCATCCTGCAGGTTACAACTTTGCATATTCAGAGCATAATTTTCTTACCATGATTGGCTGAGGGAATGAAGTCAACACCTTCTCAAGCTCAAACATGTAGCACAAGATATAGCTTAGTCCAATATTCTAATTCTTCAGTCATTCACTAAAAAGTTTCTCACTGTTATTTCTACTAGTTAAAGCCAATAGAGAGGAAGGGAGAGAAACAGAAACAGCTAGTAGGAAAAGATTTGATATCATATTTTTCCTTCTTGCCTCATTTCAGCATATAATAATAAGGTTTCATGGCTACAATTAGCAGGTGTCTGGTAATGAAGTTTAAGTTGCACAGTGCCAGTTTATTGTGGAACCAATTAAAATTGTTTAAGTTTGCCTTGATTTTAAGGAGTACAGATAGTGAGTGGATAAAGTGGACACTCCCACACATGCATTGAGAGACTATGGAAACCAATTAATCAAATGGAAGATATCATAGAAAGATACGACACCTAAGAGACAATTTAACAAGGAAACTATTCTTTCAGAAAATTTCCATGCCAGACACTTGCAGGACACACTTCAGAATATACCTATCTAGATATGTTCTTATAAAATTCTCTAACATCTAATTAATGAATATTATAAATAACAACTCTTCCTATATCATCACAAAATTGTACAGATATATTCTGTCAGGCTTTCTAACGCTACCATATCTGAAAGCTCACGTCCATGACTAACACAAACAAACATGCCTTGTCAAAGTTACCAAGCCAATTGGATGAACAAACTAATGCACGAACTAATTTTGAAAATTTGATGCATAGGATATAAGTGTTAAGAGTTTTTATCATGACGTCAATTAAGGTTGCCGTCTAATCGAAGGTTTTTGATTTCTCCATAGTGAGGATTGGGGGGAGAGGCTTTCTGCGCATCAAAGAAGAGGGATAGAAATGGGCGAAGGAAGCAGATATTCCGGGAGAGTTGTGCAATTGGCTGATTGGGGTTCTTAAGGAAGGCATCAAGGCTAAGTCACATAGACCAATCTGGAGAAAATCGGTGATTGTTGGGCGATTATTTATAGTGGAGGAGAAGCAGAATATAGGAATCGATACCATAGTAGCAACACCCAGAAGGGTGTGAAAGCAGAGGGTGGAATGCGATCGCCAATGGCCAGAGTTCTCTCCAGGATAAAAAGGAAGGGGGTGTTGCTACTATGGTATCAATTCCTCGTGAGAGGATGGAGGCAGGATTGTCCAAGATAACCAATGCTGTGGCTTCTCCAGCGTATCCTCCCCAAGGAGATGGAAGCAAGCTTTTATTTGTGAATCTTCGGATGAAGTTACCGATTGGGAAGACATTGCAGTCGCACTCACCTCTATCTCCGGTCTATCATCTCTCTTTCATCTTATCCTTTGTGGGGGTCGGAAGAGGGTGTTCTTCGTCGTCGATTTTCCCACCATTAGGAAGTTCTTGAGAGAACTAACATCTATCAGGGCTGGTAACGAGATCATATATGTGAGTCAATGGTGGCTAGAGGTTAATGCAGCGCCATTGGGTGGCTGGCCCTTGCCGATGTGGATTCGCGTACTTGGATAACCGTTTCACCTCTGTCACTCCAGCTTCTTTGAATGCATTAGTCGAATAGTTGGTGGGCTGATAGAGGTAGATGCATCGACTCTTTCGGGATTGGATTTCAGCGAGGCTAAGCTAAACATGGGTGGCAGTGGTAGAGACTTCCCAAGAAGGTGGAAATCCTGGACAGGGGTAAGAAGTTCATCGTCGTGTTGGAGATCATCGAGTATGAGCACATGGTGGATAAACCTGCATCTTTAGTTGCTCCGGTGGTGATGGGGGAGGAGATACCTGGTCATTCCAGGGAAAAATCAGGCAGAGGAGTGGAGAAGCTTCATCGGAGATGGCGGAGGCAAGCTTCGTCCCTGATTCTCTCGTTTCTGAGGGGCATCCCAACGTGGCATGTTCTTATGGGAGGATTGGGGATGACGTCAGCGGCAAAGGACAAGTGGAGCGAGAAGGCCCACATGGGGAAGGTATTACGGGAGGAATTTAAAATTCAAAATCACTCTCGTGCTTGTGTCTCAACTAGCGGGATACCACATTGTATGGACACGTGGCAAGGGACCTCTCAGTTGTATGGACCCGTAGATCGACTAAAAGCAAATGGGGCACGTGGGTCCGTGTGACGAAACATGTCCGGAGTAAATATCGGATCCGTTCTAACCCAGAACTTTCAGAGTGGGTTAAGGGTCGGGTCATCTCGGGCCGGGTTACTGAGTCGTGTATGGGTTATCGACCCATTTCAAAGGGGACCTTTCTAACGGATGTGGAGGATGGGGTCATTTTACCAACTCAATAGAGGCTCCATCAAATCCAACGAAGCTTAAGGATCTTGCTCCGCAGCGTGTGGATGTCGAAGGAGGTGGGGCGATTGTGAACGAGCACCAGTCAGTCGTGGCCCTTGATGCAGTAGTGAAGAGAGTAGATATTGTTGCACCGAGATCAGGTGTTGGAGGGGGAGAGGCGACAGTGAAGATACACTAGCCAGGTAAGGGTGCTCCTATGCCCTACAAACCCCTTCTCTCGTCCATTTGGGGCCCCTATTCTTTCTCTTTCCCTAGGCTGGCAGGTTTTCTTTGTAGTATTGATCCCAAGCTCAAAGGTGTTGGAAGCGGCAGTACACCTAGTCCTACAAGGTGCGATGCTGGGGCAGATACTGGGGGGGTGGGGGTCACTTCTGATGCTGTGGAGTGAATTTTGACGTCCCAGGAGGTGGGTATTTGAACAGTGAAGCCAATCAGGGGGGACTTGGGTCACGAGGGTAGACAGGTGGCAAGGAGTTGTTTATGGGGGACTCGAATAAGATGAAGCTTTTGGCCATTGGCGATGATGATGAGGGTACGGAGCATCCCATGGTTAGCACAACTGAAAGTATGGTTATTCTTGCTACTTTTCCGGGACAGTACGCATGCGCTAGGGGAGAGAATAATGAAGTGTCTTTAGGCCAGCTGGTCGACCCTAATGCGGACCGAATGCCCCTGGCCACGTTACTGTCGACTGAGGATGAACACCTGGAGTGGTTCAAAAAGAACATTTTGCAGATGGGTAATTCTCGCGGACTCTCCTTTGCAGGACATGAAGAAGAAGTAAGCTAGTTGCTGTTGGAGATCATTGGGAGATCTAGAGATGCCATTAACAGGCCTTTAAGGCCTTGTCTATTGCTTGATGTAGGTAAGGCAGATCAGCCATCGGATAAGGCAATCAGTATAGAGGTGGTCTGTTCTAACAGACCCCCCCCCCTGTGGGGATCGGCAGGAGGGCCAGGTGACTCTGTCTGTAGCATAAGCAGTGCCAGGGGAAGTAAATGGAGAGTGTAGTATATGCACCCCTTCTACTTTTCGACCAACCAAAGTACCCATAGAGATGCAGAGGTTAGTTTGTCCTTCAATTTATGTGAGATTTTGGTGTATGGTAACCGACGTAAAGGGAGGAAAAATCGATTGTCTAATGAAGCTTAAAATGCTATCTTGGAATGTACGTGTAACGCCCCGGGCCCATACTAGTAAGATATTTTCCAACGGCCACTTATAGCCCAGATCTTGGACAGCAGATGTGGGACTAAACTCATGCTCCTACCTGCCATTCCACCCAATAACCCCGGCGTGGCGCAGTGAATGTCATGGCCTAGCCGGTGGGCCACACCAGGGTTGTTGGGTGGAATGGCAAATTGAGCATGAGTTTAGTCCCACGTCAGCTAGGTCGTGTTTAATGGCAATCCCTTCCTTTCATGATTTGTTGGGGTCTTTGGAAGGAGAGGAACAATAGAGTATTTGAAGGCAAGGAAGAAGAGATGACTTCAATAATCATCAACATCAAAGGTTTATTGTTCCTGTGGTCTAAGCTCTCCAAAGATTGCGGAAGCCTCTTTTTTGAAGACTTCGTGTTTCGTTGGGATCTAGTTTGCTCTTCAGATAATTGCTAGTTTTTTGTTCTAGTTCTTTTTTTGCAGGCCTTAGGAGGTCTTCTCGACCTCTTAGGCTTGTCATTTGTAGGCTTGTAGCTATGTTGGTTTTTTCTTCAATAAATATTATACTTATCAAAAAATATTAACAAAGAATCATGGACCCTTAAAAATAACCATACATCTTAATGCCCTCCATGACCAACCCCATGACAATTCTATCACTAATCCATTACCACTACCTTGAAGAGAGAGACTACCTTGGAATTATCTTTCACCTACTAATGAGATGTTTAAACATTAGAATTTTGTCAAGGATGTTGTCCATAGGAAAAAAAAAGGTGGGGGAGCAACTTTTGATGGAACCAGGCTCATCCAAATCAATTTAGCCGAGAAAGATAAGGACCACACTGAATCAATTCTTTAAAGAATGAGCTTATAGAAAGCTCACTTTTGTTGCCCCGTGACCACAATTTTCTATCAGCACACTCTAGTATTCAGCACCACCCCATTGAAACATCCCAAGAATCTAAATAGTAGGCCCAACTCCCAATCATTGAAGTTCTTACTAAAGTCCACAGAATTTTTATCTCGCCAGATCTCTAAAAACACTTGTTAACAATGGCATTCTTGTTATGCAACTACCCTAGAAAAGTAGGACGAAGATGGCAATCTCCACACAAGTCATGCCAAAATCTTACATTGCCTCCTTCGTTGACTTCAAAATACATGCCTTAGAGAAGTCATTGTAGATTTTAGATAGACCCTTCCAAATACCAAACCAAGCAAGAACCTCATTGTTGTCCCAATCACAAGTTTTTCCTACTTAACTTGCTAGCAATCACTCTCCGTCGCAAACTAATCGGTTCTTCACCATATCTCCATAGGCACTTGAGCACTTCACCATTAGAGCTTTTCGACCAACTATAAAGGTCTAATATTTTTTTATAGATATAAAGGCCTCTAACCGCCATAGGTTTACAGACCAACTTCCAATCAACTAGATGGTAGTTATAAGCCTCATCCATACCATATTGTAAAAAGGCTCTTTCCAGTTTCTCAATACAGTTAGCTATTCCTACTAGACTTGATAAAAGAGATAGAAAATACATTGGAAGGCTCGATAGAGTGCTTCAGACTAAAGTCAACTTATCCTTTTTAGAGATATACCCTCTTTCCCAAAGGCCAGCCTTCGTTGAAACCTTTTCACCACTGGATCGCAAAATGATATCGAATGATATGCTGCACCTAGAGGCAGACCAAACAAAAAGACAAATTGCCCCCCTAAGACCCTAAACATCTCACTAGCTCATAAGATGTTATCGACCTCCCCTACTCACTCTAAAAATTAAACACAAAAAACAAATACTACATTAGAATACCCAAGGATACACTTCAAATACCTTAACTGTAAATATGAAGTGAAATTGTACGTGAAATACAGTCATAGAATTCTCCCCAACACTTCAGATACCTTATTTTTTGTGTTTTGGGTGTTTAAGCAAATAGCCAAAAGTCCTGGGGCTCATTGTAATTTTGCTTAGTTGGTTTAAATTGTAGTGTTTTTTTAGACCATTGGATCTTACTAGTTTATTGGAATGGCTAAGATTGGATTAGGGTTATTTTAATTAGTATTTAAGCCATCTTTATGTAATTCTCTCATTATGAATGAAGAAATAAAAAATCTCCTTTGAGAAATCTCTTATGGTGCTTAATCCATCCTTCCTTGGTGCTGAATCCAAGTTATTTCGGTGCGAATCCGAAGGTAGTCTTCTATCACTATCTCTTTTCTTATTCTCTTCTCCTTTCCTCCATTATTTTCCTTTTTTGTGACCAATTTTCAGCCACTAACCTTAGTTCCCATGATCCATACCCATCAAAACCCCAATCCTATCCCATCCATCCCTAAACCCTAACGTTCTCTCACGTTATTGTGCATGGTACTATTCACAATTACTGTTCACATTTTTTTTTAAATAAAACCCTTCCCAAAACCCTAACCGTACCTACCTTTCCGAAACGCTAAAACTTCTTATTTCCCTTTTGACCTAAAACTTCCTGAATCTCTCAAATTTCATTTGGAACACTAACCAATACTCCAAAAGCAACTAGGTGATAGTGGAGTGGAAAGTTAAGCCCTTATACAGTTTGGGTCGTAACATTCCACTACACTTCCAAGGCTGACGTCCGCGATTGCGTACTCTGAGGTGGCTTTCACACTGGTAGCCCTTTTTTCTCATTTTTTGTGAACAAGCCCCATGTATTTTTTCGGTTGTTCACTGGGAATTGAAGAGGGGAGACGAGCAGACATCGAACGATTAATTTCTATTTCTTGTTGTCACGCCCTGAATCCGAGCACCCAAATCGAACCCGAATGCCTATGGATCAGCCCGTTTACCCAAGATCCAGGATGTGATAAAAATAAATTGCTAAATAAAAATAAAATAAAACACCAAAAATCACCATCGTGATTGATGACGAACAGCTCAGCTCCAATAGTCAAAATAATGCGGAAGCATAAACAAGTTATTACGATGAAATAACCAAAGTCAAAATCAAAGTCAAATTTTTAATTTTTGTCAAAATCACTAATTAGAGTCTCTATAATTACCTAATATTTATATCAAACATCTTTTGTGAAAGCACTTAAGCTAAAACACTCGTTTAAAATAGTTTTTAAAATTTAATTTTCGCAGTTCTAGGGAAAACGGTCAACTTTTGGTCAGAATTCAAAGTATGTTAAAAAATTATTTTCTTCAAGGGTTTCATTTCAAAAATCATAAGATACAACTTTAACAAAGGCACTTTGGCTAAAAATGACATTTACAAATTTTTGGAGTCAGTTCTCCACTCTCAATTCAGCCTTAACAGTAACCGTCAAAAATAGGTAAAACGTAAGACTTTTCACTTGTATTAATTTTTACAGTTTTAATCGGAATCCAAATCAAGCAAATAACATATGGGTTTTTATCTACTCAAAATAAATTAAATTTACATGTAATAAAAATCATATAGTCCTATTTTACAACTTAGAAAAAAATTAAGACAAAGGTTTGTAAAAATTAGATATTTTGCAATCAAGCAGTTCTGACCTCCTTTTAGTAAAATGGCTCTATAGAATATGTCCTATCGAATCTGTTGACACACTATATATAGATGGAAAGGTAACTTAAAAACCTACAACTTTCGTATTTTCCCTTAATCAGATTCGGTCATATAATATGTGCAAAAATTGTTTAAAGTCAGAATAAGGTTGCTGATTGTGCAAAATCAACACAAAAATTTTGATTTTAGTGCCAAACCGCAACTACTTATATAACTCATAAAATCATGAAAAAATTCAGTAAAATATTACATTGAATTATGGTTCCAACCTCTTTAGAATCATATTAAACCCAACATGTTAAAAATAAAAGTAAAGTGACCAATTCAAACCATTGATGGTCCCAACGACCCCAATCATGAAAAAAAATTCATTATTACATCATTAAAACCCTTAAATCATTTAAGCATAAAATCTCTTCTTCAATTTCTGCGCCATCAATCGACTCCGTCTCATCCAAAGTATTCTCTCTACCGAGATCAACAAAATCTAAAATGTTTCGGGGTAATACCGTGAGTAAGAGCCCAGTAAAGTACAACGAGTACACAAAACAATAATAACAATCCAATCATAATTACCGTAGCATGTTAATCACCATATCAATAAGAAGATTAACTTGTTCAAAAACATACAATCATGATGATGATGATGATGATGTTAAATGCACTATATTTCTTCTTTCTTCCCACCAAGGGCAACGAATTCCCACCAAGGGTAAAGATTTCATTTCTTCCCACTAAAGGCAACGAATTCCCACCAAGGGCAAAGATTTCCAACCAAAGGCAACGATTTCCCACCAAGGGCAACGATTTCCCACAATAAATGTAAAAAAAATATGAATTTATGATGCTTACCCATATATAATTAACAAATAAGATTAAAATCTCAAAAGAATACACCAAAAACACCATATAATCATTAACAAGACTATAGTAATTGATGAATATATTCAACATTGTAGAGTGTACTTACCTTAATGGAGAACTGATCTAACTCTTGGTCAAGGCTGAAGATCCAAGACTTTTAATCATTTAAGAGAAGTCAAGATGCACAAACTCTCATATAAGCTTAGAGAATCGGCTAATTTTTGTTTTCTAACTTTTCTCTCTTGAAAAATAATATTTTATCCTCCCCAAGAGGCTTATGCGTTCACCCTTATTTATAGGTTTTTAAGACCATCAACTTTCCCACTTCGCCGATGTGGGACTAACATTCTTAACAACTAATTAATAGTAATTTTCGTCACTTTAAAAGGGGTAAATTTATCAACATATTAAAAGTCTTATTTTAGGTTACTAATGAGTTAGAAATGGGCCTAAGACCCATAGGTATCAACTATGCTTTAATTAGGATCATTTTTAGGCCCAAAAAGTCTATAAATTTGCCCTAAAGGCCCACATCAGTAATTATAATTCAGCTAACATACAAGTATGCATTAATACTTAATATAAATAAATAAATGATCATAATTTTTTTTTTTCAAAATACCCTGAAAAATATTCAGGGTATTACACTTGTTATCATGGAATTCGCCATATCGCCCTTACGCGGTCAACGAACTCATATTAATGCACGGACTTGTCACAAGCAAATTCGGAAATGAAAGAAGGCCACATATCTTGGTGTGAATCCAAGCTAATTTGGCATGAAGCCTAAGGTATTCTCCTCTATTTCTCTCATCTATCTCAATCTTTGGTTCTTTTCTCCATCATTCTATCCTTGTATTTGGTCAATTTTGACCTAGAAACCCTAGCCGTCCTCATCCAAAAACCCTGGCCCCTATCTGATCGTAGAACAGTCCCTCGTCCTGCATCAAATTTGATATTAAAGCTGAAAA
This sequence comes from Euptelea pleiosperma, assembly GCA_035048495.1. NCBI lineage: Eukaryota > Viridiplantae > Streptophyta > Magnoliopsida > Ranunculales > Eupteleaceae > Euptelea > Euptelea pleiosperma. Next base: position 23,489,392 of record CM068552.1, on the reverse strand, counting down.
ATCCTACCGCCTCTTCTCTTTTCTTCTTTATCTTTTCTCCTATCTTTTATTTTTTATTTGGTCATGGGTACTATTCACAGTACTGTTCACGAGTATTGTTCATGGTACTATTCATGCGTATTGTTCACGGGAAGAAGAAGAAGAACAAGGAGGCTGGTGGAGCCATCATCCTCACCACCTAAATCTCATCTTTCTTTTTTTATGGTTAAGGGTTTCAAAACCCAAACCCTAGTGTTGGAAAAAAATCATGTTTCCGAGGTTTTATTATGGGTTAATAAGAATCGCAAGCTTAAGCGTGGTTCCTAAAAGAAAATGCTTCCACAGTATGATGATCCAGTTTAAAAAGAGGAGGTGCAAGTCCAAATATAGTGGGAAGAGTATGAAGAAATCCGCTTCTTTTTTGGGAGTGATTTCCAAAAAAGGTTACTTGGTGAGATGCCTTGCAAGGAGTCTTCCGTCTAAGATCAACAACTACTCCAAGTATTTCCAAGTGGTGATTGATTGAAGACCCGGTGATACTGCTCCTGTAGAAAGGGGTTTGGTGTTGAAGCCAAGGGAGTGATTCCTGACCATCTAAAGGTCCAGATCAATTTTCCTTCTTGTCGTCTACATTCGAATTCAAGGTTGAATTCATTTCAACTATGAGGGTTTGATGCAAGAACATTCTACGTGATAGTCTACAGCTACACCAGATCAGTGAAGAGAGTTTTTATTTTCTTTCTAGTGTTAGTTTTTATTTTTTTAGTGTTTTGGGTGTCTACGCAAATAGCAAAAGTTTTGGGGCTCATTGTAATTTTGCTTAGTTGGTTTAAGTTGTAGTATTTTTTAGACCATTGGATCTTTTTTTTTGATAGATTAAATATTTGAGTGGTAAGAACGGGATTTGAACCCTACGGGATTTGAGTGGTAAACCTTGGTGAGAGAAGTCAAGCTAGCTTGGTGCGAAGTCAAGCTAGCTTGGTGCACAGCCAAGGTAATCTTTTGATCGCAGAACGGGGTTGCCCCACGTCCTGCATCACTAATGTCTTCACTAAGATCTTGCAAACGCTCTCCAAATTTTATAGGCCATTATTCTTTAAGTTCTGTCCTTTGCAACCAAAATAATAAATGAATTATTCAAACATTTATCAAGATTCAAGATAAGCCTCCTCTTGAAACTTCTTAAGTCATCTTTTACAACATGCCAGCATCTTTTAAAGAAGGCTATGGAAAATCCATAGGGACCTGAAGTTGTCTCCAAGTGAAGTGTAACAAAAATGGTAAAAATATAGTGAAGTAACAACTACATATTATAGGTAACATATAAAATAATATAAATATCAATGCTACCCCATCAAGCTAGTGTTGAATCCTCGCAATGATGACTACGTCTTATATGACATGAATTGTTATTAACAATTGTTAAAAGGATGTTATATGCAATTTCAAATATTTACATCTTAATGAACTTATATGCTTCATTTGTTTTTAATGAAGCATAACTTGATCTTGGTCTCTATGAAAGCTAAGTAGCATGGAAGGTAAAGTATTGTCTTCATGCCATCAGTGATGTAATATTGATTGATGAGACTAGATAGAGAGTAAATGCAAAATTGAAACTATGGATGGATACTCTAGAAACTAAGGGTTTTAAGATAAGTAAGACCAAACCAATATACATACAGGGCAACTTTGGTAAGGAAACTCGTAGGGATGACACGTTAGTTAGGATTAATGGGCAAGAAATACCCCACAGCGACTACTTTTGGTATTTAGGTTCGATTATCCACAAAAATGGAGAGATTTGTGAGGTTGTGACCCATATTATTAATGTTGGGAGGCTAAAGGAGAGAAGTACTTATGCAAGTCAAGTGACCTGATGATTCACTGCCCATTCTCCTTTGCCATTTGGCACGCCTTCTTTTCTTTGTTTGGCATTGACTTTGTCTTTATCTTAGTCCAAGGAATTTTTTTGGAAGATTTCAGGAGAGGGAGATGCCTTTAGCGTATCCTTCCCTTTCTCATCATGTGAGCCATCTGGAAAGAGAGGAATTCCCGCATCTTTGAAGGGAAAGAAGAAGATATCCCTAGAATTTTCTTGAGTCACAAAGCATATTTATATCTCTGGTCCTCCTTTTCTCCGGAGCTTATAAGATGTTTTTTTATGCTTTTGTGTTCAGATGGGAGGAGAGGGTAGGAGGTTCCTCTCCCATTTGAGTTGTATATAACTTTATTTTGAGAGGATCTTCTCTAAAGGTCCTCCTACGGTGTATTTTGTGCAGTTTTCCCCTTTCTTAATCATACTTATTACTTATCAAAATAACATTAGAGATGCACTTCTAGAGTGTTATCTGTTATGTGATCGAAGTGTAACTATTGACTGAAGGGGAAATTCTACAGGACAATACTATGACCAGCTATGCTTTATGGAGCTAAATGTTGGGCAATCAAGAAACAACGTGTTCATAGAATGAGTACTGCGGAGATAAGGATGTTAAGATGGATAAGTGGAAAAACTTGGAAAGGAAAAATCAGAAACAAAACAATTTAAAGAAATCTAGGAATAGCCTCAATACAAGATAAAATGAGGGAAAGTCGATTGAGATGATTAGAACATGTACCATGAAGACCAACAACAGCACTAGTTAAAGACCACGAAAGGGAGAGAGGAAAACCGAAAATGACATGGATTAAGGTAGTAAAAAAAAGATTTAAAGACCTATACTTTGACAAATATAGCTTTAAATAGAGTCGAATGGAGAAATAAGATTCATGTTGTCGATCCCAAATACCTGGGATAAGGCATAGATAATGATGATCTGATGTGGTGTAGGAAAGTTTTCGCTTAAAAACATATTCTGTTGTAAATTCAACCAATCATGCTCAAGATATATTTCGACCAAGTCAACTTTTTGAAGTATAAATAAACATAGCTGCGCAAAAAAAATTATGAAAAGGATAAAAGAATCAATTACCCACTAAACACCAAAAACAAAGAAGAAGGTTTAAACCAGAAAATATCAAATCAGTACCAAGTAAGTTTCTTTACCTGCTGAATTGCTCAACAGAAACAATAGCAGCCAAAGAAAGATTCCCATTTGGTGTTCCACTATCAATGGTCTGTTCCGTCATAAATACTTCTTCGATTTCCTTAGTATCCAAGGCATTTTCAATTTCAGGCTGTCTACCCTGTGCCGGTTTTACCAGTGGAGCAGCCACTTCATTCAAAAAGTTTTGGGTCTTTAGAAGCAACAAGTTCAATCTTTCTTTAACTGAATCTGTCAGGAGAAATAAGTGCTTCAGATAGCTCAAACTACATTCCATTAAAAATATGTTGATTACATTTAAGAGGTTTTAAGAAGTCTAATGTATGTAATGTATACGCAAGCTTTCCCGGAGGCCATATAATAAGCATTAGAAGATTTTTCAAGCACATATATAATTACATATAAATGCATAATACCCAAAAGAGCCAAAATATAACACAAAATAAATGAATTGACCTGATTTCATTGCATTTTAGTGGAGAGGTACTAATGCCTTCTATATAGTTGAAGTGCTACATAAGGAGAAAATATGATGATAATGATGATGGTTATGAGAAATGAGAGGAACTTAAGACAGAATGGGATCATTTACCCCCACCCAGTGAATAGTCTTCATTCATTAACAATGTAGAAGCAGAATTAGGACATAGTAACAGTTAACTTCAAATCCTTCCTGGATTGAGATGGAAATGTTTGGTATCCCCATGGAGATTGTTAATGAGATTTGAGACCAAACCCCCCCAACCCCCTTCAAGGTATTAAAATTGGACATAATTTGGAAAAATTCGGCCTAACTAATTCTGAATTTTAGGCGGTCAAAACAAAACTTCACCTATATAAGAAAATTTCAGCAATTTGAGGAATTAATTCCACAAAATTCATCACAATTTGTAACATTTCTGTGAGCAGTACTAAAATGTAATGAAAACATTATAGAAATTGCAATAATTCTGTCAAACTGTACATAATTTATTGAACTGAACGTGAAAACCCTCTAAAGAGCTCCAAACTCCCTCTACTTTTCTCTGATGGGTAAGAACTAAGAAGAGAAATTTTATTAATAAGAAAAAGAAAGAGAATTTAGGAAATTTCTTGATAGATAGCAGTGTATATTTGATTATAAAAAGAGGAATTTACATAGCTAGGAAAAAAAACATATTCCACACACAAAGGATTCTCTATGAATCCCCTCTTTGGAAAGGGAGTGGGCCAAATCATTGGCTCGTCCCCTCACAACCTCCCTAATATGGTCAGTTACAAAAGGAAGTTTCCAAAGAGCATCAAAAATGCTCTTTACCCATTTAATGGCATTCACCAAGTCTCCCTCCCCCAATAGCAGGCCTGAGAAGTTCTCTTTAAAAACTTAAAAATCTTGGAGTAGAGCTTTCATGTCCATTTCATTTGTGTCTCAATTCCCTAACGGTCATGAGAAAACCTTGATAAGCCCCAACCATTCCTAAAACCTTGTCAATCAAGTCAGGCCTGGGCCCCCAAGAGTACTTCCATCAAAGTTTTGTTTCAGCCACCCCATATTCATCATTTCCAAGCCCGGCTCATTGTTTCCTCTTTGAAACTACCATCAACAATACTGTCAAAATTGGCAACAAAATCCAACTTGTCGACATTCTAAATCCTTTAAAACAACCACCAAATTTGCAATAAAATCACAACAACAACATCATCCCCAGTATATAACAAAGACCTAAGAGCACCACCTTTACCAATCCTATCTGCTTTTATTGTTAGTAATCCCAAGTGTATGGTTATACAAAATATCTGATCCATAAACAATATTGTGACTGTAGTCAAGATTGTTAGCAAGTCCCCAAGGGCCTGCTGCCTTGCCCTCAACCCATGTTAACATTGGTCAAGTTAAATTCAAAAACTATCATACCCTCAAAAGAGACTTACAATAGAGCAAGAGCATCCACCCTGTTTAAGGCTTTAATCCCAACTGAACCGAAAAGACTTTAAGAGTATCGTCCATTGAGTCTGCAAACATGCCACCAACTCAAGCCTTCCCAACCATCAAAGCTTATCTTGGTTCCACCCATCTTGTGCCCGCTAACACAATTCTACCATTTTTTTTAATCGAGAATCACAAGCGATGATGACAAACCACCAGCGATCAAACTCAAAGAAAGAGATACCATGGAAACCTTTGAGAATGGCAGCTCACTGGATGATTTTGAGGTGATATAAAAAACTAGAGAGGCTGATATTGCTTCATCTTGGACACCCGCAGTTCTTTCAAGCCACAGGCTCCAAGAAAATGCATAGGGCAGCAAGCTCAATAAAAATTTTACGCCTCCTTCCAAAAGCCAATGAGCACTATTCTTCGAATAAATTCTTCTTTAGACCCAGGGAATATCTATGCTATACCCCAGAGATTGAGGAATCGGCACCAAACTTCACAAGCCAAGTAACAATGCAATAATAAGTGAATCACATAATGGTAAGGATTTCTTTCTTTTCCCTAAGTTGCCAGGTGTTAGGATTTTACTTAGAGACAATCTGACGTAGGACAACTGCTCGGTCTGCGATTTCTTGGACAATGGGAGAGGGTGATAGAGAGAGGGAGAGATGGAAAGAGAGAGGTAGAGGGAGATAAGAGAAATAATGGTGGGAATCGCTCCCTTGGCCTCATGCCAAACCCATAAAGGGAAAAATCATGCACAAAAGCATGTAAATCATGTAAAAGATTCATTCATAATTCATTCCATCGATCTTTAAAACCAAAGGATTACATCCTATTTATAAAACTCTCCAATTGAACTTTCCTAATTTTAGTCCAATTGAATTTTCCTAATTCTACTTAACTAAAATAAGAAACTCCTAATATTACAAACAATCCCAAAATTCTAATTGGAAACAAAATCTATTTATAAAATTCTACTTAAATCTCAATAAATCCTCGTGGGGTCCACTTGCTTGATTGGGCACCGATTCAGCGTAGTGGCAGACGATCGTGGTCGAATGCTCCCGCATCACAATCCAAGAGAAGAATGAATCCTTTAACAGGATTGGCATGTTCTAAATGTTCCTCAAGATATGAATACCTGGCTGCACATCCAAAATATGAGATAAAATAACTAACCAAGGAAATCCCATCCTAGCACCATTTCCAAACACACTTATCAACACCATTGATAAAGATCTACTATACTCCAACATTGGAGAGAAGCTCAATAAGAGCATGGTTTCAAGTCTCTTATGATCCCACGTTGGATCACCCAATTCAACTAAAGATCATCCAAGACTAGGACAGGATCCACAGTGGATCATCCCTGACTCGATCTGACTCACCATTGGGATATGATGCATTGACACATTTCCAACACTAATGTAGCTTAAATGTATGAAAGAAACATAAAATTATCGAGAAAATGTTTTTTACTAAAGAATAACTTCAAAATATGGAAGTGGTTAGGGAGGACCAATCTCATGGCTATTCCTATGGATGACTTCCAGGTGATCCTTGACATAAGGAATAAGGAAAGTGTTAGGAGTTAAGAAAATACACAATAGAAAATGAAAAATTGGTGATATAGAAGTGTCCATGTAGTGTCCAGAGCCAGTGGTGGTATCGATGTGGTACAATATGGGTACGACCGCGTATCAGAGAGCGTATTACTTTGTTGGTTGGCCGGTTTGGATTAGATGACATAAGCCTCTAATGCCCAAGTTGGGGTTTATACTTAGCCTATGATGGGCTTTATACAAGTCTCCCTGACAGAGAGTGACAATGCTCTGACGGAACTGATACACATGAGCGACGTTCTTTTGCTGAGAATAGGTCTGGGCTGCAAAGTCCCAGATCTCATTTACTGTGGAGAGAAATAAAAATCCTCTACTAATATGGGGCTCCATAGAGTTAAGGAGCCATGACATGACTGTCAAATTGCCCGACTCCCATTTCTCAAACTCGGGATCAATCTCTACAAGGGCAAGCAGATGGCCAATAAGGTATCCTTGTTTCCCACAGCCACCAATATACGTCTTGGCAGCCCTAGACCATTCCAAGTAGTTTTTTCCAGCCAACTTGGTGGTGGTAATTTGCAATCCTGGATTTTCAAACGAAGTAGGAACTGAAACAATAGATTTGGGTGGCTCAGAAGACACATCCGACGCCCTAGATCCATTCATAGTGGACATATCCACACCAAGAAACAATCAAACAGCAATAAATAATGATCAAACGAATGCCAAGTAAGGCCTTGACCACAAACAAACACACCTGGTTGATAAAGGTGTTGTAGAGGAAACCAGTGAGTACCAAAAATAGGCCATGTGGCTCAGAAAGCGGCCATCAACGGGAAGCAACGCAAGAAAAACACCCCGAGCATCCAAGCAAGCGAGGGAAAGGTGATATCTTCCATGAAAGAGGCAAGGCTGATGCAGATGGAGAAAATATGGTCACATGTGGGAGCCCAATAGGGCAAAAAATGAAGTCGGTGGTAACTTGTTGGAGAAGTCGTCCCACACTTCACAAATCTCCACAAAAACCTACAAAACACATATCAATGTGTAGAGGGAATAGTGTGTTAGAATTAGTAATCTTTTTTACTGTTTTTTCCATGTATATATGCAGCAAGGAGGTATCTCCAATATGTGTACTTATACAGGGGCTAATTTGTAATTAGCCCCTAACTCGCTAAATATAAAAAGTGAGTCATATGGGATTTACCATATACGACTCCACCCTTCTTTCTTCTCTTCTCTTTCCTTCTTCTACCAAACCCTAAAATCTAACATGGTATCAAAGTAGGTTTGAAGCTCCATTTTTCTCTCTTTCATCTCCTTCACTAACCCGCAAGCTTTAGAAATCGCAATAGTGCTGCCGCGACTTCCAGAAATCGAAAGGGTGTTGCCCTAGTGTTACCGCAAGTGAAAGAAACCCTAGGGGTGGACACCTAGTGCTGCCATAACCCCTAGGGGTGGACCCCTGTTGTTACAGCACCTCATATATGCTATAAGGGTGTTGCCGACAGACCTAAACACTCTCAAGGAAAGTTGATGCCTTAGGGTGGTGCGTGGTTTGCTGCTACATGCCCTAGATTCACTATGTCACGGCCATCTTGTCCAGCGTTGTTCGCATGGCCATGGCCCGTCTGTTTTGTCGTATAGGTGTATAGTATGTTTTCGGAATTGTAAACATCATTCTAAAACCAATAGAGAAGACGGAATCTAAATCCGAGGTGTAGGCGCAAAATGAAATCAAAGTACGCTTTGCCTCAAGAATTGATGTTTCCTATTCCAAGTATAAAAAAGTTGTATTTGTATACTTATAGGGGAGGTGAGTGTTGTAATTGAGTGGTGTTGTGCTTGACCCCTTGGCACATTCTTGCATCCTCTGCTCCACTTCGAGTCTAGGATAAGTTGTAGTGTCTTTCCATTTCCATTACCATTTAATGAACTAATCTTTGATTATTGTTCCATCTGTTGTGTATTCTTGCTTGTTGTGTGATTGTGATTTAGGCCGTGACCGGGCCAGGCTGACTCGTGATCCAGTGGGTGATCAGGTGCCTCACAAGTAAATTCCTAAGCCAAGGAAGGTGTCCGTGACAACTAGGAGAATCTTTTCTGGTGGTATTGATATGATCAGAGGCTCCATGAAGACCTATGGATACAGTTGCTGGTTTGTTGTGCTCAAGCAGACCTAGGTTTCTTCTCTTCAAAGTGTTTCCATATGTCGTAGAAGCATGAGGAAAGCTTCGTGACGAGCTTGGCCAGTTGTAAATGAGCATTGAAGGTAATTGTTTTTTTTTTTTGTTCCTTTGATGATTTATGTTCCTTTTGTGGCTGTTGGGGGCTTGGAATCAATGTTTTGGGTGTTCGTGACTCCCAGTTTTGTGCATTGCTGCTAGTTTTGTGATTCTTGGGTGCTTTTAGTTTGTGCGTTACTTCAGTTTTGTGAATAGTAGTTGTCTAAAATGTCTGAGGGTGAGGGCACAGATGCCACATCTCGTCCAGCCACATCTAGTCCTACTGTGGTTAGTAGTAGGCCACTCAATAGTGTCATGAGTGAGAACCCGAGTCTTCAAATAACCACAGTAAATCTGGATGGCACTAACTACTTGGAATGGGCACAATCCGCGAGATTGTTTATCAGTGGGAAAGGAAAAATGGGACACCTAACTGGAAAAGTCAGTCACCGAATTCGACTGACCCCGGTTATGATCATTGGGATGCCGAAAACTCTACGGTTATGTCTTGGTTGCTCCACTCGATGCAACCCCACATCAGTCGTGGATTTCTCTTCTTCAAGACTGCCCAACAAATATGGGATTCCATCTCCCAGACTTACTCACAAGTCAAAAATGTGTCAAGAGTCTACCAATTAGAGTAGAATCTCGCTCATCTGAAGCAAGGAGAGAAGAAGCTAGCTGATTACTTTGCTTCCCTCCGTGTCATGTGGGAGGAATTAGATCACTATTAACCCCTGGAATGGCATTGTGTTGAAGATGGGGAACAACACAGGAAACAAGTTGAAAAGAGGCGCATCTTCCAATTCCTAGCTGGGTTAAACTCAGAGTTCTAGCTGCCCAAAGTGCAAATCCTCAATAGAGATGAGCTTCAACCTCTGAATGTAGTTTACTCCTACATTCAGAGTGAAGAGAGTCGTTGAGGTATTATGGACCAGTAGCCTCTCCTTAGCAGTGATAAATCAACCATGGCTGTCCATAAACCAAGAGGTGGACAACAATCTAGCAGTGCAAAGTCTGGACGATACCCTTTAGGCCCTAAAAACAAAGACAGGCCTAAATGTGACTACTGTGGGAAGTTTGGAGATCTGCGAAAGAATTGTTGGGATCTTGGAGGCGGTACAAAAGATAAAGCTCGGCCAAAATGTGATCATTGTGGTAAAGTGGGACATCTGAAGCAGAGTTGTTGGGAGTTAGTTGGCCGTCCAACCACATTTTCTCAAAAAGGAAAGTCTTCATCTGCCCATCATGCTTCTAGTCTTGACTCCTTCACTTCAGGGGGAGATGGTTCTATTCTACCTGGGTCTCAATCCTCTACCTCAAAGGAAATGGTGTCTATTCCTATGGAGGATCTAGATCGCCTGCAGCACCTCATGTCACAGTTAAAAGGTTCCACGGCCACCTCCTCATTTGCACACTCAGGTACCTTTGCTTCCGCCAACCATGTGTCTACATCCACATCTTCTCCCTGGATCATTGATTCAGAAGCCTCTGACAACATGACGAGTATGTCCTCCTTTTTTCAGTCCTATTGTCTTTTTTCGGGAAAAGATAAAGTTCGACAAGCCGATGGTTCCCTATCCTCTATTGCGGGAAAAGGAACAGTCGCAGTTTCATCCCAACTTTCTATTTCTGATGTCATCCATGTTCCTAATCTTATTACCAACTTAATATTAGATAGTAGTATTACAAAAACATTGAATTGTAGTATCACTTTTTTTCCTTCTCATTGTGTGCTTCAGGACTTGGCAACGAGGAAGATGATTGGCAGTGGTCGTGAAGTGGATGGCTTATACCTTCTTGATCCCTCACCTGGACAACACCTACCTTAAGCTCATGCATCTCGGAGTCATGGCAATAGCATCAATAACGATCGGATAATGCGTTGGCATATCCGATTAGGTCACATCTCTTTTCAATATTTGAAGTCTTTGTTTCCGTCTTTGTTTAAGTCTCAGACAGTGTCTGAATTTCATTGTGAAGTGTGTCAATTAGCAAAACATTGCCGTTCATCATTTCCTTCGAGTATCAATGAAAATAGTTCTTCTTTTTCTATTGTCCACTCTGATGTTTGGGGGCCTTCGCCCATTTCTTCTTTACTGGGTTATCGGTACTTTGTGACGTTTGCGGATGATTGCACAAGATGCACATGGGTGTATTTGATGAAACATAAAGATGAAGTCTATTCACTATTCAAGAATTTATGTATGATGGTTCAAACCCAATTTGACAAGAAAATCAAGGTTCTTCGATCTGACAATGGTGGGGCATACTCTTATGAAGGGTTGAAGGTTTTTTGTGAAGAACTTGGGATTGAACAACAAACATCCTGCGTGCGGACTCCTCAACAGAATGGAAATGCTGAAAGAAAGAATCGTCACTTGTCAGAAGTTGCCCGTGCCTTGCTGATAGGAATGAATGTTCCTCAGATTTTTTGGTCTTAAGCTATTCTAGCTACATGCTACCTTATCAATCGTACCCCTTCAAGTGTTCTGGGACTCAAACTCCTTTTGAGACCTTCTGTCCCGATCGTCCCTTGTTTCCTATCTCTTTCAAAACCTTTGGGTGCACTTGTTTTGTTCATGTCCTGGGTCCAGAATGAAACAAATTGGATCCTAAAGCCTTGAAATGTGTCTTCCTTGGGTACTCTGGTTCTCAGAAAGGGTACAAGTGTTATCACCCTCCTTCCCGTCGTCGATTTGTCTCTATGGATGTCTCCTTCTTTGAGCATCAACCTTATTACTCTAGACCTGTCTCGGTTTAGGGGTAGTGGTTTAGTCCACCTGATACTCTTGTCACCCCTATGTCATCATCGTCCTCCACATCTCTTCCATTACCTGTCCTACTTGACACTACACCACCTTCGGATGTAGTGCCTCCAGATCAGCTTCCTCTGAGCACTGCTCCACCTATTGCTGGGGATCTAAAGGTCTATTCGAGGAGAACGAGACCTACCACCACTGATCTGCCCAGTCACATCTCTTCGGAACCAAGCCGGTCCTCAGGTATTTCTCCTCCCATAGTCGTTCATGATCTTGATCTTCCTATTGCTATTTGTAAAAGTAAGCGCACTTGTACTTCTCATCCTATTTCCCAATTCGTTTCATATCAGTTATTATCTCCATCTCATCGATCATTTGTAGCATCCTGTCATTTGTGCCTGTTCCTTCTAGTGTTTCCTAGGCATTATCTCATCCCAAGTGGCGTGAGGCTTTGGAGGACGAAATGCGAGCCCTAAAACAAAATGACACATGGGAGCTAGTCCCACTTCCTCACGGTAAGAAATCTGTGGGCTGTGATGGGTCTTCACTATTAAATACAAAGTTGATTGCACAGTCGAAAGGTATAAAGCCCGGTTGGTTGCAAAGGGCTATGCTCAGACATATGGTATTGATTATCAGGAGACCTTTGCCCCAGTGGCAAAAATGAATTCCATTAGACTACTGTTATCTCTAGCAGCTAATAAGTCGTGGCCCCATCATCAGTTGGATGTTAAGAACGCATTTTTGCATGGCCACCTTCGTGAAGAAGTCTATATGGATCATCCACCGAGTTTTCGACTTCCCAATGCGGATGGGAAGGTTTGTCGGCTTCACAAATCGTTATATGGACTCAAACAGTCCCCACGAGCGTGGTTCAAACACTTTAACAGTGCTATGCGTGTGGTTGGATATAAACAAAGTCAAGCCGACCACACACTAACATTTATCTTTTGGCACTATTGCTCTCATCGTATATGTGAATGATATTGTTGTCACTGGTAATGATCCGAGCGAAATTCAAACACTCAAAAACCTTCTTGGAAAGAAATTTGAGGTCAAAGACCTTGGCCCCCTAAAATATTTCCTTGGAATTGAGGTTGGACGTTCCCAGGAAGGTATATTTATTTCTCAGCGAAAGTATGTTCTTGATTTGCTTCAGACGACAGGCAAGCTCGCCACCAAACCCGCTGACACACCCATTGAACCGAATCACAAGTTGAGTGACTGTGATGGGGAGCATTTGGTTAATGTGGCTGGTTGGAAAGTTGATTTATCTTTCCCTTACTCGATCGGATATTGTTTATGCGGTTAGTGTGGTCAGTCAGTTCATGCATGCCCCTCGGACTGCCCATCTTGAAGCCACTTTGCGAATTGTCCAGTACTTGAAGGGTTGTCCTGGAAAGGACTTATTATTTGCCAAACATAATCATTCCCAAGTAGAGGCATGGACCGATGCGGATTGGGCTGGATCCGTCTCTGACAGAAGATCCACCTTGGGTACTGTACCAAAGTATTTGGCAATTTGGTTACATGGCGAAGCAAGAAGCAACCTGTTGTAGCGCGCTCCAGTGCTGAAGCTGAGTTTCGCTCCATGGCCCATGGTCTCTATGAGTTACTATGGTTATAGTTACTTCTTCAGGAGCTACGGTGTCACGTCACGAAGCCTCTAACTCTATTGTGACAACAAAGCTACGATCAGTATTGCCCACAATCCTGTTTAACATGATCGTACTAAGCATATTGAAGTTGATCGTCACTTCATCCGCGAGAAACCAGTGACTGGTGACATATGTACTCATTTCCTCCCTACAGATCAACAGGTCGCCGATGTCTTGAAAAAAGTCGTTGGCAAATCCCGATTCGACGCTCTTGTTGGCAAGCTGGGCATGCGTGATATCTATGCACCAACTTGAAGGGGAGTGTTAGAATTAGTAATCATGTTTACTGTTTTTCCATGTATATATGCAGCAGGGAGGTATCTCTAATATGTGTACTTATACAGGGGCTAATTTGTAATTAGCCCCTAACTTGTTATATAAAAAGTGGGTCATATGGGATTTACCATATACAACTCCACCCTTCTTTCTTCTCTTCTCTTTCCTACTTCTACCAAACCCTAAAATCTAACATAGTGATGGACCAAAATGAAGCAATAAAGCCCTCAAACAAGTACCAAATGAATCCACGAAGCCAATCGAACCAAATCTGGATTTTTTCGATTTTTTATGAATATTGGCCAAAACTCATCCAAAAAAACTTCAAAAAATCAGAAAAATCCTTGTTCATTGGGTTGGAAAGTCTCAGGCCACCATGATCATCCCGTCTGTACGGCTGACGACGGTTGGATGATGTCAGTCACTGGAGTTTCCTTGATGCTTGTACGATCTTCTCTCACAACCTTCGTAGAATAAGATGATCAAAACCTGCTTTGATACCAAGTTGCAATTAAGGGTTCAGACATAGAGAAGAGAAGAGAAGAGAAGAGAAGAGGAGAGGAGAGAAGAGAGGATCGTTGGAGAGTGTAAACTCTCCCACACAGGGTAAGTGACTTACACCCACATTGCCAAATACACCCACCATACAACTTATATCATATATCATACTGACAACATATGGTTGCTAATGGTAGTAGAGTTTTGGGAGGATGAAGTTGGGTTCCCTATTCTGTATGATATTTGTACACACAAAAATGTTTTAGCTGTAGTTTGCTTGAAAAGGTTGTGGGTATGGTGGTTTGGTTTCCTAGATTTTATAGGGATCTTTTGTAACACCCGGATTTTTATAAACCCAGATTAGTGTGAACCTTAGGTTTAAGGCCCATTAGGGTTATGGGCCGGATTTTTCCGAGATTGGGTTGAAATTTTTAGGCCAAACATTAGTGATGGAAGGCCATACTTTAACATTCATAAATTTTCACTCATTTGTTTTCTTGTTTAATGATAATTTACACATAGGGGTATTTTAGTAATTTAGACCAAAGAGATATTTTAGGGATTTTCGCCATAAGGGCATTTTCGTAATTTTCAACCGAGTGTTAATTTTGTATATAATCTGAAATTAACTATATTACTACCCAAAAAAAAATTAACTATATTAATTAATAATTAATTATTAAAGGAAAAACGTTAGATTATGTGGGGGTAGGATGAACTCATAAAAATATTTTTTTAGAAAATTTCTATCTTTACACAATCTAAGGGGCATAACTTTTTACTCCAATGTCGGATTCCGATCTGTTGGATGTTTTGGAGACCTTATTTAAAAATCAGCAAATCACTATTTCATGCATAATTAAAATTTCGATGATTCAGGCCCTGAAAATGGAGTTGAAAATTAGATATGTTTATTAATTACGGGAAATAATAACTAAATTAGTGAAAAACGAAAATTTTGGGTGACGTGGACCCCACCCTATGCAAAAATGTAGGAGAATATTAATTATTTAATTCTCTCAATTTAGTTGGTAAGCTTCAGCCTTCTCTCATAGAAGTCAAATTCTGTGGAAGTTACTCCCAATGGCAATCTTCTGGGGGATTTGGAAAGAAAGGAACTAGCGTGTTTTTGAAGGCAAGAGCGAGGATTTAGGGGCTATCGTCATCAACATTAAAGGGCTTCTGTTTTTATGGTCAAAATTATACACAGATTGTAAAGGGTTATTTTTTGAGGATTTTGTTTTCCGGTGGGGCCTCCTTTGTACTAGGGATATATGTTAGCTGGGGGCCCTAGGCTTTCTCCCTTGTTTGGGGTCGGCTTGGTGAGGTTAGCCCGACCTCCCTTGCTGGCCTTTTGTTTTTGGCTCTGGCTTCAATAAACCTTAAACTTATCAAAAGAAAAAATTAATTCTCTCAATTTAATGACATAATACGTTGGTTCAACAAGTATCTTCTCAACATTGTTGCCATGGTGTCCAGTCTGCAAAAAAACTAGCGCGCTTACAGAGAAGATAAACTATAAGGGTCTTCTTGTTTTAACACCAGATATTTTAAAGGAAAGACCTATTATAGCCCCAGTGTTATGGTAATACCATAACCCAACTTGTTCACTTGGCTCTTTTATAGTCGGGGTTCCCCCATCTATCTTAATATAGAATCTTAATACCTATCCAAAAAATAAATATATAAAAGAGATGGTTTGTTCATGTACAATGAAGACTAGTGAGAAGGAATTTGCAAGTTAGAGGCTCTAAAAGGGTGACGGGAAGGAAGGTCAAAAAGCACATACATGAATAGAATTCGTGTTCTTGAGCCCAAACAGTTAAGGCTCTAACAATGAAGAAGATGATGATGATGATGATGATGATGATGATAGTGTCCTCTTAGTGATGAAGAGCGCAATGCATGCAATACAATTTATTCTGATGCTAAGTGCCCTTCTGCCTCTAGAGCTTCACGGATTTCTTTTTTCCCACTCTAACAGCAGTCATTTTTAAACTAGTGTATAGTCCCAAGCATTTTCCTTTCTATTGACACCATTTGTTCATGTTAAATCCACTTTTACTACTATAAATTCACTAAGTTTCATATTGCACTGGTTCAACAAGCATTTTCTCAGTTCTCATTCATCGGTGTTATTGTGTTCAGTCTGCAAGAAGACAGCGTTCTTAAGGAACACCGTGGTGTTGTGGTGATACCGTACCACCTTAACACCAGCAGTTGGATTTGTTTAGGTGGTATGGTATTACCACAACACCAGAGCTATGACATCATTGTCCATTTCGGAATTTCTTTCTTTTGGTGCAGATGGCAATCCAAACACGACATTAGTTTTCCCTGCAACCATTGATTTCACAAGCATGGCAGAACAGCAGCATTCTCTTCATTCATGGAAAAAACAGTACTAGTCAACCCGAATTCCCCAATTTTTCCAATAATTTGCACAAGAAAAAACATTTATAGAACCCCAAATTCGCATAGTACCCGATTCTTAACCATCCGAACTATATCGATCGACATGGTTTTCAGCTACAGCTAAAATCAGTAATAGAACCAACTACTTGTAAGCAGAAAAAAAAATAATAAGGAAGAAATTTAACTAAAGAATGATTTATTTAGGGGGAAAAAAAGACTCACTTGCATCGATTTCATTTAATTTCCACCCGTCGCCGAAAGATTGGGCAACGAGCTTGAGACGAAACCTGTGTTGTGGAGAGTTTCTTGCAGAGAATCTGAACTTGCGAAAATCTCGTAATGGAAGTAGAGAAAACGGTGCTATTGGTGATGGTTTTGGGTGGGTGACAAAGAACTCGAAATGCATTTTTCAACGTTGAAGATCCGATTTTTCCAGAGAGATAGAGAGAGAGCTGACAGAGAAATCGAGAGAAGCAAGAAACTGAAGAAAGTGCCTTTCAGTGAGTTTATTTGCCGCTAGTCCTGTCCTCCCGAGTTTATACCCCCGCCCGGTTTATGCTTAAGACTTAAGAGGCTAAGGCGGACGGAATGGTAGACCAAAGCAATTTTTGGCCACGTGAGAGCAAGGGAATAGAGATTTGCTGACCGATGTCCGTCAGCGAAGTTGATGACGGACCACAATATGCGCCACGTGGCATATTCTTAAGCTTTATGGCCGTATGGATGTTTGGCCCAACCCTAGGTAGACCTACAGACGAAAAATTAGCGTGATAAGTGATTTTTAACGTTGAATTGGAGTTGTTTTCATGAATTGATTTTTAACCGAGGAATTTCAGCATTATTTGGGTTACAAAGATCCAAAGATTTGAAAACACTTATCCGGCGGAATGTTGGTATGTGGGTCCACCTAGGGATGGGCCAAACATCCATACGGTCAGCGTCCTCTAATAATATACCACGTGTCTTATATTGTGGTCCGTCAGCAAAGTTCTACTCCGAGCGCGGTAAGTCCATTTGCACTAGTAGTTCGTGTTCCACGAGTCTGCCTTTTCTCCACGACTTGTTGAGCCAAAATTGCTCAATGACGTCTTACGAGGCACGTGGCACGTGGCACATTCTTCGAATTTTGGATGTTTGGCGGCTTTGGCCATCCAAGGTGGGACCTACAGAGGAAAAAAATATCCTCTTGGTGGTTTCTAGCAGTGGGTTTGAGCTTTTTCATGTTGTTTTCTAGCTGTGGGATTTGAGCTTTATTTCGAACTAGGGGACGTGTGGGAGCACCTTACACGTGGCACACTCTTGCTGATCACTGACCATATGGATGTTTGGCCATCCCTAGGTGGACCCACATGCAAAAAAACATCAGTTTGATACGTGGCTCATACAAATGTCATTGAGCATTTCTTGCTGACTGGTGTCCCACAAGTATGACCTGATATGTTCTATGATATAGAATTTTGTATCAAAATTTAGATACAAGTCGCTCAAATGGCCATGCGGCACATTATTTAGGACCTACGAACCCATGAATGTTGGGCCCACACTAGATCAGCGTGATTGATGATCTAGCCATTGGATTTGAGCACTTTCTCATCATAAGCTTGAAACCTTCGTAAGCATATTCATGAATCCTAAGAAAATAAATATTGATTTCAAGGTTTATTTCGACTAGCCTAAAAATTGAAATATTTCGACCAGTGTGGAAATAATGCATTTGTCGTGGAAATGGTCGAAATAATACAGAAATAATAGAAATATTGTGAAAATTTTAGTGTGGAAATGAATGATCATAAAAGCCTGTAAAATATTGAAGCGGGTATCTAATAATTAAACAACTACAAATGGAAAATGAATATAATCATCAGATATCTCAAACTAAGCTCATTACATCCAAATACGTTTTCAAATAAACAAGGGGCGGCAATATTTGCACACACCATTTTTGTAAATGCACCCACTTAAACAACAAAAAAGCTTTTTTAATAACAAGTGTTCATGTTGTTTTCATATCTACACCCAACTGAAAAAATAAAGCAAAGAAGAGAACCCGCCACACTATTACATGCGCTCTCACTCTCTCTCACTTGCCAACGCCTCACGTGTACTCTTGCTCCCTCTCAGCCGTAGAAGAACATATTTTTTCGGCTCCATCTCAATTTTTATTCCCCAAATGAACAATGGAGGTAAGTTTTTTACCCAAAGATTGATTTTGGTTTGTGTTTTTGCATGGAATCGATTCTTCATCTCTAGCCATGAGTTTATTCAAACGATTTAAAATAAGTTTATTCAAATGAATTGTTCATATAGATTATTTTAATGAGTTCAATTAAATTTATATTCTGTTCAAATGAGTTTATTTAAACATGTTATAAATTTATTCAAATGAGTTGTTCATTTTTTTCTTCTTTTACTAATGTTATAGGTTAGTTAAGTTATTCAAATGATTAGTTATTTTTTTCATCAAATGAGTTCCTTCAAGTAAGTTTTTTCGTCAAATGATTAGTTAGGTTTTTCTATTCAAATGAGTTCATTCAAATAGGTTATAAGTTTATTCAAATGAGTTCATTCAATTGTGGTTTGTTCATTTTTTTTCTTCTCTTACTAACATCGTAGGTTAACTAGGTTTATTTAAATAATTAGTTAGATTTTTTTTGTTCAAATGAATTTATTTAAATAGGTTATAAGTTTATTCAAATGAGTTGTTCATTTTTTTCTTCTTTTACTAACATTATAGGTTAGATTTATTCAAACGATAAATTAGGTTTATTTAAATGATTAGTTAGGTTTTTTTCGTCAGAGCACTTTAAAGGTTTATTCAAAGGTTCACCAATCAAAATTAGGTTTCTTACTTGATTTTTAAATTTATAATTTTAGAAAACACGAACTAATGATGTTGAAATTGCAAGCCTTCTCCTACAAGTTCAATGCGTACAAGTTGTAAGAATATTTATTATTCTAAATCTTTATATTTTGTTTTGTTAATTTTAATGAAGAAAATGCAATTATCCTTTTATTTTAATTATTTAATGTGGAGAATTTGTGAAAACCCTTTTAATCTAAGTACCGATATCATCTAAATCTGCAAGTATTTTTGAATCATTTGAAGTATTAGATTTCACGGATACCTTTACCACTAATGAGGTGTGTTATTTATCATTTTGTATTTATCTATTTTTTATTTATTAAATAATGATGATAGGTTATTAATAACTTTTTAATTGATTTTTCGTAGGTCTTTCATGTAAGAAATATTTTCATATTCATATTGGCTTAATTCCGTTTGACATAAAAAACATACGCATAACTGTTTTCTGCAAGTACTGGTGTAGTATTGAGAAGCCGTGGTACACACATCTTGTAATACCCCAAACTTTTATTTATGGATTTTGAGTAAATTATTTTTAAAAAGTTGAAATTGACTCTTTAATTTCTTTTTTACAATTTATTTTGAATGATAATTAACTATATTTCTATTGTGGTCTATAAATGGCATAGTTGTAATAACTAATTAGTGAGTTATATTTGTTGAGTGGGCCGTAAGGCCAATTTAGAGGCATTTTGGACTTAATTATAATATAAAATGAAGCCTACTTAATACCCATAGGCCTTAGGCCCACTTTAGCCCATATCCATCTTAAAATAGGCCTTTTAGTGAGTTATAAAATTCACCCTTTTTAAAGTTACGAAAATCACCTAAAATTAGAAACCATACTTTCTAAACATAGTTGATAAAGCATTGGGAGCTTGAAAAATCTTACAAAGCCTAAATCATCACTCTAGTTAATATTCATCTCATCTCTCTCTCCATCTTCCTCTATTGAAGCACCTCTATTAGAGAAGAACTTGAAGAACTTTTGAAACCCTAAAAACACCATAACGTCTCACCATTTGACATCACCCCTTGAGACAAAAATATTCTTATTATCTAGACATTTGACATACTCGAATCCTAATTTCATCTAACGACAATCGGTAAAGACATTCGCGGCTACTTTTTCACCATTGATTCAAGTACGGATGAAGACCAACGGACAAGGTAAGTACACATACATATTTTAATAGGTAATCTCCCTTATTACTTTGGTAATCACGTTATATGTATGTACTTAATTGATGATGTTATGAATATTATTGTGATTTGGATCGGCCTGTGTGACAGGAAAAAAAAAGGGTTATAGATAATGATTCGGTATAATATTAAAGTGTTAGTTCGGGTGTGATCCTAATGCATACCCGTGAAAATAAAAAAATTAAGAAGGGCCTGGAGCCCTATGGTGAAAGACCCCAGACCCCTACAGAAGAGCCTTTTGGCTACTCCCGGGGTGGGAAGGAGAAGGAGACCGGAGATTAGGTTATAGTTACAATCATATGAAAATAATGATATTAGATTAATTGTGAGAAATATTTATTATTCTTGATTAACGTTATTTGTTTATATTATCTGTTATGCATATGCCATGATTTTTGAATTAGAATATGCGATATTATCTGTGATAAATATGCGGTGTACAGTAGATTATCTACTGGGCTTTGGCTCATGGTATTTACCAAATATTTCAGACTTAATTGAGGACGGTGTGAATTTCAGAGTTGATGCACTTGATGAGGGAGATAATAGCATTGGAAGATCGGAGTCCAATGTGAGAATGTTGATGAGATCAATGCGGAATTCTAGATATTTTCTTTTGTATGATTTTTATAGGCTTAATTGTTAAAGACTCGCATTGTCTATTATATAAAAGTTTTATTTAAGTTTAAAATCATGTGGATGGTTAATATTTGACTTCCTAGACTCTTTGATTTAACCTTTTAAATATATGATTACGAATTCTTAACCAATTCATTAATTTTTATTGATGTACGGTGCTTGCAATTATTTTTACGTATTATCTGGGTATCGTCATCGTTATGACAAATTTTTGAGTTAAATTGCTAAAATAAAATAGTAAATGACATTTTTAGGCAAAGTGCCTTCACAAAAGATGCTTAAAATGAGTTTTTAATCGTAAATAATCAACAACATAAATTTTTATTGAAATTATATTTTTTTAAAAATTTAACGCCTACCCGCTTAAATTCTGAAAAGTTAATTCAAAAAACATATCAAAGATAAGTTTTAGCCAAAACATATTTACAAAAGATTTTTATTTTGATCTATTATGAATTATGGTCATTTTTAAAATTATTTCGGAGTATTTTTTATTTTATTTTTATCATACCCTGGATCTTGTGCAAACAGGTCATTTTTCAGGCATTCGAGTCGGATCCATGTGCCCGGGTTTAGGGCGTGACACATTTCATTGATTACGTGAAGACTAAAAGACGAAAACAAAGAAATGGACAGTTAACGGCTGAGTTATCTACAAAATTGCTATTCGTCAGTTAAAGATTGTATACACTGGCATAGGATCGTAAGTGACCTAGTGGTTTAGGATTAGATGAATTAACTAAAAATCTACTAGCTAAACTTTGTCACAGGACTAAACCTTGGTTCAAGCCAAATATAGAAGAACCATAGGGAAGTCCAACCGATTGTACTCAGTTCCAATCGATTTGAGGCTTTCGAACAAAACTTTTACTAAGCCCAATCGATTGGGACTCAAACCAATCGATTGGACTGACGAAGGAAAAACTCATCTGTGCAGGGCCAATCGATTGGACCTCGCATGAAATTTTCCTTCCCAGATCCTATTTTAAAGGTCCCATGAATCATATCACTAGTTTGACCTAGGTCCCTCTCTTTTCTATATAATAAGCCTTCATTGGCTTTATTATACACACAAATACTCATAATAACTTGAGTTATATTGTTAAAGTATTTTCAAGAGCTATTAGAGAGTATCTCCTTCGAAGGTGAAAAACTTAGAGAAATCATTTTGACCCTGTGAATTTTCCCTGCACTTGATTAAAGCTTTTTAGGTTGAACTCTAGCATCTGCCTAGGTTTACCACTAGATATCCAACCTAGTTAATCAGAATGTACCACGTGTGTCTCAATACTATTTGAGCAACGTTAGGGTTCATGGTATATTGATCGATCATAGGTTTGGGTAGTACCAAACTGAACAAGCAACATAGACTTCGTGATTTGAAGGTGACTCGTAGTGTGGAGCTAGAGGACGTGGACGCATCGACAGTTGGCATTGGCTAAGGTTGTACACTGTATGAAAACAATGTTGCGTAGATAATTTCGGTGTACTCTTAACTTTCTAGTTAGTGATACTTTCCGTCTGGACGTGATCTAGTGGTTTTTCCTTTGTTAAGGTTTTCACGTAAAAATTGCTTGTGTTATGTGATTGAATTAAAATCTGCATTATGTTTAGATTAGACCATGCAATATAGAAACAATATATCCTTGTGATATATTCGATCTAGTCGATTGTGACAATCCTTCATTGTTAATCAATCTTTGAATACATGCAAATCAAGTCTGTTGAATTACGTTGCTAGATTAAAGCACTAAATTTTAAAATATCTATTCACCCCCATCTATAGGTTCTGTGGATACATTGACTAGGTTATTTCATTTGGTATCAGAGCTAAGGCCACTTTGTTAGGTTTGATCACCTGAGTGTGATCCTGCTCAAATATCTGAGTCTAATGGATACGAAGAAAAAGGGTGGTTCTATGGTTCGTCCACCTTTGTTTGATGGAAACAATTATGCTTACTGGAAAGCTAGGATGAGAGCTTTTCTTAAATCTATCGACGATAAAGTATGAATGATAACTGTCCAAGGTTGGAAACATCCAGTGATAGATTCTACTAATAATGAGTACATTCCTAAACCTAGTGAAAAGTGGACAAAAAAGGAGACCAAACAGTCGAACTTAATCTGTAAAGGTCTCAATGTAATATTTAATGCAAACGCCCTTGATGAATTTCGTCGAATCTTGACGTGTGATACTGCTAAGCAAGCATGGGACATTCTTAAGGTTACCCATCAGGGAACTACTACTAAGAAGATTTCAAAGCTTCAAATATTAACTTCTAGATTTGAAAATATTATAATGGGTGTCAATGAATTATTTTTTGAGTTTTATGCTAAATTATCTAATATTATTAATTCGTGTTTTATTCTGGGACAAAAAATGTCCAAGGTTGTGAGAAGGGTACTTAGATCTTTACCTAAGAGATTCCAATCTAAGGTCACGGCTATTGAAGAGAGTAAAAATATTGATGCTCTCAAGATAGATGAACTGGTTGGAACTTTTCAAACATTTGAACTTAACATTCGTCAGCTTAAGAGAAACCAATTGATTGCCCTAAAAGTCTCAAAGGATGACTTTGATGAGTCTGATCATGAATCTTGTCAATATGTGAAGAAATAGATCTCCTTGTAAAGAAGTTCATAAAAATATTCCGAGACAAAAAAATAAATTTTCCTACGAGTGCACAGACCTCAAGGGAGAAATCTAAATCCCATAAAAAAGAAAGAACCTAAGTCTAACAAGGTTCAGTCTTATGAGTGTCAAGGATATGGATATATCTACAATGACTATTCAAATAAGAAACTAAAGTGAAAGAATCAGGCGATGAACGTCATGTGGCATAATAAGAAGATGAGTCTGATGACTCGTCTAATGCTGGCAATGTTACAAATCTTAAAGCCTTAATTGCCCCAACTATTGACTCTATTACAAACAAAGGAGATAGTTCGTATGACCAATTGACACAGAATTACATTGACTTTGATAGTGAGGACATTGATGATATCAATGTTGCTTATCAAAAGTTATATAAAGAAAGCCTCAGACTGACCAAGGTGAATAAGAAATTGATTAAAAAAGTTAAAATTCTTGAATCTAAAAATGTCGCTTTTAAAGTAGACACTAACGAATTATCTATGCTAGTTGGTCAGCTTAGAAAGAGAAGAAATCTCTTCAAGAGATAAACAAGTTCTTAGAATACGAGATCAACACTTGTACGGATGCTAGGAAGTCTCTTGAAAATTTAAAGAGAGATTTGCCTCAATTCTTTAAACGCATAGAAAATATCAATGTGATTCTTAGTGTGGGACAAAGAGATGGAGACAAGCGGGGACTTGGATATGTTGATAATGTTAATACCACATTGTCTTCAGGAACAAAATTTGTAAAAGTCAAAGTTCCTTCTACACCACAGGTTGACCAACTTAGACCCAAACCTGTTATACATGCTAATGTTTGTTATTACTATAGAGGTAGAGGTCACTTGGGTAAGAATTGCCTCTAGAAGATGAGAGATACCATGGTTCCTCCCAAGAGAAAATCATATGGGAACCAAAGAGATCTATTCCATAAAATAAAAGCCTTACATTAAAAGTCAAATGCCTTGAGTAGAGAAATTACTAACCTTATGAAACTCAAGGACACCCAGACTCAAAGGGCTTAGAATAGGAGGAAGAGAAATATAAAGAGAAATATCATTTCTCATTTACCGCATGTGCAATTGGCGAAGAAACATAACCCACCAAAAAAATATAAAACCATGTAGGTAAGAAAAAAAGATCTGACAGATTTCGTTTCCATTTGGAATGAGCTCCTTAGGGAGTCTTGTGACACTTGTCTCATTGCTTAAATAAGTGTGGTTCTTCACACTCTAGTCTATTTTATTATTTTCATATCTATTATGAGTTGGGTGTATAATTTTGTTTTAGAATTTTATTTTCTTTATAGTTTTCTATTTGTTTTAGACATTTGCTTATTTGTATTGTTTTAAGTTCATATATTCAAAAACAAAAATAGAAAATCAAAAAATCTTTTATATTTTGTTAGGATTTTGTTTTAGAGTTGTGCATTGCATAATTGATTTTAATATGATGGGTATTGACTCTAGAAAATTCTAGAACCAGGACTTGGCACAAGGTAAATTGAGACTAAATCATTATAGAAAACTCTATAATATTTAAAAGATTAGTCTATTTTACTAACTCTCAGTTAGTAGATGTTCTAAGTTTTAACTTATTAATTCACATGCTTACTGACTGCACACTGGTTGGGACTAGATTTGATAGAGGTAACAAATCTAGTACTCTACGGGGATTAGGAATAAACATATATTTTTTATGACTTCAAATTAGTAGTGTTCGTACTCTCAGTTTATTTCGAAATTGCGTATATCTTTGCTTTTACACTAAGCATGTGAAGCCTTTTTGAAATACTCTTTAGGTATATTTTCTTCTACAGGAATCCCAGCTGGACAATTCTTGGGATCTGGGACCCCATGATCATCAACAAAATCCATTGTCAAGCCTATATCGATCCAATCAAGATGATCAAGTCAAAAAGGCCAGTGGACCATGCCGCCAAATATATGGGCAACTAATTAAAGCATGCAACACGGTGGATAAGTGGAACTCATGCGCTTGATGATCAACCAGAAGCACATGCAGTGTGAGCTAATGTGATGAACTAGTGGGCCGATGTGATAGACTAAGAAACATACCATGTTGATGGGCCAGTGGGCCAAGTTGGCGGGCCACAAGGGTAGACGTTAATCTTTAATGAAGGTGGGCCACATGCGGACCAAGATGCTAGACGATCATATACAAGCACGTGAGGAATGATTCTCCAAGGATGATACATGCATATCTTTGATTCATGCACGGAGGATATTGGCAATCAATAGTAGTTGCACGGTCCTTGATTACACACAATTAAAAAAGGAAAAAATCCATGGTCTTGAGTTTCATAAAAGACAAAAATAGAAGATTTTCTATCAAAAAAAGAAAGTTGTCTTTTGAAGAAATTTTTTTTTTTTTTGGAAAGTGGTTTTTTCTGAGAATTCAAAAGAAAAGCTTTTATATGGACAACAACATGGAAGTTGCCATACATGCATGGAAAAAAAGGGTGTTGCTAGACATAGAATAAAAGAAGGTGGCTGAGTTGGACTTCTGCATATGGATTCAAAAGAAGTGTACGGTCTATATAATATCCAATTTGGTATGGTGGTTTGGCCATTGGAATAACATTGGAAAGTGGACGATGGATACACGTCTATATCCACGGAATGAATGGTGGTTATTGGTTTTAAAGAGGTGGAATGTGTTTAAGGAAAGATTGGCTGAATGTGCCCAGCCTATAAAAAAGAGATGATTGTGGTTGTTGTGGGACGGGTTTTTTTTTATTTTTCGGGGAGAGAAATCTCTTCCACGGCTAGATTTATCACCAACAGTTGAGAGAACTTTCCCATGGTACACCTCATTTTCTCTAGTTTCCCTTCTTCACGCACGATTGGCGCTTCACGGCTCACCTCCGGGTTCTCTCAGTACCGATTCCTCACAGCATCACATCTTGGGTGTACGTATTTGGAGTTGGCATCAGACTTGCAGATCATCCATTTTCTATTTCTTCTTTATATTTTCATTTTCTTCTATTGGATCATTAGTCGATCTATTGTTCATGGATACTTCCATGAAGATGGTTGGCTAAAACTCTTAGCTGAGCCTAGGGATGAAACTTTAGTGGTTTTATTGATTATTCTTGATTAACAATGGATTAATTTTATTGAGTTCTTATATTTGATTAAGGAAATGGTTGGCCTCATTTTTTTTGTTTAACGTTACTTATCTATAAAATCCTTTGATTCATAGTGATCTTGTAATACTATGAATGCTTAGGATTCCCTGTGATAGGTTAACGAATTCTCTTCTGAATTTAACCGTCAAGTTAATCAAATTACATTCTTTCGTTATAGTGTGGTTTGACCGTTTTATCGTCCGATTAGAACTAATTTCTATTCGGCTCTAATCGAGTTAGAATTAATTGAGATTAAATGTTGTAAATCACTAAAGTGAACCCCTAATGCCTTAGTGTTTTTTTTTTATTGATAGTTCTCACTGTCTATTTTCGCTCGCTCCATACTCGTGTGGAAATCTCTTACTTTCTCACATTTTTTTCTTTCGTGGTTTCGTGTCCGTAGTTCTTGCGCACAAGTCAATCCTTATGGATTCGATCTTGTAAAAGTACTACAACAAAACATGTACACTTGCAAGTAAAACTACCCTAGACAGTTGGTTCAATTCTTTGGATCAAAAGTCTATGCGTTACAGAGTCGTTTCCATGGGTTGATTTTTAACCATAGATTTTAAGCATTATTTGGGGTACTCAGATCCAAAGGTTTGAAATCACTAATCAGACTGATATTTGGTATATAGGTCCACCTAGGAATGGGACAAACATCCGTAAGGTCAGTGGTCTCTAAGAGTGTGTCATGTGGCTTATACTATTGTCCCTCGCGTGGGCGTGCCAGACATCCTGAACTGTGAATGGACATTTAATGAGGGAAGGTTTTACCTTTGAAAGTAGAGAGGCCTTTATTGTGTCACATGCCTGGCACTACCGGTTGTTGCTTTATAATAGCATAGATTATTCTGCAACAATTTTTGTTCTTGTTTGTGATTCTATTTTATTGGTGGGGTTGGCATTTGTGTTTTTTATGGTAGTTGGAGGGAGGCTTTGAGATTGAGAAGCACGTGGTGTTGAATGAAATTTCACCGGTCCGTTCTCTTTAACTCAATATACCTAGAAGGAGGGGGGGTTGATTAGGTATTTAAAATTATTTATACATATACAGTTTTACTAGTCTATAGTAAGGGAATAAAATCACATGCCTCAGTTGTTTAATAAAAGATTATCACAACCGACTCAAATCGAATATACCTCTGTGGTATATTTTCTTTTCGTCGTTTTATCTAATCAAGATAGATTGTAGAATACAAACAAACAATCACACAAGACAAGAGATTTTTATGTGGAAACCTTAGCCAAGAAAAAACCACGGGACCATGTCCAGATGGAAACTATCACTAACTGAAAAGTTAAACGAAACAAAGACTACCTATGCAGCACCGTTGCAAATATAGCTTCCAACCTTAGCCAAGGCCTACTGCCGATGCGTCCACGTCATCTGAATCAATGCTACGAATCTATGCGTGCCCTTCCAGCCAAGAAGCCTTGTCCGCTTGTTCAATTTGGTACACCCCAAACCTACCGTCATTCGGCTCCTCCGATCTTAATTCTCAACACTTTTGACTTTGCAGAAGGTGAATGATTCAGTATACCCCGAACCCTAGGTTGTTTAAATGGTGTTGAGTCACACTAGTACACTCAGGCTACTAGGTCGAATATAGAAGTAAAAGACCTAAGCTGAGGAAATGATCAATCACTTGGCTTTGATCGAGAAGAGAACAAGCTCACAAGATGTGAATGAAAAACAAGCTTATTGCTCTTTGAATGGACACTCTAATAAATAGAACATTTTCTTCTCTCTCTTGAAGCTTGAGTCACTCTGTGTCTGTTTAGAGAAGGTACAGAAGGGTTGTATTTATAAAATTCTATGACCCTGAGTCTTGCAGAACGTGGGATAATGGAACCAAAATTTTTGGATTTGATAAGGACCGAATCTGTGCATGGTCCAATCGATTGTACACTGAGTCCAATCGATTAGGCCATGTCCAATCGATTGAGGATAAGTGTCCAATCGATTGGGCTCAATAAGATTCATGTTTCGAAGGCTCCAATCGATTACACAGAGGTCTCCAATCGATTTGACTCAAATAAATTTATGTCCCAAAGACTCCAATCAATTTCACAGAGTCTCCAATCGATTTGACTCAAATAAGTTTCTGTCCCAAAGACTCTTATCGATTTCACAGAGTCTCCAATCGATCGGGCTGAAATAAGTTTATGCCTTGTAGCTTCCAATCGATTACACAGAGTCCTCCAATCGATTGAGCTATGTCCAATCAATTGGTGATAAGTGTCAAATCGATTGGATTATCCTAATAGTCAATGTATTTGACTTAGACTCGGGTCAATCCAATGATTAGGTTTGACCATTATATTTTATCCTTTTTAACCAATTCCTATGGCCACTAAGTCACTTACCTTACTAATCGAGTGTACACGATCTTTAACTGACAAATGGGCAGTTACTCAGATGACTCCTGTTGTCAACCGTCTGATTCTTGTTGTCTCTGTCTTCTAGTCTTTAAGTAGTTAGCGAAGTATTTGTACCACGACATCTCCACACTACACTAGTGCTCGTAGGAACGGTTACAAGAATGTTTTTATATCAAACGGAATCTTTGCCAAATTGAATATGAAAATATTCCTTACAATCTCCCCCTTTGGCAATTCCATGACAAAAAATATTTAATCATATAGAAGGTAAAAAAAATAAAGAAAATACAATCCCACCCTCTTACATGATTCACTTACTATCTCACACTCTCTCGAAAATAATCGAACAGATAATGGAATGGCTTTTGATCTGTTCCCTACACATTCTACCAACAATACATACCATGTAATATCATCGACAATCAATAAATCATTAAAATGCAGTGAGTTAATTATGTACATCACAAGTAGAGAAATTGAAAAAATAATGCAAAATTTTTCTCCCCCTAAATTTCTCTCCCCTATCTCATGCATCAACTTATTTTTATCGCTATGATTTTCTCTCCCCCTTTTTGTCACAAATTGACAAAGGTACAGAAATATAAGCAAATAACAAGCATGCAATGAATATCATCATGAAGAACAAGTGCATATATACATATCCATACATAATAAAGTCAATTAACAGTAATCATTAAATTATAGTAGATCTTGACAATATATTGAACCTTGAAGAGTCGTGACATTAATAACAATTATGATGAATTTATTTTAAGAAAAATAATAAAAAAAATGTTTATTGAAACTTGGTTGATTAATACTGACTGAGAGTAACGCGAAATACAGAATTTAAGTAAGTTATAACTCCAACTCGATCATGATATAAGTAGAAATTCGTATTCGTCAGTTAGCCCAAAAATACTAAGTTAAAGAAAGTAATAAAATTATTGCTCTTGAGAACCAGTAGTAGATAACGTGCTGACATCAAAATCGACACAAGAGAATATAAGTAATTTTAGTAATATTACAGAAATCCCGGAGGTATCCTGTATCCAGATATGAAATCCTCATTAGAGCTATTAAGGGTTCTCACATACACTCATGTATACGGGTATTTGTTGATAGATAAGAATTTTTTTAGCAAATTGACTATCTTTTACACAATTTTTATTCACTTTGAATAAAGATAGCTTTCACTCTCCATGTTGGTAGTCCTTTTCTGCAGCAACGAAAATCAGATTTCAATTTCAAACAGTGCCATACAGATAACTTTCACTCTAAATTTTGTGGAGGTAATTGTTTTCTTAGAATAATAACTCTCATTGGGAAGCCAACGGTCAACTATAGTGTAGTTTCAAAATCAACTGAAGGTAGGAACACTGCTAATTTGAAGTCATATCCAGTAGAGGTTTATTCCTTATTTTCGAAATAAGAGTTGGACATACTGCTGAAATCATATCTATTCTTGAAGAAAAATCAGTCAGTGTGTAGTGTGTGAAACATATGTTTGCAAGAGATAATTTTAACCACTGACAGAGACAAGGTTTAATGGACTAATCATTACAAACATTGGAATATATATATCATCATGATATGATCTTGTCTGAATTTAGATCATTCAAAATCAATTCTAATCCACTAAATTATTATGAAAGTAAAGAAAAACACAAAATACAAGATCAATCAATCAAACTAATACCGATAGATTTTTGAAGAAATTCGAATCTAACGACATCAAGAGGTTTTGTAGAGATATCTGCTAATTGATTTTCTGTTGCGACATGCTCCAAGGTGATAATTTTTTCTTCAACAAAATCTCTAATAAAATGATGACGAATGTCAATATACTTAGTTCTATAATGTTGCATAGGATTTTTTGATATATTTATAGTACTCGTATTATCACAATAGATAGTCATCAATCCTTGATTAATCCCATAATAAGTTAACATCTACTTCATCCATAGCAGTTGAGTACAACAGCTCTCAGCTGCAATATACTCGGCTTCAGCAGTAGATAAAGAAATACAATTATGTTTCTTGCTTTATCAACTAACTAGGTTGTTACCAACATAAAAACACCCACAACTGGTGCTTTTTCTGTCATCAACATTTCCAGCCCAGTCAGCATTAGAATAACCTGCAAGCTCTACAATAATATCAAAATAATACCATAGACAATTTCCTACAGTACCACTAACATACCTGATGATACGTTTGACTGCAAGAATATGAGATTCTTTGGGATTAGCTTGAAATCTAGCACATACACCCACACTGAAGAAAATATTAAGACGACTAGCAGTGAGATATAGTAAGCTTTCAATCATGCTTCTATACAGAGTTTGATCAACATCCTTTCCTTCAATGTCTTTACTCAGCTTTGTAGTAGTACTCATAGGAGTACGATGATGTTTAGCTGATTCCATACCAAATTTCTTCCTTCAATGTCTTTACTCAGCTTTGTAGTAGTACTCATAGGAGTACGATGATGTTTAGCTGATTCCATACCAAATTTCTTAACTAGGTCTTTGCTATATTTGGATTGAGAAATAAAAATTCCCTCATCCAACTGTTTAACTTGAAGATCCAGAAAATAACTCGGTTCACCAATCATACTCATTTCAAATTTCTTTTTTATTTGTTCTGAAAACATGTGAGCATGATCAACAAATGTGGACCCAAAAATAATATCATCAACATAAATTTGAGCAATCACATAAATTTCCTGAATAGTTTTAACAAATAAGGTCTTGTCCACTTCTCCTTTGATGAAACCTTGATGAAGCAAAAAAGTGGCCAATCTCTCATACCAAGCCCTGGGAGTTTGTTTTAAGCCATACAATGCCTTTTTGAGGCGATAAACTTGATCAGAAAATTTTGGATCCTCAAACCCTTTAAATTATTCCACATAAACTTCTTCCCGAAGAACACCATTCAATATAGTACTCTTGACATCCATCTGAAAAAGTTTAAATTTAAGATGACAAGCAACAACAAGCAATATACGAATAGATTATAATCTAGTAACAGGAGCAAACGTTTCATCAAAATTAATGCCTTCAATTTGAGTATAGCCTTGAGCTATAAGTCTAGCTTTATTTCTAACAACAGTTTCATTCTCATCTGATTTATTTTTGAAAATCCATTTAGTGTCAATAACATTAGTATATTTAGGTCTGGGCACTAAATATCAAACATCATTTCTAGTAAATTGACTTAGTTTCTCCTGCATGACACTAATCCAATTTTCATGAATAAGAGCTTCGAAAATATTTTTTGGTTCAATTTGAGAAGTATAGCATATGAAGTTAACAATATTTTCAATCTATCTTCTAGTTTGAACTCTACTTCCTGCCTCACCAATGATATCAACACTAGGATGATTTTTCTTAACCCACAAGGGAAAAGATTTATCAACATGAGAATCACTAGAAAGAGAAGTAACATGAATGTCATCAATATTTTGACAGATATCACAGTTGTTATCCTGTGAGGAATTTTCTTCAATATTCAAGTCATCAATAACCACATTAATAGACTCCATGATAGTTTTAGTTCTTTGATTAAGAACTCGATAAGCTCTTCTATTTGTGGAATAACCCAGAAATTTTTTTTCATCTCCTCTTTTGTCAAATTTTTCCAGAGATTCTCTATCTCTAAGAATATAGCATTTGCTTCAAAAAACCTTGAAGTATTTGACATTAGGCTTTTTACCTGACCAAATTTCATAAGGAGTGTTTAAAGTTCCTGGTCTCAGATAAACTCTATTTAAAGTATAACAAGCAGTATTCACTACTTCAGCCCATAAGTTTTGAAGTAAGTTTTTTCTGTAAAGCATCACCCGAGCCATTTCCTGAATCACCATATTCTTTCTTTCAACCACTCGATTTTGTTGTGGTGTAATGGATGCAGAAAATTCATGCTTAATGCCAATGACATCACAGTACTCAGTGAGACGAGAATCTTCAAATTCTCCTTTATGGTTAGTATGAATCTTGACTATACTGTATCATTTTTCATTTTGTATTTTTTGGCATATCTTTTTACATTCCTCAAAAGCATATGATTTTTCTCTAAGAAAAGCAATCCATATAATTCTAAAGTAATCATCTACCATGACCAGAATGCATCTTTTTCCTCCCAAGCTTTCAATCCTCATAGGACCCATAAGATCCATGTGAATAAGATCAAGTACTTTGGAGGTAGCACAATAATTTTCTTTTTCGTGAGAGCTTTTGATTTGTTTACCAATTTGGCAAGCTCCACAAATAGTGCCAGTAGATTTTCCCAATTTGGACACACCTTTAACTAATTCTTTATTAGTGATTTTAACTAGGTCATTTTAGTTCATGTGACCTAGTCTTTGGTGCCATAAGTCAAAATCATTTAATTTAGCAGAATTACAAATAATCTTGAGATTTCTACCAATAATATAACAGTTCTTAGAGGTTCTTGAACCGCTCATAACACATTTGTCAGAATCAATAACATCACATCCTTGGCTTGTGAATTTAATTATATGATTATTATTGCATATTTGACTTATGCTAAGAAGATTGACTTTGAGTCCTTCAACATAGATAACATTATCAAGCTTAGGAATACCTGGAACTTAAATACTTTCGCGACCAATAACTTTAGTCATACTTCCATCCCCAAAAGTTACACTCCCATCCTTATGATATTCAATATAACAAAACATAGACTTGTCTCCAGTCATGTGCCTAGAACAACCACTATCCAGATATCATTTGTTGTTTTCTAAAGCTTTGAAAGCAGAATGAATCATAAGGCATTTTTTATCATCATTTCTCACCCAAATGGTCTTATACTTAGCAAGTTTTGCCATTTGTTTGGGAAGAAATGAATTGTTCATTCTTTTGTCATTTCTGGACCATTGATTCTTAGCAACATGACTATCAAACAAAGTTTTTCTCAATTCAGAAATTTTAAAAATTTCTCTCTTTAGTTCATTAGATTTCACGTATAACTCACTTAGTCTAGAATTATGATGACCAACCAATTCAGTTTGTTTGAACTTTGTTGTCATACATTTTCCTGTAGAATATGTGAGTTTTACATTATTCTTATGTGAACTCAGATGAGAATCAAAATTCTTGGATTTAGCAATATCATACTTGTTTATCAATTGATTCTTTAAGGACTCTCGGAACTCATTTTCCAACACTTTATTTTTCATTAGAAGCAATTTCTTTTCTTCTTCACACTGTCTCCTTTCATCTGTGAGTTCAATATTTGCCAATTCTAATGAAACATTTTTACAATCCAATTTCTTCATTTGTAAGGATAGAACTTTATTTTCTTTAATCAATTTAAGACTTTCTAAATATAGTTTTTCATAGGCTATATTCAAATAGTCCTCAGACAATGGAGATCTGGATGAATTTTCACATTCTCTTTGTATTTTTACAAATTAATGAAAATTGACTAGTTTCTCAGGAATCTAAATTCAGGTAATTAAACCTTAAATAGAAATACCCGCTCTGATACCAATTGAAATTTCACCGGTCCGTTTTCTTTAACTCAATATACCTAAAATGGGGGGTTGATAAGGTATTTAAATTATTTATACCTACATAGTTTTCTTGGCCTATGGTAAGGGAATAAAATCGCATGCCTTAGTTGTTTGATAAAAGATTATCACAACTGACTCAAATTGAATATACCTCTGTAGTATATTTTCTTTTCGTCGTTTGATCTAATCAAGATAGACTGCGGAATACAACCAAATAATCACACAAGACAAGAGATTTTTATGTGGAAACCTTAGCCAAGAAAAAACCACGGGACCACGTCCAGACAGAAAGTATTACTAACTGAAAAGTTAAACAAAACAAAAGCTACCTACGCAACACCGTTGCAAATACAGGTTCCAACCTTAGCCAAGGCCTACTGCCGATGCGTCCACGTCCTCTGAATCAACGCTACGAATCCACGCGTGCACTTCCAGCCAAGAAGCTTTGTCCGCTTGTTCAGTTT
This sequence comes from Euptelea pleiosperma, assembly GCA_035048495.1. NCBI lineage: Eukaryota > Viridiplantae > Streptophyta > Magnoliopsida > Ranunculales > Eupteleaceae > Euptelea > Euptelea pleiosperma. The sequence goes on along the minus strand of CM068552.1, from coordinate 23,454,168 downwards.
CGTACACCCCAAACCTACCGTCGATCGGCTCCTCCGATCTTAATTCTCAACACTCCCGCCTTTGTAGAAGGTGAAGGATTCAGTACACCCTGAACCCTAGGTTGCTCAAATGGTGTTGAGTCACACTAGTACACTCAGGCTACTAAGTCTAATATAGAAGTGAAAGACCTAAGCTGGGGAAATGATCAAGCACTTGGCTTTGATCAAGAAAAGAACAAGCTCACAAGATGTAAATGGAAAATAAGCTTATTGCTCTTCGAATGGACACTCTAATAAATAGAACATTTTCTTCTCTCTCTTGAAGATTGAGTTACTCTGTGTCTGTTTAGAGAAGGCATAGAAGGGTTGTATTTATAGAATTTCATGACCCTAAGTAGTGCAGAACGTGGGATAATGGAACCAAGAATTTTGGATCTGATAAGGACCAAATTTGTGCATGGTCCAATCGATTGGGGATAAATGTCCAATCGATTGGGCTCAATAAGATTCCTGTTCCGAAGGCTCCAATCGATTACACAGAGGTCTCTAATCGATTTGATTCAAATAAATTTTTGTCCTGAAGACTCCAATCGATTTCACAGAGTCTCCAATCGATTTGACTCAAATAAGTTTCTATCCCGAAGACTCCAATCGATTTCACAGTCTCTAATCGATCAGGCTAAAATAAGTTTCTGCCTCGTAGCTTCCAATCAATTGAGCTATGTCCAATCGATTGGGGATAATTGTCCAATTGATTGGACTATCCCAATAGTCAATATATTTGACTCAAACTCAGGTTAGTCCAATGACTAAGTTTGACCATTATATTTTATCATTTTTAACCAATTCCTATGGCCACTAAGTCACTTACCATCCTAATCGAGCGTACACGATCTTTAACTGACAAATGGGCAGTTACTCAGATGACTCCTATCGTCAACCGTCTGATTCTTACTGTCTCTGTCTTCTAGTCTTCAAATAGTTAGCGAAGTATGTGTACCACGACATCTCCACATTACACTAATGATTGTAGGAACGGTTACAATAATGTTTTTATGTCAAACGGAATATTTGCCAAATTGAATATAATCACGCGCTCTCTTTTAGAAATTGAAACAAAAAGACCTCCATTTTTTTATCTTCTCCAACTCTCTCTCACATTGCATAAGTCTTTTCTTTTCCTCTCCTTACCTCTCATTTTTTCTATTTTCTTCCTCTGTTCTTCGTCTGCAACTTCTACTCCTTTGACTAGTTTCAAACTTATGCACTATACCAAAAATGCTATTTGCGCTAGCCTTAATAAAGCTTGTACATATCGAAAAAAAAATTTATGTAGTGCTTCATGCGTTGTACCCTCTCTCTCTCTCTCTCTGCATCTCTTTCATGTTCTCTCTGGCTTTTTTTGTATCTGGGTTTTGTCTCATTGCTGCTTTTCTCACCTTTATTGGTCATTCTACCCATTTTCATGCACCAGTATCTTCATGGGTTTTCAATTTCTTTGTTTCTCCTCCAAGAAAACTACCTTTTTGATATGGGTTTTTCCTTAAAGCTCTGAACTTGGCCACTGATTTGATGTTTTACTTCATGGGTATTTGATTTTTCCTGTTTTTATTTGAGATGTCCATTAAAGTTCTCAACTTTGAAGCATTTCTTTGACAGGATATCAAGGCATCGAGGGGAGGGCTAACGATTGGCCTGAACCAATCGAACAGGCTACAGGTTTCGCTGGGGTGCTCTTCAAAGTTCTGAAAAGAAAATGCCCCCTCAATTGCTAAATTTCCTAAGCTGTCTATTTTGACGGTACTTCCAAAACTGCCCTTTTAGTTTTAACTTTCCTATTTTGCCACCTCTTTCAAAAATGCCCCTCCTACCGGTAAAGAGGCAAGCATTGACTAAGATGTCAAGAGAAAGGCAGAATTGGAAACACAACAGCCTGCATGTCCCTTAAAATGCATACGACGACATCAGTCTTAGAGCATAACTTTTTCTCTTCTTGGATTCTGTACAACTTCAGATCCGAAGTTGGATGTATTTAACATATACAGATAAAACTAGAAACCCACATGTCAAAACAAAACAATTACAAGGACCGAGGAACTCCCAACTTGTCAAAATTCATAAAACCTGATTCTTGCCTATAAAACAGCAAGGCTCAACCCTCTGCATGGCAGGTTCCATGGTAGTTGAGAGGGAAAAAGGAAAAGAAAAACATGAAATAGCAAATGGAGCTCAGGGTTAATCACAATGGATAAATGATTGATAACTGCACAACCAAGGGAAACCAATGAAGAAGGTGGCTGCTTATATCACAGTTTCAAGTTGGTGGTCAAGTGTGTGAACAGTATGAGTTGAACCAATTGTTGAATTTGGTGATCCTCGGAGACACCTGCATTCCTGCGATGGGTATGCATAGATGGAAAATCGTCTGCTGGCCTTTCTAATTCTAGGCACTGCTGTTCCCTCACGATCACTTTCGACAAGCATCACTTCCATCTGCTCTTTGAAAGCTTTCCAACTGTGCAAAACAATGAAAAATCTTGCATCAGTAACTCTGGAAAAAGAACATGCATGCATATGTACATAACATACTTGATGAGAGGAGAGAGAGTTAGGGAGGGACATGACCTGATACTGGTGTCATGCAGTAGAAGAACTAGCTTCTGTTTGTTGGGTTTAATGGTCTTGGCATGTCCATAAAGGAATCTTCTGTGGCCCATCAGAAAATGAGGGAAGTTGCCACCTTGAGTTGTAACGAAAACTTCACTAAACAAGCACACAGTGTAGTCCAAAGCAGCCAACCTTGAAGAATAGCCCTATAAAAACCAACAAAAAAAAATGAAGCTAAAGGAGACGAAAATAAGAAATCCACATGTTCTACACAGAGGAAGCAAGGAAAATTACCTCAAAAGAAGCAAGCTCCTCTGGGGTTGCAAGGGACTCCTTGGTCTGAACAAGAGGAAACATCTGAAGTAGAGGAGCTAAATTCCTTTTCGCCTGGTATATCTTCCCAGATGCCAGATAAATTGAAGTGTTGTTATCAAAACCCATACCTCTTAGCATCATCCCCACCTATGCTGACAAGGAAAAAGATGTACAGAAAAAAGTTACAACCTATGAATGATTGTTTGTGGAAAGATATTACATTCATGCAGTGTGGCTGTAGCAAAACCATTAGACAGAACAAATTGCACAACCAATCTTGTAACTGGAAAGAATGGCCCTGATCAATGAGTACATATTTGTAGGGTCTAGGACCATCATCTTTTTCTCCATAATATGTTATTACATAACATTTCTGTACATTTCTATAAAGTTATTAGTTCGACAAAAATTTACTGTCGTTTTTATGATATTATAATATATTACATGGAGATATTGATACCAGAAGATGATAAATGGCTACATACAAGTGAAAGACCTGCAATTCTGACAGGTTAAAAACTTGTGCACAACTGAGCCTAGCAAAGAAACAGCCAGGTTTAGTTGGGTTGACTTATTCCAGAGAAAACCCAAACATAGTCAGGCATAGATTTTTACTCTGTCCATTCCACACAATGCTTCATTTTACATCATTTTAAAAAAGGCGACTTAAAGTCGGTTATCACATGGCACTGCGGGTGGATGATGTGTGAGAAACTATCATCTACCAGACTACCACAAGGAACTAAAAGATTTTCTTAGAAACCATCAAAACTCTTATCTTTTTGTGGTCCAAAAGGAACTAAAAGATTTCTCAGTTACCTCCAAGGGAGTCAGTGGGCATTTTCCGTTAATTCGATTTAGGCCAGGTCTAATTACACGGTCTTTGACTTTAAACTTGCCCTTCCACCCTTCTTCACGAGCAAAATCCATTTCTAACTTTTCAGTCTCCCCTCCATCGTAGACACAGCATGAGAAAGCTACCATATCCTACGGATTGAAGAGAAATGCTCAATTGAGTTGGTTCATAAATCTATTAATCCTCAAAAACCACACATTAAAAGTTGGAAAACTTGGTCAGCAGATCAGGAAGGTGGACATCAATACCTCTTCGAAACGAAGGTGTACTGACACATACTTCCCACCAGTCTTATAGCTCTTCTTAATCATGCGGTCAACTAAATTCTTTGCAAGTGTCGCGATGGGGACAGAGAATCTCAATGCTTCATAATTGGTTAAGCATCTAAGAAATTGAATATTTGATGGAACTTGCATTGCCAATCTGTTTGCGAAGGGAGATATACGTATGACCCTGCATGAAGTGAAAAAAGAAGTCAGAATGGGCCTCGAAGTAGGTATTATACAAATTATAGAATGACTGTTAATAGTGACATATAAATAAAAGAATCCTACATTGAGTTGTCCTGTTCTTTCTTTGTGTGGAAACATATGGACTAATGGCCAATTATTGTTTATACATACTTCAACATGTATTGTATGCCCTCAAGGGATGTTAGTATCTTTGTTCCACTGGTTTTGGCAGCTCCTTGTATTTTGGAAATATATGAAATATTTCCTTATTGTTTTAAGGTTGAACACTTAATTTACTTACTGCACTTAGTCTTTTAATCTGGTTCTGTGATGTTGACAGGTAGCAATCTATGAAATCTTTGAACATGATTGCACTTCTAGGTCCCCACTTAGGAGCTATTATATGATTTTATTCTTTTTATGTTTTTTATTTTGCTTTTTCTCAATCATCATCATCATCAACCCCATATATAAGCCTTATCCCTAAATATGGGGTTGGTTGTATGAATCATGTTCCTCCATATGCTTTTTCTTAATCTGGATTGCATGAAAGGTTACAAGAATCTTTATGGGATACGACACCACATATTAGACACCAACACAAGCAACACCGTATTTGCTCATCTTTGGTGGAGAAGCAATGCTTCCCATGGTTTTAAGCATGGCATAAATTTTGATTACAGGATTTATTTCGACTATGTTGGAAATGGAAATATTTCATGAAAATATTTTGACCAGTGTGGAAATAATACAAATTTCATTTAAATGATGGAAACATCGTAGAAATTTTAGTTACAACTTCTGGAAATGATAAAACAAGCACAAAAACACACTCATAAGCCATCAAACAATAATAAACAACCATACGGAGTGTGCAGAAATGTTGATTCATGTATTTGAGAGACTGTTAGCTAAAAACAGTTATAATTACACATGAATATTATTACAACCATAAAATCTTGTCCTATTAAGTACATTACATCAACATTGAATTTTACATCAAACATAGGAAGATCACAACTATGTAGACCTTCTTGACCTTTGGCCCTCATTATCTCCATTGTGTTTAGGACCCTGAGAGTACTGATGCCCTACGTAATTAGAATACCAGACCCATGACATGATATTTTGGTACAAATTCTGGTAATCTTATAAGAATAGACTATTACACAAAATACATAAATCACATGCCTAAATGATATATAGACCATTATGTACTAAGTTTACATATGTTTATATAATTTTTATATTTAAATTTTTAATAAAAAAGTATTAAAATATTAAACGAACTAAAAATAAACAAAGCATCATATATTGCATTTGATGCATTAGGATTTTCTAGATTTTTCAATTTTTTTTTAAATTTATATTTTTAAATAGAATATTGTTTTTAATTATTAAAAACACTTACAGTAAGTAATTAATCAATCATAATTCGTTTACATACAGATCATACTACCATAATTTATAGCGTTTGCCTAATTTTTACGAAATATGAAATTAATACCATGGTCTTAGGTCATGGTCTCGAGATTTGGATAGTCCGGGATAGAAACAGTTGAATTGGGCAAGTCAACTCGGTTGAGATATTTTGCAAAAGAAGATGAAGAAGGCCCTCGGGCTAGTAAACATGCCTATTCGTGACTTTGCCCTGGTCGAGACCGAGTTGATTCCATCTTGGTTTAAACTTCAAACCATAGTGCTTCCACTAGAGGTTCAAATCCCCCTCCTAACGATGGCAGTTTTGAAGTCTCTCACCATCAAACAGAATGTGATTGGAAAAACTTGAGATGGTCAATGAAAAGTGGCTCTAGGTCCAATAGCATCTAGAAGCATATCAAGCCAAGATGACCGACCCTTCATATTAATTTGTCAAGTTATGGTCCTTTAAGAAAGGCAACCTAGTTTTTATGGTACGACCTTACCGTCATCAGCTGACAAACAAGAGGAAGATTTAAACCTAAATGGGAAGGCACATATATCATATAAAAAAGCCTACTCGCGCAACACATACTTAGCACAATGGATGGATAACATATCATTCTCCAACATCATTCCCCCAACAAATGCGAGATTCCTAAAAAGGTATTATGCATGACGGAATGGAGACCCTCTTTGTTAACAACTATTTAAGAAGGGCACAACTCTTTTGGGGGTTTTGTCGTGTTGGACACGTAGATAAACATATACGCATGTTGACAGATCCGAACACGTACGACAATGTCACCCTTTGTTTTCATGATTTTTTATTAAATAAATAAATGATTTCTAAAGAAGGGTTGGTGTGTTCCATCCTCCATACAATACTCTGTTATGTTGCTAAACTTCTATGTTGTTTGATAGTTTTCCTACTTTAAAATCTTTATATATTTATTATGTTATTAGATAGTTACATGGCAAACAAAAATATTTTCTTTTACTTTTCATATATTTCTTTCCTTATTTTTATTAAAAAAAACTTTTGATTTAAATAAAATGTTATATTATAATACATGTGTACAGACGTGTTTGCATGTTGAGCTTCTTAAAGGCACCATGTCAGACACCTTAATTCTATGAGACACAAAAACACGTGTCTGTGTCATTGTTACATAGGTTAAAAGAAACTATGCCTTAAGAGTGACCCTTGTGTTGGAACCTTTATGTGATGACTATCGAAAATAATTCTTGAAATGCAAGGGGACACTATGAGTAAGATGAGAGTGGACATGCAACTTGCAAAGCCACGCTTTCTAGAATGACTCTCATGTTGGAGCATTTAGGTGAAACTAGAGAAATTCTTGAAAAGCACGAGGACACTATGAGCAAGATGAGATTACTACCATTCAAAAGGGAACAACACCCTATAGTTGTATCGGAGGACGTTCATATGATATATGGAGTCCATGGAAGGGATTCTTATGAAGTAACTTATTTTGAGAGGCTAGCAAATCCAAGAGGACATTATTTGGAGAAATATTGACTCTACAAAAAGTTGGATCATCTGATTGTGAAGATGATGGAGCAATTAGGTGAGATGAGAATGTTAGCGGAGAGTGTGTTCCCGCGCACATGTTGTGTTGGCCACTGATCCGTTGGTATACATAGTTGTTTCGCCTTTCCTCAATAGGTCGATCTTTTGAGGTAAATGGTTGTTTAACATGGTATCAGAGCCTTAAGGCCTGGGAGGTCGCGGGTTCAAGTCTTCAACGGAGTGTTTTCCTGCTGAGGGACGTGTTAGCTGAGAGTGTGTTCCCGCGCACATGTTATGTTGGCCCAACGATCCGTTGGTATACATAGTTGTTTCGCATTTCCCCAATAGATCAATCTTTTGAGATAAATGGTTGTTTAACAGAGAAATGGTGTCAGCCACATGCAACAATTTATGACAATACAATATGAACTGGCTAAGTAGAGATTGTGAGGTCAAGATCTCTGGACTACACACCTCATTTAATCCTACTCGTTAGCACTTTCTGACAACGTTCTCAGACCGCCATAGGGTGCCTGAAAAAGGGTACTCCGATGTTCAAGTCAACAAGTCAGAATTTTTGCAAAATAATGGTGCCATGAGGTCGAATAGATGCCATCCTAAATGATGCAGCCATATTTATAGACCAACAATAACTGATTTAGTAGTGCGGCTTGTGTCACCCAGCTTGTGTGCACAATGCTTGCTCGTGGGGACGAGATTACGATCATGGAAACTAAACGTTGTTGCGAGGACACATGAAGAACATTGATTCTATTCCGACATTTTGACGGTTAGGACATGTGCCCACACATAATCTCGGACTTGGATGTGTATCATGGCGGGTATTTTGGACATCGTAGAGTTATGGGTGGTTATGGATGTGGAATCTCGGATCTACATTTATTGACTCTATTATCTTGACTTCTCGGATTAGATTCTTTATGTTCTTTCCCCTTTTCCAGTTAGAAGTAGAGATATGTCTTTAAAAGTAGTAATTCTTCTACTATCATGAGATGAATACGTAGGAGCCCATTCTAGAATATTCTTCCCTAAGATATGGGGGTACCGAGATCTACGCCCCTTGTGCTATTGGATGGAGAGATATGTCTTCCAGAGAAGACCATCTTCTACTTATCAAATTGAGGGTCTCTTTGTTTGAGTTTCCAAATACGTTCAGCCTAAGAAATTATTCTCAGGGTTTATATGTTAGTTTGTACTTTTTCAATACTCTATTACATGAATGGTGACATGTGTACATATCAGATGTGCTTTACATTTTTGGCACTCACATTCGCCCTTTCTCGACTATGCTGAGATGTATATCATGACTGTTTCAGAATTTTTTTTCATTAACAGCTCAACAAGTGTCATTGTCTAATTGATTTGTAGCTCTCACGTTGTCTTGATTTCAGCAAAGAAGTCGGAGTCATGTCAATTGTACAGTAACATGTGTCACAAACCGTGGTTGTCAGATTTCCCATCAATTTGACTACCGTAATAGTTATCGAACTGCTTTGTTGGTAGGATGCTGAAACATGTAATCATCTCATGCACTCAACCTCATTTGTAAATACTAGGGCAACTATGAGTGCCAAAATGTATAACGCATTGATCTATCATTCTATAAAAAATCAGATCCCTACGAAGGAGCAGTCCGACACCTAAGCCCCATGAATAACTTCTCGAGTTGAAAGTGTCTAGAGGCTTGAACAAATAAAATTCTTTATTTAACAAAGAGAAAGATTGTCTTTTCTTGAAGACATATCTCTCCATCCAATAGTGTATAAAGTGTAGATCTCAACATCCGCATGTTGGGAAGAATAATCTTGAGTAAATACTTGTATTCATCTCGGCATATTGGAATAGTAGAATTATTACTTCTTTTAAAGAAGTATCTCTCCTTCTAACGGAGAAAGAGGAATGATCACATGGAATCTAATCCGAGAAGTTGAGATAATAGACCGAGAAATATAGATCATCTCACATTCACAACCACCCACTACTCCATGACGTCCGCAAAAAACGTCATGAACCATATCCAAGATTGGGACTATGGACATGTGTCCTAACCGTCGAAAAGGCAAAACAACAGAGTTATCCAGATGTCCCCACTACAACATTAAGCAGTTACGCACGCAATCTTGTCCCCATGAACAAGAATCGTGTGCACAGAATGAATGACACATGCCCCACTATTAAATCACCCCTTGGCAGCTTTTAAATAGAACTATTGTGATCATGTATGGAATCTTTGCCAACTCATTACACCTAAACTCTGCCAAAATACCGAATTGTTGTATTGAGCCTTGGAGTACCTTTTAAAGGAACCCCACTGGTGGTCCAAGATCGTTGACGAGAAGATGAAGGAGAACTAGAGTGATTGAGGTTGTGGTTCAGATTGATATGACTGATCGTGACCTCACATTTTTGGTGCTGTCTGTAGGAAACGACTATGTATTCTCACTTGAACGTCAAATTAGTACTTGAGCATGAAGACGGTGAGCGACAAAAGAACTTGACTACTATAACCAAATCCAACACTCCCACTGTGTGAAACGACCATGTCACTTGAACCTCAAATTAGTACTGGAGTAGGAAGAGGGTGAGCAACACTAGAACTTCATCACTACAGCCAAATTTTACACCCTACCTCCAATGAACACAGTGGGTAGCGACAGAATCAACTCAGAAGGTGGAGTTGCAATGTCAACTTCAGCCTTCAGGAGTTGATTAAAGTGTAGTTGCACAAATGAAGAAAATGGAGTTAAAGTGTGAGAACGAGAGGTTGTGCTGCCAACTCACTGAAAGAGTACAAAGCAAACATCTAGCTAAATCACATCCACCCTGAGGCAGGTCACCCCAACGTCTTCCTAAAAATGCTTTGACGTCTTGGCATGATAGTCCTTGAAGGGAAGACAGTTGAGGAGACAAGTTCCTAGCCCAAAAAAGCAGTTGGATCTGCTTTTGTAGGGGGCAGATGGTCACATAATCGATAGGTTACCCCGAGTTGGAGTTGATCCGATCTCAAGAGAGCTATTCTAGGGGGCTGGCCTACAAGACTAAGGTGATCTCCTTGAAATTGATAGCAAAGTTGAGAAGCTGAAGTTTTAGTTACGACCCATGGTACAAAAGGAGGAGTTGCTTGCCTTAGTGGCCATATAGAGAGGTTGGCAAATGATCAGTATGCTATAAGCTTCCGCGACATGTGGAACTCTCCGTGCACTTGTGATATCCTTGAAGCCGACATGCCAAGCAATCTCAACATTCCAAAGTTCATTATGTTTGGCACTACTGACCTATTCGAGAATTTAGTCCATTTCAAACGAATGATGGCTCTTTGGGCTAAAAATGACCAGACGATTGTACTCCATCAGCCAATTGACGGTGTAACTCTTGGTTCTCATAGTTAGCTCTTCCATCTTCTTTATTTGCACCTGCTGCAACTTGATTAACTCTTACAGTTGGCGCTGCAACTCCAACATCTGGGTTGGTGGTTCCACTGCCTCCAATGTCTTTGTAGGAGGTAAGGGTATTGGATTAGGTTGCAACGATCAAGTTAGAGTGCCGCTCACCATCTTCGTGCTCAGATTCTAATTTGAGATTCAAGTGGGAATATGTTGTTGGATCCCACCGACAGTGCACAAAATGTGAGGTCAAAATCTAATAATCTAGACCACACACCTCATGAATACCTAGGATCACGTTCAAGAATATTCTTCCACATCATGTGTAGGTGGTGAGATTTACACCCTTTGCACTATTTGATGGAGAGAATAGTCTTCAAGAGAAGACCATCTTCTATTTATCAAATTGAGGGTTTTCTTTCTTTGAGTTTCCAAATACATTAGGCCCAAGAAATTATTCTTGGGGTTTAAATGTCAGATTGTACTTTCTTCAATATTTGGTCTTTATATATTTTTTCTGAAGTTGTATTAAACATTATTTCGGTTGGTTTGACTTTTGTATGACATTAAGTTTATGGTTTATTTGTTGATTTATTATAAACTTTTGCATTTGCATGTATTAATCCTGGCAGTCTGAATGAAAATATTCCTAAGATATTCAAAACATATCACAAAATTATAAGGCCGATGGGTAAATCCATATCTTTACCTAGTATATTTTAGAATTTTTCCATGAATTAAGGAGTTTTATGGTGATTGTGGTGGATGCACGAAGTCGGATTTCTAAGGTGTTCATTCATTGGTATTATACCTTATTGAACCTTGAAGGTTAATGTTGTGGATGTATTCAATATGGATGTAAAAGACCGAAAATGCAAAGTGCACACTCTCTCATAAATTCGATAGAATAAAGAACCTTCTAAAGAAATAGGAGACCGATCTTATTTCCCCTCCCTAATGCTCTCCATTTATAGAGTTTTCTAATGGGTGAAAAAATAACCGGTCCGTTCTCTTTAATCAGAAATACCTAGAAATGGGGGGTAATTAAGTATTCAAAAATTAATCTAACCTATCACCAGTTTACTGGTCAAGGTAAGGTGATAAATTCACATGCCTTAGTTGATTGATAAAGGATTATCACAACCGACTCAATTCAAATATGCCTCTGTGGTATATTGTCTTTTCGTCGTTTGATCTAATCAATACAATTAGCGGAACAACAATCAAACATCCACAAGACAGAAAGTTTTTACGTGGAAACCTTAACCAAGAAAAACCAATAGATCATGTTCAAACGGAAATTATCACTAATTGGAAAGTTAAACGAAACAAAGGTTACCTACGCAATACCGTTGCAAATGTAGCTTCCAACCTTAGCCAAGGCCTACTGCCGATGCGTCCACGTCTTCTGAATCAATGCTACAAATCCACGCGCGCCCTCCCAGCCAAGAAGCCTTGTCCACTTGTTCAATTTAATACTCCCCAAACCTACATTCGATCAGCCACTCCGATCTTAATTCTCAACTCTCCATCCTTTGCTGAAGGTGAAGGACTCAGTACACCCTGAACCCTAAGTCGCTCAAATAGTGTTGAAACACACTGGTACTCTCAGGCTTCTAGGTCAAGTTTCTATGTGAAAGATCTAAGCTGAATAAAAGATCAAGCTTTTAGCTTTAATCAAGAAGAGAAAAAGCTCACAAGATATTAATGAGAACTAAAGGTTTTTTGCTCTTCGAATGGACACTCTTGATAAATAAAACTTTCCTCTCTGTATTCCAATGTGTATTTTCTAAGTACAGAGAGGGGTTATATTTATAGAATTCGTAGCCCTGAGTCTATTGAGAAGTGAGGGAAGTGGAAACTAGAATTTTGGATTTAAAAAGACTCAATCCGTGTGAAGTCCAATCAATTGTACTTAGGGTCCAATTGATTGGGCTAAGTCCAATCGATTGTACTCTGGGTCCAATCGATTGCTTTTGTACGAATGAGTTTTTCCTTCGTAAATCCAATCGATTGTACTAAGTGTCCAATCGATCGGACTTGTTTAAGTTTCTATCCCGTAGAGTCCAATCGATTTCACAGAGGCTCCAATCGATTGGATTTTCCCAGAAGTCAATAATCTTTATGATATTCGCTAAAAAATGCTTATTTTAAGCAATTATCCTTTTAGCGTTATCACGCTCTCCTACGTAAAATTGTATATTTATAAACTTTTCTACATAAGAGTTACTTTCATTGCGTAAAACACAATTTTCTTGTCAAAATGGTATATTCGCATGCATTCATATGCATTATTTGATCTACATGCGAAGCTATTTTGTAGAAGTCTCATTACGCGCTTTTCGTTATTTCAAGAAACCCGATCGGCAATTCTCGAGACTTGCGGGCCCACGATTGATAACAAAAGCTCACTGTCAGAGCTTAAATAGCCAACATGCTAGGATGAGAAGATAGAAATAGTACAGGCTAGGCCAAAGGATCGTAGAACCGGATCAAGAACTAAGAAGCTGACTGATTCGTTAACCAAGATAAAGATAACTGCAAGGGGCGAAACATGCAAATAGTCAAGTTGGTGTTGCACGCGAATTCTAGGAATTCCTTCAGGAAATTTCCTAAGATCTGGGAAGCATTGGCCAAATCAGTGGACCATAGGCCAAATGTTGACCAAGTCAATGGATGACCAAATCATAAAGAAGCAGACATGATTAAAGTAGACATGATCGTGCACGGATATACGCAGCAAATGACCACAGAGTGGGGCTACGAAGGTGTGCCATGTTGATGTACCAGTGGACCACGATGCTAAACCACAACACATGCCAAGCCAATAGGCCACGATGGTGTGACTTCAAATTGACAAATGACTTTGGCGATACATTGAGAGATGGACCAAAAGAATATTGTGAGACATACAAAAAATAGTAGACGATTAGTGTCTAAGAGATGGAACATGGTTCATCGTGTGACGAGTTTGTGAATGGCTACACGAGGAGGTCGGGAGTATCAAAGAATAAAAGATATTAGTGGCTATACCAAAGAGTGGGATGTTCGACAAATATGAACGTCTTTTGGTTCCAACTCACATGCATAGACAACCACACAAGATGATGCATGAGATAAAATCCCATGTAATGAAGAGGTTTGGCATATCAAAAGATGGGATGGATGATGGAAAATAAATTGATGTAACATAGTGGATCACCAAGAGAATTATGGGACCCATGTGCAAGGTGAAGGTCTACATGGCATGGAAGAGAAAGTTGCTGAATTAGAAGAACGATAGGGTGTTTGACATGGAAACATGTGGCAAAACAGTGTTGAGTGGTGGAACGACAAGGTGGGGCTCATGTGCCAAGAAGCAAATACTTGCTAACGGTGGAAAAAGATGGGGTCCACATACATGAGCTAATGGACCCCACCTTCTATAATGCCTCCGTGGTTTCCAAAACCAAAAGGAGAAACTTTCCCCCCCATACTTGGACGCCCCACTCTTTTATAGCAATTACTCTCCATGGCTTTAAAACCGTGAGAGCATCTCCTCGGGCCCACAAGAATCCAACGGTGTTTGATCATGGAGCACCTCCCTTTTGGTTTAAAAGGGAGGACGAACCCTAATTGAAGAACTCTCTCACTTTACCGCCTCTCTTCATTTTTTCCTTCACAACTCTCTCCGTCTCATGCCTCTCTCTCAAAAAAAACGGCAAGTGCATCTCACCTCCTTGCACCGCCAGCCACCATGTTGCCATCTCCTCCACCCTCATCAACAGCAATGCCTGCTACCCTCACTGGTTCTCACGGCCACGAGCTCCCTGCCCCTCTCAAGAAACCAGACCTGCAACTCCAGCAGGTCCATTTTCTTCTTTAATCTTCTTGTGGAGCATCCGATCAACCAACCAGGTACGTCGTCTCTGCTGCTCCTTGGCCTCTCACCGGAGTCCCATTACACCTCCTTCTTCTTCTCCACACCGCCTTGGAACCTGTAACACCAGCCAACCTGTAGCCCATCTCTCCCTCATAGAAGTTGAAGAAGATGGTGGTGGGAGCACTCATCTTCCCACATTGCAGTTGTAACATACAGCAAGTCTGCCGCTCAAAGGAAGCTAGCAGAGTTGTTATGTTCCTCCACCAAGTTGGCCGGTAGTGCACCTCCGATCAGTCAAGCCGACTGGTCGAATCAACTCCTCTACCTGCAGCCCTTCTCCTCTACCATGCTCCTTGCACCATTGCTGCCATCATTCACTCCACCGACCCACAACAATGACCGATCTTGGCTAATCCTCCATCATCGGTCGATCTTCTCCGACCACGTCGGAGGTAAGTTCAAATGGTAACTCTTATTTCTATCTCTTCTCTCTCTCCCTAGATCTCCTTTAATTTCTCTCTAAATCACATCACCTATTTTCTCTCTCTAGTTCTCTCTTAATCTATCTTTCTCTCTCTAGAATAGTTCTTGCTTTCTCTCTTATTTTCTCTCTCTAATTTTTGTTTAGTTCTCTTGAAACTTTTGTTTAGTTTTTGTTATTTCTTTATTTTATAAATTCAAGGCATTGTAGAATGTTTCTTTTAATTCATGAATAAAAGAGTTATTGGGAATTATTTGCATGTTTTTACCTTTCATTAATGTGTTAATTTTCATAGTTCTCTCTCTAAAAAAAAATAAGAGCATGTTTTAAATCCCGATCTTGCCCACCACTCTCACCTCTCCATCAATAATTTCTAGCTAAAATTCTTCATTTCATGTTCTTTATTGCAGTAACGTGATTAATCCCGAGTGCGGATCGACATCCGACACGAATCCCTACACGAATATCTGCATTTTACAGGATAAGTGAACCAGAAAAGATATAAATTTTGTTGATTCTAGGGTTTCCATCCAACGACCGGAAAAATCCTAGTTTCACTTGACATAGACTCGGGTCTGTCCACTGACTAGGTTTGACCATTATATTTATTCATTTTAAACATATTCCTATAGCCACTAAGTCACTTACCTTCCTAAGCGAGCATACACGATCTATAACCGACAGATGGGCAGTTACTCAGATGACTCCTTTCGTCAACCGTCTGATCCTTAATGTCTCTTTCTTTTAGTCTTCACTTAGTCAGCAAAGTATGCGTACCACAACATCTTCAACACTACATTGGTGCTCGTAGGAATGGTGACATGAATGTTTTATGTCACACGAAATCTTTGCCAAAACTAGAATATGACAATATTCTTTAAAATTTTCCCATTTGGCAATTCCGTGACAAAAACATTTAATCATATAGAAGGTAAACATAAATATAGAATTACAATCCCATTCTCTTACATGATTCACTCACTATCTCTCAATCTCTTGGAGATAACAAATAGATAATAGAATAAAAACTTTGATATGTTCCCTGCACACTCTACCAACAAAACATACCATGTACTATCATCGGCAGAAATAAATTAAATAATTAAACATTGCAGTGAGTTAAGTTATGCACATCACAAGTTAGAGAAATTAAAAAAATAATACAACGAAATTTTTCTCCCCCCTAAATTTCTCTCCCCCTATTTCATGCATCTACTTGTTTACTTCTATGATTTTTCTCTCCCCATTTTTATCACAGAATGACAAAGGTACAAAAATATAAGCAGATAAATAGAATGCAGTGGATATTATCATAAAACACAAGTGTATAGAAAACTATATTACAAAATACAAACATTACCATGTCATATAATAAGATAAGAAGGTTTATACTCTGTGACAAATCAACAAGACAATAATATAGAGTATAACCACTAAGCAAAAAGAGTTTATCTGTGTACAATGATCTCAAATAAAAATAAATACAGATAACTCAAGCAGAGTCTCTCCCTACGAGACTAAGACGATGGTCCAACACCATCATGCTGGTCCGGGGCAGGGAATGACGGATGCTGACCGAATCCCATCATAGTAAACTGATGCTCCATGTATCACTGCATGTCCGTCAGTGTGCCAGTCATCCGATCGAAATCGGCATCCTGTCTCTCCTCCAACCGTCGGAAGCTCTGTGATGTTTGCTCCTCATGCGAGCTGAGCCGCTGATCAAATCCAATCATCTGATGATGAAGAGACTCTAAAGTATAAGGCACATGCATCTCGGGAGGCTACATTTAAGAAGGCTGCGTCTCTGGAGGCTACATCTCTCTATCTGCATGCTCTGTTCCTAGCTCTGTATCATCTCTCAAGTCATCATCAAAGATATCCTCGAAACCAAGAGGGACCTCAGTAACCCATCAAACCTAGGACATACTCTTACAGATAGTAGAGGGTCCAATAGGTCCCATGGGTGCACACACATCCTCTGATGGAGAGATAGGAGCATCAAGCTGAAGAAGAATAGAACTTACAAGCAGAGGAAAGGGAAAACAAAGATGATTAGCCAGATTGCTACCAACTCTGGCCATAGCCCTAAATATGAATCTTGGAAGGTCGATGACAAAGCCAGAACCGAGATGATAGAACAACTGAAGACGATCAATGTTCACCTATGCCCCATAGCCAGGTGGATCAATGTTGTACCCACAAATCAAGTACAACAAGCGATAGTCAGGCAAAAGAGATGTAAGCGGAATATATGATCTCCAATCTAAGGTCTGACCAATAAGAGTCTCAGTCAGGAGAACTCTATCAGTCGTCAACTCTCTAGTCCTAGGAAGATACTCAATAGGAGCAGTAGGACGAGAAATGCTCAACAAGGTAGAAATCAAATCGGGGGTAATAGTCAAGTGAGCCCCAGAGACATAAGTCTCAAACGATAGTTGATTCTTGTCATTGCACTGAATGGAATGCATGTTAGCATAGAAAAGTTTGACCAAAACAGAATAGTAAGACATGTTCAGACTCATAGCAGGAATCCACTGTCGAGAAGTAAAAATGGAATGAAAAAAGGATCCCATGATGGAACCAAACTCAACCACTCTCTCAGAAATTTACGAATATTAAAATGCTCAACTATCTCCCTAGCCGAAGGAGAGAGAAAAGGAGAAATATGTGCACTAACCTCAGGAATCTCTGTAGGACCAGATCGTCCTCGAGATCGAACTCTTCTCGGTCTCCTAGATGATTATCCACCATTAGGACGAGAAATGGAAGCAAATACCAAAAAACCCCTATTTTGTACAAAAAAGTTTCCAAAAACAATAAAGAAGATGAAGTGAGAAACTAGAGAAATAGAGAGCAACTCAACACAAAAAGCTTGTGGAATAGAAGATTGGGCACTTGCGATCAATTGAGAGAAGTTTGAGAGGCAGAGGGATTGATTGGAGCGAAAAATGACCTATTTTGGGTTTTATAAAAATGAGACTTGCGATGTCCAATCGATTGGATCAAGTGGCCAATCGATTGGAGAAAGTCTGATCGATTGGCCTGTACAGTCCGATCGATTGGACTCAGGCTAGAAAAATTTTATTAAAATTTTGAAAGTTTATGCTCATTTTCCTAGTCCCCTATCACAACTTTTCACATCAAATACCATTTTTGAAATAGATCAAGAAAAGATGACAAATCAAGATATTAGTATTCAAAAAAATGTTAAATTTCAATTCATGAATCAAAAAATTGAGTTATTTAAAAAAAATTAACTAATCACATTAGTTCAGTTTTGTTTCATCAATAATATCAACTATTTAGAATTTATAGTGCAAGTCACAAACCACTAGTAATCATAAATTCAAATATCAACAGTAATATCATCAAGTGTAGGTGATCTGATTTTAACTGTGATACATGATAGATTTCAGTAATAATTTCTCTTACAAATCAGAATCTAGAGGTATCTTGTATCCGACAATAAAATCTTCATTAGAGCTCTTTGGGTTCTCACATACGCTCTTGTACAAGTGTATTTGCTAATGGATAAGAATTTTTTTTTAGGAAATTGGTTGTTTTCACTTTTTTTATTTTTTAAGAACATTGGTAGCTTTCACACTCCCCATAGGTAGCCCTTTTCTACAGCAATAAGAATTAGACTTCAATTTTAAACAGGGCCATACAGACAGCTTTCACTTTAGTTTTTGGAGGTAGTTGTTTCTTAAGTTACAGTAGCTCACATTGGGAAGCCAACAGTCGATTATAGTAGAGTTTCGAAATCAACTAAAAGCAGGAACACTACTAACTTGAAGTTATAGTCAGTAGAGGTTTATTCCTAATTCCAATAATACAATATCTCACACCTCTATTAGATCCGTACCCACTAGTAATAATCAGTGTGCATGTGAAGATATATCAGATATACTCTATCAATAATCACCTACTGCAAACTAGTAAAGTTGACCAATCATAATAATCAAAAGATATGATACTGAGATTAGCAAAACTTTACTAACAATGATAAGTTCAAATTTCTTGAATGTTCTCAAAATACTACTCATCAAAATTTACAATAATTACCAACTTTAACATTCATCTTAACACTGAATCTTTTGATTTTTTTGAAAATTTTAATTTTTATTCTTTAAAAAACAAAGCAAAAAAAAATCTAAGAAAACAAAAAAATATCCCTCCACAAAGAATAAGAATAGAAATCAAGAAGGAATGAAGAGCTCATTGCTCAGAGATATAATGATTCAGAGCATTTCCCTTTAAAGAATCCTTTCTCGCCCACACAGATGTGATTTTTGTGAATTGAATATTTCTCTTAGGATCTCTCCTCTTTTGAGTTAAAAAACTCTGAGGATGTCCATTTTTCTCAAGGGACTCAATCTCCTTGATTAAAACTCTAGACCTTTCCATTAGGTCTTTCATCTTCCTAGACAGCATATCTAATTTATTTAGCTCATCGTGTGTCTTCATAGGAAGTTTTTGACTCTTCGCATTCTGAGTTGAGTTCATCTCTTTCTTAAAGGAATTTTGGTGTCCTCTTCTCAGTTTATGACAGTCTCTGATCACATGACCCAAATTTTTTCAGTACGCACAAGGACGATTGTTTTTGACAATTTTGACTTGATAAATGATCAAAGTTGGGATAGCTTTTGCTTTAACAAAAATCGTCTTGGAAATAGACGCTTTGTCTTGATTTGGTTTGTAACCCAAACCATGTTTATCGCCATAGACTTTTCCCACATATAAAATCTCATCAAGCTTTGCAGAGCTTGACAATAATCCTGGCACATCCCATTTAGTTTTAAGAAGCTCATTTTCAAGGATTCCTTGTGTGCCGTACAAGTTTGAAATTCACATTCCAGTGACATGTTTCCTTTTAACAAAGACTCATTCTCTTGTTCTAAATCCAAAATTGAAACTTCATTTTTCAATGTCACTTAATAAGGCTTCATTTTTAGAGTCAAGATATTTAACTCTGTCAGATAAGACTTTATTTGCCTTTATGAATTTAATGGATTCCTCGTACAGTTCTTTCACACCAACTGTAGAGTCATTCGTGTCCCCATTGTAAGTCTTTCAAACTCTCATCATCATTTTTCTTGGATTCTCCATGAGATCCATAAGAACTATCAAACCGAGTAACAAAAGTTGTATACTTATCAGTCTTTTCATTGCTATCAGAGTCATCAGAATGATCTTCTGACTCTTTATCCCATGTGGTATTAAAAGCTTTGGCCTTGCCTTTATATTCTTCTTTGTTAGGGAAGTGGAAACTAGAATTTCGGATCTGAAAAGACTCAATCCGTGTGAAGTCCAATCGATTGCTCTTGTACGGATTGGTTTTTCCTTAGTAAATCCAATCGATTGTACTAAGTGTCCAATCGATTTCACAGAGATCTCCAATCGATTAGACTTTTCCAGAAGTCAATAATCTTGACTTAGACTCGGGTCTGTCCATTGACTAGGTTCGACCATTATATTTTATTCATTTTAAACATATTACTATGGCCACTAATTCACTTACCTTCCTAAGCGAGCATACACGATCTATAACCGACAAATGGGCAATTACTCAGATGACTCCTTTCGTCAACCGTCTAATCCTTGTTGTCTGTCTTTTAGTCTTCATGTAGTCGACGAAGTATGCGTACCACGACATCTTCAACACTACACTGGTGCTCGTAGGAACGGTTACACGAATGTTTTATGTCACACGGAATCTTTACCAAAACTAAAATATGAAAATATTCTTTACAAGGGGAGGGGTTACATTTACATTTATATCATTCACTATCAAAATAAGCCTGTCACACGGCATTTTAGTCACTTTATCACTTACAAGGGGTTTAGTTAATGTATTTACAAAAGGACTGACATTAAAGCTGAAAAAGGCTGACAAACGCCAAGGGCGTTTGCCCATAAAGGAGTAAAATGTCTGTCACAATACTGAGCCACGTGGCACAGTCTTAGTGGACGCTGACTATATGGATGTTTGGCCAATCACTATGTGGACCTACACCAAAAATAAACATGATCAGTGGTTTATAAGCGTTGGATTGAAGTAATTTTCCTGGATTGATTTTAACTGTAGGAATTTGAGAATTATTTGAGTGCAAAGATCCAAAGGTTGTAAATTACTAATCAGGCTGATTTTTGGTTTGCAGGTCCACCGAGGGTCTGGCCAAACATCCATATGGTCAGCGTCCACTAAGAGTGTGCCACGTTGCTCATATTGTGAGAAGTTTTACTCCTCTATGGGCAAAATCCCTTTTAAAGGGCATTTGTATTGTACAGACGCCCTTTAAAAGGGCATTTGTCATCCTTTTTCAGTTTTAATTTTTGTCAGGGAGAGACGCCCTTTCAAATGGCATTTAGTTACTTTTTTTGTAAATGTCAGAAACTTTTCTAAATACATTTAAATTTTTTTTCTTTTAAGAAATTTTCCGAAATAAATTTCACAGAATTATCGAAATATTTCTTTCCACTTTCTAGATTACCGACAGGAAAGAATACATACACGAAATATTTCCATTTATGTCGAAATATTTTGCGCGAACAGTAAATTTCGACCAATTGACGGTGTAAATATGTATTATTTCGGTTGAAATGTTTCGACATGTATGGAAACATTTCAATCCAAGGTAGAAAACATCCCATTTGAACTCATAACCGCCACAAATTCCATATTTGATATATTTAACCCATTTCCATATTTTCTTAATAAAAAATACCAATCCATTCTAGATTTCTTGGTTCATGGATTGATCGTGAAGATGAATCAAATTCTGTTTTTTTTTTTTTGATAAGCAAAAGATCTATTAAAAGGCCGAAGCCAAAAGATACAACCGACCAGGGGAAGGAAGGTCGAGGTGACCTCCACAAGGCCCCGGCAAGAAAGCAAAAAGAAGACCAAGACTCTAGCTATTTCCTTCCCGAGTACATATATTCTCCCATCTAAAGACGAAGTCTTCGAAGAACAAACCCCTGCACTCTGACACCGTCTTAGACCACATAAACAACATCCCCTTGATGTTCAAGATTACAGAATTTAGGTCCGATTGCTTTCCTTCAAAGACCCTTTTGTTCCTCTCCTTCCAAATACCCCAAATAATCGCAAGAGGAGTCATCCTCCATAGCACATTCCCTCTTGTAGAGAAGGCTTTAGAATTCCAACTGAAAAGGAGGTCCGTGAGAGAGGCCGGCATAGCCCAACTCATCCCGAACTCTAATAAGAAAGCTCTCCAAATTTTAGTAGCCATCTCACAGTGTAGAAGCAAGTGATCCACTGATTCCCCATGAGTTTTACACATCCAACAATAATGCACCAAAGTGAACCCTCTCGCCATTAAGTGATCCACAGTAAGGATCTTTTCCAATACAGCTTCCCAAGCAAAGAAAGCTACTTTAGAGGGAGTCTTAGATTTCCAAACCAAGGATACAGGGAATGGACCTCCTCTTGTTCTCTGCAACTCCCTATAAAAAGATTTCACCGAGAAAGAACCCCCTTTGGTCCAGGTCCAAACTCTCCTATCCTTCATCAAAGGATTAAGATGAACAACCTGCAATCTCGAGATCAGCCTAGCCAGCGGATCAATCTCCCAATCATTCAAGTTTCTTCTGAGGCCCAAGTTCCACCCCCCCTCCTCCCCTTCCGTCTCATAACAATCGAGAATAGACCCCCTCTTTCTTTCTGAAATGGAGTACAAATCCGGATAGTCTTCCTTTAATGGCTTATCTCCACACCAAATATCCTCCCAGAAGCCAATTCTATCACTTGCTCCAACCTCGAAACGCACCGCTTTGTCGAATTCTCTAGACACCTTCAGAATCCCTCTCCATACACTGCAAATAAGGGCTTCTAACATCCAAAAGGAGAGACTCCATATTTTCCAGCCATAACCATTCTCCAGAGGCTCATCGTTTCCTCCCCAAATCTCCATAGCCACTTGCCTAAGAGAGCACGATTCATGGATTTGAGATGCTTAATGCCCAGTCCGCCAATACCCTTGGGCATACACACCTTGTCCCACCTCACCAGATGGATCTTGTGGTTTTCCGAATTCCCGTCCCACAAGAAATCTCTCATG
Organism: Euptelea pleiosperma; assembly: GCA_035048495.1. Lineage (NCBI taxonomy): Eukaryota > Viridiplantae > Streptophyta > Magnoliopsida > Ranunculales > Eupteleaceae > Euptelea > Euptelea pleiosperma. Next base: position 23,431,172 of record CM068552.1, on the reverse strand, counting down.
ATCTTGTCTAAGGTAAGAAGCACACTATCAACCACTCGATATATTGGCAGACTCGATAGAGAGCTTTTCATCAGCACCAGCCTTCTCCCTTTAGACAAGTATCTGGCTTTCCATGAGGCGAGTCTCCTTTCAAAACTATCAACCACTGGCCTCCAAAGATCCTTTGATCTATATGCTGCCCCCAAAGGGAGACCTAGATAAGTGGTTGGGAATTTATCAATGCGGCAATTCAGAATAGTCGCCAATCCTTCCAAGTCTTCAACCACTCCCACACCAAACAGTTTGCTTTTAGAAAGATTCACCCGGAGGCCCGAGACTGCCTCAAAACAGCAAAGAATACCTTTGAGAAATCTCAATTGAGTCTTCTCCGAAGCAAGAAAAATGAGGATATCATCAGCAAACTGGAGGTGGGAGATGGTAGGCACCCCCGAAGCCACATAAAACCCCTCCATCTCCCCTATGGACACTGCTTTAGAAATCAATCTGCCTAAAGCCTCCACTACCACAATGAACAGAAAAGGGGAAAGAGGGTCGCCTTGGCGCAAACCTCTTGAGCTCTTAAAATAACCCGCTGGAGACCCATTCACCAAGATAGAGAAGGATGCTGACGATATGCACTTCCAAATCCACTTTCTCCATCTGGACCCGAACCCCATTCTCCCAAGGAGGTAATCAAGAAAGCCCCAACAGACATGGTCATAGGCCTTCTCCATGTCTATCTTGCAAACGATCCCCGGTTGTCCCGACTTAATTCTTGAGTCGATACATTCATTAGCAATAAGGACTCCATCTAGAATCTGACGCCCTCTCACAAAAGCTCCTTGATTAGGCGAGATCACTGAGGACAGGGCTTCTCTAAATCTCAAGGCAAGGACCGTTGCAATAATTTTGTAGGCGCTTCCCACCAAGCTTATGGGTCTATAATCCGAGATGTCTTCAGCCCTAGTAATCTTGGGAATCATAGCGATAAAGGTACTATTAGATGGGAAGTCCAAGAAGCCCTCTTCCTGAAATTCCACCACCATCTTCATAAAGTCTTCGCCAATGGTCTCCCAACATTGTTTATAAAAGGCTATGGAGAAGCCGTCTGGACTTGGAGCCTTATCGTGGGCCAGAATAGAAAGGACATTCACCACCTCCTCCGCTGAAATGGATCTCTCCAATCTTTCTCTGTCCCTCGTGCTAATTTGATCAAACTGGAGTTTTTTCAAATTCGAAATGTACATAATATAAAACTTTTTTGCTACCATTTCTTGCTATTTGCTACAAATCTATGATACCCGGATACTTCAAAATGGGTGTCGTATCCGTGTCCGATACTTCCGTTTTAAGTATAAATGCCGTATCCACACCGTTTCGGTCCCGTATCCTTGGCGTATCTTGGTAACATAGCTACAAATAGATAGATTAAGTGTAAATGTATTAAATCTATGAATCTATGATGCATTTACACTAGATTTGTGTACGGATTGAAGATCATTTAGGGTGAAATTTTAAAATTTGGGTAAAACTCCAATTTCATTGGTCTTTACCCTAAACATCCATGATTGTGTATAAATTGATTAGATGTTGCATAACTTAGCCCGTTCTACAAGTTGGTTGAGTTAAATTTTTTCAAAAAAATATTTAAACATTGAAAAAATTAAGTAAATGTTAAGTTAATAGTAGAGAGGTTTTTAAAATTATACATAATATTAAGACATTAATGAAAATGAATAAGGATTTGTTAATACCTCGATTTATGAATTTTTTTATATAATTATCAATTAAATAATCTTTTGACTGACTATCAGATACCTGCCTCAACATATTACAGACCGCTATTGTCATTCATTTCCACACTACATATGGTTGTATAGCTTATGAGTGTGTTTTTATGCTTGTTTTATCATTTCCCGAACTTTCTACAAAAATTTTCATAATATTTCCATCATTTCCACGAAAAATGTATTATTTTCACACTGGTCAAAATATTTCCATTTTCGGGCTGGTCGAAATAAACCTCGAAACCGAAATTTATTTCCTTCATGTAAAGTCGAAAGATTTCGGGCCTATTGACTTCACCATAAGTACTCAAGGAGGACCCAAAAACTCAAGTAGCAAGCAAAAACGCAAGGAGGAAACCTTCATCGGAAATGTGACCAATTTTAAAGAAACATTCGTTCTCGACAATACAAACGAAATGACTTAGCTAGGCACCATAAGAGACTTTTTACTGGCTTTTGCGTCGATAAATCTCTTTGCTTGGATCAAGTAGTTATACTCATTGAAGAGTTCAAGAGTATACTGAGGAATCTCTTGGGACATACAACTGCTCGTTGCAAGGATGAACTCATCGTAACAAACTGGAAATGGGTAGACCAACTATTTGGTACATGTCACAGAGTGAAAAACGTACTTCTCCCTAAGAAATTAGAATTATATAGACATCAGGGCATCATCTTCAAAGAATGGCTTTCAAAGCCATGATTTCTTCTTGTATGTGAAATCTTATATACGTACAGCTCCTAAAATGCATCTCCTTTTTCCATTTTAATATGTTTGGGATCCTTCTTGTTTCTTCTTTTTACTCATGGTTATACATGCAATGTTTTACTTGTTGATGTAGGTTAAGATAAAGATGCAGTTTGGGACCAAATATAAGTTCATGATATGAACTACATGCTCTTGATAAAATAATAATTGGAAACTAAAAAATTTAGGATGTAAACATATGGTAGCAAGGGTTCTGTAACAAGTCTTAAGGTCCATTCAAATACAAGATGGTTAAGCATACGATTGATCATATGAGAAGATGGACTTAACAATGGAAGAAGAGATAATGATTCAACGCATACCCTTTCTCATGTAAGATAGGATAAACTTCTCTCAAATAATAACTGACCGGGGCCCAGCCTTTGACAATGATGTTTGGTACATTACTGATGTTGTAATCGTATCTTTCCATCAATACCTCAGGTAGCTCCCTGACCACTGTCACATAGCCCTCGAGTGTGGTTATAAAATTATTCTCATTAAAAATATCTCCAAACCCACTGCAAAGTTCAAAGAAGAGTAGCAATTACTCAACAGCTTCTAGATTATTTAAAAACCAGAAAGAAAAAAAATTGGTGTTGTTAAAGTATCATGGTTGAAGTCCAACCATTCAACTTCTATATGGATGAATATGTGTGATCTAGATAAAGGGAATGCCAAAATTTTCGTGAATAACTTAAAGTTAACTAACCCAGAAATGAAATATTTGACAAAGAAAACAAGTTATAGGGAACAAAAACTACTGTTTTTGCAATAGGACAGTTCATTCATTTGGCATTACAAAGAACCTGGAGATCCTAGCAGATATTGTTACTGGTACAGATCGAAAATTCAATTACAAACAACCTAAGCACAAAGAAGAAGATAAGTCCATAATGTCTACAAGGCTACAACAAAAACCAGAAATGGGAATTCAAGTGTTGAAAAGCCACAGCATCTGGACCCCCTTATCTAAACATCATCAAGGGTTTCATCAGTTAGGATGTTCTTATATGTTTCTCCATGCTAACATCACTTCAATGAGTTGATGGTTTGCTGTTCTGCCATCTCTAAACTTTTCTTTTAGTGGCAAATTCTCAATTTAGGAAAAAGGTTCTGAGGGTTGATCTGCAACGCTTAAAAAGGAAGATCTGCTAGAGAAGTAGCAGGCAGAAAAAGGAGATTCACTCATGACAAAGTGGAGAGGTAGAAGATGGAAATAGTTGTAATGTTGATACCACGAGTGCTAACAAAAAGATGAAGAAAGTAGAGATAAGGTGAACAAGTCGAGGGAGCAAAAAAAGGAAGCAAGGACCATAGGCTATGCTTGGGGAAAGATCGATGACCGTCATACATTATGCTAACAATGAAGAGGTTTGACCTCAACCATGATTGTAGAACATTAACACTCATAATTCACAGTTCTAAGTTCCATTTAAAAACACTACACAAGATCATTCAATTATTTTCTACTAGAATTATGACAACCGCGTGATGATTAGTGAAAAATAATATGGTTACTTGCCTTGGGTCTTTCCATACGCTGTGGAACTGGAAGCGAGGGATTACAAGTATTGCATTCAAAAGCCCTGCCACAGCCACTGCATTGCAGATCTGCCAGAACATTTAACGTGTATGAAGAACAAAGTCATAGTCAGATATAGAAAATAAATATATCACTCAGTTTTTTTTTTCCGTTGGGGTGAGGGGGATATTGGAATTTGGAAATAATAAATAATAGTTTACAAGATTTATTATTAATTTTAAAAACATTGCATTCACATAAACATAAACATATTGCAATATTAACACAAAAAGATAAAAAAGAAATAAACACATCATACAAGATATTCAAATTCTTGTGACATTTTTAATGCCTCATCAGCTTTTTGAAAACTTTGTGATATTATTCTGAGATTTTCAAATATGTCATGAATATTTGTGACTATTGATTCTAAGCTTGAAATAGTGACCCAAGGCCGAATTTGGGAATCAGTAGATCATTTGTTGATCCATTGCCCTTTCTCTTAAGCTATTTGGCAGATTTTCTTCTCTCTATTTGGTATTTCGTACATGATTCCAGAAAACGTGATCTCCCTAGTCTGACGAAGCTCACAGAATATCTTCCATGGGAGAGGTGATTACCTATGGCTTATTCTTCCATTTGCCATCATGTGGATGGTGAGGAAAGAGAGGAACTCTCTGATTTTTGAAGACAAAGAAGATGAGGACCCGAAGGTGGTGTTGAAAGTTAAAGCTTTTTTGTATCTTTGGTCCTCGTCCTCTCCTTTGTTTAGAGGATGAGTTTTCTATTCTTTTGTGTTTAGATAGGAAGATCTTTTGGGAGATTCTGTATCTGCTTGAGATATAGTTAGCTTTGTTTTGAGGATTTCTTCTCGAGGTCTTCCTAGTTTGTATTTTGTGGGATTCTCCCCTTCTTAATCATAGTCATACTTATCAAAATAAAAAAAAAAAGAACTTGATATTACTTCTTGGCAAAACAGAATATGGTGGCTTAAATGCTAGGAAAATTATTAGGCCTTCTCAAGGAATCAAAACCTTAGAGGCAATAAAAATTTCATGCTTGGACCATCCAAAAAGAAGCATGAGTTGAGGAGATCTGATGATTCATGCACAAAGCTGGTCATGCATACCCAAGAAAAATTACATACCGATGAGCGTTGTTGATTAAGACCGCCATTAGCCTCCACAATCAAGTAACCACTAGGCTGAAGGGATCCTGAAAATTAATGGAAATTAATAGTTTACTGAACAAAACCAAACAGCTTTTATTTATATTATCATAAAACAGATACTTGTAGTTTTGATTTGCTTTAATCTCCCAATTTTTACTGATATTTTATGATGTTTGTAACTTTCAGGAAACCTGCTCAAGCTAAGACAATTTGGAGACTTGTAAGAACAACTACTAAACTTATGGTAGCAAGAGATTATGTTACTTGACCCATGATAAGGAAGAAAAACTCTGAGTTTGTTACTGATCAAAAAAATAAAAAAATGTGAGCACGAACAGCAGTTCCAAGATCAGGCCATACCAGAGAGTCGTTCAGCAGTTTTATTTGCACATGGTTTCTGCTCTTTCAGCCTCCTACTGTATCTCCATACAGAGGACAACTACAAAGGGAACAACACATCATTTCAGCTGACCACTACATTTTCATGCATACATATTAAATGAATATAAACCAACACAATGCAATGTAGCTTCGTCAATAACAACAAATGGATATAAGTAGACAACAGATTGAAGATTAAGAAAGTTATTTTACAACTCAATGTCTTTGGCGAGGCAAGCAATGTGTGGGCAGTTTGTTCATTTCTCACTACTATTCACATTCCATTCCAAAGTACTCATTGAATTCAATAAACCAGCATCCAAACTGTGATGAAAATGCATGCCCACAGAAATAAAGTTCTATCCAGAACTTGTCCAATACAATAATGGTAAAACTAAACCAAAATGTCAAGATAAGAGAACATTACTGCCAAGTGGGACTTTTCTATTTTTTTTTATAGTAAATGAATTTGTTTACACCATTAGGAAAAAGCTCGGTTATCCCATAGTAAATTAGGAAAAACAACACTCAAACACCAAAATGTTAAACAGCTAAACACCCATGTTATGTGAAACTTACAAAAACCTCCGTTATACTCGCATCTCAGATGCTCAAACAAGAATAATCTCGCCGAAATCATAATATCAAGGTTTAGATAGTTAGAATTTTTTTCCCTTCCAATCACCCAATATGGAAGTAAACAAACATTGGCAAAATTTGACAACACCAAAACATCGAAGAAATACAAGAACCCAATTTCACAACCAAGATAAAAATCAGGAACAACTGAGAAAACCCAACTCACAAATGACAAAACCAGGAAAATAGAAGAAAGAAATGAGGCGAACCAAACCTCAATTGTGGAGTCATTATCCGACTGAATTTGAGGCCAGAGCTTCCGAAAGACCTCGGGGCTGCGGTAGACCGACCCAGGAAGAGGACGTGTGTGCACGATGGCGGAAAACGTTCCTACGCACATGAGCATACCGGAGAAGTAAAACAGCGGCACGAGAAGAAAAACCCGGAAATTGCGCCGGAAGAGAATGCACGCTAAGAAATTCTCCCGATGGGACTTAAACCGACGCCGATGCCGGTAATGTGGGCCCCGGGAGGGACGGCGAGGGGAGGAAGGTGGGCTAGAAGAACTACTTTCGCTACTGTACCCATTACAGCTATTGGGGAGGAGATTGTAGGGGTGGGTCTTGGTTTTCATGGTTGCAGAGGCATGTTTAAGGCAATGCACAAGAGAGAGGAGAAAGAGAGAGAGAGAGAGATTGGTTCTATAAGGAGCTTATTGATACAAGATCAGAGTCAGAGTTCTCTCTGGCTTTTTCAGGGAAATTCTTCAAAAAACAGAAACACCAGAGAGAGAGAGTGTGTGTGTGCGGCACTGCAATGGAGCTACGACGAAGTCGAAGGATTTGAAGAGAGGATTCGTGATCCCGTAGTGCTGAACACCATGGTAGTGGATCCTCGTGGCAAGTTTAAATGGGAACAGTTGGTCTTCACGCCTCACAAAGCCACTTAGCGCCCTGAAAACTTTCCTAATCAAAACTTGTTACTACAAAGTGTTGAGTCAAACTTGCTCGACTGCGCGGTCACTGATCTCCCACAATATGAGCCACGTGGCATATTTTTAGACAACACTAACCGTATAGATATTTGGCCCAACCCTAGATGAACATACAGATAAAAAATTAGCCCGATCTGTGATTTCTAAACATTGGATTGGAGTCATTTTCATGAGCTGAGTTTTAATCGTCCAATTTGAGATGAGCATTATTGACCATTATTTGGGGTACAAAGGTTCAAAAATCATTAAATCGGGCTAATTGTTGGTCTGTGTATCCATCTAGGGTTGGGCCAAACATCTATACAGTTAGTGTTCTCTAAAAATGTGCCACGTGGCTCATATTTTGTTCGGTTACAGCTTCACTGACGGTGACAGTCAGGCAAGTTTTACTTCCGAAGTGTTAACATCATGGAACCACGACTCGGAGAGAGAGAGAGAGAGATATCTTTTTTTTTGTTTTTTTGAAAAAATGATGCTAATAGGAATACCTTTTAGGCGGGGTCCACACATCGGGATTCGTGTGTTCTTCCATGATTCGTGTGTTCTCCCACCGTCCAACTGTATACATCTCAGGCTGACAGCAACATCCTGTTATTTAAAGGAAAATAGAATTACCCTCTTGAAACGTGACTCCCAACAAAGTGCACGTTGATACATATTTAAATGGACCAAAATATCCTTTCTTTTCCGTTAATCAAGCTTTCGTCAGTTCCTATCAAGGGAGAAAATATTCACTGTGGGTGTTCTTTGATGCATCCTTCTGTCAGAGGTCCCTCAAATTGCAACTTAATAGACTCGTGCGGGCCCACTTGCCACTGAATGTCTGGCCCACACTATGATAGACCTACATAACAAAAATCAGCGTGATTGGTGATTTCTAGCGGATTTGAGCACTGTTTTTTATCATAGGCTTTATGAACAGGCCTATGAGTTGGTTCCAAGCCCATGATGAAAAAGTGCTCAAATCCAATGGCTAGGAATCATTAATCAAACTGATTTTTGGTGTGTGCGTCCACCAAGATGTGAGTCAAACATTCATGGAGGCAGTGGGCCCGAAATAGTCTACTACGTGGCAAATTGAGGGACTTCTGCGTTAAAATTTTGATACAGAAGTCGGTATCATAGATTTTTCCGCAGTTTGAAGTCCCTCCCTCCTAAAAATGTCATGTCCAGCTCTTGGTGAACCTACATGCCAAATATCAGCCTCATCAATGATTTGTAACTGTTATATATTAAAATCCAACGGCTAAAAATTATGATATTAAAATGCTAAATCCAATAGTTATAAATTACCTATCAAACTGATTTTCGACGTGTAGATCCCATCAAGAAGTGAAGCAAGCATCCAAAAGGCAGTGGGCCCTAAAGTGTACTCCACCTGGTATTTTGGTTGGGGGATTGAAATCCCCGGGAGGACATCAAACTTGGACCCCCTATCACTGAATGACATGTGGCTCTGAAGTAAAGATAGAGATTGCCACATATTTGATGACAGAGATCAGTTCACTGCCATTTCTCTTTAATTCATATATGGAAAATCTACGGTCCACCTTCGTAGGACAAGAAGACATGGTGAGATAGAGAAAAACCTTGATCTTTATTCGTTTATGTTGATTGAGGTGGAAGAAGGGCAAGACTTTGCACTTCGGTTTTTATTTGGAACACGGATGTTATTGGGTGGTCCAGAACAAATCTTACTTTTCTATTTTGATATTTTTGAGGATGACTATAGTAGCCATGGCATGGCTTACAATGCTCTCTCATTGGTATCTATCTATCTATACTATTACTAGGGCCGCCGGTTCGATGCCCGTCTTACACGTGGCATCACCTTACACGTGACACACTCTTAGAGATCTGACCATATAGATGTTTGAACCATCCTTAGGTGGACCTACCTACGAAAATTTATATATTCTGATTAGTAATTTGTTATCCATTGGATTAGTCTTTTCATGGTTTGTTTTTAACTGTGGATTTTGAGTATTATTTGGCCAACAAAAAAATAACACCACGATGCAGGTCCATGGACCTTGGATCATGTGATCATTACTTTTGAGAATTATTTGGCCAATGAAAAAATGACACCACGATGCAAGTCCATGGACCTTGGATCATGTGACCATTACTCTTTCACAATGAGGCATGTACGAGTTATTTAAAAAATTTTTTTTTTTTTGCAAGCATTGAGTTTTGACATCATTGATGATGGGCCATATTATAGCCATGTGGCACACTCTTAGAGACAACTGACTTTATAGATGTTTTATCCATCCTTAGTTAGACCTACATACCAAAAATCGTCTTGATTAGTAATTTATATCCGTTGTATTAGAGTCCTTTTCGTGAATTATTTTTAACCGTGGATTTCTAGCATTATTCGTGTTACTCAGATTCAAAGGTAAGAAATCACTAATCAAGCCTATTTTTTGTCATGTAAGTCCATCTAGGAATGGGCCAAACATCCCTATGGTTAGCAGCCTCTAATAGTGTGCCATGTGGTTCACACTGTGGATCCCTCATAAACGTTGATGATGAACACCATCATCTAATTTTTTTTTTCTAGGAATAGAGTTCAGGTGCCACGTGGGGATTCAATAAATGTTTTCACAGTTGAGTTGAAATGTGAAAATATTGAATGACTAAAACACCCCTATAAATTAAAAAATATCAAAAAATAAAGAATCAATGTTTTGACAATTTAAAGAATTTGATGCTCAATTAGGTATAAGGATTTTTTGACTTTTTTTTTAATTAGAGAATAACATTGAATGAGTTGCAGGGTGACGTATGCTTTCAAATCAAAAAGACAAAAGAGCCCCTCCTAAGTGAATAATTCAATAAAGGAAAATAATGAAGAAAAAGAGGGGGCTTTTGGTGGATCGCAAGAAGGCCTTTCGCTCTTTAATAAGTAGAATAGATACAGCTAAAAACTGGGTTTGCTACCCACGCACACTTCACAATATACCCCAAACCGTAATATTTCAAAAATACCTTTATTTTTACTTCTTCTTTTTTTCTTTCAATTATTCATAGCAGTGGTTCTTTTGTCTTTTGGTGTTTGCTCATTAAATGTTGTCTTCAAAAAAAACTTTCCCTCACGTTAGCCAATACTCTTTGCAAAAAAAAACTACATATGATGGACCATAGGGTGAGCCACACGAATGAAAGTTCAGGATATTACAACTAGCTTCTCACAAAAAAGGATGAATCGAAGCCTCGTCAGTTAGCTTTTTGAAGGTGTTTCTATATTTTGGAAATTTGACCAATACTGTGCAATATGGTTTATGGACTTTGCTCTAGAAGAACGTTTTTAAGTTCTATGAGTTACCTTTCCAGAACATCAAGTTGATTCTAAAAATTTCATCTATGTTGTTTGCAATGATCAAAACATTGATTGTAGGTCAGAAAGTCCAAATTCGTTTCTAGGTTGAGTGGCAATTTCGGAAGCCAATGAGATGTTTTTGAAGATCGACGCAAAAGGATGAATCTACGAGAGCTTTTGGAAAATGTAAAGCTCATCTCCAAATTCTTTATAACGAATGAAACATGATCAAAACAGTACCTTGTTGTCATGTTTTCCCTTTGTTAAATTTTGAGACTTGACTGAGTCAACTGACTTGAGTCATACTAGACCGAGTTTGACTTTATAGGTTACCCTAGACCTGACTTAGGAGTTCTTGGTTAATTCTAATTGATTTATAATGAATATCATTTAGGTTATATAATAACTTAGTTGATAAACGCATTTAACTGACTCTGTTAATTGAACAATTGCATATGATCATTTTAGGTTATTTCTATACTTTCTTTTGGACTTGTTGGATTTCGAAGTGAACCTTAGTAGTCTAATTAATATAATTGGTTCATTAGGGAGCATTTACATATCACATCTAGGTTCGGGTATGGGTCGATCCATGGGTTTCGAGTCTTATCTGGATACTCGGATTCAGGACATGACAAGATATGTGGTTTGATTCATATTTGCATTTCAATCCATATGCCAAATTCTTAGGTTTTTGGGTCGATCCGTGGGTGATGGGTCGGATCACCCATGGATACTGGGTCAGGTATTCACATCAATATTGGAACCCAAGTTGTATTCAATTTCATTGACGCTTTGTTTACTTGAGAGGTTGACAGATCAAAGCCCCTAAACCCCAATACCGTGAGATGGAACTATGTTTGCTTGAGAGGTTAAGCATAACTAACCCACAAAAAAAATCAAAACCCTCAAAACCCAACATTACGAGTGGGGTGGTCGGTACATAGTCGATTTGATACAATCTAATAAGAAATTGGACTGGTATAAACATACTAATTTGATAGAGCAATATGTGGTTTGAATTCAAATCGGATTGTGGGTTTACCTAAGCCTGATGGACTCAACCCAACTTCGGGTTGGGCTTGGGTTGCCTTTTGCAGTATTCAAGCTTGGGCACGAGAATTAGAACCTGATCAAAATTCGGACTGGGCCTAGGCTGAGGCCTGGAGCAACCTAACCCAACTAGGGCCCGATCCCAATATATATTATAATTCCCATTTCTCTCTTATCTGTTTCACTCTCTTGTCCTCTCTTTTTCGTCTCTCTCTTCTCCATCTCTTCAACTCGTTCCTCTCTATTTCTCTATCATTGTAAGGACCCAATTTTTTAATTATTAATTATTAGTTAATAATTAATTATGGATACTTATTGTTAATATTCTATTATTGTTTGTTTGAGTCATATTTGTTGGAGTTGACTTTCAGGACCATTTTAGTGACCTTTTAGGCACTTTTATTATTCAGTTTAGAGCCCAGTTGATACCCATGGGCCTCGGGCCCATTTTTAGCCCATTAGATTACTTAAATTATGATTTTTGACCCTTCTTATTTAAGCCTAAGAGAGAGTAACGAAAATCATTTTTCTCTAATCCCTAAACCAAGTTTCTATTCTATATTCCCTCTTTTCCTATTTGGAGCAAAGTTTCGTGAAGATTCTTTGAATCGCATCGAATCTCCCTCGTAACTTTGGGTTAGCGATTAACAAACGAGTAGATTCTACATTAACCTTTTCGTTTTCTATGTTTTGACTGTATGGATGCATGTGGGTTCATTAGGAATCGTGTTTATGATGTATTTACCTCTAATATGATTTCTTGTTTTTTCTTGTGGCATGGTATGAGTGAATGGTTTTATGCTTCTCTTATGGGATATGTTGTACTTTTTATCAATTCAATATATTCACCTTTGTGGTATATTACATTCATGATGATCTTTTGCTATCTTGATGATGTTAGAAGCATGTGTTAGGGTTTTACAATTATCCCAATATTTTCCCTATGAAAAATATGATTTTCTCTTTCGTATTGAGATTCAAGATAATTTAAGATTAAGATCTCTAACCTTAGTATTTTTCATTGGAAATAGAGTTCCTCTGGGTTCCAACGCTTTTAGAATCGTATTTTTCTGACTTCGGTAGAATTATTGATGAATTTCTGAAGTGGCTAATTTTTGGAGAAATTCTTGGTCTACGATGAGCGGTCGACCGCACAAATGGGGAGTTGACCGGACATACCAGAATCGAGGTTCTACCTCTCTGAGCGGTCGACCGCACATGTAGGGGGTCAACCGGTCAGGTAACCCGAACCTGAATGACTGACTCACTTTGTTCTGACCCTTTAAGGGATCAACCGGCCAATTTGGTTGTCGACCGCCCCTAGTTAGTTTTGCATAACAAGGCCATGTGGCCTATGTGTTTGTTTGTAAACGATCGTATCACCTCGTATATGTGTGTACATGAGAAAATCACATTTTTACATAATCCTTGATTTATGAATTGCATGTAGTGAGTACGATGAACTTGCATATAGATATAATAGCTGATTCGTACTTGTTATCCATTGACTGCCACTATGTATACTCATTGATATATGAGTATGACCTATATTAGGTCCGTTGGATGTATACTCACTTTGATTTGTGTATATAGTAGATTCATCTCGTTTATGATTCTTGATATGTATCTACCTCGAATTGTGTGTATCTGTTAGAATACATCATTTACTATATCTGTTAGAGTATTTTGATATTGTTATCCATCTCTTGAGTATGATTATATAATTAATTACAGATTATGTAGAATGATAAATTGTACTCTTTATTAGGTTCTTAATATATTTTGACATGTCGTGTATGTAATGAATATGATAATTGTTTAAAATGACTGTGAACCATGTGGATTGTTGTAAGGCATGACTATTCAATTGTTATTGCATTGTTCATCATGTCGAGAGCATGATAGATGACTTAGGTTGAGCACACTTATATTTGTGGGATTTATCTGAAGTGCCGTTATGTATCAGTACTTTTAATAGGTCCTTGGGTGGGTTGTCGAACCCAAAATATTTGTGAGGTTTATCTGAAGTGCCGCTATGTATCAGCACTTTTGATAGGTCCTTGGGCGGGTCGTCAAACCGAAAATAACAAGCAATGAACAAGGAAAAGCCCTTGGGCGCAAGACCCTGAATCGTCAGTAATCACTTGACTATCAATTCGTTAGATCAATTAAACCAGTTAACTTGATCATCCGAGATGTTTGACTAATTAATAATTAATGCATAAGCACTGCATCAGTTATTGACTTTCATTATGTATGAGTATCTATATTATTGTGATCGTCTCTGTGACATGTGCATTAGCATTGCATCATATCTTTGAGTTTAAATGTTTTATCTTATGGGTTAACTGTAATGTATCATTCGTAGATATTTGTTGTTTATTGTTATGTATGACATTTGAGTCATGTGGGTTACGATTGATAACTACATTTAGGCTGGGTGCCTTTCATTATTAACATTGCAGGGTTAATGGAGAATGTGACTGTAATTGGATCCTTAATGTTTGTTTTGCGATTGCACGTATTGTGCATGTACATGATTGAGTAGTCTGAAATCCTTAATTAGTGTATTTGTGATCTTGTATACATATCCGTTGAGCTATATTCTTGTACGTGTTATACTTTGGGATACCATTGGAATGATATAATGTACACGTGCACACGTGCACTGATAGGCTTAATGTTATTTTTACTTGCGAGTCGGTTGGACTCACCCTCGTAAGCTCTCCTATTTTCAGGTCAGCACGGACAGTAGAGGTGCATACAAGATCAAACTTAGTTAGTACGTGGGATATCTTTAGAGTAGTTATTTATTTTGAGAGTCAAATGTAGTGGGGCTTAAATTGTATTTTCTTTCAATTAATATTTACACTAATTCAGATATTGTGGTTAATTAGATTATTAATTTTAATTTAATGATTTAGATGTCTTTTGTATTTTAACCAATTGACACTATATTGTTATGACGTGTTTTTGGGGATCCGTTCCATGATCGCATCTCGAAATTAGTTCACAGATAGAGATATTTTGGTGTACGAATTGCGGAGCGTGACACTTCCATATCGTCTCTCGTCTCTTTCTCCGTCTCTCTCATTTTTCTTTCTACTGGTAGCCCTTCCCTCACCCTTCTTTATTTCATTGGACAAACTCGATGAACCCGTCTAACCCGATCGATTGGGCTTGGGCTGGGCATATCAGGCATGACCTCAGGTTGGACTTGGGCTTTAGTTGAATTATCTAAAGGTTGGGTTGACCCCTAACCTAACCCAAGCCATCCAAGTTGTAGCTTTAGTTGCAAGGGTTAGCAAGGCAGGGATAATTTCGGTATAGAAAACTAGTGCCATTAGGAATAGGACTTGTTGATCCAAATTGCAGAATCTTTATTGGTCCCATTTTTTAAAAAAATCAATTATCTACTTGTCTATAGTTTCCTAACTAAGAAATCCATATCTATTCTACTTATAAATGAACGAAGGCCCTTCTTGCGTTATGGTTCGACATTTTCCATATTACCAAAATTGTCTATATTTTTGCTTCTTTCCTTCTCAATTTAATCACTTGGCGAGGACTTTTCGATCTTTTTGATGTCAAAAGACATGTCACCCTACAAGCACACGTCACGTACCCCTGTACTGCACTCAATGTTAAAATAATAAAAAAAAAACTTTATTCTTAATATGACCTTCAAGTTCGTTAAAATGACAAACATCGCTTCTTTTCAATTTTGTAAATTTTTAATTTATAAGTGTTCTTTAGTCATTCAACATTTCCACATTTCAACTCAACTATTAAAACATTTATTATATCCTTATGTATCACCTTAACTTTGTTCATTGGAAAAAAAAAGAGATGATAGTGTCCATCATCGAAGTTGATGACGGACCTACAGTGTGAGCCACGTGGTACACTATTAGAGGCTACTGACCGTATGGATGCATGTTTGCCACATCCCTAGATGGATTTACGTAACAAAAATTGGCCTGATTAGTGAATCCTAACCTTTGTATCATAATGCTTGAAAATAAGCCATAAAAAGGACTCTAATCCAATGGATATAAACTACTAATCATGATGAATTTTGGTATGTAGGTCCAACTAGGGATGGACAAAAGATCTATACGGTTAGTGATTACTAAGAGTGTGCCACGTGGCTCATAATATGGCAATCATCAACGTGGATGTTTTTAAGAAAAAGATAGTTAATAAGTTAATGTACATAACTCATTATTAAAATAGTAATGATCACATGGTTCAAGAGCCATGGATGTTATCATGTTGCACAATGGTGTTGTTTTGTTACTGGCCAAATAATATTAAAAATCCATGTTTAAAAAACAAATCATGAAAAAGACTCTAATCCAATGGATAGAAATAACTAATCAAGATAAATTTTCGTATATAGGTCCACCTAGGGTTGGCGAAACATCTATACGATCATCGATCTTTAAGGTATGCCACGTGTAAGGTGCATGTGCATCACCGATCCCCTACTAAAAGTTAAAAAATAAAAACAATTGCCCCTAAAAAAGCCAAATCACATTTGAACTTATCGCCAAGTGGCAAGACCCCTAGCGCCCCGGGAACGGCTTCTATTCGTTAGAGCCGCACAGACCAAACAAAATGGCCTCGCTCAAGTTGTGCCACGTCAGTAAAAAGAAAAAATTAACCGTGTCCTTGACGTAACTGACTAACCTGGGTTGCGGTTGTGATGATAGTTGCAAAAGCTTTTTCGTGGATGTGGTACAACTTGAGGAGAGTAAAACTTCTATCACAGCATTCTGACAGATGCTTCTGTCACAATACAAAATACATGCCACGAGGGACACTCTTAGTGGACGATGACCATATGGATGTTTGGCCAGTCCCTCGGTGGATCTATAAACGAAAAATCCGCATGATTAGTGATTTACAACCTTTGGATCTTTGCGGCCAAATAATGCTTAATAATGCTCGAAATCCTATTGTTAAAATCAACCCAAGAAAATAACTTCAATCGAATCGTCTTAGAAATCACTAATCAGGCTAATTTTTGGTTTAGAGGTCCATTGAGGGACTGGCCAAACATCCATACGGTCAGCATCCACTAAGAGTGTGCCACGTGGCATATATTTTGCATTGTGATAGACGCATCTGTCAGAACACGGTGACAGAAGTTTTATTCAACGGGTTGTGAGGTAACAAGGTATACCTGAGATTTTTTCATTTGCTGAAGCGGCATTTTTGGTAGTCACCATTGCCATCTGGGCCCACTGATCGCATGGATGTTTAGCCCACCCCTTAATAGACATTCGTACAAGACATCATGTCACGTCCCGATTCCGGATACCAAGATACGACCCAAAAATCTGTGGATCTACCCGTACCCGAACCTAGAGGTAATCTATGAATGTCTCATAGTGGTCCAATTAGGTCAATTAGACTACTAAGATTCATTCGAAAACCCACTAAGTACGAAAATATCTAGGTGCGGAAGTAACCTAGAATGATCCTAAACGATTGTTCAATTATCAAAGTTATGTTAAGTTCATTCATCAACTAGGTTGTTCTATAATGAGGTCCATTATGAAGTAATTAAATAGATTTAATTCTCTTATGTCTAGGATAATCTATTAAGTCCATATGGTCTAGGTACGAGTCAACCCAGTTGACTCAGTCAGGTCTTAAAATTTGGTTAAGGCAAAATAGTCAGAATTTGACCAAGTTTAAACAAGACAGCAAGGCATTATTTTGACCATATCTCCTTCGTTATTAAGAATCTGTGAATGGGCCATATATTTTCGGAAAGGTCTCGCAGAGATATACGATTAGTCATTTTACACAAATCTGAGAAAGAATCATCTCCCTTTCCGAAATCGCTACACAACATAGAACCTAAACTTATGATTTTCTGACATACTATTAGTATTTCAACCATAACTTTTAGCACAGATCAAATCGGCAGGAACCGTAAACATTTTCGGAAAGATACTCGAAGCTCTTCGAAAAGTTTTTTTGGGTTAGAACTCAGAAAGGTCATCTGCACATCCGAAATTAGACTGTAAGTCAGAACTTGAATCTGACAAATTTGATATATGTTTAGTATTTAGGTCATAACATTTTATTCTGATCAAATTACGGATGTTTAGAAACAATTCCAGAAAACTAACTCAGAGAGCTTCGAAAAGTCCGTACTGGTCCGAAACTAATTTCTAACATCTAGGCATCGGAAAATGCACCACAAGACAGAATAATGGGTTGTTGTTTCGTGTTACACTTTGGTGACTAAGTCTATGAAAACCCGATATGTGTACCGGTCCAAATGGGTTTGTACTAAAGCGTTCCTTTTATCATTTAAAACATACTCATAATTATTAAAAATATAATGAGAAATCATATCATAAATTTAATCAAATCATGTTCACAACTCAAACATGTTATAAAATAAAATGAGGACAAACCCTTAAAAATCAAGCTAGAACAAGTTTGTTTTAATTCTAAGTAAACAAAATATGTAAAGGTTATTAAAATGAGTCTAAGGCTATCTAGCCCTCCTCCACATAAATATTCTCATTATCACAAACATCATCATGTAGATCCTTCAAATTCAGATCTACCCAATCATCCGAGTCTTCATAGAAATCATCGATCAAATATGAAAAATGTGTCGGCAAACGCCGTGAGTCCAAAAGGACTTAGTGTACCACAAATAGTTTGACATGTATTTTGAATAACGAAAAGAGTTTAAGCATGCTAAGCACATGCGAGATAATTAAAGTCATGAATAATGTAACAATGCAATAACATGCATGCTATATGCTATCACCCCATATCTACTCAAACCATACGGTCTCCATCTCTTTCCCTCACATGGGAAGTAACCTCACTGGTCATCTGCAGAAAAAATAATAAAGGTTTGGGGTCTTACATCATAGGGCTCCGAGTCCTTCTTAATTCTTTCCATCATTGGGAGAATAACCTCACTGGTCTGTATAATAGATAACCACACTAGTTTGTATAATATAAAACCTCACACGGGCTAATAGATAATCTTCATCATAATGCATAGCTCATTCCTATATGCCAAATTTAGCATAAGGCCATAGGTTATCAAAGTATACCACAGGGCATGAAAATAAGGCCATCGGCCAACATAATACCCATAGGGCATGCAAAATATGATATCATAATCATCAATAATCATATATGATTAACAAAAGCCAAATATCATAAAAGATAATTAATATAACATATAGCATTCACACGGAATAAACAATCATAGAAAATCAAGACATGGCAAGATTACTCATAGTTATCACACACCTTTTTGGTTCTCTTTAATGAAAAATAGTAATTTTCTCCGAATTTGAAAGTGGTCGGATCAGACTCTCCTCGGAGTATTTTGTTCTCTTCGATATTCCCTTCAATTCTTCATTCTACTTCGAGTTCAATTGGAGTTCGGATGAAAGTTTAATCAAAGCTCTTCTACTTCTTTAATTGAGTTTTGTGATGGTTTTTAATGGAAGCTTAAAGAGATAAAATGGAAAAGAATTGAGGAGAGAGAAAAGATGTTTTTGAAAATAACAATGGAATCCCAAAAATATTGGCTATTGATAATTCTATTGGGTTGCCTTGTTTAAATAACAAAAGGGAGGGAAGTTTTGAAATTTGAATTGAAAGTGATTCTCTCAAGTTGTTGAACAACAAAAGGGAATATGTGAAATTTGTAGCTCTCAAAGGAATGACTTTTTCAATCCTCAAAAACTCGTATTTTGAATTAATAATTGGTTAAAAATGGGCCTAAGGCCCATGGGTATCAATTGGGCTTCAATTAAGGTTATTCTTAATCCTAAAATGACTCGAAATTGGCCTTACGGGCCCACCCAACAATTATAATTCAATTAATAAGGTAATTACTTATATTAATAATTAAAATAGTTATTAATTACAATTATGTCATTTTCCCTCAAAAGGTGATTATTTGATATAATTAATATATATGAGCATTAAACTATACTTTATAATATATTAATACACAACATTCATTAAATAATTAATATCAATCATATCATATAGTTTAAAAGTTCATAACTAATAGGAGTTGACACTTGTCACACACCTAAAATTCAAAGAAAATATTCTAATACACAAAATTTCTGCAATTAGTCAAAGTCTCGAAAAAGGGTCAACCTCTCGTCGGATTGACTCAAAACTTATTCTACGAGTCCCGTATTCATATCAAATTTATTGAAAAATATAAAATGGCTGAAAAATTCAAAAATTACAAAAATATAATTTTTGCCAAAAATGTTCGTTACAGTTTTAAAGTCCCTTTACAAGGTCTAGAAATCCTAAGACACGGGTCCCACATAAAATTTAGCCTAAAAATAAGGAAAATATTAGTCATATTATTAAATATTTAGGATCTATATAAGTATACGATCATGTCGGAACTGTCTTTTTGTCGATCAGAGGTCAAAGAAATAAAACCCTAATTTTCAAAGTTGTCAGAATATAACCAAAATTGATACATATGTTCCTACATGATATCTAAACATAAATATAACAATAGAATGTTGAATTTTTTTTTTTTTGTAAAATTATTATAATACCCTAGAACGAAAGTTTGGGGTATTACACATCAACTTGTTTAATGATTTGTAGCCGTTGGTTTTAGTACTCAAAAAATGGTTGCATTCAACGGCTATAAGAACGTCTTAAAAAGTGCTAAAATCTAATGGTTATAGATTACCAATCAAGGTGACTTTTGGTCTGTATATCCACCAAGGGGTGGGATAAACATCCATGCGGTTAGTGGGCCCAGATGGCAGCGGTGACTATCAAAAATGCTGCTTCTGCAAATGAAACAGTTTCAGGCATACCTTGTTACATCTTTTTCCTTAGGTAAATTTTATTGACACCCCAAATCTTACCAAGGCTACCCAAGTTATAAGGGCCCCAACCCATTTTAAAAACAATCAATGGGCACCCCATTGCTTAAAGGCACCCCACACATCCATTAACAAGGGGTAAAAAGCTTAAGGTTTGATTTTTCTTCCTCCCAAGTGTTCTCCTACCCCTTCTTCTCCGTCGTCGGCACCGGCAATGTTCTCCGGCAACATTTCAACGTCCGGCGAAACCCTTCCAGCAATACTACGCCATTCGGTTGCTATTCCGTTGAGTTTTAAGTTATTTTCTTTTCTTTTTTAAATTTGCTTTCTCTATTCCATCCAAGCATTCCCCATTTTCTTCAATTTTTTTGAGTTTTCTTGAGTTTTATCATCTAGAAATTTAAAATTAACTATTTATTGAGTTTTTTGTGAATTTTTTTCCAATCATTCTCTTATTTTAGTGTTTTTTTCCTTTTTTACAATCATTTTTACTTCCGTTCTTCGGCGTGAATTCTAAGAATCCAACGATGGTGATAGCGCTGAGATGGCATGTACTTTTAGCTAAAGCAAAACCACCGTTGGATTCTCCGAATCCACGCCAAAGAAAGGAAGTAAAAATGGTAGGTCAAAAAATGAAGTTATGGTGTTTGATAAAATGCATCAAAGGGTTTGGTTGGATTTGACCGACATTACTAGGACAAGTTTGGTTGGATCTAAGTGACATTGAGAAAAATTTAGAATTCCTTAGTATTTGGTGAATACTTTTGTAGGATCAACAAAGGTTTCAGGTAGGTATCCTTTTCATAATTCTTTCAATACAAGTCATTGATTCGTGATCATGTAATTATTGTTAAACTATAATTAATAACCGATTTTATATTAGAGATCCCCAATGTAGATATTATCGTTCCAGTGAATAATTATTTAATTATTAAGGTATGTATTATATTTTCGATTCAGAAGTGATAAAGCAAGTTGAGAGTAAGTTTTCCATGGTGAAAGACCCGAAAACCCCGGGAAGACCCCCTGTGTGAGTGAAGAAGAAGACCCCCTGTGTGGGTTGTGTATTACTTTTGATTAATTGTTCATACATTCATTATAACCATAATATTAGTGTTTAACAATTTAATTTATGCGAACATGTCTGTATATCCTGTATTGTTTGAATCATGTGTTGGGGTGAAAAATATAATGAGCGTTTGGCTCACTACTACAACCATCATTTCAGGTTTTGTTAATCATAGTGAGAAGAACACATTAGATAAAGTGGAGCCGAATGATAGAAAAAACTTGAAGAAATGAATCTAGTATTTTATTTTAAGATAATTGATTGTAATATAAAGTTTTAAACTAATTGTTCATATTGAGATTAATAGAAATAGTTTAATTCACGTTTTGGTACTTTTGTAAAAAAAATTATTATCCAAATTTACTCGATGTCCTAGACGAGAATATTCATCAAATATTCTATAGATATTGAAATAATTTGATTCTAAAGGGTTTGTTTTATAACTGATTATATTATTTTATAAAAAAATTAGGATTTAATATAGTATTTTCTGTTTTGTGGAACTCGATAAAGTTAACATTATAGTTGCTATCATGTACAAATAACACATATTAATCAACTTTGACTGAGTTTTTGACCCATATACAATAGAGATTTATCTTTTGACTAAACATAAAACACGTGGGACTTCGAGTTAGTTTTTCAAAAATATATAGTTGGTCACTTAATTCAACCGGGGCTGTCTTGTAGACCCATTTTACTAACTGATTGTCAGTTACGAATTTTTAACAATTTCAGATTTTGTTTCAACTTTTTCTTCAATTTTTAAAATAAAACCTATACTATATTATTTGATAAAAAAATCATAAATTTTGATTACTATAAAATACATATATCATTTGTTAGATTTAGTTTTGAATTGACTCCCGAATCATGCGATTAAGTCAGAAAATAATTAACCAATTGAGTTTTGCCGGTTACTTTTATGAACTACAGATAGTTGTAAAATGATCAAAACAATTATAATACATCATATTTTAATAAAAGTTCATTTATTAAAGTTGTTCATCTTTGTTTATAGAACAAAATCCTTGAATTAAATAATTTTTTGATGTTATTTGAATTTTGTGTCTTATTGTTTAACATAAAATAAGACGTACCAAGTGCGCCTACAAAAAAAAGACACCTTTATAAAAGACGCACCTTGTGACGCACTAAGTGTGTCCTTATTTCACAAAAAGGACACACCTAGTGTGTCATTTTTTTGTGATTTTGGTGTAGTGAATTGGCGCTTCGAACCTGTTACGTGACTCTTTTTAACTCCTGTCCCGAGCCTTGAGGTTGCTTTTCCGATTGCTCACAAGATGGCCCCACCTAGGGTTGGTAGTCCCCCCAACTCCTCGTAAGGCTTTTCTCCTGTGATTGTCCCATGAGATAGTGGTGCCCACGAATTTATTGGGTTTTTCATTTCAGGTCTTGTTGCCCTTTTAAGCCAGCCAGACCACTTCGGTGACTACTAGAGCAAGTATTCTCCGCCTTTAGACTCAGACCCTCCAAAGTGGTTAGAAGTGAACCATCTCGATACAGTTTTGATCCGTGTTGAAAACCGACCACATCGTCTTGTTTCGTGTTGAAAGCCGAGCACATTGCTCGGAGGATGCATAAGGGCAGGTCAAGAGTCAAGACTAGGATCTACTCATCACGGTTAATCACTGAAAGTTTTAATATATGTGGTTGGAGTTGGTCAACTTATGTTTATAATTTACTACTTGTTAATTAGTTGTTAATCAACTTATAACCATGGTTAGTTGATTCTTATTGAATTATTTACTGTATTCAAGAAAACGAACCAAACAATATCGTATTCAAAATAATTTCGAATAATTCACGATTCAAAATCCCGGATTATTCAAAAATGGTTGTAACTTTTTTTTATTTTATTTTTACCAAAATTTTTTAACACAGTTTTGAATGACAAACCCCAAATTGTATTATTGCCGCACTCCAAAGTGCTAACTACGCTTGTAACCTCTTTCTTACACTGATTGGATGGTCTTTATAGTTTCTATGATTTTTGGCCGTTTTTAGCTATGCAACTAGTGTTATCATGGATCCATTTGATAATATATGAGCTCCCCATCATACTTAAAGTCTCAAAATAACACGAAATAATTGAGAAATAATGGTAATTAATTCATAGTAAAAAAGTAATTATTAATTAATAGCACTCGCAATTATATTGAAATAAGCCAACCACTGAAATTGAAAGTCTTTGGATGAAAAAGAGTAGCAGTACTACACCAGCAGCATTAATAAATGAGAGTCTAGTCCATGGATCAAGCATTAAGGTTGATCGCAATCTCTGCCACTTAGTTCGGTAATATGCATTCGCTCGGCAGCACAATCCATCATAATGGAATATCCTTCTACCAAGTTTAGTGTCAAGTTGATGGATGATATCCACATCTTCATCATCACACACACTCTTAATTATTCCTTTTTGACAGAGTAATGTCACGTCCTTCGGGGACTTGATGAGGAAATTCAGAAGGATGGCATAAGATGTGATCTGACCTGTATTATATTTATCGCACGCCTCCAAGGCAATGAGATTTCGAAGAAAAACAATTGTAACATCATTAAAATGGAAAATGAGGAATTTTAAACACTCCATCTTTACTGAATGTGAAGTCCAGTAGGCCATCAGCCTCATTCTTCTTTTTGAAATTAACTTCGGCCATCTCAAGGTCTGTAACACAATGTAAAAATTCCCAGGTTGGATAGTTTCTTATCTCTATTTGTAATGAAGAGGGAAGAAGTTTGTTGCGTAATATATCTAGTAAATGTTTGCCCTCGATGCTTGATTTTCTTGGGACAACTACTCCAATTGTAGGTGTCATAGCATCAAAGAGACATCTCACCAGTTCGTCAATGGAGTGACCTTCTTGCTCAGGGTCCCTAGTAAGTTTGAACAAACATTCAATAACAATGAAGGGGAGCTAGTTTTCGAGTAAAATCAAGTCATGTAGTAAACTACGAAGCATCCAATATTCACTGAATGTGGGGTCATTGTTGTTTCTCTACACCTGATTTTCATAATAGTAGAAGAATTCCATGATATAGCAACCATCAAATAGCATCATTTTGACAAACTCATTACTATTGAGGTTGATTGGTTCTGCATAACATTCATGTGCATCTCCAACGCCCCGAGGGCTTCGACCAAGTCCTCCAAACTTGTCGATGTTCGAGAGAGGAGAGCACGTAAGTACCACTTCTTGTTATCTTCCATTGAATCTAGGTTATCTTTGCCGTGGTGGAATGGGCCAAATGATATTATCTGAGGCATAAATACATTTTCTATTTCTTTGCCCAATTTCTCAGGATTTTGTAGCAACAACGTCGTGAAGAAGGCATAGGATAGATTTTTCCTCTGATACGAGCAACCAAAAATTTGTCTCCATCTCCTCTAGTGGAGGCACGATTCTTCCCCATTTGTTCCTCCCTTTGTCTATTGTCTGCCATCTTTGAAGTGCCTGCCTAAGCCCCGTCGTTTGAACTTACAAAGGTGATAACAGTCCCCCCCGGGGTCCTTTTGTAGTTAAATAAGATCTTCACTGAAAAAAAATCACATTAATTGTTGGAATCAATTTTTATAAAAACAAGAATGGTCCAGATGAACATCGAGATTTGGAAAAACTGTTATATCAAAAGTTCAATACAGAGATGAACCAAAATGCAATATGACACACTTTTTGGGGCCCACTGACCCATGATTGTTTAGCCTCCCATGGTGGACCTACACCAAAAATAACATGATTGGTCATTTTCAGCTGTTAGATTGAACATTTTCCCCATGGGCTATATAAACTATAAATAAGCCTTTCTTTTGAACTGTCGTGAAGCCAATAATAATAAAAATTCTCAAATACACTAGCTAGAAATAACCAATCAACTCTAATTTCTGATGTACGTGTAGGTCCAACAAGAGTAAAATCCACGAAGGGGTAGGCCAAATAATCATGGGTCAGTGGACCCCAAAGAATGTGCCACATCATTTTAAGGGATTTCCGTATCACACTTTTCGATACAAAATTCAATGTTGTAGTCCAGCTCTATTAAAACGGTCACGCATGATTATGTTATATGTAATATAACTCTCATATCACAAGTGTTATAATATATTTTTTAATATGCAGACATGCATGTTCATCGAAAAATACCACTTTTCGCACTACTCATTATTAATTTCGTAATTAACAATATTTCTTATGAAATTTTTATATAGAAAAATCATATGGATAGTAAGTTACTTTTAATAGCATACCAACTGTAATTTTAGAGAATTATAAAGTAATTATAAGCAAATATTGTATCTACATTATAATGGCCATCAGTTACTTCTTTTTGGTAAACTGGTTAATTACTGTCATTTTTATTTTATTTATTAACATAACAAGCTATTGCAACAGCCATCTACATTAAAGCATGATAACGACCCCTTTTTAGACTACATTTGGGTAAGCTTAAGGGGGTGTTTGGATCGCCATTTTTAGACTTGAAAAGTCTATTTTTTTTTCACAAAAAGTTTTGTTCCAAATTAATAGATTGTTTGGATGACCATTTTTTAAAAGTATTTATTCCATAAAAATATTTTTTTGAAGTCGAAAAGGTTTTTTTATACAAAATAGCTGCAAGCTGTTTTTCAAGTAACAAAAGATAGATTTTTAAAATTTTGCTAGCTCAACGAACATAATAAACAAAGAAACACTTTTTTGGTAGAAGTCCCCTACCAAAACCTAAAGACATTATATTGATGGGGCCAACTAAAAGAAGATAAAGACATTTTGCATTAATGGTGATCCAAATGACCTTTTTAAGAAAAACATATTTTTCAGAAAAGTTATTTTTTTTTAATAAATATTTTTTGAAAAATGGCAATCTAAACATCTTAAAAAATATTTCTCAAAACACTATAAAGTGAATGTTTTGACTTAACTACTTTCACAAAAGTTGTTTAATATAAATTCTAGGTAATTATAAAGATCATAACCAATAGTTTTGGTGAAAAGTAAATTTAACTTTTATTTTTCGTACCGTACTATTAAATTATTAAACTTTAATTTGAAAAACATATCAAACGGTTGAATTAACAAAATGGTCTTTACAAAAGTTTTTTGTTTTGATTTATAAGGAATTATAGTAATTTTTAAGAATTATTTTGAGTGCCTTTAATATTTTTTATTTTAATCACACCTTGGATTTCGGGTAAACGAGCTGATCCACAGGCGTTCCGGTCGGGTTCAGGTGCCGAAATTCGAGGCGTGATACTGACAGAGACAATTAATATTGATACAATATCTGCACTT
Source organism: Euptelea pleiosperma (assembly GCA_035048495.1). NCBI lineage: Eukaryota > Viridiplantae > Streptophyta > Magnoliopsida > Ranunculales > Eupteleaceae > Euptelea > Euptelea pleiosperma. Next base: position 23,404,385 of record CM068552.1, on the reverse strand, counting down.
CTTTTTTTACTTTCTTAATTTATATTATTTTCATTTTAAGTGACTTTGAAATAATTAAAAGGCTCGAAGACCACAAACCACAACAAAAAAGAGGACGTAGGCCTCCACAACGAAAATGACACTCGTGCCTCCACAACCAAAAAGGGCTCATAGGCCTCCACGATAACAAAAAGGGCACGCAGGCGTTGGTAAACAAAAGGGGCATGTAGGCCTCCACGATAACAAAGAGCTCAATCATCATCCACTAGAATTGCATCTTTCGGAACAACATTCCCACCAGTCATTTCTTTAAACTAACGCGTCCTCACTATATCAATCATTTATTTCGAAACAACATTCTCATCATCATTACTTATGGGGTTCTACAGTAAAAAGAGTTAACATCAATATCATTTAATGTATAAATAAACTAAGAAACCAAAACAAATTAAAAACCACTTACTTCTTGTTGTACAGAGATCATTGGGAGTTGAATGCCTTCAGCATATTCCACATCATCAATATTAGGTTTTTAATGCCAAAAACATACGACAATAAGGAAAAGTATTTAAAATTTTAGCACATTCGGTTATGTTTAATTGAAATTGCTTCATCTATTTCAGTGGAATCCAACCGACATGGATGAAGCCATGTCAGTGTCGAGAAACTGACACGATGAGTTGCAGACACTTAGGTAGTGTTTGGGAATGCTTTTAAGAATCGCTTCTCTAGCTTTTGACGCCAAGGAGCACTTCCTAACCATAAATCTCCGTTTGGTTTGCAAAAGTGCTTTGGCTTCCAGCGTCTAAAAGAAGCTAGAAGTGCTCTTTTAAGAAACACCCGGGAAGGTGTTTTTCAAAAAAGTACTTCCACGCTTGTACGAGAAGCAGATCACCATGAAAATGGCTCTCCTCTTTAGACCTTTTTGTCCCAAGTCCTAACATATGAAAAGAAAAAAAAACTACCGTTTTTCTTTCTTTTTTGCTTGGACTGAAACTAGTAGCAACTGCGAAGAACAGAAGGGATTAAGAGAAAGAGGTTGAAAGGAAGATCATAAGAGATTGATCTAGCATGATTTGAAGAGTATATAACCCACAGATTCTAAATAACATCAAGTTTTCTTGCTTCAGGCGAGGGGCTCCAATCAATTTCATGTGGGCCATCCTCTTACAACCCCCAATTTGTTAGAGATAATCTCTTAAAAAATACCTATTTTTGTTCTATATTTTCTCTCACATTCTATCGGACTCTCCATTGAAGTTATGATACAAAGCTTTGAATAACAGTAGAGCTAATCAATCTCTCATAGGCGCCTTGAAATAACGGATGGATTGATAGCAAAAGATACTACACAATGAGAAACAGAGCACATGGCCATAGGGCAATACTTCCAAGAAGCAATTATTGAAATTTCACCGGTCCATTCTCTTTAACTCAATATACCTAGAAGGGGGGGATGATTAGGTATTTAAAATTATTTATACCTACACAGTTTTACTGGACGATGGTAAGGGAATAAAATCGCATGCCTTAGTTGTTTGATAAAAGATTATCACAACCAACTTAAATCAAATATACTTCCGTGGTATATTTTCTTTATCAAAATAGATTTCGGAATACAAACAAACAATCACACAAGACAAGAGATTTTTACGTGGAAACCTTAGCCAAGGAAAAACCACGGGACCACGTCCAGACGGAAATTATCACTAACTAAAAAGTTAAACGAAACAAAGGTTACCTACGCAGCACAGTTGCAAATACAGCTTCCAACCTTAGCCAAGGCCTACTGCCGATGCGTCAACGTCCTCTGAATCAATGCTATAAATCTACGCGCGCCCTTCCAGCCAAGAAGCCTTGTCCGCTCGTTCAGTTTGGTACACTCCAAACCTACAGTCGATCAGCTCCTCCGATCTTAATTCTCAACACTCCCGCATTTGTAGAAGGTGAAGGATTCAGTACACCCTGAACCCTAAGTTGCTCAAAAGATGTTGAGTCACACTGGTACTCTCAGGCTACTAGGTCGAATATTGAAGTGAAAGACCTAAGCTGAGAAAAGAATCAAGCTCTTGGCTTTGATAAAAAAGAGAACAAGCTCACACGATGTTAATGAAAACCAAGCTTCTTGCTCTTCGAATTGACACTCTAATAAATATAATATTTTCTCCTCTCTCTTGAAGATTGAGTCACTCTGTGTTTCTGTGTGTGTTTAGAGAAGGCATAAAAGGGTTCTATTTATAGAATTCCAATACCCTGAGTCGTGTAGAACATGAGATAATGGAACCATGAATTTTGGATCTGAGAATGACCAATTCTGTGCATGGTCCAATCGATTGTAGGCCATGTCAAATCGATTGGGCTCAATAATATTTCTGTTCCGAAGGCACCAATCGATTGCACAGGGTTTTCCAATCGATTTGACTCATATAACTTTCTGTCCCGAAGGCTCCAATCAATTACATAGAGTCTCCAATCGATTTGACTAAGATAAGTTTCTGTCCCGAAGACTCTAATCGATTTCACAAAGTCTCCAATCGATTGTACCGAAATAAGTTTCTGCCTCGTAGTCTCCAATCGATTACACAGTGTCTCCAATTGATTGGGCTATATCCAATCGATTGGAGATACATGTCCAATTGATTGGACTATCCCATTAGTCAATTTAATTGACTTAGACTCAGGTCTGTCCAATGACTAAGTTTGACCATTATATTTTGTTCATTTTAATCAACTCCTATGACCACTAAGTCACTTACCTTCCTAATCGAGCATACACGATTGTTAACAGACAAATCGACAATTACTCAAATGACTCTTGTCGTCAATCATCTGATTCTTGCTATCTCTGTCTTTTAGTCTTCATGTAGTTGGCGAAGTATGCTCGTATGAACGGTTACAAGAATATTTTTATGTTAAACGAAATCTTTACCAAATTGAATATGAAAATATTCCTTACAATCTTCCCATTTGGCAAATCCGTGACAAAAAATATTTAATCATATAGAAGATAAAAAATAGAAAATAAAATCCCACCCTCTTGGATTTAATCATATAGAACAAGTGCATATATACATACAAACCATTTTGGATTGAAAATGACCCATTGGGGTTGAAAATGACCAATTTTGGGTTTTATAAAATCGAACGTCGCACTGTCCAATCAATTGGACTGTACTCTCCAATCGATTGGTTTGTGATGTCCAATCGATTGGACTGGTCCGGAAATGAAATTTTTTTTTAAACTTTTAAAATCAAATAGACTCATTTTCCAGGACCCCTAAATAAATCTTTTCAAGTCAAAGTCATTTTTAAAACTTTTCAAGAAAAGATAATACGCTAGAAAAATGTTATAATCTACTTCATGAAGTCAATCTTGATAAGCACTAAACATTGATTCTTATTGAAGAGAATTAACTAACACGTAGTTCAATCTTTTGCTTCATCAGAAATATTAATTCTTTTAGACATTAGCGCAAGTCACAAATCACTAATAACCATAGATTCAAATATCAACAGTAATATCATTAAGTGTAAATGATCTGAGTCCATCTGTGGTACCGGATAGGATTTTAGCAATAGTTTCTCATAAGTATCAGAATCTGGAGGTATCCTGTATCCGATCATAAAATCCTCATTTGAGTTATTAAGGGATCTCACATACGCTCATGTATATGGTTATTTGCTGATGGATAAGAATTTTTCTAGCAAATTGGCTGTCTTTTACACCCTTTTTATTCACTTTGAATATAGGTAGCTTTCACTCTCCATGTAGGTAGTCCTTTCTGCAGCAATGAGAATCAGATTTCAATTTCAAATAGGGCCATACAGATGACATTCATTCTAATTTTAGTGGAGGTAGCTGTTTCCTTAGAATAATAACTATTATTGGGAAGCCAACAGTCGACTATAGTGCAATTTCAAAATCAACTGAAGGCAGGAACACTACTAATTTGAAATTATAATCAGTGGAGGTTTATTCCTAATTCCAATAATATAAAATTTTTTATCTCTATCAAATCCATTCCCACAGAAATAATCAGTGTGCATGTGAATGTGAGATATACTGTTTCAATAACCTTCTAATGCATACTAGAAAAACTTGACCAAACATAATAATTAAAAGATATAATACACAGATTAGCAAAATTTTACTAACAGTTAAGTTCTTTTTCTTTGAATGTTCTCAGAAATTACTGCTCATCAACATCGTATAATCAAATAATAGTTTCAACATTTTTCTATACAATTGATCTTTTGATTTTTTGAAATATCTTAAATTTTTATTCTTTAAAATGAAGCAAAAAAAATATCCCTAAAAAAATAAGAATGGAGAACAAGAGGGGATAGAGAGCACATTGCTCAGAAATAGGACATTGTCGAATATTTTTCTTTTAGAGAATCTTTCCTAACCCACACAGATGTGATTTTTGTGAGTAAATCAATCCTCTTAGGATCTTTCCTCTTTTGAGTCACATAACTCTGAGCTTGTTTGAATTTCTCAAGGGACTCAATCTCCTTGATTAATTCTTTAGACCTTTCCAGTATGTCTTTCATCTTCCTAGATAACACATCCAAATAATTTATCTCATAATGTGTCTTCATAGAAATTATCTGACTTTTCACATTTTGAGTGGTATTCACCATTTTTTCTAGAGGATTTTGATGTCCTCTTGTCAACTTGTGACAGTCGCTAATCACATGACCCATATTTTTACAGTACTTGCACTGACGATTGCTTTTGACAATTTTGATTGGGTCATTGATCTGAGTGGGAATAGCTTGGGCTTTAACAAAAATCGTCTTGGAGGAAGACCAATTTTCTTAATTATTTTTGTAACCCAAGCCTTGTTTGTGTCCATAGACTTTTCCCACGCGAAGAATCTCATCAAGCTTTGTAGAGCTGGTTGAGAATCCTGACACATCCCTCTTTGATTTAAAAAGCTCATTCTCCAGGGATTCCTTACGTGTCATGCAAGTTTATAATTTATATTCTAGTGACTTGTTTCTTTTTAGCAAAGACTCATTCTCTTGCTCTAAATCAGTAATCAACACTGTTAATTTTTCAGTGTCAATTGCTAAGGCTGCATTTTCAGAGTCAAGACTTTTAACCCTGTCAGATAAAACTTTGTTAGCCGTGATGAATTTTATCGATTCCTCATACAGTTTTTTCACACCAACTGCCGAGTCCCCATTGTAAGAGTCTTCTGAACTCTCATCATCACTTTTCTTGGACTCTCCATGAGATCCATAAGGACTATTGAAACGAGCAACAAAAGTTGTATACTTATCAGTCTTTTCATTGTTATCTGAATTATCAAAATGATCTTCTGATTCTTCATTCCATGTGGCATTGAATGCTTTTGCCTTGCCTTTGTCTTCTTCTTTGTTTGGGCACACATTAGCAAAGTTACCAAAACCCTTACGTTTGAAATATTGGGGTTCACTTTAGCGGCTTTCCCTAGGGTTCATGTCACTTCTACTACCTCTCTTATGAGGTCTGGCATGTTCCATAGTTTTATTGTTCTTAAACCTATCGTTTTTAGAATTAAAAAACTTTTTGAATTTTTTCACGAATAATGCCATTTCTACTTCAAAGTCAACATCTGACTCAGAATCTTGAGCTTCAGAAACTTTAAGGGCAATACCTTTTGATTTCTTCGGCTGTCTTAAATTCATCTCATAAGTTTGTAGAGACCCAATTAGCTCATCAACCTTGAGAGAGTTAACATCTTTGCTCTCCTCAATAGTAGTGACCTTAGCCTGAAATCTATCAGGTAAGGATCTCAATATTTTTCGAACAACTTTGGATTCAGGAATGACCTCACCCGAGTTGTGAGCAGAGTTCACAATATCACTAAGTTGGGCATAGAACTCAGTGAAAGTATTATTCTACTCCATTCTCATGGATTCGAACTTAGAAGTCAGTATTTGAAGTTTGAAGATCTTAACAGCTGACGTTCCTTCATGTGTGACTCTATGAATGTCCCATGCTTCTTTAGCTAAGGAACAAGTAGAGATTCTTCTAAACTCATTCTTATCAACAGCATTAACAATAGCATTCAGCCCTTTGCTATTAAGACAACAACAATCTATGTCTTCTTTTGTCCAGTCGTTTTTAGGTTTAAGAATGGTTTTATCTCCTACTTCTATTATGGGTGGTGACCAACCATCCACTATAGACATCCATACTCTTTCATCAATGGACTTTAGAAAAGCCATCATCTTAGTCTTCCAAAATGCATAGTCTTCTCCATCAAACAATGGATGTCTGGATGTATTTCCACATTCTCTTTGTATTTTTGACAAATTAATGAAAATAGACTGATTTCTCAAGAATCTAAATTCAGGTGATTAAACCTTAACTAGAAATACCCGCTCTGATATCAATTGGAATTTCACCGGTCCATTATCTTTAACTCAATATACCTAGAAGGGGGGGGGGTTGATTAGGTATTTAAAATTAATTATACCTACACAGTTTTACTGAACGATGGTAAGGGAATAAAATCGCATGCCTTAGTTATTTGATAAAAGATTATCACAACCAACTGAAATCAAATATACCTCCGTGGTATATTTTCTTTTCGTCGTTTGATCTAATCAAAATAGATTGCGGAATACAAACAAACAATCACACAAGACAAGAGATTTTTACGTGGAAACCTTAGCCAAGGAAAAACCACAGGACCACGTCCAGACGGAAAGTATCACTAACTGAAAAGTTAAACGAAACAAAGGTTACCTACGTAGCTCCGTTGCGAATACAGCTTCCAACCTTAGCCAAGGCCTACTGCTGATGCATCCACGTCCTCTGAATCAATGCTATGAATCCACGCATGCCCTTTCCCCAAGAAGCCTTGTCCGCTCTTTCAATTTGGTACACTCCAAACCTACCGTCGACAGCTCATCTGATCTTAATTCTCAACACCCCCGCCTTTGCAGAAGGTGAAGAATTCAGTACACCATGAACCCTAAGTTGCTCAAAAGGTGTTGAGTCACACTGGTACTCTCAGGCTACTAGGTCAAATATTGAAGTGAAAGACATAAGCTGAGAAAATAATCCAGCTCTTGGCTTTGATCAAGAAGAGAACAAGCTCACACAATCTGAATGGAAATCAAGCTTATTGCTCTTCGAATGGACACTCTAATAAATATAACATTTCTTTCTCTCTCTTGAAAATTGAGTCACTCTGTGTCTCTGTGTGTGTTTAGAGAAGGCATAAAATGATTCTATTTATAAAATTCTAAGATCCTGAGTCTTGCAGAACGTGGGATAATAGAACCATGAATTTCGAATCTAAGAATGATCAATTCTGTGCATGGTCCAATCAATTGTACACTGGGTCCAATCGATTGGGCCATGTCCAATCGATTGGGGATAAGTGTCCAATCGATTGGGCTCAATAATATTTCTATTCCGAAGGCACCAATCGATTGCATAGGGTTCTCCAATAGATTTGACTCATATAACTTTCTGTCCTGAAGGCTCCCATCGATTACACAGAGTCTCCAATCGATTTGACACAGATAAGTTTATGTCCCGAAGACTCCAATCAATTTCACAGAGTCTCCAATCGATTGTGCTGAAATAAGTTTCTGCATCATAGTCTCCAATTGATTACACAGTGTTTCCAATCGATTGGACTATCCCATTAGTCAATTTAATTGACTTAGACTCGGGTCTGTCCAATGACTAAGTTTGACCATTATATTTTATTCATTTTAATCAACTCCTATGGCCACTAAGTCACTTACCTTCCTAATCGAGCGCACACGATCGTTAATAGACAAATCGGCAGTTACTCAGATGACTCTGTTGTCAACCGTCTGATTCTTGCTGTCTCTGTCTTTTAGTCTTCATATAGTTGACGAAGTATGCGTACCATAACATCTCCACACTACACTAGTGCTCGTAAGAACGGTTACAAGAATGTTTTTATGTCAACGGAATCTTTACCAAATTGAATATGAAAATATTCCTTACAATGATGAGGCTGGGGTGGATGGAAATGGATCATGAGTGCAGAAGTGGAAGTCATGGATTCTTCAACAGCGTTGGACAATGCTAGTAGCTGCTTTTGAGTTCTCTTATGTTGGCTTGAAAATGCATTGCCGGACAACGCCATGCCTACCTTTACTGTTGGCTTGAAAATGCATTTTTTTTTGTTTATTTGTTTTTGGAGTTCTCTTTTTTGTTTTGTTCTTCTCCATTGTGTTATTACCTTTTTGTTTGGTTTGCAACATGATTCTATTTATGTTCTTTCTTAGACATGCTCACCGCTTGTTTGTTAAATTGCCTGTTAGGACTTACATCACTTCTGCACCTTGCTAGTTTTTCATATGGGCGACAATTAACAAGATGTAGCTTAAACTCTAACATCATTTTGTTACTCGTAACCGCATGGATGTTTATTCCATCCCTTGGTAGATTTTTATACCAAAAATCGAGTAAAATTTCTATCACAAGATGTTGTGACCGACGCCGGTCATAACCCACAATACGAGCCACGTGGCACACTATTAGAGGGTGTTGACCGTATGGATGTTTGGTTAGTCCCTTGGTGGACCTGCAAACCAAAAATCAGCTTGATTAGTGATTTCTAAGCATTGGATTGAAGTTATTTTCACGGGTTGATTTTAATCGTGGGAATTTGAGCATTATTGATCATTATTTGGGTGCAAAGATCCAAAGGAAATCACTAATCAAGCTAATGATTGGTTTGCAGGTCCACCGAGGGATTGGCCAAACATCCATATGGTCAGCGCCCTCTAATAGTGTGCCATGTGGTTCATATTGTGGGTTGTGACGGGCTTCAGTCACTACATCTTGTGGCATAAGTTTTACTAAAAAAAATTAGCTTGTTCGATAATTTTTAGCCTTTGGTTTTAGTACTCACACCAACGGATGGTTAAATCTTTTTAGATAGTATGAATTTTGGACCATGACCATTAAAAGGACAGCCCAAATTACCACAACATAATGCCCAATCTGGTCGTTGATAGCTTTGCTCGTAAATAATACCATGCAAAACCCGTTGCCATTGTTGGTAGTGTTTGGGGGTGAAATAACACCGGTCCGTTCTCTTTAATCCAATATACCTAGAAGGGGGGCGGGGGGGTTGATTAGGTATTTAAAATTAATTATACCTACACAGTTTTATTGGTCAATGGCAGGAGAACAAAATCGCATGCCTTTGTTGTTTGATAAAAGATTATCACAACCGACTCAAATCGAATATATCTCTGTGGTATATTTTCTTTTCGTCGTTTAGTATAATCAAGATAGATAGCAGAATACAAACAAACAATCACACAAGACAAGAGATTTTTACGTGGAAACCTTAGCCAAGAAAAAATTAGGGGACCATGTCCAGACGGAAAGTATCACTAATTGAAAAGTTAAACGAAACAAAGGTTACCTACGCAGCACCATTGTAAATACAGCTTCCAACCTTAGTCAAGGCCTACTGCCGATATGTCTACGTCATCTGAATCAATGCTACGAATCTACGCGCGCCCTTCTAGTTAAGAAGCCTTGTCTGCTTGTTCAGTTTGGTACACCCCAAACCTACCGTCGATCAGCTCCTCCGATCTTAATTCTTAACACTCCCGCTTTTGCAGAAGGTGAATGATGCAGTACACCCTGAACCCTAGGTTACTCAAAAAGTGTTGAGTCACACTGGTATACTCAGGTTACTAGGTCGAATATATGAGCGGAAGACCTAAGCTGAGGGATGGATTAAGCACTTGGCTTTGATCAAGAAGAGGAGCAAGCTCACAAGATATGAATAAGAAACAAGCTTATTGCTCTTCGAATGGACACTCTAATAAATAAATATTTTATTCTCTCTCTTGAAAGATTGAGTCACTCAGTGTCTCTGTGTGTGTTTAGAGAATTCATGACCCTGAGTCGTGTAGAACGTGGGATAGTGGAACCAAGAAATTTGGATATGAGAAAGACTGAGTTCGTGTAAAGTCCAATCGACTGTACTCTGGGTCCAATCAATTGAGCCATGTCCAATCGATTAATGGGTATAAGTGTCCAATCGATTAGCCTTGATAAGTTTCATGTTCCGTAGGTTCCAATTGATTACACAGATCAATCGATTGGACTCAAATAAGTTTATGTCCCAAAGGCTCCAATCGATTTCATAGAGTCTCCAATCTATTTGGCTTTAAACAAGTTCTGTCTTACAGACTCCAATCGATTACACAGAGTCCTCCAATCGATTGTACTCAAATAAGTTTATACCTCGTAGCTTCCAATCGATTACACAAAGTCCTCCAATCGATTTGGCTATGTCCAATCGATTGGACTCTCCCATTAGTCAAAATCTTTGACTCAGACTCGGGTCTATCCAATGACTAGATTTGACCATTATATTTTATTTATTTTAAACATATTCCTATGGCAATTAAGTCACTTACCTTCCTAATCGAGTATACACGATCTTTAACTGACAAATGGGCAGTTGCTCAGATAACTCATGTCGTCAACCGTCTGATTCTTGCTGTCTCTGTCTTCTAGTCTTGAAGTAGTCGGCGAAGTATGCGTACCACGACATCTCCACATTACATGGTGCTCGCAGGAATGGTTACAAGAATGTTTTTTTATCAAACAGAATCTTTGCCAAATTGAATATGAAAATATTCCTTACAGGGAGGTATCCGTTCACATCAAATGCATTTGTTACACCAGTTAGAAATGTCCCACAAAGTGCAATGACTGCCCTATGTCTTCGGTGGGCTATCAAGCTAAACTGGCCTAACATAGGCAGGCCCTTTCAAAGTTTATTGAACTACCCAGACGGTCCAGCTAATGGGATCTCCTACACCCCTAATTGACCCAACCGGATCATCTCATTCCAAATATTACAAGAAATAATTCAAAATAGACTGATAAGAAATTATTGCTAAATAAATGACTGATACTCTAATTGGGATCTATAAGATGTAATTCAAAATATAGTATTTGCCTTAGGTGAGCTAAAAAATCAACTATTGCCTTTTTTTTTTTTAATATAAGGGTATTATTGACATTTTGACAGAATTCAAAAACTCAGAGCTGATTTTGCCAAACAACAATACTAGCTTCTACACACAAAACAACACTTTTCCATTATAGTTTGCCAAACGCTATTCTAGAAAAGAGCGCTTTTCAGTAGCTGCTTCCACGGATTCTACAGAAGCGCTTTTTCGCAGTCCCAAACAGGGCCTTATACAATATGCAAAAAAATATGGCAAAGATGTCGATAATGACGAAGTTAGCTCTATTACCAGTGAAGAAGATGTTTGTGGAATGTTCTCTTCTCCTTGAGTTGATTTTTCCACACATCTAGTCAATTTAAGTGAGATTTTCATTTTGTTTTTTGGATTTTCTACTTTTTCAATTATATTTTTTTTCGAATTGTAGCTGTCAAAGGTGATTATCCGGCGTTTCTCCGACGATTCTAAGGTCGACAATAGCGTTACTGCCCTTCTGGTGTAAGGATGGGGTGGAGGGATAGGGTGAAGGAAGAGATGAGTAGTTGTAGGATGAACAAGACAGGGGTGCTCTCATAATAGATTCTAGTAAGGGGGCTCTCATATTTAAGGGCCTGTTTGGTAACGCTCCGCGGCGGGCAAATAAAATATTTGGTCGAGCAAATATTCGCCCGGCTGCGTTTGGCAGCCACTCGCCCTCGGCAAATATTTAGCCGGGCCCTCATATTTGCCCTCCGCGGCGGGAAAACATTTGATCACCCCCCCCTGTGAAAATATTTTCACACCGATTATGCCTTGATGAGAAAATTTTATTTTCTTGCTGGAAAATCACTATTTTCAATAAAAATTAATTTTTTAATATATAAAAAAGATAAAAATGAATTTTTTTTTATTCTTTGACATAATATGTGGTTCCCACACTCGCCCAACCTATTTTTGACTTACTTTGATATGTGGGACCCACTCAAATTGAAAGAAAATGAAGTAAGCTGAAGTGAGCTAGCTCATACACGTACCAAACATTGTTAAATATTGCTCTGAGCAAATATTTAGCCAAGATAATATTCGCCTGGCTAAATATTCGCCGTCGGAACTCTTTTTCTCACGGAACAAACAGGCCCTATAAGGGAAAAATATAGGGTGCCCTTTAAAATTATTGGGGTGTCAATAAAAGTTCCATTTTCCTTATTCAACTTGAGGACGGCCGTTTTGTTTGGTCCGTACGGCCCTGGCGTATAGTAACCGCGCCCGCCCCTTCGTCTTCCAATATTTTCTCCCTCCCTCCCCATCGCCCCACCATCTGAATATCAGGTACTCTCTCTATCTCTGTTTCTCTGTTTTCAACGGCTGGCCGGCATTTTTCTGCAAGTTTTGAGTCGTGGGAGAAGAATCTAGGGTTTGGGAGACACAGGTTGAGAAATGTGGAGATGGAGAATTGCAGTTTGGGTTTTAGATCAAATTACAATTAGGGTTAGGGTTTTAGATAGAGCCGTTTGTATCACTTTTGATCTCCACATCTCATTCTCTCTCTCTCTCTCTCTCTCTCTCTCTACACAAACAGACCCCCTACACAAACAGACCCCTGTTATCCTGTGTATGTGAATCTGGCACTGGTTTGTGTCAGCAAGGTATAGTAGTATACTAAGAAACAAATTACAGCTGCCAGAACTCAGCGAATCTGAAGGGGTTGATAACGGAAAATCCGACGATTTTTCAGCTTAGTCCTTTTAGTTATAGACAATCTTTGTGGGTACGAATGTGTGATTTGAAGATGCAACCACTAGTCTAATTGCCACCCATTTGAAAATTCTCATTTGAGGATGACCCAGTTGGCTGATTTCTGAATTCAAGTTACTACATTTCATGTTCATGCCAAGAAAGGGTTTCCTTCATTTGGTAGGTTGGGGTATTGGTATTCACTCCTAATAATACAGGTTTTCAATAATCCTCATCGGTGTTATTAACCAATCAACACAAGAGAATCCCTTACAGTGTATATCTAAAAAGAAGATATAGCGGTGCCACCACCATAGCTGTTGTTTTTGCTGAGTTACAGTAGAGTTTCCCTACCGATTCCTCAATCTAGATTGTTAAATATGTGGTTTTCAAAGCATAGATGGACAGAGTTGAAAAAAAAACTATGCACAGTGCATCCTAGAGGTGGCCTACCAATGAATGGTGAGGTTTGATGACCCAGTGGGTACTTTCTATCAAGGCCATCATATACCATCTTGCTTATCAAAAAAAGGTCACCAAATATTTCATTGTTCTATATATCTGTGAATATGTGATTGTATGTGCCTCCCAAGGAACTAAGCTAAGTTCTATAATAAGAAACTTTACAGAAGCAAAACCATGATTAAATTAGCTGTAATATTGCATCAGAATTTACATTGGGGCACCTACCAATGTTTATTTGGCATGGTTTGTAAGTTGGATGAATGGATTACTGCTTAATGGGAATAGGGAATATTGTCAATTGCACCACCCTTAGTATTTTTATCTAACTGTTTTTTTAATGGATTTGATCTTTTTGCAGATTTCAATCGAGGAGAAAGGAGAAAAGCTTTTGTGCGGATTTGCAAATTGCTGGATTTTGCATAAGGTAAAAAAGTTGTTCCTGTTATGAAATGCTTTCTTTTTTACTTGCTTCCGTTTTTTAAAAGAAGAATCTTATTGTGAATTCCATGGATTGGGTATTTAGAAATGTTATTTTTTGATCTTTGCTTGTTAAATGTTATAAAAAATGTTATGAAAATATATTTACATCTGTTTTTATTTTTTATATTATCATTGTTAATTTTTTAAGTGTCGTTGAATGGAAATGGATTATGGTTGGAAATGCAGTTTGAGTGAATGAATAGTAGGTTTGGCAGTTGGCCTTTTATTTACATTTGTTTTCTTTGTGGTGTGATCGCATTAAGTTGTCTAATATAGAGTACTTCGTGGATATAATGTTGTCTACGAAATTCTTGACATTCTTAATAATTCACCTACAAGCTCATTCTGATTTTTTTGGTCATAAATATTAAAAATGACGGTTGTGTTTGGTTCAGGGAAAAACTGAATCTGAAGCTTGTTTTTTCTGGGATTTTTTTTTAGTGGTGTGCTTGGGTTCGAGAGCGGAAGGTTGTTTTTGTGGATTTTTGTTCATGTTTTTTGTGGATTTGTTTTATGCTTGATTTCTTGTTCTTTGTATTTTTAGTTGATTTTTGATTTTTTACCTGATGAGATTTTAATGGATTTCTACAACTACTGTGTTTTTTGAAAAAATTTCTAGTTTTAGACTTGTTTTATATTTGTTGTGGTGTATGATCTCTCATGATATTAGTTTCAAAGTCAACTTTAATTTCTTAATTTTCGATTTTTCATAAAATTGCATGGAGGAGAGAGAGAGGTAATGGGGGGTCAAAGATGATGGAAGTTGCAGATTTTTTTTTCTTTTTTTTCAAGGACAACCAAACACAATAAAAGGGTTGGAAAAATCTTGACATGGAAAAATATTGACCCTAATTGTCTTTTTCCCAAGGTTGTACCTTTTTCATGAACCGAATGCGGCTGAAGTGAATTTCTTTGAATCTAGATATACACCATCAAAGAAATTTATAAATTCCTACTGAAGCAGAGGCCATAGGTCTCTTTCTTCCACATAATGCGAACGTGGCACACTGACACTGTTTGCAATCAGTATATGCCAGCAGCCATGTATAAATTCTTTCTCCAACTCTTTTTAAACTCTTTCCATTTTTCTAAAATCTATGTAACTCCGAAACTCTCTTCATTACACTTAACATTCCTTTATCCTTAACATCTCTATCATTAATAGGTTAATCTCTGTTGTAATCTTGGATCGTAACCAGGATAAGAGATTAGGGTTAGAGATGGAAGAGAGGAGAGGAGAAGAGAATTGGGGGAAGAGGAGAAATCGTGTAGAGCTTAGAATAGCCTACACGATTTCACCCAATATATATTAAGTGAAGTTTTACAATATTACAAGGGCCCCCTGTAGAATATAAGATATTACAAGTAGGTCCCTGACAACACTCCCCCTCAAGCTAGTGCGAAGATATCTATCATGCCCAGTTTGGATAACAGGTGCTCTAAGATCCCTTTAGTAACACCTTTAGTTAACACATCTGCAACTTGATCAGCAGTACGGACATACGGTGTGCAAATAAGTCCCTGACCAAGCTTCTCTTTGATGAAGTGACAGTCTACCTCAATGTGCTTTGTCCTGTCGTGTTGAACTGGATTATGAGCAATGCCGATGGCTGTTTTATTGTCACAATACAGTTGCATAGACCCTTTGACAGGATATCCGAGCTCACTGAGCATAGTCTTCAACCATAGAAGCTCACATACACCATGAGCCATAGAACGGTACTCTGCTTCGGCACTGGAGCGGGCGACAACTGGTTGCTTCTTGCTACGCCAAGACACCAGATTACCTCCCACATACGTGCAGTACCCTGATGTGGAACGTCTGCCAGTGACTGAACCTGCCCAGTTAGCGTTTGTATAAGCTTCAACTCGCAGGTGTCCATTCTTACTAAACAGGAGACCCTTCCCTGGAGCCCCCTTAAGATAGCGTAACACTCGGTGTGCTGCCTCAAGATGTGGAGAGCGAGGGGCATGCATGAACTGAATGATGACACTGACTGCGTATGCAATATCTGGTCGTGTCAGCGAAAGGTAGATGAGACGCCCAACAAGTCTCTGGAATTGGCTTGTATCAGCAATGGGATCCCCATCAACAGGATTCAGCCGGTGTTGCTGCTCTATAGGCGTATCGGCTGGTTTAGCTCCCAAGTTTCCTGACTCTCGAAGGAGATTATGTACATACTTTTTCTGTGAGATGAACACACCCTGCTTTGACCTAGCAACCTCAATGCCCAGAAAGTATCTCAAGGTTCCTAGATCCTCGATTTCGAACTCTGTGCCGAGGTTTTTTTTCAATCTGCAAACCTCATTTGGGTCATCTCTCGTGATCACGATATCATCCACATACACAATAAGAGCAGTAAGACAACCTTGACTTCTCTTAATGAAGAGAGTGTGGTCCACCTGACTCTGCGAGTAGCCAATCTTCTTGACTGCGGAACTAAACCTCTCGAACCAAGCCCTGGGTGACTGTTTAAGCCCATACAAGGCTTTCTTCAGTCTGCACAAAAGTTCCTTACTCCCAGTCGGATTGAACCCCGGAGGACCTATCATGTAGACCTCTTTCTCTAGATCACCATGGAGGAAGGCATTCTTGACATCTAACTGGTGGAGGGGCCAAGAAAAATTTGCCGCGAGAGATAACAGAACTCGAACTGAGTTCATCTTGGCCACAGGAGCAAACGTTTCCTGGTAGTCAATCCCATAAGTCTGTGTGTACCCTTTTGCAACGAGACAGGCCTTGTACCTGTCGATGCTTCCATCCGCTTTGTATTTCACTGTATATACCCACTTGCACCCCACGGGTTTCTTTCCTCTAGGCAATGGAACCAAATCCCAAGTACCATTCTTTTCTAGAGATGTCATCTCCTCTAGCTTAGCTGCTTTCCACTGAGGCTGGCTGAAGGCATCTGAGACACCGGATGGCAGAGAGACACTGGATAGGGAAGTAGTAAATGCCCTGCAGGATGGTGAGAGCTGTTGATAGGAAACAAAGTGAGAGATAGGGTGCTTGGTAACACAGTTCCGAACACCCTTCCGATGAGCAATAGGTACATCAATGTCTATGGGAAGGATAGTAGGAGCAACAGAAATATCGTTATGAGGATCACTGAGGACACGATTACCTGGATCGAGTTGGATTTCCTGGCAGTGAGCTTGGATGGTGGACTGTTTCTCTTTTTGATGTCGTCTGGCATATGTCTTCAGCTGCGGATCCTGTGGCACAGTGTCAGTAGGAGATGAGGACAAGGGTACAGAAGACTCATCAGGCAAATCAAGGGGTACTGGTTGAGGAATCTCCCCCTGTGGAGGTATCGGACTCTCGTCAATACTCCCAAGCTCCCCCTGAAGAGAAGTCCGATCAACTGAGAAGAAGGGAAGACTCTCAAAGAAGGTAACATCTAGAGAAACAAACCGATGACGGGTAGAGGGATGGAAACACCGATATCCCTTCTGAGTGGACGAATAGCCAAGGAACACACATCGAACGGCTTTCGGATCTAACTTGTCCTTCCTGTGATGGGTGTGAACATATCAAACACAACCAAAGACCTTAGGTGGAATGGAGAACACAGGACAGGAAGGAAATAGGAGTGAAAGGGGAGACTTCGGCCCCAAGACACGAGAGGGCATCCGATTTATCAAGTAAGATGTTGTCAACACTGCGTCAGCCCAATAACCCTTGGGTACCCTAGTACCAAGAAGAAGTGCCCTAGCAACCTCCAGGATATGGCGATGCTTTCGCTCAGCGGTCCCATTCTGTTGTGGTGTATCGGCACATGAAGTCTGATGAAGAATTCCATGCTCCTCAAAGTAGGAGGCAAGACCACTGTACATGTATTCCCCCTCATTGTTAGTGCGTAGGACTTTTAGGGTGGTGCCCAATTGATTGCACACCATTTTATGGAAGGTCTGAAAGATAGTATGTACCTCATTTTTTGATTTCATAAGGTAGATCCAAGTGTAACGACTGTAGTCATCCACAAAAACCACAAAGTAGCGAAAACCAAAGATAAAAGTGGTGGGATTGGGTCCCTAAACATCAGAGTGCACAAGCTGTAAAGGAAACGTATTTTTTTTATTATTGGTCGGAAAAGACACCCGACATTGTTTTGCAAGTACACAAGTTTCATAGTTGAACTCAAAAAATGGAATAGACGCAAACTGAGGTAACAGACTCTTCATGACTGAAAGCGGTAAATGACCTAGCCTGTTATGCCATCGCATTAACAGGTCTTTATTAACGCTAGAACTACTGACATTGGCACTGATGTGCAACAGAATATGAAGTCGGCTGGCTATCGAGCAGGTACAATCCACCATCCTCACGACCACTGCCAATCATCCGCCTCGTCTCCAAGTCCTGAAAAACACAGTGTGTAGGAAAAAAGGTAACACTGCAGTTTAGGCTCTTAGTAAGATGGCTAACAGAAAACAGGTTAGTGGTGAATTTAGGAACATGAAGTACAGAGGATAAAGACAAAGTAGGTGTGGCAGAGATAGTGCCCTTCCCTGAGATAGAGGAGAAGGTGCCATCGGCCACGCGAACCTTGTCCTTACCCGAGCAGATATTATAGGTGGAGAAAAGGGATGGCATACCAGTCATATGATTGGAGGCACCAGAATCAATGATCCAGGAAGGACCAATGGGTGCCGTAGACACATGGTGGGCTGAATGGGATGTACCTGTCTGAGCAAAAGATGATGTAAGTGGGGAAGGGCCATCAAGCTGAGTAAGTAATTGTCGAAGCCTGTCAATGCCCATGCTAGAGAAGGTGTTGGACTGCCCAGAGGAAGGGGTCACATCAGAGGAATCTTGATTGGTGGCATGAACGGCTGAGGTTCCATGTTTGTTACCAGAGGCCTTCTTTGAAGAGCCTTTCTTCCCCCCAGAGAACTGTGCGGGACGACCATGAAGACTCCAGCAGGTCTCCCGAGTGTGGCGACGCTTGCCACAGTGATTACATCTGAGTCGATCATGATCATCAAGATCCCCATCCTTCTTGGATGTGGGTTTGCTCAATTTCTGAGTGGCCAAGGCAGACTTCTCAGATAAAGGAACATTAGCATCTGTCTTAGAGCTCATGGCTCTCCTTCTACTGCCCTCGCTCTGGATGTAGGAGTAGACCTGTGCAATGGTCGACTGCGGTGGATCTCTGCCCAAGATGTTGGCTCGAACCTGCTCATAGCTCTAGTTCAAGCCGCCAAGAAACTCGAATATGCGACCGCGCACAATCATCTTCTGGAACTTCGTAGCATCCTTGGTACATGCAGGGGTGTAGGTCTGGTAGTGATCTACCTCTTCCCACTTGCTGCGTAATGCAACGTACTATGATCCCAAAGGAAGATCGCCTTGCTTCAGATGTGCTATCTCCTGCTGAAGTTCATACATCCTAGCAAAATTCCCATCTTGGGAGTAGGTCTGAGATGCAGTGTCCCATATATCCTTGGCAGTCGGGAGAAAGAGGAAGCCTGTGCTGATCGATGGATACATGGAATGAAGCAGCCATGACATGACCATTGAGTTTTCAACTTCCCACTTCTCAAACGCAGCATCGGAGGAATCAGGTGCAGTGATGCGTCCAGTGATATAGCCGGCTTTGCCTTTTCTCGTGATGTACATCTTGGCAGATTGAGACCATGCGAGGTAGTTGGTCCTGTCGAGTTTCATCGTAGTGATTTGTAGGCCCGGGCTGTGATCACTATGACTTCCCAGACTGGGTGGGGCAACAATGATCTCTGACTTGGCAGAAGATGACTCATCAGATGTACTCATAGTAGTAGAAAATACTTTTATGAGGAATAGAGCAATTTGGACTGATAAGAAATCACCCGAACTGCTACTGCGGAGGTGCAAATCATCTTCTTTTATTTTTAAAGCCTCCTTGCGAGCAACGCGAGCAGGATTCAGACCTTTTTGGAACAACTCCTTTATAGATTTTCTATTGGAGAAAAAATCACCCGCGGGAAACTTGTAAATGGTTCCGGAGACCTAAAGAGGTTCATAGATAGGTGCGGTAGCACTAGGGAGAGGTTCTGGGCTCCTCTGAGACCTGCGGCTAGGTCCAGAGGGTCTTCTCTGACCTTTTGGAAGGGGCGGCTAGGCTTGGTGGCTCTTCTCCAGCCTTCTGGAGTGGGCAGCTATGTCGGATAGCTCTTCTCCAGGCTTTTGGAGTGGGCGGCTAGGCCTGGGAGAACTTCTCCAACCTTTTGGAGTGGGCGGCTAGGGTTTCAGACTTTTCTAAAGCCTGCGGCTATCCATGGGAGATGATCTCTTTTTTTGGAAAGCCCTTCGCATCGAATTTCACAATCCCTAAGGTTCCTCAGACCTCTAGGATTGAGCTGTGGTTACATAATCATGCTCTGATACCATGTTGTAATCTTGGATCGTAACCAGGATAAGAGATTAGGGTTAGAGATGGAAGAGAGGAGAGGAGAAGAGAATTGGGGGAAGAGGAGAAATCGTGTAGAGCTTAGAATAGTCTACACGATTTCACCCAATATATATATTAAGTGAAGTTTTACAATATTACAAGGGCCCCCTGTAGAATATAAGATATTACAAGTAGGTCCCTGACAACAATCTCTTCTCTCTCCAACTCCTAAATTCTTCCAATTACTCTTAAAGCTCTCTATTCTTAAGTTAGTCTCTCCATTACCCCTGAAATCTCTCCATCCTTACATAAGCAAACAAATCCAATTCTCTCTTGTTATAACCCCAAAATCTCCTAACAATAATACATTAATATATAGTAAACAAGTCAACCCAAGTAAAATATCTCTCAATGCACCTCCTTTTCTTCACCTCTCTTTCTTATATCTCCTTCATTCACCTCATCTTCTTCCTCTTTCTGTCATCTCTTTCTCAACGCACCTCTCTCAAAACATACCTCTAAGCAAAACGCACCTCTCTCTCTCTTTGTAAGCTACCTCCTTGCCACAAAGAGGTATTCCATGTTTCCTTTCCATATTCTCATTTTTTTTGTGTGATATATATACATATTTTGGTTTGCGTTAAAAGCATTTGAGTTAGGGCTTTTTATATTTATTTTTTATTTTTATTTTTGAATTAGGGTTAGTGTTAAACCTGACAGTGTTTTCTAGATTTACATGTCTTGCCTCTATTTTTGATTAGTCATGGTTGTACATTTATTCTCATTTTTTTTATCGAACATTTTTTATTTATTTATTGATTATATAGTTGGAAGAAGATATAGATGATTATGATGCTTCACACTGCTTCACACAACCTAAAATAGGAAGCACATACATGTCCACACAGAGATAGAGATAACTGAAAAGCTGGGTCTATATATCCATGGGACCTAGAGGGGATACCGTGGTCAATGAACGGGATACCCTATCGCATACATTGTTAACGTGGAAAATAAATCAATCAACCAATCTTGATATATCAAAGATATATTGTCATTAAGTTTGTTTAATTGATCTGAACAACAAGCACACAAATACACAGAGATCAACACACGATATTTAATGAGGAAACCCTAATGGAAACCTCGAGACCACGTCTAGATGTGAAAATGCAATATGAGAAGTACGCGTACAAAAGTTAGACATGCACAACGTTACCTACTAGATGACAACCCGATAACCCCACGAGTCTCTAGCCGTTGCTTCCCCACACCTTTTGTAGCTATACGCTTCGATCCCATGAATGTGCTATCTCCACACGATCATATCAACAATGCGGAATCCACCAAATCGACAACATTCGATTCCACGAGCGCACACTTACTCTGATCCACGAGTGCAATGGGTATGCAAGTTTGATAATCAAGTTCAACACTTCATGGAGGAGAATACTTCGACGATGAATAGTTAAACTACAACAACAATTGAAATCAAAAGGATGTAACAATTAATCAACATGAATTTCGAGTAGTGAAGAAAAACTCTTAAAAGATATAAAAGATCAAAAGAATTATCTAAAGTTTTCTCTCAGTTGTTGCTTAGGTTTACCCACAGAAAACTTAGGCTTAAATAGCCCGCAACGTTCGTAGACAACCCTAAGAAGAGATTGGGAACAAAACAAACTTGTTAGAGTCCAATATGAGCAAGTTTCCAAAATCTATGCAACAGGTCGTTCGAACCACTATATTCTTGGTCAAACCACAAGCTCGTTTGAACCAAAATGTTTCGTTTGAACCCGTCTCCGTTCGAGCCACATCATGGCTCGTTCGAATGACTACTGCACAACAACTGAAAAAGTATAACTGTTTTTATAAAGAAATGGTTTCGTTCAAACTGACCCAGAGTATGTTCGAACCAAACTTGACCTCGTTCGAACTGAACTAGGGCTCGTTCAAATGACATCTAGTTTTCCATAAAACTTAGATTTTTGGTTTGTTTTTCAGAAAAAATGAGTCTAAGGTAGAGTCAATGGGTTGTAGTCAACCTCCCAAGGTCAAATGGTCAACTAAATCAGTTACCATCCTAAGTGTGAGGCTATGAAAGGCTTCCGCTAATCAAGTAATTTTTCATTTGATGATCATCAAGCTTTGTCTTCACTTTAATCTTAACAACATATCACTTGGACAGTAACACCCAACTTACATGAATAGACATTGTTTTGTTATGAAATTTGCCAATACAAAAATGGACTTTACAGTCTCTCCCTTTGGCAATTTCGTGACAAAACTACAGACAAGACTCATATATCTATCTCGTTAACTGACAAGAAACTCCCCTAACTACCAGACTGCACTTTCTTGATGAAGTCTTTAACTGATTTGAATTGTGAAACTTGTCAACTGGCACACTTAAGTACACACACATAAAAGAAATAACAAGTATGGTCATGGGTGTGGTGTAGAGTATATAAGTATATAAAATTCAATAGTATCCAATTCACATCCAATACTTAGTAGTTGGTTAGGCAGTTATTCAGGTAAGTTAGTCAATTATTTCTTCCCCTTTTGTCACAAGTTGACAAAGGAAAGAACAATAAGGGAAATAAAGAACAGAGAGAGAGTCACACAAGGTAAAAAGAGTATATAACGATCACTGCATATATAGATATATCAATTCAAGTACAATCAAGTGATCAAGAGTTGAGTACAAATAGATTGTCAAAGAAAACACAAAATCACTCACTCTCCAACTCTCATACATCAAAATGATAAACTAAAAACAACTATGACTCCGCATTGTCATCGTTAGTTTCATCATCGACGCTGGTATGTTCGTCACTAGAGCTTAGAAGTGGAGGCGAGGGAGGTGCCTCACACTGAACTGCATGAATGGGCGGGTACGAAACATGATAGGATGATTGATATGTTTAACATCTTGGCGTATGATTCGAAGCTCATCTTGTAGTACGTCAAGACCACCAAGAATAGTCGCCTGCTTCTGAAAAATCAATGCAAGAGAATCCAGGGTTTTAAATTTCGGCCGAAATGCCGAAATTTCGGTTTCGAAGTTGACCGAAACCGAAATCCCAAGCATTTCGGCCCTCTTGATTTTCTTATATCTTCTTCATCAATTATTGATTTCAAGGCCTTATTTCCTGTTCTATAGGCAACAATTAAGATTCTCTTCTAGTGGGAGATTATGGAGAGAGAAATAGATAAGATTTCCTAAAAATTTCCTATATTTTTCTAGATTTTTTCCAAAATAACCTAATTTTTTTCCAGATTTTTCTCGAAATTTCAAAATTTCAAGCTAAATTTTGGCCGAAATTTTGGTTTCGGCCCTCATCGAAATGGCTACCGAAATCGAAATTTCAAACCTTGAGAGAATCTAATAGGTTTAGTGGAGCAGATGATGAAGTGGAGCGGATGAAGACGAAGAATGCGAATGATGAGGTGCTAGAGTAGTAGGAGCAGGAACAGGAGCAGAAGTCGGAGCAAGGGTTTGAGTAGGTGGACTTATTGGCACTTGTACATTGCGCCGCAAATGGGACTCTTGTGTAGAGTGGTTTGATAAATGGGCCCTTTAGGGCTCTCAATACGTTCAGAAGGGGGATGGCAACATTAGGCACATGAATAAGCTGAGTGATCAGCAACCTGAATTGGAGTACGTACGGCTTTGATGTAGAGCGTGCTCATGAATCATGACTCAATGTGGGAAGGTCCAGAGGGACACCAGTACCGATGTGCTACATCAATTGGGTTAATTCCTCATCCACCTCATTTGTGTGTCCAACCTTCGGGAAAAGGTTGTACGGACAAATGAGGTTGAGGATACGATAGGGAAGAGTCAACTCCCTAGATTGGAATGTACTCTCATTGGATAGAACCTGACCACATAACTCACAGGTAATTGTGGCAAAACTGGGCATGGCTGTCGGCATAAGGGAATCGAGTGGCATCAGGAGGTCGAGGAATCGCAAGAAAAGACGAAATAACATCGGGAGAGACTGAAATGATCGTCTTGGAGATGAAGGATCGAAACGAGAGGGTCTCGTGATCAACATCATGGATGTTCGTGTTGAACAATTGCATGGAATGTAGGTATGTGTCCTCGGAGATACCTAAGAGGTTATCCCAACCTCTAGTGGCGCAGTAACCCGCAGTGCGGGTTTGGGAAAAATGGTCTAACATAACACACTCAAGGGCAAGGGGGCGTGTACGGAAATACCTCAAATAAGCTTCCTCGGCATTGGAGGAGTAAAACTCAAGAGTAGGATGTGAAGTCGTCATGCGTGTTCTCTTGCCTAGTGAGCTGCCAAGATGATCTGACGGCCACGAGAATAAGAAATACAAGGAATGACAATCCGAAGGCCATGGGATCAAAGGAGAGAGAAATCGCTCGAAAGGGAAGAAGAGGAGTTGTCAAAAAATACCCAAGAGGCGTTCTAGAGAAGAAATGTGCTCTCAAATGGAGCCCTAGGTGCGATTTATAACCCGTTTGCACGACTGTCGAACTTCTCCTTCGACGAGGTTTGGGTTGTTCGAACAACTTAGTGGTTTGAACAAACAATACCTGGTTTGAAAATGGGCTAAGCTAGTCAACTAAGTTAGTTCCCAACTATTAGTTAGGCTAGTGAGGATGATGGTGGTGGTGGAGGCCTTAGGGCGCATGATGTGTAGAGCAGCTGAAGGGGTTTTGTAGAGGGATTTCGAGTTGGCCTAGGAGGGAGAGTCACCCTTCTCAAGAGCACACTATCCAGCCGCCCATTCGCTACATGTCTTTATTCTCTATTCCGGCTAAAGTGGCTTAACAATTAGAAATGATTATGAGAGACTATCTGTGGGCTGGGAAAGAGGACACTCATAAATTCCACCTGGTTAATTGGAAAACAATCTGTCTTCCCAAAGAGGCTAGGGGTCTGGGCATCAGACATTTCTGGGACATGAATGTTGCTCTCCTAGCAAAGTGGATATGGAGATTTGGCGAAGAGGAAGATAGTGAGTGGAGGAAGGTGGTCGGTAGTAAGTATGGAGTTTCAGTATCCGGCTGGGAGAGCAACCCGGTGACATCCTCTCACGGGGTCAGTATGTGGAAAGGGATCGTGAAAACGCGAGATGTGTTTGAATTCGGTATCAAGATAGAAGTGGGCAAAGGCTTCATGGTCCGATTTTGGGAAGATGGGTGGTGTGGAGATGATTCTTTAAAAGAATCTTTCCCCAACTTATACTTGTTGTCTGATAAGCAGGGTGCGCTCATACATGAATGTATTGTTTGTAGTGACGGCCTCCACTCCTAGAATTTTGGGTTCAAAAGGAATATCAATGATTGGGAGATGGATAGCTTAGTGGCACTCCTGGGCCGGCTAGGGGTTAATCCTTGTCTGAAGGAGGCTCCTGAGAAGAGAATTTGGAAGTGGGACCCTCAGGGATCTTATTCAGTTCGATCTTTGTGTCAGGAGAGCTTCATGAGGAGGAGGAGGATTTTCTGACTCAGGTGGTTTGGAAACCCCCGATTCCATCTAGAGTGAAGTTTTTTGTGTGGACTGCGATTCAGGACAAGATTCTCACGGTTGGCCATTTGATCAGTAGAGGCATGTCAATGCTTAATAGATGTGCTTTGTGCAAGTCTGAAGCAGAAACGGTCGATCACTTGTCCATCCACTACAGTTTCACATCCACTGTTTGGCAGCCTTTCTTCACCCTTTTCGGGATTCCTTTCGTAGTTCCATAGCATGTGAGAGGTCTTTTCCAAGGGGTTGCTAATGATTCTTTCTCTGAGAAAGGGTAGATTCCTTGGCGGTTTATTCCTTCACTGTTTTATGGGTAATTTGGAAAGAAAGAAATTTCAGGATTTTCGAAGATAGAGAGGAAAGCCTTCCTCGGGTGATTTTGCAAGTGAAAGCTTCTCTCTTTCTTTGGTCCTCTATCTCCTCCCTTTTTAGAGGATGCTTCTTTGAATCTTTTGTATATAGATGGGACGAGTTACTAGGGGAGCTCCCTCCATCTTTAAGGAGGTAGTTCTGTTTGTTTTTGTTTCTTTTTGGGGTGTTCCCCTCTTAATGAAATATACATACTTATAAAAAAAAGGAATATGTTATGATTGCTTTGCTAATTTCACTTGAAATCAGCAGCACATGTGTGCAGAGAATCTTGATCCAACACAATTGGATGTAATTAATAAGTTGCATCGGATCCGTCCAACGTTGGATCTTCCGATCAAGTTTGTTTTGGGTTCGATTTGTGTGATCTTATAGTCAATTTTTTTTTATGTTTCAACGAGATCTATGCGATGGTGTGGTCCGATTCGTCAGAAAATTATCTAATCAAAAAGTGTTTTTTTGGGGGTCATTTATGCGTATCTTGAGGAATTACTTGGAGATTGATCTTAGCTCTGATTTGAGCGTACTTACTATCAATGCTGGGTAATTTTTAGAATACGTTCTAATGGTAAGGTCTGATCGGTCAATTTGTTTCTCAGACAAAGTTATCTAATAAAATTTTATTTACTTCTACGAATCATGAGGTTGATCAGAAACCCATGCTTCTACCTTACAAACTTAAATGAATGAAGGAAAATGGTATTATAGAGAATAATAGTTTTTATTGATGAACGACTTGAACATACGCAATCTAATGAGCATTCGATATTGAACTCAACCCCTACAAATTGATTTTGATTTGTTGAAATGTCTTAATGAGGTGATCATTTTTCACCTAAGAAGCTCCCAAAAGCAAGGACATATTGAAAAAATGGGTTTTAAACACTTAACATCTATTTAAAGTTTCAGTCTTGGATAGTAAAATTTGCCAAAACTTCGGTTTATTCTAATACCATATGAAGGTCTCCCTCTAGCACTATCCTGACCATGAATACATGCCCATCAACATCTACCGGGATCTTAGTTGGGATAAGTATAGGGTTTTTGCTTCTAACCAAGGTACGCACAAATACCCTATGTTACTTGGGTATGGGTACATGTGTCTGATACGGGTACATCTCTCAAAGTGCCGGACTTGCTGAACCCCCAAATTTTGGGGTACTTGGACACAACTAGATAGTTAATATTATATATTTTTTGTTTTACCTTGATGTTATTTTAATTATAATTATAATTGTAGTTGTACAATTGAATAGTGAATCATATACAAGCTATTTCATTTTTTGATTAGGGTTGTAACTATCATGTTAAGTGTAAATTTTATTTCCTCTCTTTTTTCCTCTTTCTTGCCGTACTGGGTGTGTCTGACTTGTTGGGTACATACCCAACATAGAAAAAAATGTGCTAGGAAAATCGAACACGTATTTGGCAGATCTGACACTACCCATACCCATGTTGTGTCGTGACGCGTCGACACAGGTATGGTGGGGTAAATAGAAGAGCCTGGGTATCATAGGATATATCTAGGTTTCAATCAATAGAAAAAGAGAAGTGTAGATCGGGAGAGGAAGAGAAAGAGAACAAGAAGAGAAGAAGGATTGGGGAATGCGAAATCATGTGTAGTGTTGCACGATTTCCCCTGTTATTGTGAGGATGTAGACCTAACCCCCTAAACCCTAATTCTTGTTGAAAGCTAAGTTGAAGATGGGGACACAATCATCATATTCAATTTGTTTTAAGAAAACGGGATAAAAAGACGAGGGTCACCCAACCCGAGATCTGAATTGGACCCGAAACCCAAACTTGTTTGAACTTAAAGAAAAAAAACACGGTGTTGCCAATATACCTTATTGTTGTGTACCTCATATATGCCAAACCTTTGTTATGATTTATTTTGAGGGTAGTTATCCTCCGTTTGGCGCAAACCTCATACCATTGGACTCATGAGATTAGGATGGATCATATTACGTCATTAGAACAAAATCACATGATCCAGATATTTAGTGTATAACAAGAGTACTGTAATACAATATACCTGGTATCAGATTTGATGATTATGCGTGGTCTTCAAGGCAATGATTTTCGTATGAGTCATGCCACAAACGCATAGATCTATCAGGCACTTCTAGACCTACAAGAATCCATCAATTGAAATAGCCAAGAAAAAGAGAACAATTGACAATGGGGAGAAGAGAACAGTGGGTCTCTATTTGATGAGGAAATGATCCAAGAAAAAGATCACTGGTTTAACCTTAACAATGTTCCAATTTTTTATGAGGTGATCGGAGATGATGGTTATGAGCATATCTTTGATAGTGGGGTTCTCGTCATCGAGGATACGGGAGAAGACATGGAAAAGAAAGTGACTAGGGAATGAGATAGCCAGTTCCAATTTCTATCACAATCTGATCTTTGATAAAGAAGTTGAAGAACTAAACATTTACGGTAACCCCATTTATGATGTCAATGCTTATGATGAACCTAAGCTCTTCCATGGATTCACCCACCTTCTATTTGTTGGGAAGCATGATTTTAAGAATTGGTTTATATGAGTTTCGTGCTGCCCCCGAGTCTTGTTTTTGCATCACTCTCCAACTATTGGACAAGAGGTTTGGAGCTTGAGGTCTACAATGAAATTGAGTTTGTACTACCTCAAGACCAAGTGACTCATGGGGTTAGTCTCTGCATCTTGCCCTTGGTCTCTTAGTTTGGGATCATCAAAGCATGCCCGTTAGATAGACCGGTCATTATAGAAAAGAGTCATTGGTGCTCTTAATTGAACATAATACATTCATGGATCATTTGGCTCTGTGAAGATGAAGTTTACCATCGGCGTTGATGCAAAATTAACATTCTTAGGCACAAGAGTAATATTTCCCAAGAGAATAAGACAAAACTTGAGGACAAGTTTTCTTTTGAGAAGGGGAATCTGATGTAAACAGAGAGTAAGAGGGTATCGTAATAAGATGGGAAGGTATTTTATGGTAGTTTACCAATGGGGATATTTTGGTTAATTTTACTACAATGAATGGTTGGAATGTGTTATGGTGATCCAACGGGTTGGATTCACTTTAGGGCCAGGGTTTGCTATAAGTATCTCTTGTTAGAGGGACTCTTTGAATGAATTTCTAGAGAGTTGAGAGAGTGTTTCTTCTCATTTTTGTGGTCTTCTACATAGGTTGTTCTGTTTTCTGGGATGAAGAGTATAAAAGAGAAGAAATTGGAAAGCAAACTTTAGGTTTGTTACCTGTTTAAGGCCATTACTATGGTCTTTAAAGTTTAATACTCCTTGGGACACTTGTCTTCAAGTCCTCTCTACTCCTGTTGCAAAGTTCTTGTTAGATTCCTGAAGTTCTCCTTTGAATGTAAAGTGCTGTAAGAGGTTTTTTGTATGTAAAAGCTTCTAAATATGCTAAAATGCTCACCCAAGCCAATTTTTATAAAAAAAAGGGAAGGTTGAGTTGTATTTATTGTACAACTTTTTCTTGATTAGCCAATGAGAAGGCTTCTCAAACTACGAGTGCTCTTTTGGAGCCTTCTTTGTTGTGGAGAGAGACTTCTGTCATTTTTAAAACCCACCATGTGTCCTTTTTGATTAAGGACCACCTTTTTAGGTGGTTTTGGAAACTAGCTCCTTTTATTAGAGCTTGCCATGTTCTCTTTTGATTCAGAAAAAGTTGTCTTTTATAGTCCTTTTGGCTTAATCAAGTTCAGCCCTTGATTATTTGTGATAATTGTTGTCAGGTGTACCCTTTATGATGTTAGCGACCCTATACATTTTGTAAGGGCATTCTTGTCCATTGTATTTTCCTCACATATATTGAATAGTAGGGAGTCATGTAATTTACACATGCTCTCAAGAAAACCCTAATCTCTCTCTTCTTCTCTTCTCTTGAAACTCTAATCTTAAATTCAACTTGGTATCGGAGCCAAACCCTACATCACCTCTGAGAAATTTCAGACCAGAATCAAGGAAGGAGGTGACTGGCGGCTGACATGGCATGCTGATGTCATCAGGCCGTACGATTGACGTCACCAGCCCTACGGATAGATGCTCCGGGAAGTCTACCCCTTGAAGGTTCTCGATTTTACGGATTTTTTGTTGATTTTTACCGATTTTTTTGAGGCGATCTTGATGGAATGTCGTGCCCTGTTTAAGAGAAAAGGTAATTTCTCATTTTTTCCTTCCAGTCAATTTTCTCTTCTCCACATCACTTCTTGCTGAGCTTTGTTGCTCGACTCTGGTCCTTTACAATATAAGCTTTCATTTGGGACCTTCCTCGCGAAGATCCATGGAGATTTGACGGAGTAGAGTCGAAAACTACACTCTAATATTACCGCCGACGGCTTTTTAGCCCTTTTTGAGGCTGCTCAATGGTTCATAAACCATTGAAGCTTACTTAGAGGCTTATGTTTGCCTCCTTGGTGCATATCTATCACTTCTTGTTTTGTTTGAGGGGTCCTTAAACCTTTTCGGGGTTATTATTTCTTGCTTTGGGATGTTAAGTGTGGTGAGGGTTTGATTGTGTGTTCTACGAACTCCTTTGTATCTTTTGTGTGGAGATGGCTACCGATCTTCCCACTGTCTTTACTAGAGGGTTCTCTGGGAGCATCGAAGCTCTCTCAAGTGGTGCCGGAGGCCAAATTCTGACTCGTGTTAGCTTCGAGAATCTCGGCTTATAGATTACATCTGTTAAGTTAAATGGGAAAAATTATTTGGAATGGTCTAGGGCAGCACGGATGTATATTGGTGGCTGAGGAAAATGACTGCAAATGACCCTTTTTCAGGGAAATGGGAGACAATCTCACCATCATGTCATGGCTTCTCAATTCCATGGAGCCACACATCAGTCGTGGTTTTTTATTCATGGACACAGCTAAGGCTGTATGGGACATTGCTTCTCAGACTTTCTCTCCACAGCAGCAAATTTTAGCCCATGCGTTTCAGCTTCGCCAGAGTATCTCTCATCTCTAGCAGGGGGATAAGAGCTTATCTGATTACTTTGTTCCGCTTCAGAGCATGTGGGAGGAGCTTGATTATTACCACACCTATCAGCCTGATTGTTCAAGCACTCTCTATGTTACCCGATATCGGAAATTGGTCAAGGAACACGGATTTTCGAATTTCTTGCGGGGCTTAACTCCGAGTATGAGCTAGCTCGGGTTCAGATTCTTAGCCGGGACAAACTTCCCTCTCTCAGTCAGGTTTACTCGTATGTTCAGAGTGAGGAGAGCTGCCGTAGTGTGATGACCCCCATCTCCGTATCGGACAGATCAACTCTTGTGTCTATCTTTGCATCCACTCCTTAGTACCCCCAGAAGAACCGTACCTTCACTCCTTCAGGGACACCGTTTGCACCACCATCAACACCATCCACTGGGCGATTTTCTACTCGGGAACAACCCAAGCGTGACTACTGTGGCTGTCTTGGACATGTGAAGTCTAAGTGCTGGGAGTTACATGGTCGTCCTCCCCACTTCACTCGTCTAGCGGCACCCGCTGCTCACAGTGCCATTTCAGAGACTTCTGTTTGTCTTCCCCAGGATTCGCCTACTTGGACATCTCCACTTGTGGTTACTCAGGGTTCCCCATCCTGCACTTTGCCTGTGTAACCATCTGAGATAGACAACCTCCGGAGGTTCCTTGCCCAGCTTGAGGGTTCTTCTGCCACATCCACTTCCTTTGCTCAGTCAAGTACCATTAGCAATGCCCATCATGTGTCTACTGCTTGACCCAGTCCTGCTTGGATCATTGATTCAGGTGCTTCAGAACCCATTACGGGTAACCCTTCACTCTTCTCTTCCTATTCTATTTGCTCTGGTAGAGATAAAGTTAAAACTGCTGATGGTTCTCTTTCTTCTGTTTTTGGGAAAGGAAATGTACATCTTTTTCCTAAGTTCTCCTTATCTTCTATTTTACATGTCCCTTTCTTTATCTCTAACGAGTTGGGGGTCACCAACTAGAGTAGGGTCGGTGGCCTTTGAGCTACCAGAGCAAGGAGATACAGCTTGAGCTTTTCCTTCATGGACCAAGGCGACTCTCATTAGCTCTACTTGGGCTTAGTGCGCTTCGTTTCGTACAACAACACCTTAAACCATTTATTCCATAGTATGAATGAGACTAGAAAGGACAACAAACACACAACTTCCACCTCTCCTTAGTCCTTTATGTTAGCTCTCTCACTAAAAGCATAAACTGAAGTGTCACTTTTTCCCCTACTTCACGTGTGTTTCAGGACTTGGAGACGAGGAGGACGATTGGCACTGGACATTAAGTTGATGGACTATCTTCTCGATGGACCGCCTGTGGAGCCTACCACACTTCAGTCCCGTAGTAGTAGTAGTAGTAGTCTCGAGTCTATTTTGTGTTGACATACTCGCCTTGGACATATTTCAACTCTTGCATCTTTCTTTATTTACTTCTGTTTCTATGAGTGATTTGCATTGTGAAACTTGTGAGCTTGCCAAACACTGTCGCTCCTCTTACCCTTCCAGGGGCAATCGTAGTTTGCTTCCGTTTGATACTGTACACTCTGACGTGTGGGTCTTGCCCTAGTTACTTCACCTCTTGGTTTTCGATATTTTGTTAGTTTTGTTAATGATCATACCAGGTGTACCTGAATATACCTTATGAAATCTAAAGATGAAGTCTATTCCATATTTCAAACTTTTCATAGGATGATCCAGACACAGTTTGGTACTTTGATCAAACACTTCCGTACTGATTAAGGGGGCGAATATATGGTTGGTGGTCTTCAACTTATCTCGATGTCCAAGGGATTGGTCATCGGCATTCCTACAACTATACTCAACAAAATGGTGTCGCTGAACGAAAGAACCGTCATCTTCTTGAGGTATCTCGCTCCCTTCTTATTGGTAGTTCTACGCCTAAATCTTTCTGGTGTGATGCTGTTCTAATTGCTGTTTTCCTGATTAATCGCATGCCATCCCACACGCATTTTCGCACTCCTTATCAGATTCTTAAACCGGATTGTCCATTGTTTGTTGTTCCCCCTCGTGTGTTTGGATGTATTTGTTATGTTCACATTCTTGGTCCCAACCGCACCAAATTGGATCCCAAGGCTCTCAAATGAGTCTTCCTTGGCTATTCTTCTTCCCTAAGGGGCACATGTGTTATCACCCCCTTCTAGGAAGCGGATTATTTCCATGGATGTGACCTTTTGAGAGTTTTCATTTTTTTTTCTCTCATGTCTCTCTTCAGAGGGAGCAGAGTTGTGGTGAAGAGAGGCTTTCAACTGTCCTTCTCCCTATTCCTATTCCGCCCACCATCTTGGTTGAGACGACTGATCGACCTACTGTGGGAGTTGATAGAAGTTCTGGTAGTGCTCAAGGGGAATTCAAGGTCTATACCCGAAGACGAATGGCCACAACTGATACATGTCCAGGCGTACCAGTTGCTCCATCCTTGGATCCAAGTAATACACCTTCTCCCGAGCCTTCTGTATCGTTACTTCCTACTGATGCATGTGCTCCTGATCTTCCTATTGCCCTTCAAAAGGCTAAGCGGACTTGTACGCAACATCCCCTTAGTAACTTTGTTTCCTATGAGGGCTTCTCCCCATCCTATGGATCCTTTGTTACTTCTCTGTCTACCATCTCGATTCCTTCATCAGTGGCGGAAGGATTAAAGCATCCTAAATGGAAAGATGCAATGTTGGAAGAAATGAGAGCCTTGGAGAAGAACAAAACCTGGGAATTGGTTGACTTACCTAAAGGGAAGAAACCAGTTGGTTGCAGATGGGTCTATACAGTGAAGTACAAGGCATACTGGTCAGTAGAGAAGTACAAGGCTAGACTGGTAGCCAAGGGGTACTCTCAGACATACGAGATTGACTATGGGGAGACATTTGCACCAGTTGTAAAGATGGACTCCATCAGGGTGCTTATATCATTGGCAGCCAACCAGTCATGGTCACTTCATCAACTCGACGTGAAGAATGCTTTCCTTCATGGAGACCTCAAGGAAGAGGTATACACGAGTCCTTCCCCAGGCTTCCTCCTAGCAGGAAGTGACAAGAGAGTCTGTAGAATGAAAAAGTCCTTGTATGGACTAAAACAGTCTCCCAGAGCCTGGTTTGGGAGATTTACCAGGGCTGTCAAAACTTTGGGTTATACTCAAAGCCAAGCCGATCATAACCTGTTTGTTACATGCCAGGGGAAAAGCATAACTGCCCTTATAGTCTATGTGGACGACATCATTGTGACTGGTAATGATGTTACAGAAGTTGCAAAACTATTTTGACTGGTAATGTTGTGGATAAGGATCTTAGTTGCAGAGCTAGGATTTCATGTTACTGATCCACTGAGCCTTTGTTGTGATAATATGGCTGCCATCAGTATAACACATAATCCAGTCCAACATGATCGTGCAAAACATATTGAAGTGGACAGACCCTTCATACGAGAAAAGATCCTATCTGGAGAGGTTTGTACTCCATTCGTGAAGACTGAAGAGCAAGTAGCTGATGTATTCGCAAAGGGAGTCTCCAATCATCAACTACATCAGTGTCTTAACAAGTTGGGCATGATAGATATGTACGCACCAACTTGAGGGGGAGTGTTGTTAGGTGTACCCTTTATGTTGTTAGGGACCCTGTACATTTTGTAAGGGCATTCTTGTCCATTGTATTTTCCTCACATATAATGAATAGTAGGGAGTCATGTAATTTACGCATGCTCTCAAGAAAATCCTAATCTCTCTCTCTCCTCTTGAAACCCTAATCTTAAATTCAACTATAATCATATCACATGACAGCCATTTATTGGCCTTGCCACGAGGTTATTTTTATTCTTAGCAGCCAAATTGCCTTGCTAGGGCCATGTGCAACCTTTTATGGGCTTGTTGTCAACAATTTCGACTTTCACCGGGATTCTAGCTTTTCCACAACGAGAAAATGTGTTTGTCATAGGTCTTTGGCGAATTTCTTGCGAGAAATTGAATCCTCACCGCCAAATTTGGACTTTCGACATCATGTTTGATTTGGATTTCTGTGCCCACCGTTGAATTTATTGTCCACTGCCAATTTCTCACGATATTTTGAATTTCTCTACCACGAGGATGTTTTCTACGGAGAGACTTTATTTTGTGGGAGTGTTTTCTCTCTTTTTTCTTTCTTTTATGTGAAGTGATGATGTCATCATGTAATGACGGCATTTTTTTCCCTTTTAACATGTATATATATTTTCACGTGTGAATCTTGCAGCATTTCTTTTGCGGTGGCAAGCTTTAAGTTCCTCCGCTGTTGTGTTTAATTGGTGCTCGATACTTGGTTCACCACCATGTGTTTTATCCACTTAGGCTTGTCACATAATAAAAGTGCTGCGGGGACCTATTTTAATAGATATATGCGGGTTTTTAAAGGTCCCACTTTGGGATGTTAGATGAGATTGTCCAGCACACTATCAATGTTGATTGTTGTAGATTATCGGTGATGATGGAATTATGTTAAAATGATATTTTTCTTTGTGGGAAGACATTGTAAGAAAGATGTATAAAGTGTAATTTGTAAAAACACCACTAATTTTCTTTTTTAGTGTTTTGGCGTTTAGGAAAAATGAAAAATACAAACTCAGGAGTCATAGTTTTCACTTAAAAATGTGGTATATGTTTTTATTCAAATCGTAAGATTCAAGTCGTGAATCATATACTCGAATAGTAAGATTCACATAGAAATCTTAGGATTTTTAACTAAAAGTTTTCATTCATAAGATTCAAATTGTTTAGTTAAGATTTGATATGAGTTGTAGGATTCAAGTCGTAAATTATGGAATTTTAATAAACTCGTTAAAACTATCTTCTTTTAGCTCGTTTGGCCATCCAAAACCTTTAGGGGGGATATTTTGGGAAAAAATAAATAAAAAAGAAACAATCAATTTTTTAAAGGTTCGGCCAGCTCATTATTGTGCACAATGGAGGCTTACCCCTCAACTGCAACTTACGCTTCTACTAAGGCTTAAGCCTCAAAAATTCAGTTGAGGCTAAAGCCTCAAGGCTTGAGGCATGCACCTTGCCTTGGGGTGTACGCCAGCTAAGTATGTGGGACCTGGTTCGGTGGTGTAAAGGGCTATCATATTAAATTGTCTCGCAAGTTTCATTGCCATAGATCTGACCATCCAAAGAGCATTTCAAGTTAAGCAACTTGTACATGGTCTATGGCGGCTCTCATGTAAACTATATCAGGCTTTGGAGCTTCTGACTTCAATTTTTTAAGGCCCTTGCCTTTTTTGTGATATCAAAGTGGTAACTGAACTCATACTTCGAATGATGAAGGGCAGTCACATTGAGAGATTTTTTTTCCCGCTTGAGGTATCATAATTCACTATGAGAGAAAAAAAAACATCCAAAAGCAAACAAGGAATGTCAAATGCAATGCAACACCATGCACTGGCTGAATAAATGATGAAAGTGCTAGTGTGATTTTGAAACATTGTTCAGGTATTTGGATTTTTTTGTTGGGCCTTTGTTGTATTTTGTCATGTCATAATGCACCTATACTTCTTAATCCCCTCTGAGTATCATAATAATCATCGAGGACCTGAATGGGTTTTAAGTTTTCAAACAAAGCAGTGATAGATGGTGGGAGATGTCATTATTCCCCATCCAGGTTTTAAGACTATGTATTAGTTTATGAAATGGGATCCAAAACTATCTATAACGGATAAAAAAACATGCTCATCTGCTTCACAATGTTAGTTCGAGGGAACATATCCCAGCGTTGTAATTTTGCCTATATAGTCTCACCATCATAACATCATAAAGATGGTTGCTTGGATCATCTCATTTCTTTTTATTTAGGTAATATATAAAATGGGAAGATTCATTAGTGGGAAACAGTTAGTTTTTGTGAAGTAAAAGTAAATATTATGGCATAGTGCAGTACGACTGGTTAAAGGTTTTTCTTGCCATCTCTCACCTCATTTTGAAATTGATTGCAAACTCCCTTTTTATAAACTTAATGCTTATAACATCTTCACAATTGCTCCCAGAATTGTAAAAGAATGAGTTCCATAGAGATTGGGGTGCCCGCATGTAATCCGCCCTCTTCCTTGGCTTTGCCAGGATCGCAACGAAACCAAGAATCATCAGCCCTGGCAACATCTGGGCCTGATCCAAAACCGAAGAAGATCTGCTGCGCTTGCCCTGACACTAAGAGGCTGAGAGACGAATGCATTGTGCAGCATGGCGAAGGTGCTTGCACAAAATGGATTCAAGCTCATATCCAGTGCCTCCGTGTAGAGGGATTCAATGTTTGAAATTGATAAAGATGATTGAGTTGATAGAACTAAAATGAAAAGAGTTTTGCTTACAAAGTAGAATAAAATTTACTTGGGATCTCATTATACCAGGCTGGTCACTGTCTATCCAGGTTTTGAGCTATCTTGCACCAGGGTTAATGAAACTGTGCTCAATCTGCCATTGTTGGGAGAGCCTTTTGGTATGGAACATATCTTATGTGAACCAAGAGCTAGATATCTACGACCTAGATGGTTGCCTTGCAAGATGGCTCTTATATCTCAATGTTTCATCTCCTTTCAAGGTTGAATCACTCCAGTCGGATGATCATACCCATAAATGGAAAACACTTTTCCAGGGCCACTGATCTCCATTCAAGGTTGAATAGTCCAGTCGGATGATCCTACCCATAAACGGAACACTTTTTCCAGGGCCACTGATCAAACATTAGTCCATTCATTGAATGGTTATAATCATTTGATGGGGTTGATTTTGGGGATTCGGCTGCACGAGTGGGGCAAATCGATTAAGTGGTGTGTATCTAACTGCAAGTGTGACACAAGGATAGCAAATAGGTAAGGATGTAAGCCTTTCTGTTGTGCTCCAGTATGAAATGCCACCATCTTTACCTTGGGTGAGAGGTGACCCCGGTCAAGGAGACTGGCCGAGAGGATATGCCAAAGGGGACTTGGCCGGGAAGACTATGGGTTGGCCGAGAGCCGTTTGTGGCCATCAAATTGCGCAATGGAATCTTAACCTTTGTAAGCATAATTTCACAATTATAGGCCCGTCGTAGTTCGATCTGCAAGAACCAGAATATATGGATTATGAGATGCCAAATGCAGATTTGATGTTCTGCTCAAGACAATTATTCAATCACCAAGGCATGACAGACATATTCACACAAACGCATTCATGAAAAAGTGAGACTGAGTTAGATCAGACCACTCTCTAGGTGCCAAGTTTTCAATATGGAGCACAGATCAGTATGATCATGATGACAAGAACAGGGTCGTCTCGATATAAGTTGGGGCCTAAGGTGAAAACTCTATATAAAGTTTTTTTTTTAAATATTTAATATATTAATAAATATGTTATCAATTAAAAATATTAATTCTCTATATAATAAAAAAATCTTATTTAAAAACTATTCATAATAATCAAGAACTAAAAAAATTAGATGCAGAGGACTCCCGGAGTCCCTTTGCAGTCCATACAGACGACTCTCAAGGCCCTACATAGATCATCTTTTGGGCCTAATGACTGCGTGCTTGTTAAGCCCACCTATTGGTAGATAAACACATTAAAACTCAGCTTGATTGATGATTTCTAGCCATTGGATTTACTACCCAAAAAACCTGCTTGAATTAAACAGCTAGAATCAATCCTAAAAATCACTAAAATATGTGGCTAGAGATAACCAATCAGGTTGATTTTTGGTTTGTATCAAGGTTTAAAAGAGGCCGTTATAACGGTATAACAGATAATTGGGGGCGATACCGTTCTCTCCGTTATAAAGCCCATTAAAACGAATTGTAATGAATGGGCAAAAATGAAAAAAATGGGAAAATAGCTGAAAAACACAAAAAATGGCGTTGAAATTCAAAAACGAAAAAATAACAGTAATAACGGCAGTTTTTTTTTGCAATATTTTTTTGTCGTTATTTTCGTTATAACAACTGTTATTCAAAATGGTTCATAACATAGCGGGCTTTGGGCGTTACCATTTTAACGGCGTTTATTTTCGTTAAAACGGTGTTATTTTAAACCATGGTTTGTATAGCCAACAAGGGTGGGCTAACCATCCATTTGTTAGTGGGCTGGGGCCTTGTCTCACGAAGGGGCCTTAGGCGACTGTCCTTAATGGCCTTAAGGTAGAGACGGCCCTGGAGAAAGAACCTATACGATCGAGCCATGGCTATAACATTTTATATTGAGCATATCTATTTGTAAGATCACCATCCAGTGCTGCTAATGAACAGTGATTTGGCATTAATCCGAAGTTTTTGTCTACCACTCAGGGCACATCTACGAGGCCCAGGCGAAAGTTTCCAGAAGTCTGTGATTTCCTTGGACATGTATACTTGGAGATCAGTTCCCTTCTGTTCTATGTTATTCTACAAATGGATGAGACTTCAGCACATCCTATCCCACTAAAAAAGATACACCATGGTTTAGGCAAACGTTTCGGTATCGCCCTAGGGCGTGACAAGCTTGGCTACACAAAGTTTTGTTCGAAATCAAACGATATTTCATCTTATGTGTAAATTTGATTGTGGTTTCACAAAGTTTTATCCAAAATCAAACTATACTTCCGATACGTTTCAGGGCCCATGAACGATACTAGGAACCTACGGACTGTGATCTCCTTTACACAAATGCTGCAAAGATGCGAGAACTGAAAAATATTAACCCACAGATGTTGTGTTATAGTTTTAGAATCCATTTTGGTTGGCGTCGGATTATGTCTGCGCCACTTGAAATTAATGGCGACAGACTTGATCTGGCACCAATTCAAATGGAGTCAGATCATGTCTGGTGCCATTTCTATTGGAGACAGATCTAATCTGGCGGCGATTGAAATGGCGACAAATTTTATCTGGCGCCAATTCAAATGGAGTCACATCATGTCTAGCAGTGCCTTTTTAACATGAGGCTGTTTTTATTTTTATTTTTTATCAAAAGTCAAAACAACACTAAATGTCAACCCAAAATTGGTGGATAAAAACATTGATCAGATTGGTGCATAAAAACAATTGGATTGGTTTTCAAGGGCACAAACACCAACACTACATACTAGAGGAAAATTCTAGTGCAAATAAAAACCATGCCAAAGCGGAGTCAATGTAAA
Organism: Euptelea pleiosperma; assembly: GCA_035048495.1. Lineage (NCBI taxonomy): Eukaryota > Viridiplantae > Streptophyta > Magnoliopsida > Ranunculales > Eupteleaceae > Euptelea > Euptelea pleiosperma. The sequence continues at coordinate 23,364,404 of CM068552.1, read as the reverse complement.
AATGACAAAAGTTATTGATCCACATTTTTCTAATAAATGAAACCGGTCTGGCGCCATTTGAAATGGTGTGAACGGTTTTGGCGCCATTTGAATTGGAGTCAAACCTAGTCAAAATAGATTTGGCACCATTTGAAATGAGTCAAAACCATTCTGACTTCATTTTAAATGGAGTCAGATACATTTTGACTCCATTTGAAATGGCGCCAACTCTATTTTGACTCCATTTCAAATGACGTCAAATGAGTGAGGGTACACTCAAGTTTTGTTGAAAAATACGTTCTAACGCTGAATGAAATTGCGTCAACTTGTTGACGCCAATTCAACCGGCTTTGCGTATTCGTTTTTATAATTTTTGAAAACAAGTATTGTTTTCTACAAATTGATTTAATTTTGTATTTTAAAAAAAAAATTTCAGTTTAGAAAATAAAGTGAACTACAAAAAAAGATATACATTTACGTATCAAAGACCCCTTCGGAAAGTAGACACAAGGAGTAGTCATTATGTCATTCCATTCATTTGTCAAATGACACAACATCATTTGTCTCTAACATTGCCACATGACAAGGGTTTGAGATCCTTTATCAATTCTTGGAAAGAAAGAAAAAAAAGAAAAAGAGAAGAAGAAAAAGGAGAGAGAGAGAAGCTTTGGTTAGGGTGTGAACATTCTGTTTGTGTCCCATGTTTTTTTTGTTTTTCCAAGTGAAAGCTATCCTTGTGTTCGTGCCTCTAATTTTTTTTAAAGTGAAAGCTATCCTGGATGGAATTTTGGTCTTCTTCAACAGAAATAAACCATCCCTTTGGTGCTACAGTCTATAGCCATCGAGAAAAGTAAATTGGTCCGTCGGGAAAGTCATTTTTTTTGGTAGTGTTCAAAACAAACGTTAATTTAAGCTTAGCTAACCCAAGTCTAATTCAAAGTCCATGAACAAGGACAACAGATCATGGTCTGTCGTCTCGGCTCGGCTTGCGCGTATGTTTATTTATTACATTTGGTTTTGCATGATTGTGCCCATGGGGGTGCAAATTAAATTAGGATACCTGAGGGCTCCACCCTTGGGTTCCAATCCTCTCATATGTAGGTAGATATAAGAATCCTCACAAACAATGTAGGATTAAAGTTTGCACAAGAATGAAAAACTCTACTAAAGAATTCCTTCAAAAAATTTTAATTCAAACTTTATAAAGTTTTGGCTCCAAAATGTTAAGGATTTGTTTCCTTAAAAACATTAAAAATTTTGGGTTCAAAAACCCATAAACTTCATTACTCTTTTTAGATTAATTATTTAAATCCTATGAGGTCTTGGGTTCAAAGCCCATTGGCTTCAATAATATTTAAAACTTATAAATCACATATCTCAACTATTTGGGGTCGGCAACATGAATCCTATTTCGTCAATTTGACTCTATTAAGTAATATATCTTCTATAGTGGCACAAGTTTTTAAATCTTTTCTTAGTACCTTACTCTATGTTATTTTTGTCCTTCCTCTATCTTTTTTATAGGTTTAAATTTGTACTAAATGACTCATTTTCAATGGTGTCATTGATGGCCTTCATTGTACATATTCAAACTATTTCACTCTACTTTTCCTTATTTTATCTCTTATAAGTGCTATTAATTAATATTCCTAGATATCCTCGGATGTTCTTGTTTCTGATTTTATCTTTCTTAGTTTTTTTGTACTCATCTATCCCAATCCTCATGTCTTTATAAGCATCTCCAACTATGTTCTATATTTGTAAAATAGAGACTTGTTTGGTGGAATCCAAGCTCCAACAATACTTCAAAAAGGGTCTCTATTTCAGAGACCCCATTTTGAGTCTCCAAATTTAGAAGCCCACGATGGATCTCCAAAACTATCTCTATTATTGTTCATTTTTCTATAATTTCCATTTTAACCTTCTTTATATATTATACTAAAATTTAATATTGGTTATATCATTTGTACTTTTCAATGTATTTTTATAAAATTGGTGTAACTTTCAATTTTTAAATCTGATTTTTATAAAATTGGTATTGTTGAAAAGATATCATCATACCTTTAAAATGAGACTAATATTGAATATTTTTAGCTATATTTTAAAAAATAATATAATTTTATTGTATATTCGTACAACTTAAGATAAAAAATCTCATTTGATATAAAAAATAAAAAATAAAAATAATAATAGAAATTGTATTTATAGTATATTTATTATATAAAATAATAATAAAAATCTCATTTGGTATTTTTTATTGGAATAGTGTTTTAGAAATTAAAATAGAGATGGATAGTTGGAGTAGACATTATAACCGAGGTGCTCTAAAAGCACTTCATCATAAAAAATAGTTTTTCTGTGCTCCAAAATAGAGATCTTGATTGGAAATGTTCTTGATTGTTTAAGATATAAGAAACAATAAGTCAATCTTACACCAGCAATCATACAACTTGATATATTGGTACCTTAGGAACGCGAATTTTTTTTGAAGTGGGGATAATGCGCACAATGATTGCGCGCCACATATAACTATGGTTACTCTTAAAGTTTTTTTAAAACCAAATCCTAACCCTTGGTATATGTAATGCACGATCAATGGGTACATGATCGCCGCTTCAAAAATTTTCTCCTCAGAAATTTAGCTGATTATTTTTGGAGTAAAACTTTGATGAAGGGTGTTGTCATTGAGGCCGATGACAATGCACAATATGAGACACGTGTCACTACACTATTAGAGGAATCTGACCATATGGATGTTTGGCTAATCCCTAGGTGGACCTACAAACAAAAAATCAGCCCGATTAGAGATTTCTAGGTGATGGACAGTATTTTTCTCGATCATTGTACTTTAATGTCTAATCAAACCCAAATTTACATAAGTCAAATCAAATATTTATGTATAGTGCAAATACAGGGTCAAACCACAAGAAGGGGTGAGAATGGTTAAATTAATTTGATCAACCAAAAATAATTCTAACAAAAAAAATATTTTATAATTTAATTTTAGAGAACGAGTTTTTACCAATCATCAATAGATGTTGTTAATCTCTCTAATGACTAGAAAACATGACACTTGATAATCAAAACTAAACTAAGAAAAAAAATTACAAGAATAAATAAACGACTAAAAGAAATAAAGAAAAAAATAGAAAAGAGATCCGATGTCAAGAGAAGACCGTAGCCGTAAGATGTGCGTACCGAGAGAGATCACCAGTCGGAAAGCAGCCACGAGAAGAACTCCTTCCATCGTCCATTGAATGTCCTTTTATAGGCTGGGATATGTAAAAATTTTTCATTTTTAGTGAATTAAGACTTTTTTTCTTAGAAAAAATATTTTCAAAGATGGAAATAATTATATAAAATATATTTTTCTTTTTTCAAGAGAACCACTCACCAAATTATTGTTTTGAAACTTCATTTTGAAAATCAATAAAATATTCTTTTATTTTTCAATATGGAATCAATCACTAATTTATTATTTTAAAATTTCATTTTGAAAACCAATGAAATATTATTCTATTTTTCAAAATGAATTTTTCTTTTGATAAGATATTTATTTCTTAAACATTCCATCATTTTTAAATTTCAAAACCAAAACCATCATTTTATTTTTCGAAAGCCATCCTCATTCATTTTGTAATCTGGACCGTTCATTTTGTTGTAATATCAACCACCTTGGTCCATGCTTAGTCCACAAACTCGGCCCACTACATTGGCCCACTGCATTGATCCACTTCTTGGCCCAACTTCTGGTCTAATTTCTTGGCCCATCTTTTTTGGCCCGTCAACGTAGTCCACCATTTTGCTCAGATTTGGGCTTTTGTACATAAGCTTTTGGGCTTGGACTTATGCTTGCTTTAGTCTTGAGCTAGGGTACCTAATAAAATAAGATTATTAATATAAAGTAATTGACTATTATTAAGAGAAATCTAATATACAATTGGTGAAAAGAGAATCCTATTTTTCATGTAAGTTTGAGAATTTATGTGGGATAATTCTAATAATCAACTAAGAAAAATTGGGTAAAAATGCATAAAATGATGACTTATCACTAAGCGTTGGATTTGAGTCATTTTCACCTATTGATTTTAACTGTGAGAATTTTAGCATTATTGACCATTATTTGAGGTACAAAGAACCATAGGTTTGAAATCATTAATCAAGCTGATTTTTTGGTTTCTAGGTCCACATAGGGATTGGAAAAACATCCATACGGTCAGATTCCTCTAAGAGTGTGCCATGTGGCTCATATTGCATGCGCCCTGTCATCAAAGTTTTACTCGTTATTTTGAGCTAGGGTAACAATTGAGAATCAATCCCGTACTACCAAGCCACATACACACTTGAAGATCTTGACCTGGCAAGTGTGTACATGGCTTGGTAGTATGGGATTCGATTGTTACTCCTGGCTCAAAATCACCAGATAAGTTTCCAAGGAGAAATTTTTTGCAGCGGCTATCATCCACCCATTGCTCGTGTGCCACATATAGCTGGGTTTAGGATTTGGTTTAAAAAAAGCTTTTTAAAGAAGTAACCATGGGTATGTATGCCGCGCAATCATTGGTCTGAGATTGACTTTTTTTCTTCTTATATCTTGAAAAATTAAGAAATTGGATGTTTATAAAGACATGAGGATTGGGATAGATGAGTAAAAAAATTAAGAAAGATAAAATTAGAAACAAGAGCATTTGAGGATATCTAGGAATAGCGCTAATAAGAGATAAAATAAGGAAAACTGAGAGAGAGAGAGAGAGAGAGAGAGAGAGAGAGAGAGAGAGAGAGAGAGAGAGAGAGAGAGAGAGAGAGAGAGAGAGAGAGAGAGAGAGAGAGAGAGAGGCTCTGGTTAGGGCATGAACGTTCTTTTTGCGTCCCTATTTTTTGTATTTCCAAGTAGAAGCTATCCTAGTGTCCGCGCCCCTATTTTATTTTATTTTTTTTAAGTGAAAGCTATCCTCGATGGAATTTTGGTCTTCTTCAACAGAAATAAACCGTCCCTTTGATGCCACCGTTTATAGCCGTTGAGAAAAGTAAACTTGTCTGTCAGGGAAAGTCATTTTTTTGGTAGTGTTCAACAGAAACGTTTAAGCTTAGATAGTCCAAGTCCAAGTCAAAGTCCAAGACAAAGTCCAAGACCAAGGACCACGGACCATGGTCCGTCATCTCAGTTTGCTGCGCACGTGTTTGTTTATAACATTTAGTTTTGCATGATTGTTTTCATGGGGCACAAATTAAATTAGGATACCGGAGCGCTCCACATCCTTGGGTCCAATCCTCTCATATATATATATAGGCAGATACAAGAATCCTCAAAAACAATGTAGGATTAAAGGTTTGCACAAAAGTTAAAAAAATTTAATTCAAATTTTATAAAGTTTTGGCTCCAAAATGTTTAAGGGATTTGAAATTTTAAAAACACCAAAAGGTTTTGGGGTTCCAAAACCCATAACCTTCGTTACTCTTCTTGGGTTCAAAACCCATTGGCCTCATTAACATTTAGAACTTTATAAATCACATATCTCAACTATTTGAGGTCGACAACATGAATCCTATATATTTCGTCATTTGAGTCGGTTAAGTAATATATCTTCTATCATGAGACCAATCTTTAAATCTTTTCTTACTACCTCACTCTATGTTATTTTTGTCCTTCCTCTCTCCTTTTTATGGCTTTCAATTTGTACTAAATCACTCATTTTCAATGACGCGGTTGATGGCTTTCATTGTACATATCCAAACCATGCATGTCAATCTACTTTTCCTTATTTTTATCTCTTATTAGCTCTATTCCTAGATCTCCTCGAATGTTCTTGTTTCCGATTTTATATCTTTCTTAATTTTTTTCGACCAGCAATTAATCGTAACGATCAAGGATCATGCGCTCAATGATTGTGCGGCATATATACCCATAGTTAATTAATTTTTTTTTCAACCAAATCCTAAACCCAGGTATATGTGGCCCACGATTAATGGGCGCATGATCGGCGCTTCAAAAATCTTCTCTTCAGAAACTTAGCTGGTGATTTTGGGCCAGGAGTAACAATCAAATCCCGTACTACCAATCCACGTACACACTTGCTAGGTTAAGACCATCAGAGAAAGCACCTCCGTAGCCGACGTATAGTCCCACAAAATTTAACCTCCAGCAAAAAGACCCATCATTAATAATTTGGTTCAGGCTCCAGTTACCGCCCTAAAATGACAGGCTCCGGTTACAGGACACAATATGAGCCACGTGACACATTATTAGAGGACTCTGACCGTATGGATGTTTGGCTAATCCCTAAGTGGACATACAAACCAAAAATCAGCCTGATTAGTGATCTATAAGCGTTGGATTAGACTTATTTTCATGGGTTGATCTCAACTGTGGGAATTTGACTTACCATGCAAAACCTGCCACTTGTCATCATCATTGCTCGAGTGCAGTCGACTTAGATTCAACACGACTTGTCAAGATAAAGAGTGCTTGTGCGTGAGTAAAAATTTGATGACAGCGGGCTGTCAGCGAAACCGCTGGCTACCACACAATTCTCGGCACGTATCCTAAGGATTTCTACCACGTAACCAGGAGCTTTTGCTTTTGTAATATAAAATTTAAAAAAACACTCACTTGCAGAAAGCACTCAGGTACGTGGGAAAATTTTTAGATGTTGACGTACGTTTCTCGATGCAGGAGGACTCCTGTGGCTTAGCTCATTTTTGTGGGCCGACCGACCACACATGAATGTTCAGCCCAAGGTTTAAAGGAGGCCGTTTTAACGGTTAAACGGACTGGGGCGTTACCGTTTAAACGGCTGTTAAAACGGATTGAAACGGTCAGGGGCAAAAATAGAAAAAAATGGAATTAAACGGATTTTAACGGTTTTAAAGATTTTAACGGAAAAAGTGGCGCTGAAATTCAAATTTTGAAATTTGAAAGATAAAAAATAAAATAGAATTTAACGGATTTAAACGGAAATTAAAAACGGTTTTAACGGCCGTTAAAACCAAAAGACGGCCGTTTTTTTCAAAACCGATAAAACGGGTTTAAACGGAAACGGGCTTGGGGTGTTACCGTTGAAACGGCCGTTTTTAAAACCATGGTTCAGCCCACCCATGGATGGATATCCACATTAAAAATTGATTGATGATTCCTAGCTGTTGGATTTGTATTAAAAAATATATATTTGAATCCAACGGGTAGAAGCAATCCCAAACAAATGCTCTGCATCGGCTGAATCCAAAGTCGTGGGGAGATTTTTTCGATGTAGAGATCTCTCGATGCAATCGATGCGCAGAGGACTCTTGTGGCCCTACATAGAAAAAGGTCACTCTGTATATGGATGTTGAACCCACCCATTGGTGGCTATACACACTAAAAATCAGCTTATTGATTAATTAATGATTTCCAGCCGTTGAATTTCTTACCCAAAAAACATGCTTGAATCGAACGGCTAGAATCAGGTAGAGATAACCAATCAGGCTGATTTTTGGTATGTATATCCCACCAAGGGGGGTGGGCTAAACATTAATCATGAAGTTAGCATGAGCCCAACAAAATGCACTATGTAGAGCCACGAGAGTCCTCCGAATCACAAATCAGATGGCAAAAGTAGTCCGATCTCTGAACCACAAATCACACATATTCAAGAGGAGGGGGGGGGGGGGGATCTTAAACAATATTTCCTCCATTGAATGAGAATGGTAAATGATACATCATCAACCCTTAGGTAAAATACCAAAAACATAAATCTAGTTCTTTCTACAACTTTTTTTCGATCGACAATGGAAAAACAGACTCCTAGTAATAATTTAAACAAATACATGCACCACTTATGTACAGCACCAACGAACTCTCAAAGTCAAAACAACAGCAACGAGTTCTTCACGTCATAGTTCATCTTCTCCAAGTTCGGCGTCACTGCAAATTGAATCATCGGTGGTGGCCCACAAGCCAACGCCAATGTATCATTTGATCCTTCAGGAATATGTTCTCTCAGTATACTCTCTGTAACATATCCCACGCTATATTTCCACCCTTGCCTCAACGTCTCCCCCACTACATACCACACTTTCAGCCTCTCATGCTTCTCCGCCCACTCGTCAAGCTCCTCCCTCAACAGTATATCATCTTCCGTTCGATTTGCATACACCACGTACATCTCCGTTTCATCTTCCGGATCTTTCAATATCGCTTGGATCACCTGATAGATTGGAGTGATCCCGGTCCCACCTGCAAGCATTGCTAGCCGCTTAGCAGATTTTTCTTTACCTTGGACAGTGAAGTTACCGCGGCCTTTGTACTCGATATGTCCCAACGGTCCCTTGACGTCGAGGCTGGAACCTAATGGGAGCGAGTCGAGATACTGTGACATGAGTCCGCCGTTGGGAAATTTTGGACTCACACCCTTGAAGTATACCTTAATTACCAGATCGAAGTAACCGACTTCGTCGACAGAGCTCGTCGGAGTGTAAGCACGCATGCACAGCTTGTTGTCTATAGTAGCGCATAGGTATATGTGTTTCCCTACTGGTAACCCGAGGACTTGATCGTCGGACGGTAATGCGAACCTGAAGAGACGTACGTCATGAGAGATGGAAGTCTTGGTGATGAGCTTGCATTGAATTTTCTCACGTGGTATCAGAGCTATAGGTTTCGACATGGTGCATTCTTCGATAGGGGCCAGGTGGATCAGGTTTGATGCGCCATGGACTGAGTTATTTGGTGAGGAGGACGAGTCAGATGTGTAACCAGTTGTGATGAGTTCACCGATTCTGTAGTCTTCAAGCATTTTCTTGGCTTTGTCTGAATGAATTGCATCGAACTCCTCAGTGCAATCAGATCCAGCGTTGATGAGGATACTATCGGTACCACCAGGGTGGTCTTTGATGAACCGAGTACAGTCGTAGATGTGGCCATGTACAACAATCCAGGCTGACTCGGCCGAGTTGTGCCTCTTCACCTCGGACATGGAGTACATGTTTGAACTAGTGTTCATGAAGGGCGTAGAGACACTTTTCTTCAAGCTCTGCTGAGTCTCTGATGATTCGAGATGCTTTTGCCTAGCCATCCACCCGCCAGACTGGTTTCCTGGTTGAGTTGGGTGTTCAAACACGAGACCGATCTCGCCCTTGTGTGGTTTGCACACGTTCGTCTTCACTCGGAACCAGCAGTTGTTCATCATCCCCTGCACATAACACCACCGGCGTACGTTAACGTCTTCATCAGCTTAAAATGCGCAAAGCGCACACCCAGTTGATGATGAAAATCCCCGTAGATTATGAACTTGGTCATTTTTAATTGCTTTCGGCTTCCTTCCAGTACCGGTACTATTGCACTTATATAATTACGGGTCCCATAAATGCAATGATTTAAACATTTGTAAATTAATCTGGACCGTCCAATACAGTGTACTTGTGTAGTATTCTTGCAGGGTAGAACAAAACAAACTTTGGCTAGGTCCTTCCCTCCCAAAATGCCATGAAAAATTAACTTGCTATATATTGGTGATTAATTTCTAACCATTTGATATGAAAACGCTCATATCCAATGGCTAGAAATCCAATCAGACTGATAATATTGTTGGTGTACAGGTTTCAGTGGGTCAAACATTCATGGCTTGTGGGCCCAAAAGAGTTGCCGCTTGGCGTTTTGGGAGAGTAGGAGCAAAGTGGTTGGCGTCATGGAGATGACCACACTAGGAAGCTGTGATGTTGTCAGTCAATCTCAAGAGGAGGTTCTATCTAGTGCGGGTCACTCGAGCAACACAGAGGAAACTCACCATAAGGTTCCAGATAAGCTTTTCGGGTTGGGTGTTGAGGGTCTCGTCCCAAGCACGAACAGCGATCTCTTTGGCCCCTAGTAGGTCAAGGACTTCAACTTCCAGTGACCAGAAGCACCAGCACCAGTACTTCCCATACTTGCTGGGTTTCTCCGAGTGTTCCAAGGCGCACACTAGCCATGTCTCTCCACCGTCCATTGTCACCTCCACACGTGTCACCTTCTTCCCTCCTCCTGTATTAATTAAAAAAAAAACCATAAATACGTTAATTAAGTTAACCATAGTAAGCTTCTTAGGTTACGATTGTGATTAGTGGTTTGGTTAAGTTAACACGACTTCCTAGTTTTTGAGTAAAACTTCGATGACAGGGCCCCTGTCAGGATGGCACGTGGATTTTGTACAGGAAGACCCCCTCGGCCTCACCGCCCACGTACACAGGTGAGTGTTTTGGGAGTAAAACTTCCATCACACGAAATTGTAAATCACACAAAACACAGCCAATGAGTTCTCGGCACGTACACAAGTGCTTTTGCAACGTACCATGTGTTTTTAGGTGTACGTGCCGAGAACTCATTGGCTGTGTTTTGTGTGATTTGCAATCCCATTGTGACGGAAGTTTTACTCGTGTTTTGGCAAAAAAGCACTCGAGTACTTACCTGGGTACGTGTGTGGTGAGGCCGAGGTGGTCAGTCCGTACAAATCCACGTGCCGAGATCTGTTGCCCTGTCATCTCCTTCGATGACAGGTCCGGTCATCAAAGTTTTATCCCTAGTTTTTTTTGCCGGTAATAAGGACAAAAAGAAAGCTTTACTTTCAGCGCTACCCCTCTTTGATGGAGAGATTTTCAAAGACCATGAAAAGAACACCAACTATCTCTGAATTTCTTTTTTAAATCAAAATCTTTAAAAAAAACACCCAATTTCTAGCAACCTACTATTTTAATTGGTCCAACTAGGGTTCGATCATCGACCCGAAAATCACGGCGTCTCAAGTTTGACCCAACGGTTCATTGTGATTCATGTACCTAAGGACTATGCTATCATACCTCTTTTTTTTTTTTCTTAAAAAAGAAAAGAATACGCAAGCCACAAGATTCCAACATTGAAAAGATTCCAATAAAAAGTTAGCTGTGTTTTTATCATCCGAGGAGGACGACTTCTCCCTCGATCTACACCGTTGGATGGTCGTAGGATTCAGTGATTCCAATTCCAACTACCCTGATTCCGACGACCAGCCAAGTATACGTTGTCCTCAGAATAACAGCTTTTAATTTATTTATTTTTCGTATAAGAATCACTCACCGGAATATGCGTAGCCCTTTAACGTGTACGGCCTTTGCGTCGTTGCAGAATTTATCGGCAAGATCTCTTGGTGACACGGTGTCGTGATCACAGAGTTGATGTTCAGTTCATTGATGATGTGCTCCGGCTTATACCACCAAGCTGATTTAATCATCCAACACAGAATCACAATTTTCAATATGAGTAGATAATTTCAACAGAAACTCTACAAATCCAGTGATTTTAGTATGCGTAGCGTACCTTCGGCGTTTGCTAGCTCAGCGTCGACATGGGAGGGAAGAACCCTGTTGTCCTTGTAATGGTAGTAATTCTGTGATTCTTGTGTAGTAACTATAATCCTCTTTAGCCATTTCACCATTCGTCCACCGATGAAACCAGGAATGATCATCCTCACAGGGAATCCATGATCCGGTGTTAGAGGCTCTCCGTTCTGCATGTACGCTAATATGATGTCTCGAGAAGGATCCATGGCGATTTCCTTTTTCAAGCTTGTCCCGTATTTGGACCCACCGCCTCCTGGTAGATCTTCAGCCCCTTCGAAACACACGTTGAGAGCTCCTTTTCTACGGCTGAGGATGCCGCATCGTTTAAGCACATCACAAAGTCGTACACCGCGCCACACCGAAGTGGATATAGCTGCAGCACCCCAGTTAAACCCGATGGTCTGCTTCACCATGTTTTGCTCTTTCCGTCTGTTACCCGCACAGACGAGCGTGGCGGGGAATTCAAGACTCGGTAACTCGTTGAGGAGTTGGCTCATGGTGAACACCACGGGCCGTTTAACGAGTCCGCACACCTCAATCGTCCAATCCTCCCACTTGGCCTTCGGGACCGATCCGTGGTTGCGAACGTAGTGGAGCGGAACCGGTGTGATGAACCCGTGGTGCATAAGACGAGTAAGGGGTGGCTCCGAGTTGAAAGGGTGTTTCCCTGTGAGGCGGATTAGTGAAGGGTTACGCTCGATCCAGCTGTCAGCCGTTCCTTCGTCTCTACCGTCAAGGATAGACGGTTCTACTTCGTTGTTGATCTTGCGGATGTCCTTCCATTCACTCTCTCCCTCGTCTTCACTCGACCAGTCGTCCATGAAATCTGATTTTCTTGGACGTGAGTGTTCTGCAGGATTTGAAAGGAAGTTCCTACCGCGAACCGGCGAGTCGGACCGGTGGTTCGGGGCTGTTTTGAAGCCATGGATTACGGAGTTCATACCCCCTTCAAGATGATTGAACTGTCGATTCTCGACAGATGCCGCCATTGTAGACTGATGATAGACAAGAAAGAACAAAAATAAAAAAGATTGAGAGAAAAGGAAAGAGCGTTCTTCTCTTTCTCTCTCTCTCTCTCTCGCAGAGTCTCGATGGACCTTCGCTTCTTTTCTTTGCTCTTTCTGTTTGAGAAAAAGTGAAGGGCCTGCCTGGGCCTGGGGTTTTTATAGGCGCGTGGGTTGAAAACGTGTCGAGGTAGTCTGTGGGACCCACCTAAATGGACGCTTGGATGAAACGAGAAGTGACGTCTGGAAGAGAGACGGGCCAAGCCATAGCGATGGGCGCCGCCATGGATCGAGCCGTAGCTCGATTCTGGTGTCGGTTTTCTGGCTGTAGGTTCGGGTTTGGCTACAGCCACACACACGTCTAGCCTAGAAAAATATCCAACACTCGTCTAAGGTGGCGTTTGGTAAATTAAGTTTTCAGATCTAGAAGCTTAAAGTGCTTTAGATCTGATAGCTTAATCACTTATGTCTGATTTGGGTTGTTTGGTAAGGATCTTAAGTCTTAAAATTAAGTCAAGGGCATTGTGGGTATTTTAAAATATTTATTAGGACACTTTCGTAAGTTTTTAAAAGAGAAAGCTTTAAGAAAAGGGCATTATGGGTATTTATGAGAGAATAATAGAATCTATTTTGGAGATGCTTTTCACCCAAACCACTTACCGCAATAAGTGACCCCAAGCTCACTTTTTGCTTATGTCCGAAACTCACTTTATTCCAGACATTAAGTTGTTTACCAAACGCCACTTAATTGCCGAAATCACTTAAATGCAGCCCATTCAGACTTAACGTCTGAAAAAAAGTTTTACCAAACGCCACCTAACTATCTTCTTTTTAAAACTTCTTAGGTTGCGTTTGGGTAAGCTTAATGCTTATCTTAAGTGCTTACTTAGTAGCACTTGTATGAAAGTGCTTAAATTTTGTTATTTTGGTTGTTTGTAACTATATAAAAAACGGTCGGACTCCAGGGACCCCCATTTTTGACACCCACATTGGTGTACCCACATAGAAGATGAATCAATGGCTTATTTTTGGTGAGGATGATCTCCTTACCATATAGATCATCCCTACAAAAAATCTGCCCATTCTGAGCTTTCTAACCCCGTCAAATGTGGTTTTCAAGTTACATGGTAAAATCGATGGTTCATAATTCTTCAACTTCTAAACCAGTCTATGAATATCAGAATGATTTGAATTTTTTGCGAGGATGATCTCCTCACCATAGAGATCATCCTCACCAAAATTCAGCCATTGATTCATCTTCTATGTGGGTACACCAAAATGGATGTAAAAATGGGGGTCCTTGGAGTCCGACCCTATAAAAAAAGGCCTTCTTTTCTTAAGAAAAGGCCTTTTATGGTATTTGGTAAAAAATTGTATACCTATTCCCCTAAATGCAATAAAAAACACTGATCAAGTTGATTTTTGACAGTAGAAGACAGCCATGGACCAAGAGTATAGTTTGACAGCAGAAGAGCTTGGAAGTAGTGTCTGACAGATTCAACAGTCCCGTGCATAGATTTGCTTATATAGATGCAATCTAACAATTAAGTTTTTCAGAGAAGAAGAGCTAGAATCTCAATTGTAATTGTATACATTGGCAACATCTGGTTAATGAGACTTTTGTTTAGTTAAGGGACTGCTTGAAAATTCATAATTGAATTAAATGTGAGAGGGATCACACATGAGGGATCCTTCAGAGCATGTGATGAATACATCGTGACTTCTCTCTCTCTATTAACCAGACGTATTCAATTTAAGGAACTAATAGGGTCAATACAAACCTTTGAATTGAAACTTCAACCAAACAAGAAAAAGGGGATGGCATTGAAAACATCTAAGAAATACACTAAAGAAGACGAGTCAGATGACTCTAATGAACTTGAGGAGGAGGTTGCTTTGCTGGCTAAAAAATTCAGAAAATTCTTTAGAAATAAAGAAAGAGGAAACTGTGGTCAAAGGATTAGTAGAACATTTGAAAAGAATGAAAAATTCAGAAAAGATGATAACCGGAAAGAGGAAATTCAGTGTCATATGTAAAGGATATGGACACATAACTAGTGACCGTGGTAAAAACTTCAAGAAAGGTAAAACAAAAGCTATGAAGGCTCAAACTTGTGATATGCAAAGTGAGGAATTTGAAACTCTGAAAATAATTCAGCCAGTGAATACGATGAATGTTGTTCAGTTAGGGTTCTTGTAGCTATCACCAAACCTGATCAAATGAAAGAAATTGAAAATGAAGTCAAAATTGTGTTAAGTGATGAAGAAGAAGAAGACATGCAAGAAGCCTTCAACAAACTATGCAAAGAAAGCATAACTTTGGCTAATGTGATAAACTAAAGAATGGACTCCACAAGGCGATCATCAAGAGTTAATGGTAGAGAAAAAATAAATTGGATAATGAAAGGAAGAATAAAGAGGTTGAATTTGCTGAAATGATAAAAAGGGAAAGCAATCTCATAAAAGAAAATGACTTACTAAAATTGAGAAACAAAGAATTGGAAATAAAGAATGTAACCCTAATTCGAAATATCACTCAAGGAAATTATAGATGGGAAAACATGCTCACTGTGCGGAAAGCTAACGTGGATAGAAGGGGACTAGGATTTACAAATGAAAACCTGAAAGCCTCAACTTCTAAAATTGTGTTTGTAAAAGTTACGTCCTGTCAAACTCACGTTGGAAAAGCTATATATAACTCAAAATGTGACGTGCCATTGTTACGAACATCCATGGCATATGAAATTTGATTGCAATGTTTTAGAAAGGAAACTTGAATTTCAAAGAAAATTGAAAGAGAAAAAAAATTGAACAAAACAAACTTGATAATTTAAAAACTAAGGGCATGTTTGGTAGGCATCGACGGTGGGAAAATAAAATATTTAGCCGGCAAATGCCCTTTTACTCGTGTTTGGTGTGCCATTTTCGTGGGCCAAGATTTGTCTGGGCCCACACATTCATCCGCGTTTACGGCAGAATATTTTATCACCGCCCCCCTGTTTGAATATTTTCCCGAGATTTATGCTTTGATGAGCAAATAAAATTTGCCCGCTGGAAAATAGGCATGTTATATTATAAGCTAGGGTTTCTTTTGGAACTGTAGCAAGAGCTTCCACCGCTTGCTCTTCTCATCTCCCTCTTCTTCCTCTTCTCTTCGGTGGGTTCCTAACCAGTTGTTGCCACTGCGATCTCCAAGTTCTTCAAACACAGGTGCGTCTTCTCTTTCTTTTTCTCCTTCTCCTCTCTACTTCCTGTTTTAAATTTTAATTTATGCTCTGGCTCTCTTAACTCCGTCAAATCCATCGAGAAATGCCTCTATTCGATGGGCATCGAATGGTCCGATATTGGCCGGATCTTTGGCATGCACCCTCAGCTCCTCACCTGCGACGTCTACACCGATCTTTACCCCATCTCCGATTTCCTCCTCAACGACGTTAAAGTCCACTATGGGGATATTCGAAAATCTATAATTCGGTGCCTCAGATTGTTAATTTGCAGTGTCCGAGACCAATTGAAGCCGACACTGTATTTTCTCCAGATGTTAGGGTTTGTGGGACTGCATGCAATTACGTGCCAGACGACTTTGCTTTTGGTGTGAAAGTAGGTTTTTTCCGCGTCGTTGATTACGGAAACCCTAATTCCAACAAAATTGTATCTTTTCCGATTTAATTCCTGCAAAAATAGTAATTCTTGCACAGTGGAAAGTTTCGGATGTCGATCCGCACTCGGGTTTAGTTAACGCAATCAATAACATAAAATGACGGATTTTTGCCAGAAAAATGCCAGAAATTCATGGATGGTATGGAGAGGTGAGAATGGTGGATTTATGATTTTTAAAACATGATTTTTAGTGAAAGGGATTATACTATCAATAACATCACATGAGAGATAATAAAAAAAAGAAAAATAATAATATAAAAGAAGAATTTATTTATCGAATTTATTTCAACTTACAATGTTCAACTTCAAATTGCATAAAACAAATAAAATAGATAAAGAGAGATAAAAAAAATAGAAAACTAGAGAGAGAAAGAAACATCAAGAGAGAGAAAAAGAAAACAAGAGAGATCTTGAGAGATAAAGGACTAGTATAGAGAGAGAAAATAAGAAAATCTAGAGAAAAGAAGATAACAAGCTTTAGAGAAAGAGAGAGTTGAGAGAGAAAGAGGTCCTATAGAGACACAATGATCGAAATCCTACCTTAGAGTTCACCACGTGCACATGCAAGCCAATGGAAAGTGTTAGGCGGCAACGTGTGGAGATGCTGTGGTTACACCGGTAGGGGAACACAGTGTATGGGTGCTGTTGGTCAGCGAGGCAGCAAGGTGGATGGAGAAAACGGTGGTGGAGCCACCTGCAACAGTGTTGATTTCCTCTCCTCTCTTCTATCCTTCCTTTTTTTTTTTTGAAGAAGAAGAAGAAGGTGAAGACGGATTGGAGGAGAATGGATCTAAAATGGAGGGGGGACGATAGCAGCAAGTGATCGTTGCTAGCTATTGAGAAGATGGTGGCTGAGGCGGTGGTGCAGCACTGCAAATGGAGGAGATCAAGAAGAAAAGGGCGTTCCCCTTTGTTGTTAGAAAAGGGGCGGCAAGGGCAGGCGTGCAGATCAGTGGTGATGCTCCGGGCGGTGGTGAAGATGGAGATGGCCGGAGAAGACGATAACGGCCTGCAAGTTGCAGGCCGTGATGTGGTGGCTGGACAGTGATGGTGCTGTTGTGGAGGATTCAAGCCGTTAACTTGAAGGATTCAAGCCGTTAGCTTAGAGGATTCAAGCCGTTAGCTTGCTGGTTCTCGAGTGGTGACCGGAGTTGCAGTTCCGGCGATCTGCAGGTGGGGGCAGCAAGCGTTGCAAGTTGCAGGCGCTGGTTCACCCTTGTGCCTGCAAGACGAAAATGAAGAAGAAGACGAGAAGGAGAAGAAGAGAAGGGGATAAGATGATGGGGTCGTGCAGGTGATGGCTGGAGTTGCAACCTGCAACTCCGGCGAGAACATTAGAAAGAAGATGAAGAAGATGAAAAAGAAGAAGAAGAAAGGAGGAGGAAGATGGGGCCAAAAACGAGGGGAAGAGTAAAGTGAAAGGATTGGAAGAGATTGGAGGGGGATTAGGGTTCAAACGAACCCTTCTCCCTTCTCTTATAAAGCTCCCTATTTCCTTTAATGGAAATAGGGTATTTTTGAAATAAAATATATATATATATATATATATATATTTTTTTTTTAAAGTAAAAGTCTACTTTTCCTTGGGGAATGTCCCTATTTAGTGGACCCCCCATTTTTTAAAATTTAATTAAAATTCTTTGGAAATTCACGGGGTCCACAAACTGGTCGGACAGCGGGTCGATGATGATGGGCCCGGCTATTGGCTCACATGGATTGATGATGTCCATCGTCTCACAAGATGATGTGACAGACAGTCTGATGGCGATCGGATGGATGGTGACTTGATTGGGACCCAGATTGGTAGATCAACGGATCTAGAGAGATCCAACGATCCGTTTGAAGATCCAATGGTCCGATGGAAGATCCAACGGTCAGAAAGCTAAGGGAGATGAGATAGAGCCGAAGGGTAGGAGTTTTGGGGTTAAGTCAGTAGATTCGAGGATCGAGAGATGAAGAGAGAGAGAGAATAAGGAGAGATGAGAGAGAAAGTATCAAAAAAATGGAGAAAAGTATTGGCAGAGGGTCTGGAACCCTGGTCTTCACTGTGACCATCCTCACGCTTCTCCAGTAGAGTAGACTATCATTCCTTGCTGACTCATGTGGCTTTAAACGCTTTGGTCCGTCTCTTGGTCATTGGCTCTCCTGTTCTTTTCGTTCTTTGGGCCGGCTTTTTGGTCCTCCTATTCAGCCCATAGTTGGCCCATATCTTTTAGTCATAGCATGTGGTCTCTTTAAGCTTTGATAATGGTCTTTCCTAATTGATGTGGGCTCGCAAGTCTCGAGAATTGTCCCATCGGGGTTTCCTGCGATAGAAGAAGCGCGTAATGAGACTTAATCAGAATGGCTTAATATCTAGACTTCTAAAAATGTGTTTAATGCATGCAAATATACCATTTCGTCCAGAAAAGTGTGTTCTACGCAATGAGATAGACTCTTACGTAGAAAAGTAGATAATTAGAGCAGTTTTACGTAGGAGAATGCGATAACGCTAAAAGGATAATTGCTTAAAATAAGCACTTTTGAGCGAATATCACAACCCCCAACCAGCATATTGCCAATCCTTGGCAATTAGTGCGAAATAAATGAGCTTAAAAGGGCTCTGCACATGCTGCACACTTTTTTCATATTAGCTTAGGGAAAACACCGTTCGTCAAATCATTGGATGCAAAAATAGTTACATGCTAGCGAAGAGTTGGAAAGTTTTGGCAAGACTACAGACTGATAATCATGACCCAGAATAGTCAGACTCGGCATGTGTGTGTGCTCAACATTCTCATCATCCGACAGTAAAGATTTCCAGATCACCTCTAAGTTTTTATGCCTCGACCTCAAATCTCACATGTTTAGCACTCAGAATAGAATCACACAAGAAGGGTTTTCTTCTTTTCTCTCAATTTATATGTGAGGAGATGTGTTGATATATGAAAGCAAAGATCTCACATATGTATTATTTAAAGGAAGGACATCTTTAACAGAAGAAGATCTCATGATTGGAATACCACTTCACTCGGGAACGTTAGATCAAACTCTATAGCTTCTCCTTCTCCAATCTCCACATTTTATGATCGTGCTATCCTAGAATCAAGTAGGACTTTCCTGGGTTGTAATGAGGCTTAGGTCAGGTGTAGAAAAATAAAGGTATACAGGATTTCAAAGATCTTGAGAGGATATTGCCATTTTCTTACATTTTTCCTGCGGCGTAACACCATTATCTGGTTCTTTTTCCTTTTTTTTTGTATTTTTCTCTTTTTCTTGATATTTCTGAGACTGCTCAATTTCTTTTCAGCACTTTTTCATACTTTCTTTTCATATTTTGTTTTCAGCTTGAACCACTTTCTTTTTCTTTTGATTCTTCTTCTTTACTTTTCTTTTTCACGGTACACCCATATCAGTTATTCTTTTGTCCATCTCAAAATAAGGGTAGCCAATCATGCTTCGTAGCTGGATTGGATTTTAGGTTGATGGGTTTACAAAGAAAAGGCTTTTATAGAAGGGTTCAAGGGGTTTCTAGTGAAGTATAATTCAGGTGAGTAAAAAGGCTGAATGGTTCAGAAAAATAGCCTAAATCATTTTCTAGGGTTTGCACTACCATGCATACTGTCTTGACTGGATACAGAGAAGGTTCTATTGTAGTAATCTAATTTTTGATGTCGTTCCGAGTTTTATGATCGAAGCAAAAGATAATGAGATCTCTCAACGAATATTGCGGGCAAGAAGAATAGTGAGTCATCTTATGGCTCAGAATTGTTGTATAATCCTCTGAATTGATTAAAGGCTCGAAAGCTCACTGGGTTAAGTCTCCACAATTATTCTCATAGGATCTCCAGAATTTCTAAACTTAGGATGACTCTGATATTGATAGTGTACAATTGTGCCGAATCTGAGTTTTTCTAAGTTTTCAAAACTGCTGTAGCCACGCTTGACTTGACTCAAAGCTAACCTTAAACAAAAATTGACATCCTCAATACCGACTTAACGGAGGTTTTCAGCTAATCAAAGTCAGGGTATTTGACACATTTTTGAAATTCTAGAAAACTTTTGGAGAATATCGAAAATCACCCCAAAAACAAATATTTTATTTTATTTTATTTATTTTATTTTATTTTATTTATTTTATTTTATTTTATTTTATTTTATTTTTTTATCAAAATGAAGACATGAGTTTTGGTAAATACCCACCCCCAACCAAAATACAGCACCGTCCTCGGTGCTCATGACCGGGACATAAAATGATGAAAAATCAATGAAGATGATGCAAAGGTTCAGGGAGGATGTTACCAAGTCGGCAGAAACTTGACAGTGTGTGATACCTGATGATCAGAAGAATGAATGTACTTGCATTTTCAAAGATATAACAGTAATAACAAATGCATGAGACTCATGTACTCTAGGAATACCGGAATTGCCTTTTCGAAAGCGCTAAGTTTTACGTCTTCAGCCAGACACAACGGGGGTGGTAGGCACCCCCAACCAAGTTGGAGCACAGGAGACTGAGTGGATCATCAGTCGACATAGACAGGATTGATGAGATCAATCTCAAAAGTCTGAATGAATGACACATCAAGTTCATGGAACTGTTTTAGACGCTGCCCATTGACCTGAAAAGAGGAGTGATCTTTGGGATCCTCAATAGTGATTGCCCCAAAGGGTGTGACTGTTGTGACCGTATAAGGACTGGTCCACCTAGATTTCAATTTCCCAGGGAAGAGATGAAGACGGGAATTATAAAGAAGGACCTTCTGTCCTGGATGGAACTCTTTCCTGAGGATGCTCTTGTCATGTATCCACTTCATTTTTGCTTTATAATTCTTGGACAAGTTGTAGGCATCATTTCTGAGTTCTTCTAACTCATTCATTTGAAGTTTTCGCTCCTCCCCTGCAGAGTCGAGGTCGAAGTTGAGCTTCTTAATGGCCCACAGAGCACGATGTTCAATCTCTACCGGTAGATGACAAGGTTTCCCAAAGACGAGACGATAGGGAGACATATTGAGTGGGGTCTTGTAGGCGGTTTTGTATGCCCATAAAGCATCAGTGAGACAAGTAGACCAGTCTTTACGTGTGGTATTGACTATCTTCTCCAAGATCTGCTTGATCTGACGATTAGAAACCTCCACTTGACCACTAGTCTGCGGATGATAAGCTAGGACAACCTTGTGGGTTACCCCATACTTTTTCATTAATTTCTCGAATATCCTATTGCAGAAATGGGTGCCCCCATCACTAATGATGGCCTTAGGGGCACCGAATCGGGCGAAGATGAACTCCTTTAGGAATTTGACCACCACTTTGTGGTCATTGGTCTTGGTGGGAATGGCTTCTATCCATTTGGATACATAGTCTACCGCAAGGAGAATGTACTCAAAACCATAGGAAACGGGAAAGGGGCCCATGAAGTCGATGCCCCAAATGTCAAATATTTCATCGACCTGGATGGGAGTTAGGGGCATCATGTTCCTCTGGGAGATGCGGCCTAGATGTTGGCAATTAGGATAGGTTTTGCTGTAGATGTGGGCATCTTTAAATAATGTGGGCCAGTAGAATCCGCATTGCAGTACTTTTTCTGCAGTCTTCTTAGTGCTGAAATGACCACCACAAGGTTGGTCATGACACGAGGACAAGATACTAAGTTGGTCCGACTCAGGTACATAGAGACGAATGATCTGGTCAGGACAGTATTTATACAAATAAGGGTCATCCCAAGAGTAGTACTTAACTCTTGCTAGGAATTGGCTTTTGTCCTGTTTTGACCAGTGTGAAGGCATTTCTTCGGTGACAAGGTAGTTGACAATGTCAGCATACCATGGATGAACGGAGATGGCGAACAGTTGTTCGTCTGGAAAGGTCTCAGTGATGGGCTGGGTGTCGAAGGATGACTCTAAAGTCAGTCTAGACAAGTGATCAGCCACTACATTCTCAGTTCCTTTCTTATCCTTAATCTCGAGGTCGAATTCCTGCAGTAAGAGAATCCATCGAATTAATCGAGGCTTGGTTTCCTTTTTCGACATGAGAGAACGAAGGGCTGCATGATCAGTGTACACTACCACCTTAGTGGCTAAGAGGTACTGACGGAATTTATCAAGGGCGAAGACTACCGCCAGGAGTTCTTTATCAGTGGTGGAGTAATTCATTTGGGCAGAGTTAAGAGTTTTGCTCGCGTAGTAGATCACGTGTGACCTTTTGTCAACTCTCTGCCCTAGAACGGCTCCTAAGGCGTAGTCAGAAGCATCGCACATTACCTCGAAAGGTAGAGTCCAGTCCGGGGGACGGATAATGGGCGCGGTAGTGAGCTCAGATTTGAGACGCTCAAATGCCTTGACACAGTCAGCATTAAAGTCGAAAGGACTATCTTTAGCCAGAAGATGGGACAGAGGTCGAGCGATTTGAGAGAAGTCCTTGATGAATCGCCTATAGAATCCTCCGTGTCCCAAAAAGGACTGGATGTCACGCACAGACTTAGGAGTAGGCAAGGTCGAGATGATATCGATTTTAGCTTTGTCGACCTCAATGCCCTGATGGGAAATGACATGTCCTAGAACAATGCCCTTCGTCACCATGAAGTGGCATTTCTCCCAATTGAGGACAAGTCGCTTGTCCTGACAGCGTTGAAGTACAAGCCCTAGATGGTTCAGACAGTCATCAAAGGATGACCCAAAAACTGAGAAGTCGTCCATAAAGACTTCGAGGATTTTTCCACCATGTCAGAGAATATGCTCATCATACACCTTTGAAAGGTCGCGGGTGCATTGCAGAGGCCAAAGGGCATGTGCTTGTAGGCAAAAGTGCCAAAGGGACAGGTGAAAGTTGTCTTCTCGTGATCCTCAGGGGCAATGGGTATTTGATTATACCCTGAGTAACCATCGAGGAAGCAGTAATAGGAGTGACCTGCTAGTCTCTCCAACATTTGGTCGATGAAGGGTAAAGGAAAGTGGTCCTTCCTAGTGTTGGTGTTGAGTCGTCGGTAATCGATGTAGACTCTCCACCCTTTCTTCAGGCACTGGGTGACCATTTCCTTGTTCTCATTTTCCACAACTGTGAATCCTGCCTTTTTAGGGATGACATGAATAGGACTCACCCATTTGCTATCGGAGATGGGGTAAATGATACCCGCATCTAACAGTTTAAGGACCTCGTCCCGAACTACATCCTTCAAGACGGGGTTCAACCTTCTCTGGTGTTCTTGAGAGGTTTTGGATTCATCCTCAAGATAGATGTGATGTTGGCACACCGAGGGGTCTATGCCACGAATATCATCTATAGTCCAACCTATCGCAGATTTGTGCTCGTTGAGCAGCTCGAGAAGTTTCTTACGTTCACTCGCAGACAAAGCGGAAGCAATAATGACAGGGTAGGTTTCCTTAGGACCAAGATAGGCATAGGAAAGATCTGTTGGAAATGGCTTGAGCTCCAATGTTGGAGCAGATGGAGTTGAAGTAGGTGTCACAGAAGACACGGATTGAAGAGGTTTGACTTCAGTAGTAAAAGGAAGGATGGTTCTCTGGCCATGGTTATCAGAGGCTCGAACTCGATGAGTGGAGCGGGGATCTCTAGTAGTGGAGCAGTCTCCAAAAGATCATTGAGATCAGAAATAGCTGACTCTGTTGCAAAGTCAGCCCCAAAGTGTGCTAAACACTGTTTAAGAATATCTTCGGTGGAGTCCGGGATTAGACTCTCAACGACACACATTTCATCGGCCACATCGCGATCGGCGTCTTGTTGCATTAGACGAAAGATATTGACCTCAGCTTTGAGGTTTCCGAAAGCAATGGACATGTTTCCATCCCGGCACCCGATGTGTGCATTCGCGATGGCAAGGAAAGGACGGCCTAGGATGATCGGAATGCAGTTATCCTGACACGGCTCGGTGTCTAGAATGATAAAGTCCACAGGATAATAAAAGTCAGCGACTTTTACTAGGACATCTTCAATGATTCCTCTTGGAATCTTGATGGACTAATCAGCCAATTTCAGGGTGACATTGGTAGGCTTCATATCTTTCAGTCCTAACTGCTGATATACCGAGAATGGTATGAGGTTAACGCTAGCCCCTAAATCTAGCAAGGCAGTGCAGCTAAAGTTGTCTCTAATTTCACATTGGACAGTTGGGCTACCTGGATCCTTGTGTTTGATCACACTATTGCGTTGAATGAACACGGTAGCTTTTTCGGCCAAGAAGGCAGCTTTGGGTACATGCGTACGCCGCTTAACTGTGCACAAGTCCTTGAGAAATTTGGCATAGAAGGGGATTTGCTTGATAGCAGAAAGGAATGGGATATTGATCTGGACGTCTTTAAAGACGTCTAAGATCTCTGAGAATTGCTGATCCCGCTTATCTTGAACAAGTCTGTCCGGGAAGGGAGGCTTTACTCGACAAATGGATTTGTCTTTAGCCTTCGATTTCTGTACAGGAAATCTGATGTTGGTGCAGAGGTAGAAGAAGCAGAGGTAGGATTTGGACAAGTTTCCTCTGTACGAGTGATGGATGCTGGAGATGGCACCGGTGGTGATTGGACTCCCATGTCCACAGTTTTTCCAGATTGTAAGGTGGTTACAGCTTGCACCTCCCCTTGACAATTCTCATTCTGGCTTTGAGATTGGGAACCGATCTCATATACTGCTCCTTTGGCATTTCCTTTTGGGTTAGCTACGGGTTGGCTAGGGAAGATGCCTTTAGCTTTCTCAGCTTCCAGGTTGCCTAAGCGTTGCTCTAGACGAAGTATGGATTGCTGTTGCTGTTGCTCTAGGCGTTGCATAGATTGAGTAATGAGTTGAGCTAGAAGGTCCTCGATACCGGGTTTGGAGACCGACTGTATGGGGGCAGCTAATGGGAGCTGAGGCACCAATTCGCGACTCGAGCTCATCGGGGCATTATAGTTATATGCTGGAGAATTAGTTGGGACAATCTGTTGGTTCTGAAAGTTCTGGGGAACTCTTTGCTGATTCTAAAATGTGCTTGGTTGTCCAGAGTATTGACCCTGTTGGAACTGCTGGTTTGGAGTAGACGGGTACTGACTCTGCTGGTATTGTCCCTGATTGAATTGCCTATTGGGTTGATTGAACCCAGGAGGATACATGCCCTGAGGTTGACGCGGAGGTTGAGCTGGCGGTAGAGTAGATTGAGGCCTCCAAGAGAAGTTAGGGTGATTTCTCGTGTCAGGATGATAAGATTGACTATACGAGTTCTGAGTGGGTGGTTTGTATGTGCTGAAAATATAAACTTCTTCCTGAAGAGGATTAGACTATCCTTCATTCAAAGGGCAATGCTCAGTAGTATGGGAGGGTTGCAGACAGAGGGTGCAGGATTCCATAGGGCTCTTGTGTCCCACATGCATGACTGGAGTAGATTGTTGAGTAGGCTTTTGTACAGACACAGCCAGTGCCGAGACTGACTTGCTCAACTCTTGAATGACAGATCAAAGCTCAGTATCAGTTGTAGCATCATGTCCCTTGGTTGTCCTTTGGACCGAAGTGGTTCGACTAAACTCTGAGTCAGTCGTCCAATGTTGAGAGTTTTCTCCTAACTCTCCCAAGAATTTGTATGCATCAGTCGGAGTTTGGTGCAGGAATTTTCCTTGGCACATTGACTCTACCATGGTCCGGGACTCATCAGTAAGTCCCTTGTAGAAGACATGGACAAGATTGCCCTTGTCGATGCTATGGTGGGGGCACTTAGTCAGGTAGTCTTGGAATCTATCCCACGCTTCGAAAAATTTTTCATCGGACTTCTGTCGAAAGTCCTGGATGAGTTGCTTCATTTGGTTGGTCCGAGTCATGGGGTAGAATTTAGACATGAATTTGCCACCAACTCTTTCCAACTGCTGATTGAATCAGCGGGTAAGGAGTAGAGCCAATCTGAGGCTCGGTCTTTGAGTGAGAATGGGAAAACTCGCAAACGCACATTGTCATCATCGAGTTCTGATTCTTGAAAAGTAGGATGACATGTTAGAATTCCCTAATATGGGAATATGGGTCTTCTCTTGGGAGACCACGAAAGGTTGGCAGCATTTGGATCGTCTGCGGCCTAATCTCAAACTGTACTGCCGTAGTAGGTGGGAGAATAATACAAGTGGGTGGATTAGCAGAGATAGGGGCGAACGTCTCGATAAGAGGTCGTTCGACTGTCATGACTACAAAGGTAGTAGTACTGGGGGAGGCGGGTGGGGAAAGAGATGGGGAAGAATTCAGTAGAGGATCTACTGTAGGTATGTGATTCTCAGATCGAACCAAGCGTTTATTCGGACGATTCCAAACGGGCATACGCGAATGAGGCAAGCTCTATACTTGGAAAAAATTTGCCAGAGAGGAACACTATCCTAAATGATGCACACCAAGCACAGATAATCCTATTCTAAGCAATCAGGATATATTTTAGGAATTATCTTTGTTAGTTTTGGGGCTAGAGTAGATTATGACAGTGGGCGGACCACTGGTTTATCTTTTAACCGCCGAACTAACTGTTTTGCACTCAGAGGTTCTCACCAGGATACACTCTTCAGAGCGAATCCTTTAGTACTAACTCTAGTTAACAACAAGGCAATCCGAAGCCTAGACAGACGTGCGGCACAATGGCTGACTTAAGTACGTCCCAGACTAACCGGATTGGTCAAGTGGATAAGAAGAGTGTTCCCTCGGGTTAAGCTAGGGTTGATGCGTGTTCCTAGTCCACACGCAACTAACCACCGAATAGTCCAAGATGCCACTTCGAGCTCAGTGTACTTGAGTAGCAGGGACTTATGGGTGTGTTAGACAACAGGGACCCGCGCTCGTGGTCTTATTTCGATTGGATGTTAAACGGGTTCGTTTTGAGTGGATTTTTCCTCAAACACCGAGCTAATTGGCTCTAATTCTTGATTATTTTTAATTAAATGGGGCCTTGGGATCAAATCAGTTGGAATGATGAGGTGGGTGATGAAATCCCACCAGTTTCAATTTGGAGCTAGGTCTGCTCTCTTAGAGTTGATTGATTAACGGCCACGCCACGCAAGTCGAATAAGTTGTTGCTAGAAAACAAATAGACAAGCGGCAATGATGCACCCAATATGCTCTATATCGCACTCAAGGCGAAGATAGAGACTTACCTCCCGTGGGCCACGCCACGGGGTCTCCTCCGTGCGTTAGGGAGGGGTATCCTAATGGGCTTGGGCCCGACTCCACCTCTTTGAGCTTTCGCTCCCTATCCACACTGGATCGTGTTCCTGCAGAAACAGTTAGATCGCACAGTCTAGGTATTTGGGATTCTATTTGGAAGATCCTTGCCTTTTTAGGGTTCACTGAACAAGCACTAGATTTAGGCAAGTTTTTGAATTAGTTACCAAATTCGAGATGGGTTAAAATTTAGGAATTCCCAGATTGGAAAATACCTAGATTGGGAAGTTTCCCGAACGGTGGAGATCTTCCAAGAAAGATTTGATTGCGAGATCCCTTACAATTTTGGGAAATTTTCCAAAATTGAAATTCTGCTAAAGTTGGGGTGTTTCCTTTTGCAGACTTTTCCAAAGTCGAAAGATTTCTAAAGATAGAAATTCTTCTAAAGAGAAAACTTCTAAAAGGGGAAACCCTAATTTAGCAAAGTTTCAAGAGTTTAGAATCTTTCCAAAAATCGCAAATCCTTGATTGGTGATTTCTAAAAATCTGCAGAATATAAAACCCTAATTTTTTTGAATTTTGATTTTTTAATTTTTTTGGTAATTTCCACTTAATCTAGGGTTTCTAAAAAACCCTAGAACAAGATCTAGCAGTTATTTGGAAAGCAGTTAAAATTCCTAAATTATTACAAATTTACACTCGGCCTTTCGAGGCATTAAAAATAGTAATTTAAAAACTGCTAAAAATCACTAAAAACAAAAAATAGAAAGTTTCCCAAAAAGGTCAGGCTGTCCAAATTGAGCAGCTTTTCGCTTCAGCAACTTTCCAATTCCGTCTTTACGTCCTTTTTCGCACTCCCGAACACCCGAAGGGCAGCGGCGCCATTTGAAAGTAGGTTTTTTCCGCGTCGTTGATTACGAAAACCCTAATTCCAACAAAATTATATCTTTTCCGATTTAATTCCTGCAAAAATAGTAATTCTTGCACAGTGGAAAGTTTCGGATTTCGATCCGCACTCGGGTTTAGTTAACGCAATCAATAACATAAAATGACGGATTTTTGCCAGAAAAATGCCAAAAATTCATAGATGGTATGGAGAGGTGAGAATGGTGGATTTATGATTTTTAAAACATGATTTTTAGTGAAAGGGATTATACTATCAATAACATCACATGAGAGATAATAAAAAAAAGAAAAATAATAATATAAAAGAAGAATTTATTTATCGAATTTATTTCAACTTACAATGTTCAACTTCAAATTGCATAAAATAAATAAAACAGATAGAGAGATATAAAAAAAATAGAAAACTAGAGAGAGAAAGAAACATCAAGAGAGAGAAAAAGAAAACAAGAGAGATCTTGAGAGAGAAATGACTAGTATAGAGAGAGAAAATAAGAAAATCTAGAGAAAAGAAGATAACAAGCTTTAGAGAAAGAGAGAGTTGAGAGAGAAAGAGGTCCTATAGAGACACAATGATCGAAATCCTACCTTAGAGTTCACCACGTGCACATGCAAGCCAATGGAAAGTGTTAGGCGGCAACGTGTGGAGATGCTATGGTTACATCGGTAGGGGAACACGGTGTATGGGTGCTGTTGGTCAGCGAGGCAGCAAGGTGGATGGAGAAAACGGTGGTGGAGCCACCTGCAACAGTGTTGATTTCCTCTCCTCTCTTCTATCCTTCCTTTTTTTTTTTGAAGAAGAAGAAGAAGGTGAAGACGGATTGGAGGAGAATGGATCTAAAATGGAGGGGGGACGATAGCATAAAGTGATCGTTGCTAGCTATTGAGAAGATGGTGGCTGAGGCGGTGGTGCAGCACTGCAAATGGAGGAGATCAAGAAGAAAAGGGCGTTCCCCTTTGCTGTTAGAAAAGGGGCGGCAAGGGCAGGCGTGCAGATCAGTGGTGATGCTCCGGGCGGTGGTGAAGATGGAGATGGCCGGAGAAGACGATAACGGCCTGCAAGTTGCAGGCCGTGATGTGGTGGCTGGACAGTGATGGTGCTGTTGTGGAGGATTCAAGCCGTTAACTTGAAGGATTCAAGCCGTTAGCTTGCTGGTTCTCGAGTGGTGACCGGAGTTACAGTTCCGGCGATCTGCAGGTGGGGGCAGCAAGCGTTGCAAGTTGCAGGCGCTGGTTCGCCCTTGTGATATTCGCTCAAAAGTGCTTATTTTAAGCAATTATCCTTTTAGCGTTATTGCATTCTCCTACGTAAAATACTCTATTTACCTACTTTTCTACGTAAGAGTCTCTTCTGTTGCGTAGAACACACTTTTCTGGACGAAATGGTATATTTGCATGCATTAAACACATTTTCGGAAGTCTAGATATTAAGCCGTTCTGATAAAGTCTCATTACGCGCTTCTTCTGTCGCAGGAAACCCGATGGGACGATTCTCAAGACTTGTGGGCCCAAATCGATCATGAAAGCCCATTATCAAAGCTTAAAGAGCCCACATGCTATGACTAGAAGATATGGGCCAAATATGGGCTGAATAAGAGGACCATAAAGTCGGCCCAAAGAACGAAGAGAGCCGGAGAGCCAATGACCAAGAGACGGACCAAAGCGTTTAAAGCCACATGAGTCAGCAAAGAATGATAGTCGACTCTACTGGAGAAGCGTGAGGATGGTCACAGTGAAGAACAGGGTTCCAGACCCTCCGCCAGTGCTTTTTTCCATTTTTTTTGATACTTTTTCTCTCATCTCTCCTTATTCTCTCTCTCTCTTCATCTCTCGGTCCTCGAATCTACTGACCTAACCCCAGAACTCCTGCCCATCGGCTCTATCTCATCTCCCTTAGCTTTCTGACCGTTGGATCTTCCATCGGACTGTTGGATCTTCAATCGGACCGTTGGATCTCTCTAGATCCGTCGATCTACCAATCTGAGTCCCAATCAAGTCACCATCCATCCGATCGCCTTCAGAATGCCCGTCACATCATCTTGTGAGACGATGGACATCATCAGTCCATGTGGGCCAGTAGCCGGGCCCATCAGCATCGACCCGCTGTCCGACCAGTTAGTGGACCCCGCGAATTTCAAAAATAATTTTAATTAAATGGGGGGTCCACTAATTGGGGAGATTCCCCATAGAAAAGTAGCATTTTACTTAAAAAAAAAAAAAAAAAAAAAAAAAAAAAAAAAAAAAATTAAAAATATTTTTTTTATTTAAAAAATACCCTATTTCCATTAATGGAAATAGGGAGCTTTATAAGAGGAAGGAGAAGGGTTCGTTCGAACCCTAATCCCTCTCCCCTCTTCTCCTCTCCTTCCCCTTTTACTCTTCCCGTCGTTTTTGGCCCCATCTTCCTCCTCCTTTCTTCTTTCTCGTTTTTCCTTCTCTTCATCTTCTTCACCATTCTTCGTCGGAGTTGCAGGTTTGCAACTCCGGCCGTCCTTCTTCTCTTCTCTTTCTTCTCTTCATCCCTCTTCCTCTCTTCCCTTTCTTCTTTCTTCTTCTCCTTCTCGTCTTCTTCTTCTTCTTCTTCTTTTCTTCTTCTTTTTTTTTTCTTTTCTTCGTCCGGCCGGAGTTGCAGAACTCCGGCCGTCTCCGCCTTCTTCTTCTTCCTTTCTTCTTCTCTTTTTCTTCTTCTCTCCTTGCTGCTGCACGACCGCCAGCCTCCAGCTGCACCTCCACTTGCGCCTGCAACCAGCAGGCGAGTTTTTAAACTCCTCCGGCGGACTGGTTCACGTTAACCAGTCCACCACCACCGCCTGTTCCCCTCTCACCCAGCCCACCGGACTGGTTCGCCTCCGTCTCCTCTTCTCTCCGGCAACGCCCCCTCCTTCTACACCTGCTACGCCTGCCCCCACTTCTTCCTCCCTGATCCTCCTCTTCCACCAGTCCGTCTTCTCCACTCGAACAACCAGCTGCCCACCGCCTGCAACTTCTTGGGTTCGCCTGCTGCTGCACGTCACCTCCGCCTCATTGCTCCGCCTCCTTCCTAGCGTCCCAGCAGCCACGCACCAGCAGCTGCTGCCCTTCCTCAAGCAGATCATCCTCTCCACAACTTCCACCGTTGCTGCCACCTTCCAGAACGTGCAACCTTGCACGTATTCCACCTGTGAGCACCGCCTCTTCCACCTTCAATTTGCAGGTATTTGTGAGATATAAAAAAAAATGAACCAAAAGAAAAGGGGAAGAAAAGAGAATTGGTGATTCATCCTTCATGCAAGCCACGCCTCCACCATTTGATCTTCTTCGCTGCCATGCACCACAACTCCATTGACCGGAGTTGCAAACCTGCA
Organism: Euptelea pleiosperma; assembly: GCA_035048495.1. NCBI lineage: Eukaryota > Viridiplantae > Streptophyta > Magnoliopsida > Ranunculales > Eupteleaceae > Euptelea > Euptelea pleiosperma. The sequence continues at coordinate 23,333,104 of CM068552.1, read as the reverse complement.
ACTCCGGCAATCTTCATGACCACATCTCTTGCGGTGCTACCCACCAAGATCCTCCTTGTTTCTCTTGCTGCCCCATGTCTTGGCTGTGCACCCGATCATTGGTAAGTCTAAGGTATTGTTTCTTTCTCTCTATTCTTTTTTTTATTTTTACTTTTCATTTTCTCTCTCTAGATTTCTTCTTTCTCTCTCTATATGTCCTCTCTCTCTAGATCTCTCTAGTTCTCTCTTTCTCTCTCTAGTTTATTTTTTTTAACGCTTTATAATTTAGTTATTTTTACTTGATTGTAAGAGACATGTTCGAATGAATGAAGTTGATTTGAATAAAATTGTGTTCTATTTTCAGGAAATTTTCTGTCATTTTATGTTCCTATTCGCGCTAATCAGACTAATCCCGAGTGCGGATCGACATCCGACACGAATCCCTATACAAATCTGTCAATTTTGCAGGATAATCAGGATAAAATCGGATAAAATTACAAATCTTGTTGAGGTTAGGGTTTCCGTAACCAACGACGCGGAAAATACCTACTTTCACCTTGTGCCTGCAAGAGGAAACCGAAGAAGAAGACGAGAAGGAGAAGAAGAGAAGGGGATAAGATGATGGGGTCGTGCAGGTGATGGCTGGAGTTGCAACCTGCAACTCTGGCGAGAACGTTAGGAAGAAGATGAAGAAGATGAAAAAGAAGAAGAAGAAAGGAGGAGGAAGATGGGGCCAAAAATGAGGGGAAGAGTAAAGGGGAAGGATTGGAAGAGATTGGAGGGGGATTAGGGTTCAAACGAACCCTTCTCCCTCCTCTTATAAAGCTCCATATTTCCTTTAATAGAAATAGGGTATTTTTGAAATAATATATATATATATATATATTTAAAGTAAAAGTCTACTTTTCCTTGGGGAATGTCCCCATTTAGTGGACCCCCCATTTTTTAAAATTTAATTAAAATTCTTTGGAAATTCACGGGGTCCACTAACTGGTCGGACAGCGGGTCGATGATGATGGGCCCGGCTACTGGCCCACATGGATTGATGATGTCCATCGTCTCACAAGATGATGTGAAAGACAGTCTGATGGCGATCGGATGGATGGTGACTTGATTGGGACCCAGATTGGTAGATCAACGGATCTAGAAAGATCCAACGGTCCGTTTGAAGATCCAATGGTCCGATGGAAGATCCAACGGTCAGAAAGCTAAGGGAGATGAGATAGAGCCAAAGGGTAGGAGTTCTGGGGTTAGGTCAGTAGATTCGAGGATCGAGAGATGAAGAGAGAGAGAGAATAAGGAGAGATGAGAGAGAAAGTATCAAAAAAATAGAGAAAAGTATTGGCAGAGGGTCTAGAACCCTGGTCTTCACTGTGACCATCCTCACGCTTCTCCAGTAGAGTAGACTATCATTCCTTGCTGACTCATGTGGCTTTAAACGCTTTGGTCCGTCTCTTGGTCATTGGCTCTCCTGTTCTTTTCGTTCTTTGGGCTGGCTTTTTGGTCCTCCTATTCAGCCCATAGTTGGCCCATATCTTTTAGTCATAGCATGTGGTCTCTTTAAGCTTTGATAATGGGCTTTCCTGATTGATGTGGGCTCGCAAGTCTTGAGAATTGTCCCATCGGGGTTTCCTGCGATAGAAGAAGCGCGTAATGAGACTTAATCAGAACGGCTTAATATCTAGACTTCTAAAAATGTGTTTAATGCATGCAAATATACCATTTCGTCCAGAAAAGTGTGTTCTACGCAATGAGATAGACTCTTACGTAGAAAAGTGGATAATTAGAGCAGTTTTACGTAGGAGAATGCGATAACGCTAAAAGGATAATTGCTTAAATTAAGCACTTTTGAGCGAATATCATGGTGTCAAGCATCTCGACACGCTTGTACTTAAGCTTGATTATCTCCGGAGTTTGGGATTTTCGTATAGAGAGGCGGTTAAGATGGTTTTGAGATATCGAGGGCTGTTGACGTTTAACATTTCAAATAATTTTCGGCCGAAGGTGGAGTATTTCTTGAATGAGATGAAGGGGGATTTGGTGGAGATGAAAATTTTTCCACAGTACTTCTCATTTAGCTTGGAGGGTAAAATAAAGCCTCGGCATTGTCTATTGGTTGAGCATGGGTTCTCGCTACCATTGTCAGAGATGTTGAAGGTTAGTGACGGGGAATTCAATGACCAGTTGGTAGAGATGAGATTGTGGTCTGTTGATGAGAAATTGTTGTTGTAAGTTGCACACCTTATTGTCTCCGTTATATATCAAATCAATAGAAAGAAATGTAATTTTTTGGTGGAATTTGATATGTAGCCTCTTGTATGAGTTGTTTTCAATGAAAAAAAATAGTTGTTTGCAATGAATGCTCAATTATTATTATTGACCATATTTGGGGTACAAAGATCCAAAGGTTTGAAATCGCTAATCAAGATGATTTTTGGTTTTTAGTTCCACCTAGGAAGTGGAAAAACATCCATACGGTTTGAGTCCTAAGAGCGTGCCACATGGCTCATATTAGGAGGGGGGCAAGTATGACTATGATACATTTGCAATGCAGGGATAGGTTCCAAAAATTTGTCATTGCCAAACGGCTGTCGAACGCCGTATTAACATTTAGCCGGACGAATATTTAGCCAGGCAAATATTTGCCTTGGAATTCTTTTTCTTGGCTACTAAACACGCCTTAAACAGAGAAAAAGAGTTATTCAAGCAAATAACTATTTTAAATGATCGAGCTAAAACTCTCCATAAGCAAGTGGAAACTATATGTACTTTAGTTGATCTGCCCAAAATTGAAAATGAGAAGAAAATGGGTTAGAAAAAATAAGGAAAACTGTTTGGATGTTCTCACAACATTGGTTGCTAGTGAGACATCCAGGTGGTATATGGATAGTGGGTGCTCTAGACACATGATTGGTGATAGGTCACATTTTTGTTCTTTGGATGAATACTAGAATAACTTTAGGTGATGGAAGTAGTGCCAGCATCATAGGCAGAGGGACCATTCATGGACCCGGACTTAAGAAAATTGAAAATGTGCTGTGTGGATGGATTGAAACATAAATTGCTTAGTATAAGCCAACTTTGTGATAAAGATCATGTTTGTAAATTCTCAAAAAATGCTTGTGAAATCACTGATTTAAGAATTGATAAAGTTATAATTAAAGGCTCAAGATATTCTGACAACTACCATGTGATTGAAAATAAGATCTTAGAAAAATGCAATTTGGCTCAAACTAATGAAGCAGACCTTTGGCATCAACGACTAGGTCACATACACTTCAAAGAATTAGTAAAAATCAGTAACAAGGTTAGAGGTGTTCCCAAACTCAGTAAATAATACCAACCTATATGTGGAACTTGCCTTAGGGGAAAACAAGTTAGAAGTGCTCACAGGAAAGTTAGGAACATTCGTTCCTCTAGAATTCTAGAACTTCTTCATATGGATCTTGTAGGACCCAATAAAATAGAAAGTTTTAGAGGTAAAAGGTATTTCTTGAATTTGGTTGATGAATTCTCTAGATACACGTGGATAGATTTTCTAAGAGAAAAATCAGAAGCATTTGAGGAATTCAAGAAGGATTTATATGGTCTGAAATAAGCTCATAGAGCTTGGTATGAAAAGTTAACTCGATTCTTGGTTGATAATGGATTTACTAGAGGAAATGTGGAGAAAAAATTATTTATTCGTAAAAAGGACCGAGATCTACTTATCGCTTAAATCTATGTAGATCCCATTATCTTTGGATCCACTACTGAGAAGTATGCCTTAGAATTTGTTAAAGTGATGAAATCAGAATTTGAAATGAGCATGGAAGGTGAACACAACTTCTTTCTAGGACTGCAAGTCGAGTAACAGGAAAATGGAATCTTCGCAACTCAATCTAAATATTCTAAAGAACTAATTAAAAAATTTGGATTAGACTCCTTAAAACATTCCAATACTCCTATGAGCACTAGTCTCAAACTTAACAAAAATCCTACTAAAACGTATGTTGACTCACACCCCTTAGATGTCAAAAGAATTATCAAGTATGTCGGTGGAACCGTGGAATACGGTCTTTGGTACCCCTTTGAGACAAACAATACCATTGTTGGTACTCCGATGTTGACTAGGTAGGAAGTGCGGATGACAAAAAGTATGAGTGGAGGATGTTTCTACATTGAAAACTGTTTTGTATCTTGGCATAATAAGAATCAAAATTCTATATCCTTGTTTATTGCGGAGGAAGAATATATTGCCGCTGGGAGTTGTTGTGCTCAACTTCTGTGGATAAAGCAAATACTGTTAGACTATGGTATAAGGTAGAACACAATGACATTACTTTGCGACAACATTATTGCCATTAGCATATCGAAGAACCCTATTCAACACTCTTGGACCAAGCACAAACATCAGGCATCATTTTATCAGGGCGTTAGTCAAAGAACAAGTTGTCCCTCTTGAATACGTTGAAACTGAAAAACAACTAGCTGACATATTCACTAAACCATTAGACTCTTTGCATTTCAAATATCTTAGAAAGTCTATTGGTGTGTGCTCTGTTTGTTAGATTGACTCAGCTTGCGGACCCTCATATGTTGCATGTTCTTTGATTTTGTTTTGTGTGTGTGTGTGGGGGGGGGGGGTACGTACACTTCATGATTTATTACTTTGACTATCTGTGATTGGTTGTGGATTTGTTGGTGTTATGGTTGCTTGGTGTTTTCTTTTTTAGTTCTCTTGATTGGCTTTGCTGGCCTAAAATGGTCGCTGGACCAAACATCACCATTTCGGGTGTTAGAGGCTCGATAGACCAAGTTTGTCTCGGGCGACCGCGCTAGTTTGTTACTAGTATTTTATTTTTTATTGGTTGGAGAGGCGGGGGCGACCACACTTGTTTTCGGTCGATCGTGCCCCTCATATGTAGCCTCATTCTCCTCTGGTCGATCATTTTGTGTTTACTATTTTTGGTAACTCTTTCCCTGTGGCTTATATCTTCTTCTTGCATATTTTAGTTGCATATACATCTTTTGGCATGGCTCCTCGTAGAGGCGAGCGCTGAGTATGAGGTCGTCACTATGTGTCTTCCAGCGTTCCTCAAGCTAACGTTTGAATTCATCTCAAACCTTGCGTAGGAGAACTTCAACAGGTATGTCTCTCGTTGCTCTATTACCAAAGATCATTATATTTTAGTTGAGTCTCTTGCCCTATTGCCATGTTTCACTTATTTGACGGTTAGCACTGGCTATCCTTGTTTGAGTACTCTGGACCCATCTATCCTCTCTTGATTCGCTTATTCTATACAAACTTTCATAATGTGGATAGGGTTAGTCTTTGCTTCTATACTCGAGTGAAGGGTTAGATTTTTTCTTTTTCTTGGTCTAATGGTAGACATTTCTGGGCCTCCTATGACTCCTAGAGTCCATCACTATCCTCCTCCAGATCGCCATCCAGGGAAATCTGATACTATTCATTTCTTGTGTGGTGGGGATGCTCTTACTTCATCATATCTTCTGCCCACTAGTTTGCTCCCTAGATACAAATTCCGCTTCCTGGTTCTCTCCTACAACCTTATTCCTCGGAAAGGTCACAGGATTGAGGTTCTTGGTAACCTATTTTTTGTGCTCTATCATCTCGCCCGGGGCCATCTTTTGAATGGCCTTGCCATTATCTGCCATACCATGATTGATGCAGCTTTCACTCCTAGGTCTCGCAAGATCCTTCCCTTTGCTGCTCTTATATCTTCTATCCTTACGCACTTTAGAGTTCCCATTGATCCATCTATGCCCTTTGAAGGGATAGGAACTCATCTGACTGGTTCTACGATCACTCGCATGTACGTTGGTTACGACACTTCATCTACAACGGACACTTCCTCTTCTCGCTTGTCCAATATGGATTGCCTACTTCAGTATGCTCAGGCTACGAATACGAGGGTCTCTTGAATCGACACATATCTTAGATCGAAGGATGCTGAGTACCCACTCTCCATGTTTCTTATTGTCAAAATTCCATGACACTTGTAATGTTGATACCATAAGAACATCACTTCAATAAGACTTGTAGAAGACTCCATGAAGATTCATTAAAGAAACCTTGAAGATACTGTGTTACCCCAGATAAGGTCATCTTGCTGAATCCAGGCAACTATATCAAGAAGATCAACCATTATATGACATTGATAAGAGTTCAATAGATAATCAAGGTAAGATTGTATCTCCTAGATGTGAGAACAGTGTGCCTTTAGGTTTGCAGGTGAGGGAGCTCGGTCGACCCAAGAAGTTGTGGTCGACCCAGAATGTACACCATATTGTTTTTTGACTGACTGATCGTAGAAGATCGGTTGCCCAAGGCTGACTGCGCTTGACCCCACCTGTACTACTCTCTAGAAGTTTGTCAGTGCATAGAGCACGGTCGATCAAAGAACCCTAGGTCTGTAATAACCTAGGTATATGGATCCACACGACCAAAGATACCTGGAGGGGGAGTGAATAGGTATTTTAAAATTTTAATCTAATATTAACAACCAAATCAATTATTTGGTCCAGGTATATAGTACTAAATCGCATATACAAACTAGTTATGATTGATAATGATTATCAAGGTGATTACTTAAATCGATTCAGATTTAATATATCAGAGATATATTATTTATTTATCATTTGAGTTAATCTAATCAAATTGTGAAAATAAACAATCAATCAATACATGCGATTTTTACGTGGAAACCTTAGCCAATGAAATGAAATTCAGTCTGTTCTCTTTTATCCGAATACCTAGAAGGGGGGGGGGTTGATTAGGTACTAAAATTTTCTTTAATTAACCTAACAATATTACTGGTCTGGTAGGGGTATTCTAAATCGCATGCAACAATCCTAAAGAGTTTATTGATTAGTAGATGATTATCACAATTGACTTAGATCAAATATATCTCCGTGATATATTGTTTCTTTGTCACTTGGGTTAATCTAACAAATGTGCAGAATTCAAACAATCAAACCAACCATAACATATGCGACTTTTTACATGAAAACCTTAACTAAGAAAAACCACGGGATCACGTCTAGATGGAAAGTATCACTAACGAAAAAGTTTTGAGTTACAAAAGTTACCTACGCACCACCGTTCACATCCTCCGGATCCATGCTACAAGTCACACACGCACCCTCCCAATCACGAAGCTCTGTCAATTGTTTAGTTTGGTACTCCCCAAACCTACCTTCGATCAGTACACCCCGATCTTAATTCTCATCCATCGATCTCTATCGCTGATAAAGGATTTAGTACACCCTAAACCCCAACGTTGCTTAAATAGTGTTTGTAAGAAATATTTTCATATTCAATTTGGTAAAGATTTTGTTTGACATAAAAGCAATCTTGTAACTGTTTCTACGAGCACTAGTGTAGTGTGGAGATGTCGTGGTACGCATACTTCGCAGACTAGAAGACAGAGACAGCAAGAATCAGACGGTTGATGATAGGAGTCATTTGAGTAACAACCCATTTGTCAGTTAAAGATCGTGTACGCTCGATTAGGAAGGCAAGTGACTTAGTGGCCATAGAAATTGGTTAAAATGAATAAAATATAATGGTCAGTGATATTCGCTCAAAAGTGCTTATTTTAAGCAATTATCCTTTTAGCGTTATTGCATTCTCCTACGTAAAATACTCTATTTACCTACTTTTCTACGTAAGAGTCTCTTCTGTTGCGTAGAACACACTTTTCTGGACGAAATGGTATATTTGCATGCATTAAACACATTTTCGAAAGTCTAAATATTAAGCCGTTCTGATAAAGTCTCATTACGCGCTTCTTCTGTCGCAGGAAACTCCGATGGGACGATTCTCGAGATTTGTGGGCCCAAATCGATCATGAAAGCCCATTATCAAAGCTTAACAAGCCCACATGCTATGACTAGAAGATATGGGCCAAATATGGGCTGAATAAGAGGACCAAAAAGCCGGCCCAAAGAACGAAGAGAGTAGGAGAGCCAATGACCAAGAGACGGACCAAAGCGTTTAAAGCCACATGAGTCAGCAAAGAATGATGGTCGACTCTACTGGAGAAGCGTGAGGATGGTCACAGTGAAGACCAGGGTTCCAGACCCTTCGCCAGTGCTTTTTTCTCTATTTTCTGATATTTTCTCTCTCATCTCTCCTTATTCTCTCTCTCTCTTCATCTCTCGGTCCTCGAATCTACTGACCTAACCCCAGAACTCCTGCCCATCAGCTCTATCTCATCTCCCTTAGCTTTCTGACCGTTGGATCTTCCATCGGACCGTTGGATCTTCAATCGGACCGTTGGATCTCTCTAGATCCGTCGATCTACCAATCTGAGTCCCAATCAAGTCACCATCCATCCGATCGCCATCAGACTGTCTGTCACATCATCTTGTGAGACGATGGACATCATCAATCCATGAGGGCCAATAGCCGGGCCCATCTTCATCGACCCGCTGTCCGACCAGTTAGTGGACCCCGCGAATTTCAAAATAATTTTAATTAAATGGGGGGTCCACTAATTGGGGAGATTCCCCATAGAAAAGTAGGTTTTTACTTAAAATATATATATATATATATATATATATATATATATATATATATATATATATATATATATATATATATATATATTTCTTATTTTTTTATTTTCAAAAATCCCCTATTTCCATTAAAGGAAATAGGGAAGCTTTAAAAGGAGAAGGATAGGGGTTCGTTCGAACCCTAATCCCTCTCCCCTCTCATCCTCTCTTCCCCCCTTTCAATCCCCCCACGTTCTCCCTCCACCGGTGGCCGTTTCTTTTTTTTTTTTTCTTCTTCTTCTTCTTCTTCCTCCTCCATCTTCGCCGGAGTTGCAGGCAGCAACTCCGGCCATCTGGTCCTCTTCCTCCTCCTCCTCCTTCTTCTTCTTCTTCTTCTTCTTCTTCTTCTTCTTCTTCTTCTTCTTCTTCTTCTTCTTCATTTTCTTCTTCTTCTTCTTCTTCTTCTTCTTCTTCTTCTTCTCATATTTTTCATCTTCGTTTTTGTCATTACCGTTTTTACCGGAGTTGCAGCCTGCAACTCCGGCCGGCACCGCCCCCCCCCCAAACCAGTCCAGCAGCCCCTCTCCCTAGAGTCTCCTGCCTCCTCTTCTTCACCACGTCTTCTTGGTGTGGTTGCTGCTCCTCTACGTGGTGGCTGCTGATCCTCTCAACGGTTTGCTAAACCGTCCTCAACTGCACCTGCTTCATCACCGGCATCCCACTGCCAGCCGTTCTTCTCTTCATCATCGAAACCAGGCCTTGCATCCAACCACCTCTCATCATCGTTATTTGCAGACCAACCATCACCCTCTTCTTCTTCTTGACCATTTTCTTCTAAACCAAAAGAAAACCAGCAAAAAAAAAGAGAAAAAAAAGAAGAAAAGAAGATGAAGAAGTGAAGGAGATCGCCCCTCTCCACTTGCCACCCTCGCTACCATCCATCTCAAGGCCGGAAACCTGCAACTCTGGCCGGCGTGCTTCACTCCCTGCTGGTGCACACCAGCGCCTTGTCTTCGGAACTTCTACCTGTGCTGCACCACCTCTCTCAGACGAGCAAGCTACCTCCTCTCTACAACGGTTTTCTAACCGTGCTCACCATCAAGAAGCACCACACCTGCTGCTCATTCACTCCACTGCCCCCTTCATTTGCTGTAGTGCTCATGTGCGCCTTGGAGATCCTCTTTCCATTGCTGCAAGCCTGCAACACCGCGATACTCTTCATCGTCAAAGGCCTCCCCGAACCTGCTACTCTCACTTTGGTGGTCGTCCTCCACATCAGCAAGTTTCCGACACCTCCATTGCCATTCGAATTTCTCCATCTTCCATGGCTTGGCCGAGAGCCACCCACAGTCACCACGTGGCTAGCTTGCACCTCGTGTTCTTCCCACCATGCATCTCCGGCAAATCTTTGCCGGCCAATCCCGATTCTTCGATAAGCTACCCAAGGTAATCTCTTTACTCTTTTTAGGTTTTAGAACTTTCTTTCACTAGTTTTACCTCCCTCTCTTTTAGTTTCTCTCTCTAGTTCTCTCTAGCGTTCTCTCTCCTTCGTCTCTTTCTCTCTCTAGAAATCTCATTCTCTTCCTTTTTCTCTCTCATCTATTTTAGTGTTTTTTATTGCTTTCCAGTTGATTAATTGTTTTATCATAGTTTAAGATTTATCTAAGCATTGTAATGAATTTTAATGTTATGAAAGTTCTTCGGAGTTGTTTGGATATTTCGCCTCTTTTTCATTAATATTGTAGTTCATGGTTTGCAGCAATCAACTCAAAAGAATGTTTTCAATCCCTAACTCTCCACCACTCTCACCTCTCCATAGTTCTGATAAAAAAATTGTCATTTTATGTTATTGGTTGCACGAACTAACCCCGAGTGCGGATCGACATCCGACACGAGCCACTATGCAAAATTGCTCATTTTACAGGTTAAATGTCTCAGATTAATTACAAATAATGTTGAAGTTAGGGTCGTTCTCTCAACGACGGAAAAACCCTACTTTCAGTCAAACCTAATCATTGGACTGACCCGAGTCTAAGTCAAAGATATTGACTATTGGGATAGTCCAATCGATTGGACACTTATACCCAATCGATTGGACATGGCCCAATCGATTGGAGGACTCTGTGTAATCGATTGGAAGCTACGAGGCAAAAACTTATTTTAGCACAATTGATTGGAGGACTCTGTGTAATCGATTGGAAGCTACGATGCAGAAACTTATTTCAGCCCAATCGATTGGAGACTCTGTGAAATTGATTGGAGTCTTCGGGACAGAAACTTATTTGAGTCAAATCGATTGGAGTCTTCGAGACAAACTTATTTGAGTCCAATCGATTGGAGACATCAGTGTAATCGATTGGAGCTTACGGAAGAGGAAACTTATTGAGGCCAATCGATTGGACAGTTATACCCAATCGATTGGACATGGCCCAATCGATTGGACCTAGAGTACAATCGATTGGACCATGCACAGACTCAGTCTTTCTCAGATCCGAAATTCTATGTTCTATTATCCCACGTTCTACACGACTCAGGGTCATGAAATTCTATAAATACAACCCTTCTATACCTTCTCTAAACACACACAGAGACACAGAGTGACTCAATCTTCAAGAGAAAGAAGAAAATGTTTTATTTATTAGAGTGTCCATTCGAAGAGTAAATAAGCTTATTTCTCATTCACATCTTGTGAGCTTGTTCTCTTCTTGATCAAAGCCAAGTGTTTGATCCATCCCTCAGCTTAGGTCTTCCACTTCTATATTCGACCTAGTAGCCTGAGTATACCAGTGTGACTCAACACCTTTTGAGTAACCTAGGATTCAGGGTGTACTGAATCATTTACCTTCTGCAAAGGCGGGAGTGTTGAGAATTAAGATCGGAAGAGCCTATCGATGCTGGGTTTAGGGTGTACCAAACTGAACAAGCGGAGAAGGCTTCTTGGCTGGAAGGGCGCGCGTGGATTCGTAGCGTTGATTTAGAGGACGTGGACGCATCGACAATAGGCCTTTGCTAAGGTTGGAAGCTGTATTTGCAACGGTGCTGCGTGGGTAACCTTTGTTTCTTTTAACTTTTCAGTTAGTGATACTTTCCGTTTGGATGTGGTCCTATGGTTTTTCCTTGGCTAAGGTTTTCACGTAAAAATCTCTTGTCTTGTGTGATTGTTTGTTTGTATTCCACAATCTATCTTGATTAGATCAAACGACGAAAAGAAAATATACCACGGAGGTATATTCGATTTGAGTCAGTTGTGATAATCTTTTATTAAACAACTAAGGCATCCGATCTTGTTCCCCTACCATAGACCAGTAAAACTGTGTAAGTATAATTAATTTTAAATACCTAATCAATCCCCATTTAGGTATATTGGATTAAAGAGAACGGACCGGTGAAATTTCAGTGTTGAAACACACAAGGTACTCTCTTGCTTACTAGGTTAGAATTCTAGTTGGAAAACCTAAGCAGAGGTGATGATCAAGCTCTAAGCTATGATCTAAAAGAAGATAAACCCTTTCAAGAATCGAAATATAAACTGAGGTTTTTGCTTTTCGAGATGGACAACTCTTATTCAATAACTCTATCTTGCTGTCAGTTAATTTGTGTATTGTAAAGTTCAAGGGAGGCTTTACTTATAAGAATATTGAAGCCCAAGGTCGTGCACGTGATGTGGTAGTGGGAACTTGAAAACTGGATCTAAAATTGGACTTTTTCTAAGTGGTCCAATCGATTGTACACTAGGTCCAATCGATTGGACTACCAGTCTAGTCCAATCGATTGTACTGTCCAGATGGGTTTTCTGTTCGATGGTCCAATTGATTGTACTCAGGGTCCTTTCGATTGTACTCTTGAGAAGTTCAGTCATGTATGGTAGAATCGATTGTATCATAAGGTCCAAATCATTTGTATTCTTTAGGTAGTTGTGTCTGTAGGGTCCAATCGATTGTATTAGAAGGTCTAATCGATTGGATTCTTGGGATGTTCTATCCCGTATGGTTCAATCGATTGTACTTAGAGGCCCATTGGACTTCCCCTTAGTCAATTTTAAGGCTCTTGCACTGCCTTGACCTGGGTCTATCCTATGACTAGTTTTGACCATTATATTTTATCTCTAAAATACAATTCCTACGGCCACTAAGTCACTTACCTTCCTAAACGAGCGAACACGATATTTAGTGGACAAAATGTAGTTACTCAGATGAGTCATGTGGTCAACCGTCTGATTCTTGCAATCTTCATCTTTTAGTCTTCACGTAGTCAGAGAAGTATGCGTACCATGACATCCTCAACGCTACACTAACGGTCGTAGGAACGGTTACAGTTATGTTTTATGTGAAACATAATAACCTCCAAACTAGAATATGGAAATATTCATTACAATCTCCCCCTTTAGAAATTTTGTAACAAAAAATATTTAATCATATAAAGAGTAAACAAATCAAGAATAAAATCCAACCCAACCCTTTACATGATTCACTCACTATCTCACAATCACTCGGAGATAATAAACAGATAAAATATTTTCACTGGATTTGTTTCATGCACATCCACCGACAGTACATACCATGTAATATCATCGACAATAATAGATGAAGAATGTAAAGCAGTGCGATGAGTGTGAGTTGCATATCGGATTAACATGTACTAGCGGACATGGTAGAGAAATTAGAAAAATAGATATATTCATGAAAACATTTTTCTCCCACTAAATTTCTCTCCCCCTATCTTATGCATCTACTTGTTTACTTTTTTTTATTCTTTTTTATTTATTTTTTCTTTAATTTTCTTTTTTTATTTTTCTTTTTTATTTTTTATTTTATTTTATTTCTTTTTTTTTATAAGAGCTAGAAGAAGAGGAAAATGGCAGATAGGTGAAGATGGTTTAGATGGGTTGAGGGTAGAGAGAATGGAGAGAGAGAAGGTTGAGTGAAAAGAGAGTGGGGACGGCTGGGTGAGATGGGAGAGGAGAGAAAGAGATGGAGAGAACGTGGGGGAGAGTTATGGACTCAAGAGAGGTGGGGTGCTGGACGACTTAGAGAGTGAGAGAGGTTTCAAGAGTTCTAAGCGATAGAAGGCTGGGGAGAATGGATTGAGAGAGATAGTGGAGATCTCCCCTCCAGGGTTTCGATTGGAGCCTTTTAAAGTGAGAGGAAGAGAGGTAGAGAGAGGACGTGTAATGCCCTTGCGTTCTCTCCAATCCAGTGTGGTTATTAGCCCAAGAATCTCTAAAAAGGAAACAAGCCTCTAAGTGCTCCCTCATTCCAAAAATCAGAGATTTCTTCTCTTGCTTCTCTATGCCACATCACCCATTGCTTTAACCTCTACCATCCATCTTTGATCTTGGCCTAGTGAAAGCCATCAACCCTTTAATCTGTCCGTCCATCCTTGCTTGACCAGTCCACTTTTCTCTCCTTCATTCTTTCCTTGAGGAATACTCTTTTACTTCCAAAATAGTCCATTGGCAGTCTTCCTTTATTATAAATAATTCATCTTCTATGCAAATCAATATCTTGCTTATACACTTCCCTCAATTGCCAGTTTTCCATACTATGAAGAATCTCCAGCAACTTAGCATATATCATACCATATAATGTCTACATTCTAACATTCCATAAGCACCTTCCTTTTAGAGCTCCTCTTCCACGTCAATCACTCTTGTCCTTGGATATTTGTTTAGGGTGGTATGAACCAACCACATTCCAAGTATGGAATTAACGCCAATCTCTCACAGAGAAAATAAATATTTTCTTTAATAAAAGAAAATATATTCTTTGAATTAATATATGCCACCATTTCCATCTTTTGGTAGTTGGTACAGCCACCAACATTCTTAATCATCTTGGACTACCCTCTTCTTCCATTGCCCCACAAGCTTTTATGATACCCCGTGTCTATGGTGTTTCACCGGGTTACATGCATCCATTGTTCATCATCAATTTATGGTCCATCCTTTGGTCTATGACCTTGGCCCATTGCGATACCTTTGGCAATTTTCACATGCTGGCCAATCTTTATTAAAGATTAACATCTACTCTTGTGGCTCATCAATGTGGCCCATTGGCCCACATCTTTGCCTGCGACCCATTAGCTTAGTATGTATCTTCAGATTACTCAGATCATGATTTGCAGCTAGGTCCACTAGTCTTCCAACTTGATCATTATTCAACTTTGCCAACTCCACTGTCTTGGCTCACCTTTTTATCCCGCATGGTTTACTGATCTTTGATAGTGACTTTCATGGTTGATCGCGAGTTTTCGGTTCTTTAGAATCATCCGATCGGGGTTCCTACAATAGAAAAAGCACTTAGTGGGACTTGTACAAAACGGCTTCGCATGTTAGTCAAATAAATACATATAAATGCGTGAAAATATACCATTTTGACCAGAAAAGTGTATCCTACACAATGGAAGAAACTCTTACGTAGAAAAGTTGATAAAAAGAAAGTTTTACGTAGGAGAGTGCGATAACACTAAAAGGATAATGACTTAAAATAAACACTTTTGAACGAATATCATTTACCTCTTTTGATTTTTCTTTCCTCCTTTTTATCACAGAATGACAAAGGTACACAAATAACTAGCATGCATTGAATATGGAATTGAAGTACAAGTGTAACAGTATATAACACGACATAAGCAAACAGCATAATGTCATATATATTTGAATGGTTTATATTTTTAGTATATCATTATGAAATTATACATCCAAAGCCAGACATAATTTAACCAATAAATTTTTTTTTCAAATGAATTTTAAACAATTTAAATCATTTTTGAAAAGATTCAAAACTCACAGAACTCAAATCAGATCAATTTGGATCACATCGGATAAAATCTCAAGTTTAAAATATGCTAAGATACAAAAAGTCAAGTTAAATGCAATGTATAATGAGTTGCAATGTGGTTTGCACTAACAAATATCAACCTAGAATTTTAGACTTAACTACTCAATTTATCTAGAATAGTTCAGATGCAGTCAGTTTAGGCCATTTATCAACGCCAGTAAGTCAAACTAGTTAAGTCAGTCAAAACAGAGACCAAAGGCTACACTTCCGGGGTTTTGATCCATTTTTCTATCATGGATGAATCTTCTAGGAAGACCCATCCAAGGCAGGCTCGTTTACTCATGTCATATGATCTCCTCACGATGCATCACTATGACGGTTGGTTAATCCTTCTAAGGTAAAACATGCTAGTTTGGGTTAGAGGGGGAAGAAGAGAAAGTAAAGAACATTCCCATTCTCATGCTACCTGATCAAGTGATTTGGGTTAACAGGTGTATTTGGGCTTATGAATGAAGCCTAGAAGGACTAAGTGTCAATTCTCTCAACAATTTGATAGAGTAATGACCCTTTTCGAAGAATAGAAGACATATCTTTTTCTCCCTCCCCAAGGCCTCTATTTATAGAGTTCTGAAAGGAGAGGGGTTACATATGTATCTATTTACAAAAATACCCTTCTTAGTCGAAGTAGGCCTGTCACGCTGGATTTTGCTGACTTTATCATCCGACGCAGGCCTATTCATTATTGAGTAACCGGTACCCTTTGAGAAATAATCAACTTGAAACATGCGAATTCCTATCTGAATTGCTCGCAAACTGAAGATCTAAGGGCCAAGAATCAATCTGGGCTCTTATAATGATTTCTCAAAATCTGTGAGGAATTCTTTCAAGATGGGCACATACACACGATCCCTAGGACCCAAGGAGTCCGCGTATGGGCTTAGTTCCCTTAGATGGGTCTAGATCAGATAGATTTGGGCCATTGATTTTTGGTTGTCTGATATTCTGATTTGATGAGATCCACCCATCCAAATGTGATATAGCCGCATACGCGAGGTCCATAGGACCCAAGGAGTACACGTATGGGCTTAGTTCCCTCAGATGTGTTCAGATCAGAAAGATCTGGATCATTGATTTTTGGTCGTTTGATGATCTTCCGATCCAACAAGATCTAGACGCCAAAAATGTAATATAGATCCAAACGCAAGGTCCCTAAAACCCAAGGAGTCACCGTATGGGCCCAGTTCCTTCATATGGGTCCAGATTAGAGAAATTTGGACCGTTGATTTTTGGCCGTATGATGAACTTCCGATCGGGCAAGATCTGGCCGCCAAAAATGTAATATAGCTCCATACGCGAGGTCCTTAGGACCCAAGGAGTCAACATATGGTTTCGATTCCTTCAGATGGGTCTAGATTAGAAAGACCTAGACTGTTGATTTTTTGCCGTTAGATGATCTTTCGATCGAGAAAGATCTGTCTGTTCAAAATGTAAAATAGATCCATACATGAGGTCCATAGGACCCAAGGAGCCAATGTATGGCCTTCCTTTAGATGGGTCCAGATCAGAGAGATTTGGATCATTAATTTTTGACCGTCTGATCATCATTCGATCGGACAAGATCTGGCCATTCAAAATGTAATATAGCTCCATACGCGAAGTTGTTAGAGCCTAATGAGTCAATGTATGGGCTTAATTTCTTCAGATAGTTCCAGATCAGGGAGATCTAGACCATTGATTTTTGACCATCTGATGATCTTTCGATCGAACAAGATCTGACCGTTCAAAATGCAATATAGCACCATACACGAGGTCCCTAGGACCCAAGCAGTTATCCTGTGGGATTATTTCCTTCAGATGGGTCCAGATTAGAGAGATCTAGACTCGTATGGGCTTACTTCCTTCAAATGGGTCCAAATCAGAGAAATATGGACCATTGATTTCTGGCCGTCTAATGATCTTCTAATCGGACAAGATCTCTCCGTTCAAAATGTAAATAGCTCCATACGCGAGGTCCTTAGGACCAAGGAGTCAGCATATGGGCTTACTTTCTTTAGATGGGTCTAAATTAGAGAGATCTGGACTATTTATTTTTGGTCGTTTGATGATCTTCTAATCGGACAAAATCCGGCCGTTCAAAATTTACTATAACTCCATATGTGAGGTTGATAGTCGCTCAAAAGTGCTTATTTTAAGCAATTATCCTTTTAGCGTTATTGCATTCTCCCATGTTAAAATACTCTATTTATCTACTTTTCTACGTAAGAGTCTCTTTTGTTGCGTAGAACACACTTTTCTGGACGAAATGGTATATTTGCATGCAGTAAACACATTTTCGGAAGTCTAGGTATGAGACGTTATGATTGAGACTCATTACGTGTTTTTCACTATTGCAGGAAACCCGATCAGATGATTCTCGAGACTGATGGACCCACGATCAATCACAAATGCCTGTTTTAACCTCACAATCAATCTAAGGGTGATCAACTTGACCATCGAACTAGCCCAGTGAAGAAAGCAGAGAAGTTGAACATTTCAGAGAGCAAATGAACCTAGCGACTTTGAAGGCAAGAGAATGAGAAATCTTGAAGGGCAGCACGAGAAGAGATTCCTACGTGGAGCACTAATCGGACAATTTTGATGTAATGATTAAAGCTCAAGAGCCAACAGGCTGACTGCCCAATCGGACAATTCTAATGAATTGCGAGCCCACGACCGAAGCTTAAGAGCACAGCTTAAAGAGCTGACGGGCTATAGGCCAAGTACAAGCCGAAGCAGTACATTATATGGTGGACCACTAAACCCGAATGCAGAGATCAATGAGAGCTTGGAATAACACAAGAGTTGGACAATATCCTAGTTGTTGAGCCACGGTGTCAGAACACACGGTCTACGAACCCAAGAACATGATGAGATAAATCGGATGGACAGTGTCGACCTAGAGGCGTGACAGAGCAAATTGCATGAATTAATAAGTGTCGGCAGAACACCAACAAACCTACGGACCGACGGATCATCAAAAACAAGATTCGGATCAACAGATTTCCCAAATGGTTGCATATACTATAGATCATAACATGTTGATGGTTCCATAGGCTTAGTCCAAGAAGCAAAGAGTCGTTGGATTTAAATGGATGGTTGTGGCGAAGACACAAGAAATGCAATGAAGTGGGTCGGTTGACATTCATCAAGTATAGAATTGGTGACAGCATGAGAGGTGGCAGCAAGTAGTATGGTGTGGGCCATCACATGGGATAACTTCCCATTTAGAAGATTTTCTCGCTTCAATTATGCTGGATATCAACATCTTAGAAGGAAAAGAGATTTCAAAAGAAGAAATATTTTGGAAAGTGGCCAACCAAACAAGAGGTGTTGGAGCACACACATGGACGGTGGGATTCTAATTAACAAAAGAAGGAAAGCTTCTATTCCTTTGGAAAAGAGGCTTTTAAATTATGGAAAGAGGATAGCATTTTGTGGGAGGAAAGAATAGACACACGGTGGCTATAAGATAGAGATGTGGGACCGTCCCAAGGAGGTTTTTCTCCTTGCTGTTGCTGCCTTTGTCCAAGCCGTTGCTACTGCCATCAAAGTGCAGGTCCAGCAACGCCTCCCTCAGAGCTTGCTGCCCTCCACAACCTGCTACTACATTCCACGTCGCAGGTGGCTCCACCACCGTCCACCTACACTCCCACAAACCAGCAAGATCGCCTCCAACATTGTTACCTCCGTCAAAGGTGATCTCTCCATCTCACCTGCGAAAAATGGCAAGGATGCCTGCTCTCCACCATCTTCTCCAGGCTGTTTCTCAACTGTTGCAGCCTGTACCATCAAGGAGCACGCCTACTCCTCCTTCTCGATGTCGCCTTCACCTCCCTGGTGTTGCAGGCCAGCAACACCAACACCCAGCACCGTCATCTCCAACTTCTTCTCTCTCCCAAAAAAAAAAAAAAAGAAAAAAAGAAAGAAACTCTGCAACCCTCCGAAAGAAAGAAATAAAAAAGGGAAAGAGGGAGAAGAGGAAGCCGGCGTCCATCTCCCTGTTGCTGCACCATTCACTCCGCCAACCTAAAGGCTGGCCGGACTGGTTTTTCTCCATCGGACAGATCTGTACCTGCAACGTGAGCGCCTCTCACTTGTTGCACCTACGAGCCACCACTGTTATCTTGCTGGCCATTCTCTAAGCTAGCAACCTTCCTTAGACTGGTGTGTGCATTCTTCTCAAGGGTTGCTGGAGTTGCAACCTGCAACTCCGGCAACCTCCATTAACGCCGGCAATCAGTCTTCACAACCTGCCACCAACTCTAGCCTTTCTTCTCCAAGAAAACCTACAGCCACAACCTTCACTACCCTACCACCACCGATCCAGCAACCTTCACCTGTAATGCCTCTCCACCGTCTTGTCCAGCCAGATCTCCGAGCAACACCGCCTGCATCAACTTCACCAGCAACTTCGATGGGTTTTTTTTGAAAACCTTCAACAGGTTCGGGATCCTCTTCCATCTTCCCTTCCTTGACTGTGGTTCTCAAGGGACTCTTCCAGATCGTGTACCTCCTTCCACCATGCTCCACCGCCCACAGATTGTTGCAAGCTTCCTCTTTGCTCCACCCTCTCAAGCGCTCTCTCTTCTTACAAGAACCCATAGTTCTTCCTCCATGGGAGCCGAACCAGCAAGATCCCACGCTCCACCATTGCCATGCACACTCCAATCTTTTTCATCATTGGCTGAACCGAACCCACTCTCCAAGGTGAGTTGCTTAAGGTAGTTTCTCTCTCGTCTTTGGTCTCTCTCTCTAGGTTAGTTTTCTCTTCGCTTTCTCTCTCTAGAACTCTCTCTAGGCTTTGAAAATCCCCCTTTCTCTCTTTAAGTTTTCTACTTTCTCTCTTCTTCACTATCATGAGTTTCTCTCTCTAGAAACATGTTCTCTCTCTACATTATCTCTCTAAGTCTAAAATCCCCAGGCTGATCGCCTTTTTGCACCACTGACTCCGTTCGGTGAATGCAAGAGGGTGAGTTTTTCTCTCACCTCTACCTTGTCGGCCGGTAAACGACCGAGGTGTGAAAATTCTCTCTCTACCTTCTTCCTCTCTCTCTAAAATTTCTCTTTACATGCTTTCTAGAATAGATTTACCGCTTTATTTATTTCTATCATTTATTTCATGTAAGCCACAGTTTAATTAATGCAATTTGATTTTGATAATTTTAGTCTTCTCTGGATCTTATTTGGATGTGTTTTAAATCGACTCGCCCTTCTCATCTCTTCCATCATTCTCCTTTTTCTCTTGTATATTATCTGTCATTTTATGTTCTTATTCGCGCTAATCCGACTAATCCCGAGTGTGGATCGACATCCGACACGAATCTCTATACAAAAGTTCATATTTTACAGGTTAAAAGTCTCGGATAATTACAAATATTGTTGAAGTTAGGGTCGTTCTCTCAACGACGGAAAAACCCTACTTTCAGAGGTCCCTAGGACCCAAGGAATCAACTTATTGTCTTACTTCCTTCAGATGGGTCCAGATCAGAGAGATCTAGATCGTTAATTTTTTACTGTATGATGATTTTTTGTTCGGGCAAGATTTGGCCATTCAAAATTTAATATAGCTCCATACGCAAGGTCCCTAGGACCCAAGGAGCTAGCATATGGGCTTACTTTCTCAAATTTGGTCTAGATCATAGAGATCTAGACCATTGATTTCTGATGATCTTCCGATCGGGCATGATCTGGCCGCCCAATATGTAAAATAGCTCCATACATGAGTTACCTAGGACCTAAGGAGTCTGCTTATGGGCTTAGTTCCTTCAGATGGGTCTAGATTCGAGAGATCTGGACTGTTGATTTTTGTCCGTCTAATGATCTTTTGATAAGGCAAGATATGGCCTATAAAAATGTAATATAGCTTCATACGCAAGGTCCTAGGACCCAAGGAGTTAGTGTATGAGCTTACTTTCTTCAAATGGTTCCAAATCATATAGATCTTGACTGTTGATTTTTGGTCGTTTGATGATCTTCTAATCGGACAAGATCTGGACATTCAAAATGTAATATAGCTCCATACGCGTGGTCCCTAGGACCCAAGGAGTCAATGTATGGGCTTACTTCCTTCAGATGGGTCCAGATCAGAGAGATCTGGATCGTTGATTTTAGGCCGTCAAATGATCTTTTGATCGGGCAAGATCTGGCCGTTCAAAATGTACTATAGCTCCATACGTGAGGTCCCTAGGAGCCAAGGAGCCAGCGTATGGGCTTACTTTCTTCATATGGGTCCAGATCAGAGAGATCTAGACCGTCAATGCTATGTCCCATCCCTGATAAGTGTTCATTTGCGTTTGTGGGTCATGATTTCTGCACTAATGGCATATTTCTTGTCTAACAATAACTGCACAGGTAGATTTCTGATTCATCCCTCCTTCTTCCTTGTCTTTAACTATGTTCAAGGCTGCAATGTAACACAAACAATAGACAATGTCCATCTTTGACTTGTAAAGGCTTGAACTCTGTTGACTTTTCAGAAGTCGAATGAACAAGAAAATTAGCCATAATTTTCTATTTAACTAACAATTGTCCTTCTTTTATCAAGATTAAAACTTAATATTCCTAGCATATGCATATGCATGATCTCAAACAATTAATATCAACATCATAGTATTCATTCTCACCTTCTCAATTTTTCAAATTTTTGGACAACCACAAATAATAGGCCACCTCCTCTAGAAACCTCTTTTCGAGGACACGATCGTATGAAACCTGGCTGGGGGAATGCCTTCGAATCAATACATAAATTTTGGGCAGCCACCCCCCGTTTTCTCGAGGCCACAGGCACATTTCACTTGCCCTAACTAATCTTCTTGAAATTGGATGTGTGACCAGATAGGAAAATGCCCCGACAAATCTTCTTACCAAGGTGGTGGGAGGTCAGCTCTACTCACCTTGGCTTATACTCTCTTGAATAAAATAATGATAAACAACAAATTCTCACAAAATCACATTAGAAGTTCACATACTCAAGGCAACGTAAAAAAAGACGATCATCTATACAGTCCCATTATAGAAATAAAACAAGAAACAACGGGAGAAATTCACCAATCCCAAAGATCATATAACTCTATCAGTAAAAATTGGAACTTATGTAGCCACTTCCCAATAATTGAAGTATTTATTTCAACTGGAGATGAAAAAGTAGAAACAATAATATCCAACTAATTACAACATGGAGAAAGGTCTCAATAATCATTCAATTTTATCTTCAAAACTAGTTTGAGTGAGACAAATTCATGGAGCTATTCAAAATAAACCTTTATCTCAAAATTATCTTAAGTTTGGATCTCATGAGTATTAAAATGTACAAGAAACAAAAAATTCTTTATTGTTAACTCTGAAACCAAATTCCCCGGGCCCGTAACAATAGGAATATGAATTCGGAATCAACAACTCGATAAACTAGTTCTTGTATAGCTTCAAATTCTAAGGGACAATGAAAGGAGGCTTGCTCATTTCACAATTGTCCACTATTCCCCATAAATATAACGCCTCAAGGGAGAACAAGTAAGGTAGTATACGATCACACTATAAATTCACAAACCTAATGGTGACATACGCCCATGGCCTTTCGAATGTTAATATTCTTTTAATTCTTAGAATTATTCAATTACCTACAGTGTGTGAGAGATGGATGAGCGAGTGGATAATCGGATGGTGAAGATGTTGGTGAGCAATGGGTGGTGATGATTGGCCAATGATTCTAGATGGAGGGAATGGAGAGCGATGATCGGCCAAAGTATGGGATAATACTGGCCGTAGGATAGAATGATGGTGAGATGAGAGAGAAAATAAGATAATTAGGAGAAAATACAAGCAGAGGGTCTTGAACCTTGGTCTTTGACTTGATCTTCTACAAGCTTTTTAACTAAGCAAGCCTTTGTCTTGTGTTAGTTGATTAAGCTTTAATCTTCTTAGTCTCTTCTCAGGGAGCTTTACTCTTCTTCTCTCAGGCTTTTCTGATTCTCTGGCTCTCCCAGCATTTGGCATGTATCTTCTTATCCTCAGCCTATTGGCTCTTGAGCGTTGGTCCTAGACTCTGGCAGTCAGTTGTGGGCCCACATTCCATCAAAATTGCCCGATTGGTGTCTCTGCGATAGAAAAAGCACTTAATGAGACTTAATCAAAATGACTTCACATCTTGACTTCTCGAAATGTGTTTAATTCATGCGAATAGTCAATTTTCGTCTAAAGAATGTGTTCTACGCATTGGAAGAAACTCTTACATTGAAAAGTCGACGAAAAGATAAGTTTTAAGTAGGAGAATGTGATGCCATAAAAAGGATAGTAGCTTAAAATATTCACTTTTGAGCGAATATCACAACCCAACCAGCATATTGCCAATCCTTGGCAATTAGTGTGAGATAAGAAAACTCCATTTTGTCAGATTATTTCAAAGATGTAAGAAATCATTTACAATTTAGAGCTTAGTCAGTAAAATGTAATATATCTACAAATGGACATTTGGACCAAAAATTACTAAGACTCAGCGTATGTGTGTGCTCAACATCATCCTTATCTGACAGTAGAGATACTCTGATAACCTTAGAGATTATATGCCTCGACCTCAATTCTCACTTGTATACCACTCAGAAGTAAATCACTTAGAAATGGTTTTGTTCTTTTCTCTCAAGTTATATGTGAGGAGATATATTGATATAAAAGGCAAACATCCCGCATATATTTTTATTGAAAGAAGGACATTTTTAGAGGATTTTTGAAGATCTCATGATTGGAATGTCATGTCACTTAGGAGCCTCGGATCAAACTCTATAGTTTCTCTTTTCTCCATTCTCCACATTCTGTGATAGTGCTAATCTAGAATCAAATATGACTTGCTTAGGTTGTATTAAGGCTTAGGACAGGTTCAGAAAATAAGGACATTCGGCTTCAAAAATTCTGAGAGGATATCTCACTATTCTTTGTACCTTTTCTCGACAGTGGTGACATTATTTCTTTGACTTTCCTTTTTTTCTTTTTTCTTTTTTCAACTTTTCTGACTTTTTGATATTGTTCTATCAACCTTTTTTTCTATTTCTATTTCTTTCTTTTTTTCTTTTCTGCTCGTGTTTCCTTTCAGCTTGATCCATTTGTTTTTCTTTTCTTTTCTTGATTTCTTTTTTTTTTATGGTCTGATCATACCAATAACTCTTTTATCTCTCTCAGAAGTAGGTGTTTGAGTTGTGCTCATTTCGGGGATTGGATTTTTGGTTGATGGGTTAACAAGAAAAGGTTTTCATCATAAGGCTCAAATAGGGTTTCTAACGATGTAGATGTTAGGTAAGCTAAAAAGGTCTGTTTGGTTAGAAAGATGGCCTACATCATTTTCTAAGGTTTGCACTTTCATTTGTGATGTCTTGGATGGATATAGAAAATATTCTTTTTGTAATAATATGACTTTGACTTCACTCCAAGTTCTATGACCAAAGCAAGGATTAATGAGATCTTACGACGAAATAATTGGTGATTGGAAGAAAGGAGAGTTATCCTGTGACGCAGAATTATTTATAACCCTCAAAAATTAAGAAAAACTCAAAAGCTTACTGGGTTAGGTGTCCACAGTTGTTCTTCTAGGATCTCTAGATAGTCTAAACCTCGGATAATTCTGATGTTCATCTGTGAAAATTTTTGCTAAACCTGAGTTTTCTAAAAGTTTCATTCTACTGTAGTACTGTTTGTCTTTCAAACTGAACTAAGAACTAACAAGTGATTTTTCAAATCAAAATCGACATCCTTTTCAATAAATAGACTTAACAGTAGTTTTTCGCAAATCAAGTCAGGGCATTTTAAAAAATCACATGAAATCACACCCAAAACACAAGGTTTTCTTCCTCTCTCCCTATTTTTTTCTATAATAAAAAGGAAAACATGAGTTCGGTAAATACCCACCCCCAACCAAAATACAGCACCATCCTTGGTGTTCATGACTGGAACATAAAATGTTGAAAGATCGATAATTCATGATGCAGGGGTTTAGGAAGGGTTTTACCAATTCGGCATAAATTGGACCATTTGTGGTACCTGATGATCTTTAGAATGAGTGTACCTACACGTCCAGAGAGAATTGACTATAATATATGCATGCGACTCATGTAACTCTAGGAGTACCAGAATTTCCTTTCCGAAAGTGCTAAGTTTTACGTCTTTAGCCAGACATGACGGGGGTACATTAAGTACCCCCAACCAGATTGAAACAGATGGAGATTGAGTGAATCATCAGTCTTCCCTTCTACTCAGGTGGAGCTAAAACATTTAACATATCCCTCTTCTGGGTATAGAAGTATAGGTAGGTACTTTCTCAGTGTAGACTGAGAGAGTTAGAGTAAGTTCTCTGACCGTGGTTAATAGAGCCGCAGAAATATTGAGTTTAACGGGGATGGATCAAAGTTTCTCTGTAAGAACTAAGATGATAGCAGTAGTGGTTTCCCTGACCATGGTTAGTAGAGCCGCAAACTCATTGAGTTTAACGGGAATGTATCTTAATGAAGCAGACTCCAGCAGATCAGTAAATCCAGATTTGGCTAACTCCGATTTGAATTCAGGCCCAAAGTGTTCTTGACACTTATCTAATTTTTCCTCTGGAGAGTTTGGAATTAGACTCTCAACGGCACACAATTTTTTGATGATATCGACGTCAGTCGACTGTTTAAATATATTAACCTCTTCCTCGAGGTTTCCTAATGATGTTGACATGTCCCCGTCCTTACACCCGATGTGTGCATCCACGGTGGTGAGGAACGAGTGGTCCAGGACAACTGGGATTCTACCCTCTAGACACGACTCAGTGTCAGGAATGTCTACCTCAGGTGCAAAGGTAGAAGCATCAGAGGTAGCTTTGGAAGTAGGTTCCTCGGAGGTAGGTTCAGGATTTGGTGCTTTTAAGGGCACCGAAGATGGAGACACTGGCTCGTCAATATTCTGGCCTGATCTAGTGATGGTAACAGCTTCTATTTCTTCCTAAAAATTTCAGTTCATGTTCATTGTATGCGAATCCCCCTCATAGATTGTGGTAATGGCATTCCCTTGGGATAGGCTATAGGTTGGCTAGGGAAGTTGACTTTCTCTCTCTCAGATTCTAATTGACCTAAATGGTGTTCCAATCTCTCCATGGAATGTTGTTGTTGGAAGATAAATTGAGAGAGAAGGTCCTCTAGACTAGGTTTAGTAGTAGACTGTAGCGGTTTAGCTAAGGGAAGTTGAGATACCAACTCTTGATTGTAGTCTGACTGAGTATGAAAGTGATAGGACTGAAGTGAGTCTGGAACTATCTGCTGACTTTGAGAACCCTGAGAGGTCCACTGTTGACTAGAATAGTTAGTCTGTGGGTATGCCTGGTACTGCGACTGCGAGTATTGCCAATCATATTGTCCATTGGGTTGATGAAACTCGGAAGGATACATACCCTGTTGCAGTTGCTGCGAGGGAGCATATTGTTGTTCCCAAACAAAGTTAGGGTGACTCTTAGTGTTCGGATGATACGAGTTATTGTAGGAAGTCTGCATCGGAGATTGAAATGTACTAAAAATATAGACTTCTTCTTGGACATGGGGGAAATATCCCACAGAGTTGGAATGATGCATAAGTTTTTGGACCGAGACAGCAAGGGCGGAGACCGATTTGGCAAGTTCCTAAATTAGGGATTGTAGCTCGGGGTCACCCTTTGTCTCATATCCTATAGAAGTCCATTGGACCTGAGTGTCACTACTGCACGCAAAATTGGTATTCCAGTGCTCGGAGTTCTCGCCTAGTTCTCCTAAAAAAATGTAGGCTTCTGTTGAAGTCTTGTGCATAAATTTGCCTTCGCACATTGACTCTAGCAGAATCCTAGATTCATTAGAGTCCTTCATAGAACATGTGGACTAGACTCCCCTTGTCGAAATTCTGATGGGGACACTTGGTTATGGAACCTATCCCATGCTTCATTGAATCTTTCATCTGACTTTTGTCAAAAATCTTGGATGATCTGTTTCATCTCGTTCGTCCTTGACATAGGGTAAAATTTGAATACAAGCTTTCGAGCTAGTTCGTCCCATGTGGTAATCAAATTCTCGGGCAAAGAATAAAACCAAGCGGTAGCTTTATCTTTCAGAGAGAAAAGAAAAACTCTTAACTTGACACTCTCATCATCGAGGTGTTGAAGTTTGAAGAGAGTGCAGATGTTCAGAAACTGCCTCAGATGAGTGTACAGGTCATCTTTTGGAAGACCATGAAAGGTAGGCAGCATTTGTACTATTTGCAGTTGGATTTTGAACTGAACTGCTATCGTGGGTGGAAGTACAATGCAAGTAGGTGGGTTTGTAGAGATAGGCGCATACCTCTCAATGAGAGGTCATTCAACCGCCAGTTCTACGAAGGTAGTTTCTCTAGGGGAGGAGAGGAGGGGAGGGTAGGAGATAGAGTAGGTGAAGAGACCGATGAAGAATCTAAAAAGTTAGACTGACTCTCAGATCGAATCAATCTAAGGTTGGATCGGGTCCAGACAAGCATATGCTTGGAAAAGCAAGGCGTAAACTCGACAAAAAGTTGCCAGAGGAGAACACAAACCTGAAGTAGACTATATGATGCACAATGAGCAAACAGGATAACCCTATTTCTAAAACAATCAGGATATTTTAAGGGAATATCTTGTTAGTTTGTGGGCTGAGGTATATTATGACAGTGGGCGGACCACTGGTTTATCTTTGTTACCCGCTGGACTAACTTTATTGCTCTTGGGTTCTCACTAGGATACACTCTTCAAAGTCAATGCTCTAGTACTAACTCGAGTTGATTGCAAGATAATCCAAAGCCTAGACAGACATGCGGCACATCGGCTGTCTTAAATACACCCTAGACTTATCAGATTTGTCAAGCAATGGAGATGAGTTTTCCCACAATATAAGCTAGGGTTGGTTTGTGTTCCTAACCCAACAATTAGTAGACCAACAAAGCACCAGAGAAGCCACTGGCGAGCTTGGTATACTTGAGTAGTAGGGACCTATGGGTGTGTTAGACAACAGGGACCCGCGTTCGTGGACTTATTCGACCTGGGATTGATAAAATGACTAAGTGGAGGGGTGTCCTAGAACACCGATCTAGTTTAGCCCTAGCTCTTGATTCTTTTTAATTTAGTGGATCTTGGGGATCAAACTCAGCTGGAGTGATGAGGTGGGTGATGAAATCCCACCAATTTTAAGAGGAGTTGGGTCTGCTCAGTTAGGGTTCATTAATTAGCGGCCATCCATGCAGTGCGAATAATATTTGATATGTGAAAGTAGGGTTTTTTTGTGTCGTTGGATCGGAAACCCTAATTCCAACACAATTTGTACTTTTTTTCGGTTCACTTATCCTATAAAATGCAGAGATTCGTATAGGGATTCGTGTCGAATATCATCTGCACTCGAGGTTAGTTTGCACAATTCAAGAACATATAATGATGGACTTTTCTCAGAAAAGCACGGAGAGGTAAGGATGGTGATTCAAATTTTAAACCATGCTGTGATTGAAAGATGATGATAATTATCTAGAAATCAAGAACAGATAAACAAGAAATTCATGAAATAACTACGCCAACATAAATTCATTTATTAAACTAAAAATATCAAATTACAATGCTTACAAAATAAATTCATCTGCACTAAAATTAACTAGAACTAACCTAGAAAGTATTTAAAGGTGGAGAGAGAAATAAGAGAGAAGAGAGAGAACTAGAGAGATAGAGGACATATAAAGAGAGAAAGAAGAAATCTAGAGGGAGAAAGAGAGATAGAGAAAGAAACTTAGAGAGAATAGAGATAAAATGAGAGATATTGAGAAAAGCAAAAAGGATGGAGTTTTAGAGAGAGAAAGAAAGTGAGCAAAAATAAGAGAGACAGACTCACCGTTGGAAGACATGGTGGTTGCTGCCCAGTGCATAGAGAAGAATCCATATGGTGGTGCAGTCCAAGGAGGGAATGTAACATGCTAAATCGTTTCATATTGTAGGTTGCAACACTAGCACCTAGAAGGATATGGAAAAGATCTTTACCGACAAGAGAGAAGGTGGAGGCTTGGTGCAAGGTGGAGAAAAGTGGTCAAAGGATCAACCTAGAAAGGGACAACAACATGAAGGAGATTAAATCCTTAACCTACCGCATGGTGCAGCAACTGTTGTTGAAGGAGGTGGAGCGATCCTTAGAGGAGCAACGGAATGGAGGAGGAGATTGTGAGGAGCATTGGTGCTGGGTTGCATCACCCAAGAGGACCAGCGGCTGTGAGATTGCAGACCTACTAGAGTTTTAATGGCGGAGCTTACAAGCTGGCTTTCGGCCAGAACTTGAAGGGCAGTAGGTGGCGCACGGCTTGGGAGGCAACCTGTGAAGGTGGTGGCGAGCCAAAGTGGAGGAGATCTTGCCCAGGGTACAGTCCAGCTTGGAGATGGAGAAGAAGACGAAGGAAGATAGGGTCTTTTGGTGAGTTGTTGAGTCACCACGGGTTAGGACGGTGGTTTGGATTTGTTCTTGGCCGTCCAACCTGCTGGTGCATGGAGGATGTAAGGAATATTCTCATATTCAATTTGGCAAAGATTCTATTTGACATAAAAACATTCTTGTAACCGTTCTTACGAGCACCAATGTAGTGTGAAGATGTCGTGGTACGCATACTTCGCCGACTACGTGAAGACTAGAAGACAGAGACAGCAAGAATCGGACGGTTGACGACTTGAGTCATTTGAGTAACTGCCCATCTGTCGGTTAAAGATCGTGTATGCTTGCTTAGGAAGGTAAGTGACTTAGTGGCCATAGGAATAGGTTTAAAATAAATAAAATATAATGGTCAAACCTAGTTATTGGATAGACCCTAGTCTTAGTCAAATATATTGACTTATGTGAGAGTCCAATCGATTGGAACTTGTCCAATCAATTGGACATAGCCTAATCGATTGGAGGACTGTGTGAAATCGATTGGAAGCTATGAGGCAGAACATGATAAATGCCCAATCGATTGGAGACCTCTGTAAAATTGATTAGAGCCTACAAGGCAGAGCATGATCAAAGCCCAATCGATTGGACACATCTGTAAAATCGATTGGAGTCTGTGAGATTGAACATGATCATAGCCCAATCGATTGGAGACCTCTGTAAAATCTATTGGAGCCTACGGAACAGAAACTTATTTGAGACCAATCGATTGGACACTAAACCCAATCGATTGGACCCAGATACAATCGATTGGACTTAGCACGATCTCAGTCTTTCTCAGATCCAAAATTCTTGGTTCCACTCTCCCACGTTCTACACGACTCAGGGTCATGAATTCTATAAATACAATCCTTCTATACCTTCTCTAAACACACACAGACAAACAGCGTGACACAATACTTTAAGAGAGAAAAGAAAAGATTTATTTATTAGAGTGTCCATTCGAAGAGCAAGAAGCTTGTTTCTCATTCACATCTTGTGAACTTGTTCCTCTTCTTGATCATAGCCAAGTGCTTAATCCATTTCTCAACTTAGGTCTTCCACTTATATATTCAACCTAATAGCCTGAGTGTACCAGTGTGACTCAACACCTTTGAGCAACCTAGGGTTCAGGGTGTACTGAATCATTTGCCTTCGGCAAATGCGAGAGTGTTGAGAATTAAGATCGGAGCAGCCGATCGACGGTAGGTTTGGGGTGTACCAAACTTAACAAGGGGACAAGGTTTCTTGGCTGGAAGGACGCGCGTGAATTCGTAGCATTGATTTAGAGGATGTGGACGCATCGGCAGTAGGCCTTGGCTAAGGTTGGAAGCTGTATTTGCAACGGTGCTGCGTATGTAACCTTTGTTTCATTTAACTTTTCAATTAGTGATACTTTCCGTCTAGACGTGGTCTCGTGGTTTTTTTTTTGCTAAGGTTTTCACATAAAAATCTTTTGTCTTGTGTGATTGTTTGTTTGTATTCCACTATCTATCTTGATTAGACCAAACGACGAAAAGAAAATATACCACGAAGGTATATTCGATTTGAGTCGGTTGTGATAATCTTTTATGAAACAACTAAGGCATGAAATTTTGTTCCCCCACCATAGACCAGTAAAACTGTGTATGTATAATTAATTTTAAATACCTAATCAACCCCCCTTCTAGGTATATTGGATTAAAGAGAATGGACCGATGGTTATTTCAATTGGTATCAGAGCAGGTTATTCTATTAAAGGTTTAATCACCAGAATTGAGATTCCTATGAAACCAGTCCATTTTCATTAATTTGTAAAAATGCAAAGAGAAGGTGGAAACAAATCTAGACCTCCATTGTTTGATGGAGAAGACTATGCCTATTGGAATGTAAAGATGAGGGCTTTTCTAAAGTCTATTGATGAAAGAGTCTGGATGTCTATAGTGGATGGTGGGTCACCACCCACAATGACAGTAGGAGATAAAACCATTCTTAAACCTAAAGCCGATTGGAGTAAAGAAGACATAGACTATTGTTGTCTTAATAATAAAGGGCTTAATGCTATTTTTAATGTAGTTGATAAGAAATAATGCGAAGAATCTCTACTTGTTCTTTGACTAAAATAGCATGGGACATTCTCAGAGTCATCTATGAAAGAACGTCAGCAGTTAAAATTTTTAAACTTCAAATGCTGACTACTAAGTTCTAATCTATGAGAATGGAGGAGAATGATACATTTACTGAGTTCTATGCCCAACTTAGTGATATTGTGAACTCTGCATACGACTTGGGTGAAATCAATCCTGAATCCAAAGTTGTTCAAAATTTTTTGAGATCCTTACTTGATAGATTTCTGGCTAAGGTAACAGCTATTGAGGAGAGCAAGGATGTTGACTCTCTCAAAATTGATGAACTGGTTAGGTTTCTACAAACTTATGAGATAAACTTGAGACAGCAAAAGAAATCAAAAGGTATTGCCCTTAAAGTTTCTGAAGCTCAGGATTCAGAGTCAGATGCTGACTCTGAAGTTGAAATGGTATTATTTGTTAAAAAATTCAAAAAGTTTTTTTGTTCTAAAATTGATAGATTTACGAATAATAAAACATTTGATAAATCCAAGGAACATGCCAGACTTCATGAGAGAGGTAGCAGAAGTGAAAGAATCCCTAGGGAAAGCCGCTCAAGCGAACCCCAATATTTCAAATGTAAGGGTTTTGGTCACTTTGCTAATGTTTGCCCAAACAAAGAAGAATATAAAGGCAAGGCAAAAGCATTCAATGCCACTTGGAATGAAGAATTAGAGGATCATTCTGATAATTCAGATAGCAATGAAAATACTGATAAGTATATAGCTTTTGTTGCACGTTTTAATAGTCCCTATGGATCTCATGGGGAATCCAAGAAAAGTGATGATGAGAGTTCGGAAGACTCTTACAATGGGGACTCGGATGACTCGATAGTTGGTGTGAAAGAACTGTACGAGGAATCGATAAAATTCATTAAGGCAAATAAAGTTTTATCTTATAGAGTTAAATGTCTTGACTCTGAAAATGTTGCCTTACTGATCGACACTGAAAAATTAAAAGTGTTGATTATTAGTTTAGAACAAGAGAATGAGACTCTGTTAAAAAGAAACAAGTCACTAAAATGTGAATTCCAAACTTGTATGACAAATAAGGAATCCCTGAAAAATGAGATTCTTAAATCTAAGAGGGATGTGTCAGGATTCTCATCTAGCTCTGCAAAACTTGATGAGATTCTATGTGTGAAAAAAGTCTATGGAGACAAACAAGGTTTGAGTTATAAACAAAATAAAAAAAATGTTCTTTCAAGATGACTTTTGTTATGGCTCAAACTATTCCCACTCAGATCAGTGACCAAATCAAAGTTGTCAAAAGCAATCATCATTGTATATACTGCAAAAATTTGGGTCATGTGATTAGAGACTGTTATAAACTGAGAAGAGGACATCAAAATTCTCTAGAGAAAGAGGTGAACTCAACTCAGAATGTGAAGAGTCAAGGATTTCCTATGAAGACACATAATGAGATAAATAAATTTGATGTGCTATGTAGGAAGATGAAAGACCTACTGGAAAGGTCTAGAGAATTAATCAAAGAGATTGAGTCTTTTGAGAAATTTAAATATCCTCAGAGTTCTATAACTCAAAAGAGGAGAGATCCTAAGGGAATTAGTCTATCCACTAAAATCACATTTGTGTGGGTTATAAAAGATTCTTTGAAGGAGAACTGTTCAAAAGTGTCCTATCTCTGAGCGATGTGCTCACTATCCCTTCATGTTTTCCATTCTTATTATCTGTGGAGGGATTTTTTTTGTTTTGTTTTGTTTTTTATTTTGCTTTGTTTTGAAGAATAAAAATTGAAAATTTTTCAGAAAGTCAAAAGATCAATCGTTCAGAAGAATGTTAAAATTATTATTTAAATATACGATTTTGATGAGCAGTAATTTTTGAGAATATGCAAATAACAAGAACTTAACACTGTTAGTAAAATTTTGCTAATCTCAGTATTATATTAATTATTATGATTGGTAAATTTTACTAGTGTACATTATGGATTATTGAAATAGTATATCTCATACTTTTCACATGCACACTGATTATTATTGTGGGAATGGATTTGATAGAGGTGTGAGATCTTGTATTATTGGAATTAGGAATAAACCTCTACTGATTATAACTTCAAATTAGTAGTGTTTCTGCCTTCAGTTGATTTCGAAACTGCACTATAGTCGACTGTTGGCCTCCCAATGTGAGTTATTATTCTATGGAAAAAGCTACCTCCAAAAATTAGTATGAAAGCCATCTGTATGGCCCTGTTTGAAAGTGAAATCTGATTCTTATTGCTGTAGAAAAGGGCTACCTACACGGAGAGTGAAAGCTACCTATATTCAAAGTGAATAAAAATAGTGTAAAAGACAGCCAATTTGCTAGAAAAATTCTTATCCATTAACAAATACCCGTATACTAGAGTGTATGTGAGAACTCTCTATAACTCTAATGAGGATTTTATGATCGGATACATGATACCTCCAGATTTTAATTTTTATAAGAAATTATTACTGAATATTTTCGGTGCCACAGATAAAATCAGATCAATTACACTTGATGATATTACTGTTGATATTTGAATCTATGATTACTAGTGATTTGTGACTTGCGTTAATGTCTAAAAGAGTTGATATTCTTGATTAAGCAAAAGATTGAACTAATGTATTTAGTTATTTTTTCTTAAATATACTCAGTGTTTAGTGCCTATCAAGATTGATTCATGAATTAAATTATAACATTTTTCTGAATATTATCTTGGTTTATTATCTTTTCTTTAGCCATTTAAAAATGATATTTGATTTGAAAAGATTTAATTTGGGGTCTTGGAGAATGAGCCTATTGGTTTTAAAACTTAAAAAATATTTTTTTCATCTGAGCCAAAGTCCAATCGATTGGAGAGTACGGCCCAATCGATCAGCTTTGCCCCAATCGATTGGACCCGCAGAGATTCCTTCGATGAGTTCTCCTATTTCGCCATTTCTTTCCGATTCAGCTAGGGATCGTTTTGAGCATTTCACTGTTTGTAAATTCACTACTGAGATAGTAGTTGAATTTGGCACTATTATGGGTATTCTATTTTCTTATCTCGTGAGTGGATTCCTGTTACTCGTCTGAACATCCCATTTTACCCTGTCTTGGTTAAACTGTTTTATGCCAACATGCATTCCATTCAGTGTGATGTCCAGAGTGAGCTATCATTTCAGACTTATGTATCTGGAGCTCACCTAACCATTACCCCTGATCTGATTTTTACCTTGTTAGATATACCTCGTCCCTCTACTCCACATGAGTACCTTCCCCAGACTCATGTACTGACGACTGACAGAGCCACTCTGACTGAGACTCTCACTGGTCAATTATTTGATTGGAGTACTTATATTCCACTTACATCTCTTCTACCTGAGTATCGGTTGTTACACCTCATCTGTGGGTACAACATTGATCCACCTGGGCATGGGGCACAGGTGAACATTGATCGTCTGTAGCTTCTGTATCATCTATGTACTGGGTTTCTTATTGATCTCCTTAGGTTCATGTTTAGAGCCATGATTAGAGCGGGTAGCCAGTTGGCTAACCATCTGTGTCTTCCATTTCCTCTGCTAGTGATATCTATCCTTCTACACTTGGATGTTCCGATTTTATCTTCAGAGGATGTTTGCTCTCCAATGGGGCTCATTGGACCTTCTACTATCAGGAAGAGCATGTCTCATGTTTGGAGGGTGACAAAGGTTCCTCTGAATTTCGATGATCTTTTTGATGACGACTTGGGAGATGATTCTGAGCCGGGAACTCAGTAGATAGATACTAAGATGCATCCTCCGGAGTCTCATCCATCTTTTGTGCCGCCCCCTGAGATGCTTGCACCATACACTCTAGAGTCTCTCCACCATCAGATGACTGGTTTTGATCAACAACTTACATCTCATGAGGAGTGGACGACTCCTTGCTTTCACCGTCTAGAGGAGTGTCAGGATGCTGGTTTCGACCGGATGACTGGCACTCTTACGGATATGCAGCGTTATATGGAGTACCAGTTCACCGTGATGGGTTTTGGACAGCATCCACCATTTTATGGTCCAGATCAGCAGGATGGTACTGGCCCATCAGCCTAGTTTCCTAGAGAGATACTTCTTGAGAGTTATCTGATTTTTTCTATTTTGAGATATTATTGTACACAGATAAACTCAGTTGTTGTATGGTTATACTCTGGTCTTGTTTATTTGCTTATCTGTTACAGGGTATAAACTAGTTTGTGTTATGATTTGATATATATATTTATACACTTGTTTTTCATGATGATATCCATTGCATGCTTATTATCTGCTTGTATTTCTGTACCTTTGTCAATCTGTGACAAAAAGGGGGAGAGAAAATCATAGAACCAAAATTGAGTAGATGCATGAGACAGGGGGTGAGAAATTAAGGGGGAGAAAAATTATTGATATTATTTTTTCAATTTCTCTACTTGTGATGTGCATAATTAACTCACTGCATTTTAATGATTTATTGATTGCCGATGATATTACATGGTATGTGGTGTTGGTAAAATGTGCAGGGAACATATCAAAAGCTATTCCATTATCTATTCAATTATCTCCGAGA
Organism: Euptelea pleiosperma; assembly: GCA_035048495.1. Taxonomy (NCBI): domain Eukaryota; kingdom Viridiplantae; phylum Streptophyta; class Magnoliopsida; order Ranunculales; family Eupteleaceae; genus Euptelea; species Euptelea pleiosperma. Next base: position 23,296,733 of record CM068552.1, on the reverse strand, counting down.
GAGTGTGAGATAGTGAGTAAATCATGTAAGAGGTTGGGATTGTAATTTTTTTTTTTTTACCTTCTATATGATTAAATATTTTTTTGTTACGGAATTGCCAAAATGGGAGATTATAAGGAATATTTTCATATTCAATTTGGTGAAGATTCTGTTTGACATAAAAACATTGTTGTAACCGTTCCTCCGAGCACCAGTGTAGTGTGAAGATGTCGTGGTACGCATACTTTGTCAACTACGTGAGGACTAGAATATAGAGACAGCAAGAATCAGACGGTTTACGACAGGAGTCATCTGAGTAACTGCCCATTTGTCGGTTAAAGATCGTGTATGCTCGCTTAGAAAGGTAAGTGATTTAGTGGCCATATGAATATATTTAAAATGAATAAAATATAATGATCAAACCTAGTCATTAGACAGACCCGAGTCTTAGTCAAATATATTGACTTATGGGAGAGTCCGATCAATTGGAACGTGTCCAATCAATTGAACATAGCCCAATCGATTAGAGAACTGTGTGAAATCAATTGGAAGCTATGAGGTAGAACATGATAAATGCTCAATCGATTTGAGGCTACGAGGCAGAACATGATCAAAGCCCAATCGATTGGACACATCTGTAAAATCGATTGGAGTCTGTGAGACAGAACATGATCATAGTCCAATCGATTGGAGACCTCTGTAAAATCGATTGGAGCCTACAAAATAAAACTTATTTGAGACCAATCGATTGGACACTAAACCCAATCGATTGGACATAGCCCAATCGATTGGGCTTAGAGTACAATCGATTGGACTTAGCACGATCTTAGTCTTTCTCAGATCCAAAATTCTTAGTTCCACTCTCCCACGTTCTACACGACTCAAGGTCACGAATTCTATAAATACAACCCTTCTATACCTTCTCTAAACACACACAGACACACAAAGTGACATAATAGTTTAAGAGAGAGAAGAAAATGTTTATTTATTAGAGTGTCCATTCGAAGAGCAAGAAGCTTGTTTCTCATTCACATCTTGTGAACTTGTTCCTCTTCTTGATCATGCCAAGTGCTTGATCCATTTCTCAGCTTAGGTCTTCTACTTATATATTCGACCTAGTAGCCTAAGTGTACCAGTGTGACTCAACACCTTTGAGCAACCTAGGGTTCAGGGTGTACTAAATCCTTCACCTTCGGCAAAGACATGAGTGTTGAGAATTAAGATCGGAGCAGCTGATCGACGCTAGGTTTGGGGATTACTAAACTGAACAAGCGGACAAGGATTCTTGGCTGGAAGGGTGCGCGTGGATTCGTAGCATTGGTTTAGAAGACGTAGACGCATCGGGAGTAGGCCTTGGCTAAGGTTGGAAGCTGTATTTGCAACGGTGCTGCGTAGGTAACATTTGTTTTATTTAACTTTTCTGTTAGTGATACTTTCCGTCTGGACGTGGTCCCGTGGTTTTTCCTTGGCTAAGGTTTCCACGTAAAAATCTCTTATCTTGTTTGATTGTTTGTTTGTATTCCGCTATCTATATTGATTAGAAAAAACGAAGAAAAGAAAATATACCATGGAGGTATATTCGATTTGAGTCAGTTGTGAGAATCTTTTATCAAACAACTAAGGCATGCGATTTTATTTCGCCACCATAGACTAGTAAAATTGTGTAGGTATAATTAATTTTAAATACCTAATCAACCCCCCTTCTAGGTATATTGGATTAAAGAGAACGGACCGGTGGTTATTTCAGAGGAGTGCGCGGTGGTGCATGCAGGCGAAGGAGATGAGTTGCAGGCATAGTTGTTGATAGTGAAATGTGGATTGTTACAAAAATCACGACCAAGGAACGCGAAAGCTAACTGTCAAAGTCAAAGTCAAACTGTGTATTAGTGGACCAATCAGATCAGAGGACTTGAAGAGGACATTTTACTGGGGAAATGAGCCCATATGGTTGTGTAAGAGATGAGAATACACAACCGTATTCAGTCATAAAGGGCATAACTGCACAAATTTCAATAAAATGAAGATGGTTGATTTTGATCAAAATCAGCCCATATCTTCAGAAAGTAACTACATACGGCTGTGTAAGGCATAGGGATACACAACCGTATGCCCTCAGATGTGGCAGAACAAAGTTGGATTTCTGCATAAAGGGCATGCCTCGATTTTTGAGCCAAACACCCACAGATCAGAGAAACTAATTGAATACGGTTGTGTAGGAAAGGAAGCTACACAACCGTATGGAATCATATTTGGAAGATCTATGGTCAAAAATGAGAAAAAGCACATGTGCCATTTTCCTCGAGATCCGTGCAGTGGGATGAAAAACTATTCACATACGGTTGTGTAGGACCTCTTCCTACACAACCGTATGCAATTACATTTCCAAAAATACCCCTCATATCCCCAGAAAAGCACCCATGTCATTTTCCTCGAGATACGTGCAGGAAATTCAAAAAGTGATGATAAACGGTTGTGTAGGACCTCGTCCTACACAACCGTTTGCAGTTAAAATTACAGGGGGACTTCTCATTTGTCCAAAACAGGACATAGGTCATTTTCTTCGAAAAGAATGCAGAATCTGCCATAGTTAGTGCCATACAGTTGTGTATCTCTAGGAACCCTACAACTGTATGTAATCATTTTTTAAAAATTATTTGTAATTTTTCATTATTTTAAACATTTTTCCCTTATAAAGGTGAGTCTGCAACATGTGCAGACCCCTCCCCAGAACTCTATAAATAGAGGACTCTGAGGACAGAAAAGAGAATCTTCGACTATTTTCTTGTGATAAGGCTATACTCTGTCGAAATTCATCTAGAATTTGACTTAGTATTTTCCTTTAGTGTATGTGAGATTTATTGAAGAAATACAGAATCTAAAGTTCAGATATCTTATGCAATACTAGTGAAGAGGTAATTCCTAACGAACTATACCGGATAGATGTTCCTCTTCTAAGGACTCTATGCTGGGTTACTACACGATTAATACTTGAGTGATGTACTCCCAGTCTTGAGGGGAATGGACTGAAGCAAAAGAACAAGCCTATCCTTTGTGGGTCTAGAGGATTCCACTTAGGGTCGGAAAATGGCTAAGAATCCGGCACCTAGAATGTTATGGAGTTGTCCTGACACAGACATTTCTGTCACATCATTTTAATAAACCTATTAATGTTATTGAGACTCGGAGATCTTCTCCTTCTTAATGAACCTATTACTGTTATTGATATCTGGATATTTTCTCTCAATTGCGTAAAAACAGGATGCTTAAAAGATAATCATGGACTAATCAACGAATTAATTGAACCATACCCCTTTGAGACTATCTGAGTAGAAGACGATTCCATTTAACAATGTTTGAAACCGTTGGATGCATTTTGGGCATTCCCTAGTCCCTCAGTGTGACAGGCTGAGGGACCCATTCAGCATGACTAGATTAAGATCACCTTCATGGGGAATGATGAACTGGAAGCGACATTAATCAATCAACCCCTTGTTACGTTTGTGGGTGTTTGGAATGACGGTGTTAGTGAAGGACAGTTCAGTCAAGTTCTGCTGTATGAAATGGATGCCATTATGTCTATAGTTGTTCAGAAGAGACAACACACACTGCATTGCCACTCTCACTGACTAACAGAGACCACCCATACCCAGGGAAGCCTAGAAATGACACAAGCATACACACTCCACCCACTCCCAGCTTCATGTGTCGCTAAAATGAGCCCGACAGTAGGAGGAACCAGCAATGTGGAGAGGCTATCTCCACGTTCTGGTGAAAGAAACCCACCCTCCAAAGGGAGGATAACGGCTTGGGAGAAGGAGTGAAGAGATTGGGGCGTGAATGGAAGAGCTCGTCGGAGAAGATGAACCAGTCCGGCGAGCTAACGATAGAGAAGAAGAAGAAGAAGAAGAGGACGCTCAACCAGTTTGTTGGCGTTGGCTCGCCAGAGAAGAAGAAGAATAAGAAAAAGAAAAAGAAGAAGAAAAAAGAAAGAGAAGAAGAGAAGGGGGAGGGGTCTAGGGTTTGGAGGAGAATAGGGGCTTCTTTTCTAAGATTAGAAACCCACAGTTTCTAAATTTTTGGTTTTTAAATTTTTATTTTTTTATTTTTATTTTTATTTTTTTATTTTCCTATTTTATTTTTATTTTGAAAATGATTAGTGGGTTGCGGGCTCGGGTTCATGGTTGATGGGCCGTTTGGCCATGAGGCTTGTGGGCCCCTTGAGAGGCCGTGGATAGGTTGTGGGCCATGGGATTGATGCAAAAAAAAATCTTCGACCTAGAGTGCATCGTCCATGGGCCAGAAGGTGGGTGAGTAGGATAGTGGGACCTGGGCTCGAGGATAAGCAGGCTAATGGGCCAGATGGATGGTGATTTTCTTGGCCATCGGATTATAAGATGATGTGACGGATAATTTGTTAACGATTGGGTCGTAGAAGTGGATGGTGACGATCGGATGGACCATCGGACGGTGGAGATCGCTGGTGATGGATGGATTCTTGAATGGTAGAGATTGGCCAAGGTAGGCCACAGGATAGGGTGCTTGTGACAGGAAAGAGGATCGGATAGTTGATATTGAGAGGAGAGAGAAAAATAAGGATTTTTTAGAGAGAGGAGAGAGAAAATGCTACAAAATAAAGAAAATTGTTTGCAGAGGGTTTTGAACCCTGGTCTTTGACTTGGTCTTCTGCATGCTTTACCAACCGAGCAAGTCCTAATCTTTTGTTAGTTGATAAGCTTTAATCTCCTTAGTCTCTTCTTTGAAGGCTTGATTCTCCTTCTCTCTTATTCATCTCTCAGGCTTTTCAATCATCTGGCTCTACCCATGCTTGGTCTTATCGCCTCCTCTCTTCAGCTTTTGACTTTTTGAGCTTTTGGTCCTAGACTCTGGCAATCAGTTGTGGGCCTACAATCCATAAAATTGTCTAATCCGGTTTCCTACAATAGAAAAAGCGCGTAATGAGACTCAATCAGAATGGCTTAATATCTAAAATTCTTAGAATGTGTTGAATACATGCAAATATACCATTTCTTCCAAAAAAGTATGTTTTGCGCAATTAAAAAGAAACTTACGTAGAAAAGTGGATAAATAGTGCAGTTTTACGTAGGAGAGTGTGATAACGCTAAAAGGATAATTGCTTAAAATAAGTACTTTTGAGTGAATATCAATGCGAAAGCAAATAGACACGCGGCACTTTAATTCACCTAATTGCACAGTATCGCACTCAAGGTGAGGAAAGGGACTTACCTCCCGTGGGTCGCCTGCATGGGATAGGGAGGGGTATCCAAATGGGCTTGGGCCCGAGTCCTCCTCTTTGAGCTTTTGCTCCCTACCCACACTTGGATCGTACGCTGCAGAAAAGTTAGATCGCACGGTCTAGGTTTTGAGATTTAATTGGAAGGTTACCTCCCTTTAGGGTTTCAAACAACATGCAATAGATTAAGGAAGGTTATTTAATTAATTTTCCAAGTTTGGGTTTAAATTCAAATTTAGAAATTCCCTAATTAAGATTTGAAAATTACTAAGTTCGAATTATTCCTATTTTAGAAACCTTCCAAAAAAATTAGATTTCGAAATCCCATTTAATTAAATCGAAAATTTTCTAAAATTGAAATTTTGCTAAATTTGGGTTACTTCCTTTTTCAAGATTTTCCAATTTTAGAGCATCTCTAAAGATAGAAATTCTCTAAACCTGGAAACCCTAATTTAAAGAATGCTCAAATAAATAAAGCAAATAAAAACTTAATTAGAAAGCAATTAAAGAAGAGATTAGAGAGAGAAAGAGATAGAGAAGGAGAAAGGGGAGAGCAAACCATTGTTCTTGGACCTGTATTGAGAAGAAGATGATGTAGCCGTTCGATGGAGAAGGGAAGGCAGAGACGCCGATTTTTTTATTTTTATTTTTATTTACTTTTTTTTCTTTTGTGCTAGGGGAGAAAGTAAGAAAGGGATGAGAATTAGAAGGGAGAACCTAAGGGGAATGAGCCGTGAGTAGTCTTTTATAGGGAGAGAGTGCCATTTGTGGGTTAAATGCCCATCCATCTTTTTTTTAGAAATGTTTTTATTCCAAAAACTATCTTTGTAATTTTAAGATCACATTTTATTACTTTTTGGAAAGTTTCTTTAGAGACAAAATTTCTCTTTTGTAAGAAATTTCCTTTTTCTTCAAAGTTTTGGACTTTTCTTATAAAGGAAATATTTTTAACATGTTTCAAGTTTGTGAGTTCCCAAAATCACATGTCAACTCTCTTATGTAAAAGTAAACATTCTTTTTTTGAAAGAAAAATTCTTTTCAAAATCAAAACCAATTATATCTTTTCAAAATCTTTTTAAATCTGAAAGAAAATCTTTATGTTTTGAAAAATCAACATTTCAAATGCATTTGTGATCTAGACCATCCATTTTGGTGGGCCCTTGATGGATACACCACCCATGAATGCTAAAACCACCTTCTCTCGGACAACCGTTTATCTTGTATATCGTGTGGCGATCGCATGGTGAATGGGTGTGATGATGAAAATTTAGTGGTTGATCCGATGGATGAGCCAGTGGATGATCGGATGGTGAAGATGTTGGTGAGCGATGGGTGGTGATGACTGGCCAAGGATTCTAGATGGAGGGAATGGAGAGTGATGATCGGCCAAAGTATGAGATAATACTGGCCGTAGGATAGAATGATGGTGAGAGGAGAAAGAAAATGATAATTAGGAGAAATATGCAACCAGAGGGTCTTGAACCCTGGTCTTTGACTTGGTCTTCTGCAAGCTTTTCGAACTAACCAAGCCTTTGTCTTGTGTTAGTTGATTAAGCTTTAATCTTCTTAGTCTCTTCTCGGGGCGTTTGGCTTTCCTTCTCTCTTGATCTTCTCTCAGGCTTTTTCGACTCTCTGTCTCTCTCAGCATTTGACATGTATCTTCTTATCCTCAGCCAGTTGGCTCTTCAGCTTTGGTCCTAGACTCTGGCAGTCAGTTGTGAGCCCACATTCTATCAAAATCGTCTGATTAGTGTCTCTGCGATAGAAAAATTACTTAATGAGACTTAATCAAAATGGCTTTACATCTTGATTTCTCGAGATGTGTTTAATTCATGCGAATAGTCGATTTTCGTCTAAAGAATGTATTCTACGCAATGGAAGAAACTCTTACGTTGAAAAGTAGATGAAAAGAGAAGTTTTAAGTAGGAGAATGTGATACCGCAAAAAGGATAGTTGCTTAAAATAAACACTTTTGAGCGAATATCACATGGCCACCTGCAATCGTAACCTTCGCAAAGGCTATAGGCTCGTGCTACATATGTCATAATAAGCCTTAAAAAGATAGTTTGGTAGGATCACCTCCTGTCGAAACCTGAAAAAAGGCCACATGCACATGTCGTCGAACCATGACGTGTGAATAAAACATTACGGGGCATGGGGAAGTGACTCCCGGCTTCGATTCATAATTTCAAATAATAACAGATAAGAATAAACAAGTATTGTGCCAAAAATGATATAAGAAAAAGGTAATGCTTTTCAAAGTAGAATGACCAAAACAGTAACAAGTAAGGCATCACGAGATCGTGTTGTGAATTTACACATTTAGAGGGAAGACAAAATAACAGCTGCTCACAAACATCATTTTGTAAACATACCCTGATATTTAAAAGAAGTGATTCAACAGTGTGAACCAACAAAGGTAAGTAATAAGCACTAGAAATGACAAACAATGTTAAGCCAAAATGATAGTCAGCTCTACAGGCTGACTAATAGAATGTGAACGACAAAATGAACGATTGCAAGCCATGCCCAAAAGGTAAATTACACAATTCCCCATTCCATGATATCTGAGAAGAATCCTAAGATATTGTACCTCAAGTGTAGGGTAGATTGCCTTCATTTGTAGAGGAACTGGGAGCAACCTATAAAGCCCCAATATTTGTATTCTCGAGCCTCCTAGATGAACGAATGTTCTGTAAGGAATATTTTTATATTCAATTTGACAAAAATTCCGTTTGACATAAAAACATTCTTGTAACCGTTCCTACGAGCACCGGTGTAGTGTGAGGATGTCGTGTTACGCATATTTCACCGACTACGTGAAGACTAGAAGACAGAGACAACAAGAATCAGACGGTTGACTACAGGAGTCATCTGAGTAACTGCCCATTTGTCAGTTATAGATCGTGTACGTTCGCTTAGGAAGGTAAATGACTTGGTGGCCATAGGAATAGGTTTAAAATGAATAAAATATAATGGTCAAACCTAGTCATTGGACAGACCCAAGTCTTAGTCAAAGTTATTGACTTTTGGGAGAGTCCGATCGATTGGACAAAGCCCAATCGATTGGAGGCCTCTGTAAAATCGATTGGAGTCTACGAGATAGAACATGATCAAAGCCCAATTGATTGGACACATCTGTAAAATTGATTGGAGTCTACGAGACAAAACATGATCATAGCCCAATCGATTGGAGACCTCTATAAAATCGACTGGAGCCTACAGGACAGAAACTTATTTAAGTTCGATTGATTGGACTATGCACAATCAATTGGATTTACGAAGGAAATTGCCATCAGTACAAGGCCAATCGATTGGACCCAAAAACCCAATCGATTTGACTTTGCCCAATCAATTGGACCTAGAGTACAATCGATTAGACTTCACACGGATTGAGTCTTTCTCAGATCTAAAATTCTAGTTCTCACGATCCCACGTTCTACAACGCTCGGGATTACAAATTCTATAAATATAACATTTTTATACCTTCTCTAAATACACTTTGAGACTTCTACACTTCAAGAGAGAGAAGAAAAGGTTTATTTATTAGAGTGTCCATTCGAAGAGCAAGAAGCTATTTTATTCTATACACATCTTGTGAGCTTGTTCCTCTTCTTGATCAAAGCCAAGCGCTTGATCCATTCCTCAGCTTAGGTCTTCCACTTAGTTATTTGACATAGTAGCCTGAGTGTACCAGTGTGACTCAATACCATTGAGCAACCTAGGGCTCAGGGTGTACTAAATCTTTCACTTTCGACAAAGGCTTGAGTGTTGAGAATTTAGATTGGAGTGGCCGATCGACGGTAGGTTTGGGGTGTACCAAACTGAACAAGCGGACCAGGCTTCTTGGTTGAGAGGACGCGTGTGGACTCGTAGCGTTGATTCAGAGGACGTGGATGCTTCGGCAGTAGGCTTTGGCTAAGGTTGGAAGTTGTATTTGCAATGGTGCTGTGTAGGTAACCTTTGTTTTGTTTAACTTTCATGTTAGTGATACTTTCTTTCTCGACGTGGTCCCGTGGTTTTTTCTTGGCTAAGGTTACCACGTAAAAATCTCTTGTCTTGTGTGATTGTTTGTTTGCATTTCGCTATCTATATTGATTAGACCAAATGACGAAAAGAAAATATACCATGGAGGTATATTCGATTTGAGTCGGTTGTGATAATCCTTTATCAAACAACTAAGTTATGCGATTTTCTCACCTACCAAAGTCCAATAAACTATTTAGATTTAATTAAATTTAAATACCTAATCAACCCCCCCTTCTAGGTAAATTGGATTAAAGAGAACGGACCGGTGGTTATTTCATGTTCTTATGTAAAGAAGCTATAGAAACATACATTAAAAAAAACTCATAAGATCGCCCTGACTATTATAACTAAAAAGTAAGTAAAGACTTAAAACTTGAGATCAAGATAATTGAAGCAATAATTGGAATAGCAAAATATTAGTTATACTATGTAACGAAAATCACTACATGGGATAAAATGCACAGTGGGGCAAAGCCCCAAGTGTAGCAACTCCCTAAAATTAAAACCATGCAAACGAAAGAAATGCAAATGCACTGATAGACTGAAAAATAAAGAAACATATTGGTTGCACATATCCAGATAGTTCTTATGCTGGGCATCCTCTTATATCATTGCAACATGCATTTTCATGAAATTTCCCTAATCTCTGTACATCTCAGAACGAAGTGAATTCTCCGAGAAGAAAGTCACTCCTTTTGCCTCTTCACGAATCTCTTCTTACTGTTTATTTTGGTAATTACCCATTGGGTCTGCTTGGAGTGCCCCCACAACAATCTTCTCTTGAATAACATCTTGTAACTTGAAGCAACAATGGGTATCATGAGAGAAGCGTCGACAAAAGTCACACCACCTATTGCCTGCAGTGATGTGTTCCGGCTTCTAAGCATAATTGGAGGGAGGGAGGATAAGCTGATGGTCTTGCATCAATCTTTTAAATATCTCCCCCGTCTTCTGCCAATCGAAGTCCAAGTTTGTCCTAAATGAGCGACGCCTCGGGTGGGTCCGGGGAGCATGCGCAGTGGGTTTGGGTGTCTCTTTTACCTCTTGGTTTTCCTTTGTGGTATTCTTCCTTCGCAGGTTATCTGTCAAAAGCTTGTTCTTCTCCTTCCCCATCTGTGCAAATAGATCTCTCAATGTTTCCTTCAGTAGTGCATTTTCTTTCCTCAACATTTTCATATTTTCTATTTCATCCTGGTATTACTCCTGGTCTCCTGACGTACCTTGGGGCATCGTGGGGACTTTCCCTTTAATACGGTATAGTTCTAATGCTTGGGTCTCCACTATTCTTTTCAAAGATTCAACATCAGGGTTAGATTGCTCTCCCATATTTTCCTCCATCTGACCCTCAAGCCATTCAAATGTATCAATTATGTCAAGGTGCACCTAGTTTGTACCCATCATAAATCATCAAAGTATGGAAAACATGAGGTTTAATATATAATATATGATTAAAAGAACCAATTTGATCTCCTTAACAAAAAACTTATCATATGCTCACTTGACATGAAAACCCCTAGTCTTAAGTTAACCATAATTTTTTAAGAATAGGTATGTAACAGCTTTTAAAACATTTGAATCTTATGTCTTTGAAAATAGAATGGATTTTACTAACACAGGTCACAATAAAATATAACCTATAGGAGAAAAACTATGGGTAGGTTATTGCAGTTTCCACAAAGGTAGCTGGTGGTAGTTTTCTCAAAGAAAGATTCAACTGATCTTAAGAACAAGAGCTCCGAATCATGTGAGCAAGTGACTAAATTAGAAGAAATGCAACATGCGATGTTGGTTTTAGAAAACCATAGAAATCACTCATAAAGTGTGACAAGAAGGATGGTATTCCGATCCTTGCATTACCAACCCATTTCTATGAAATATGATCGCATTCAGCCATGGATTGGAGTGATAAATCTCCTAATTAGGGATGTTGACGTATGCTTTGGTTGGCGAATTACCTACCATAGGTATATGTTAACATGCCTAAATTGGTTTTGCTTGATTATATATTAAAATATGTTTTTTTTTTCTTCTGATGCTTCTTATTAGGTTCTTCAACGTACAACATATGGATTGATGTTAACATGCTTCTTTTTCTTTAAGTCTCAAGCAAGCGAGCATACATACACACACAATGCAGCAAGGAATTAGTTGTGCCCTCATTTAAGTATGGTGATTCACAATTGGACAAAGTGTCCATCAATGCATTATAGCTAATTCAACAAAAATAGTAAAAAGTCTCACAATCCATCATGCAATAATTCAGATTCACTTGTTACAATAACAACCAAAAGTAATTAGTCCATGTTGCAAATATTTAATAGGAATTAAGACATCACACAGTTGGTAAGGTAGCAATTCGGAGTAAAACACAATCTAGAGCAATTCAAATAGTTTGTAAGCAATTCATAAGGATTCAATCATGCAACTGCCCATACGGGCTTTTAAACAAACATGTGGTATGCATCTCATGGGAGGAATTCACAAACACATAAGAATAAGAACTACAGCTCCCCAACAATGGCGCCATTTGTTGCGTGAACCTTGGTCACCCTTCATCGTGATGGGTTAATCTCATTGGTTTGGGATCTGTATATATAGTGATGATTTTGGTTTATTTGTTCTTCTTTGTTGTGGGACTATTAATAAATGGGTGCAACCTTAATGGTATTCTTTTTAATATTGTTCTTCTACTTCATTCATTTTTAGGGATTGATGCACTAATCACTCATTGTGCAGGGTTTAATCTATTAGAATCACATAGGTTGGTCTAAGAAATGGCCTAAGGAAACACTTCCAGGGTTCTGAGCCATTTTCCTACAATGGATGAACCTTCTAGGAAGACCCACCCAAGGCAAGCTCATTCTTCATGTCATGTTAACTCCTCCAAATGCATTATAGCAAACTAGTTAAGGTATTGATTGGAACATGCTGGTTTGGGTTAGAGGGTATAGAAAAGAAAGTGAAAATAATACCATTCCAGTACTACCTTGTCAAGAAATTTAGGTTTAACTTGATTTTTTGTACTTGGGTTTATCGGTAAAAGCTAAAAATGACTAAGTGTCCGCCCTCTCGAGAATTCGATAGAGTAAGGACCCTTTTTGAAGAATAAGAGAATCATCCTTTTTTCCCTCCCCAAGGCCTCTATTTATAGAGTTCTAAAAGGGGAGGGGTCACATATGTATCTATTAATAAAAATACCCTTCTTAGTCGAAGTAGCCATGTCACGTGGGATTTTGCTGACTTTATTATCTGACGCAGGTCCAATCAATATAACTGACCTCAGATTATTGAGTAACAAGTACCCCTTGATGAATAATCAATCTGACATGTCTGAATTCCCATCCGAGTCGCTCACAAACTGACGATTTAAGGGCCAAGAATCAATTTGGACCCCTTTGACGATATCTCAATATTAACAAGGAATTCCTCCGATATGGGCCCATACACACGGTCCCTAGGACCCAAGGTGTGTGCGTATGGGCTCAGTTTCCAAGGATGGGTCAAGATCAGAGATATATGGACCGTTGATTTTTTGGCCATTGGATGATGCTCTGAACCATCATGATCTGCTCATCTGACATAAAATGTGACCCCATACGCACGGTCCCTAGGGCCCAAAGAGTGTGCATTTGGGTTTGGTTCCCAAAGATGGGTCCAGATTGGAGAGATCAGGACCATTGATTTCTTACTATCTAATGATCTTCCGATCTAGCAAGAACTGGCCATCCAAAATACAAAGTAGACCCATATGCACGGTCGCTGGGACGTATGGAGTGTGTGTATGGTCTTAGTTCCCAACGATAGGTCCAGATCAGAGAGATTTGAATTGTTGATTTTTTAGCCGTCAGATGATCTTTCGATCTGGCAAGATTTGGCTATTCAAAATAAAAAGTAGACGCATACGCATGGTCCCTGTGACCTATGGGGTGTGCGTATGGTCTTAGTTGCCAAAGCTGGGTCTAGATCATTGAAATCTGGATTGTTAATTTTTTTTGCAGTCCGATGATCTTCCGATCTAGCAAGATCTGGCCATCCAAAATACAAAGTAGACCCATATGCACAGTCCCTGAGACCTATGGAGTGTGCGTATGGTCTTAGTTCCCAAAGATGGGTCCAGATCAGAGAGATCTGAACCATTTATGTTTTGGCCATATGATGATCTTTCAATCTGACAAGATCTGGCCATCCAAAATACAAAGTAGACACATATGCACAGTCCCTGAGACCTATGGAGTGTGCGTATGGTCTTAGTTCCCAAAGATGGGTCCAGATCAGAGAGATCTGAACCATTTATGTTTTGGCCATATGATGATCTTTCAATCTGACAAGATCTGGCCATCCAAAATACAAAGTAGACCCATACACACGGTTCCTGGGACCTATGGAGTGTGTGTATGATCTTGGTTCCCAAAGATGGGTCCAAATCAGAAAGATCTTGATCGTTGATTTCTAGCCATCTGATGATCTTCTGATCTAGCAAGATCTAGCCATCCAAAATACAAACTAGACCACTACACACAATCCCTAGGACATATGGAGTGCGTATGGTCTTAGTTCCCAAAGATGGGTCCAGATAAGAGAGATTTGGACTGGTAATTTTTTCGTCATCCAATGATCTTTTGATCTGGCAAGATCTGGCCATTCAAAATACAAAGTAGACATATACGCACAATCCCTGGGACTTATGGAGTGTGCATATGGTCTTAGTTCCCAAAGATGGGTCCAGATTAGAGAGATATGGACCATTGATTTTTTGGCCGTTCGATAATCTTCTGATCTAGTATGATTTGGCCATCCAAAATACAAAGTAGACCCATACGCACAGTCCCTGGGACCTATGGAGTGTGCGTATTGTCTTAGTTCCCAAGATGGTTCCAGATCAGAGAGATCTAGACCATTAATTTTCTGGCTGTCCAATGAACTTCTAATCTAGCAAGATCTGGCCATCAAAAATACAAAGAAGACCCATAAGCACGGTCTCTGGGACCTATGGAGTGTGTGTATGGTCTTAGTTTGGTACAGATAGGACCAGATCACAAGATCTAAGGGTAAACCTTGATTTGACATCTTTTCCTTGTTCGAAGCGCTATAACTACTCAGATTCTTGTCTAATGGCCTTGAAAATGATTTGGATTGGTTATATTTACTCCGTTAACCATAATATGAAGTTTCATAACATTGGAAGCTCATTAGAATATACTTCCTCTATAAAATGACTATTTTCCCCTTTTGTAGGTATCACGATATCTACTGCTCTGGAAAGAATCTGACCAATCAATTGCACATGAATGGCTAAAATGTTTCAAAGAACAATCACAGAAACTTTATTCCGATTCTGAATTCATTCAAATGTACTTCCTCTGTAAAACTACCACTCTTCCTTACTATGGCCTGCCTTGTAGCTTGATTCCATCCCTTTGCGGATCCCATTTGCGTCATTTGGTCATAGTTTCTGAACCCATGCACATTTCTTGTCTAACACCAATCATAACCCAATACTAACCCTTTATTATCTAATCGCAAGGCCATCTCATCACCATTACTGCTCCCAACAACACATGAGTCTCCACCATCCCTCTCTTCGATCCAACGGTTCCACTTTTTCCATTAACCCAAAAACTAACTCCATCCATCTGCAATTGGTCTTCCACCATTTCTCTCACCTTCCTTCTCCATAGAAAATAAAGAAAAGAGAAAAAAAAAACCATAAAAGAAAAAGAAAAAAATTGGACCTAATGGCCAAAGGCCCACAAAACCCATCCCTTGGTGTCCCACAACTCTTCAAATCTAAGCTATTCTCACATGTTAACTCACTTAAAACCCTATCCCCCATATATATTCTCTCCCCTCACTCACGTAACCCCCTCTCTCCCTCTCAACTCAACTCTCTCAGCCCTTTTTTAAACTTCTTTCTTTTCTCTCAACTTTGCTCTCAACGTTGAAATAACCGTTCGTTCTATTTTACACAGCATACCAAGAAGGGGGGTTGATCAGTTATTAGAAATTACTTTAACCTAAATAGCTTTACTGGTCTGGTAGGGATAAATAAAATCGCATACCAATATAAAATAATTGATTGATAATGAAGAGATTATCTCAACCGACTAGGATCAAATATATCTTCGTGATATATTATTTGTGTCATTTGAGTTAATTAAACAATAGTACGAAAATCAAACAACACAACACATGCCATCTTTTTAGGTGGAACCCTTAGCCAAGGAAAAACCATGGGACCACGTCTAGATGGAAAGTATCACTAACCGGAAAGTTATGACTTACAGAAGTTACCTTCATAGCACCATTGCAAATGCAGGTTCCAACCTTAGCCAAGGCCCACTATCGGTGCGTCCACGACCTCTAGCTCCACGCACGCCCTTCCAATCATGAAGCCTTTACCTCTTGTTCAATTTGGTACACCCCAAACCTATCTTCAATCAGCAGACCCCGATCTTAATTCTCACAAGACAGACTCTATTGAAGGTGAATAATTCAGTACACCCTAAACTCCACAGTTGCTCAAGAGTGTTGAGTCACACTAGTACTCTCTGACTACTAGGTTAAGGTTCTAAATGGAAAACCTAGGCACAGTAAGGATCAAGCTCTCAGCTTTGATCTTCGGAAGAGAAAACCTTATAAGGTAAATATTAAAGGCTAGTGCTTTTTCTCTTTAATAACAAGGACTATTCTTAGTATAGAAAGCTAACTCTTTTCTCTCTTGTTGTGTAATTTTTTTAGCTCGAGAGTGCTTTATTTATAAGAATATAGAACCCTTAGGTCGTGAAAGTAGTGGGGAAGTGGAACTAAGAAAACCTGATCTGAAATTTGAAAATTTCTGCGATTGTACACTTGGTCCAATCGATTATACTGTACGGATGGGTTTTTGTTCGAAATTGCAATCGATTGTACTCAGGGTCCAATTGATTGGGTAGTTTGGAAGTTGTCCCTGATGGTCCAATCGATTGGTTCTCACTGTCCAATCGATCGGACTGGTCCAATCGATTGTAGAGTAAACTACAATCGATTGTACTCTGGGAAGTTTCTATCCCGTAAAGTCCAATTGATTGATTCTCACAATCCAATCAATTGGAGTTTACTTTCCTTAGTCAATAAGATTACTTCTTTTAGCACGAATTATACTAGGGTTTGTCCTTTTACTTAGTTTAACTATTAGTCAAATTTTAATATCCTATTCTTAAGGTCACTAAGTCTCTTGCCTACCTATGCAATCGGACATGATCTTTAACGGGTGAATAACAGTTACTTAAATGACTCAAGTCGTCAACCGTCTGATGCTTGCGATCTTTGTCTTTTAGTCTTCACGTAGTCAACGAAGAATGTGTACCACGACATCTTCGAAGCTACACTGGTACTTGTAGGAACATTTACAAGAATGTTTATGTCACACAGAATCTTTGTCAAAACTAAAATAAGAAATTATTCTTTATAATCTCCCCCTTTGGCAATTCCATGACAAAAATATTAATCACATAAAGTGTAAACAAAAAAATTACAACCCAACCCTTTACATGTTTCACTCACTATCTCACACACTCTCGGAGATAACAAATAGATAATGAATATTTGCTTTTATCTATTTTCTGCACATCCACCAACAATACATACCATGTAATATCAGCGACAAAAATAAATAATTAAAATCATGTAGTGAGTGTTGTAAATTGCACATCAAAAATATAGACATGATAGAGAGATTGGAAAAATAAACAAGATTTTTCTCTCCTATCTCATACATCTACTTGTTAACCTCTTTTTATTTTTGTCTTCCTTTTTTTTGTCACAGAATGACAAAGGTACAGAAATAAAGCAGATAAATAACATGCCATTAAGTACACGTGCAATATGACAAGTAAAAAGACTAAAAAATAATCATGAAGCATAGTCTAAATACATCAATGATTTAGATATCTAGTATATTAATATAAAAATATATAACTAGAACCATAGAGAATCTAATCAATCAAAAAAATTTAAATAAATTTTAAACACTTACATCATCTTTGAAAAGATTTACAACTCATAGAACTCAAATTGCATCACATCGGATAAACATCTCAAAATGAAGTATGCAAAAATGTACAAAAAGTCAAGTTAAATGTAATGCATAATGAGTTTCAATATAGTAGGCACTAATAATTATCAAACCTAGAATTTTAGACTGAACTACTCAGTTTAATCTAGAATAGTTCAAATGTAGTCAATCTAGGCCATTCAGCAGAGCAAGTTAGTCAAACTAGTACACTTTAGTTGAATTTTCAATTTCTTTCACTTGGGTGTACTATGATATGAATTTCCACTTCATAGGGTACAAGACAGATATTAGTAAAATTCTAAATATCTACTCAGAATCTGGAGGTATCATGTATCCAATCATGAAATCTTCATTAGAGCTAATAGGTTATCACTAAACTCTCTATTTACAAGTGTATTTACCGATGTGACTTCACATTACTTTTATAGCAAACATGACTATTTTTTACTCACTTGTTTTTATCAGAATTTTATTTTTCAAGTTCTCATCTTTGGACACTTGGTCTGTATGGTAGCTTTCACACTCAGTTGGTATGACATCCTCTCCAGCATTAAGTAATCAGATTTTTATATATATCGGAGCCATACAAATTTTACCACATCCACTTGAGGTAGCTCTTTCCATAAAGAACTATTACACATGGAGGCTAACAGTCGATTATATTGCAATTTCAAAAATCAACTGCGAGTAGGAACACAACTAATTTGAAGTCATGAAAATTAGAAGTTTATTCCTGATTCCCATAGAGTACTAGATTTGTTACCTCTATCAAATCTAGTCCCAACCAGTGCCACTCAGTATGCATGGAAATTAACAAATTAAAACTTATGAACATCCACTAACCGAGAATTAGTAAAATAGACTAATCTTTTAAATATTATAGAATTTTCTACAATGATCTAGTCTCAATTTACCTTGTGTCAAGTCCTGGTTCTAGAATTTTCTAAAGTCCATGCCTATCAGATTAAAATCAATTATGCAATGCACAACTCTAAAAAAAATCCTAACAAAACACAAAACACTTTTTTATTTTTGAATATATGAACTCAAAACAATGCAAATAAGCAAAGATCTAAAACAAATAGAAAACTATAAAGAAAACAACATCTTAAAACAAAACTACACACCCAACTCACAAAAGATATAAAATCATAAAATAGAAAAGTGTAAGGAACCACATTTATTCAATCAATGGAACAAGTGCCATTAGACTTCATGAGGAATTCATTCTAAATAGAAACTAGATTTGTCGAATCTTCATTTCTTACCCACATGGTTTTATATTTTAAGGTGGGTTCTGTTCCTTCAGAAATTTCAGAGACGGTAAAGGAAAAGTGATCTTTCTCTTCCTCTTATTCTGAGCCCTTTGAGTCTGGGTGTCCTTAAGTTTCATAAGATTTGCAATTTCTTTACTCAAGGCATCCGACTTTTGATGCATGACTGTCATTTTATAGACTAGATCTCTTTGATTCCCATATGATATTCTCTTGGGAGGATGAAAATAGGATTTTTCCGCGTCGTTGGTACGGAAACCCTAACTTCAACACATTTTTAATTTATCCGAGACATTTAACCTGTAAAATGAGCAGTTTTGCATAGTGGCTCGTGTCGGATGTCGATCCGCACTCGGTATTAGTCGGGTTAGCGCAATAATGAACATAAAATGACAGAAAATTTGCAGAGAATGGACATAATTTTATTCAAATCAACTTCATTCAATCGAACATGTCTCTTACACTCAAGTAAAAATAACTAAATTATAAAGCATAAAAAAAAACAAACTAGAGAGAGAAAGAGAGAACTAGAGAGAGAAAGTGGTTTTTAGAGGAAGAAAATAAATCTAGATAGATGAAGGTAGGTAGAGAGAGAAAGATGAAGAATTAGTGAGAAAGATAGAGAGAGAAAATGAGTTTTAAACAAAATAAGCCTAGAGAGAGAGAAAGAAAGTGAGAAAATATCCTAAAAGCTAGAGAGATAAAAGAGATTAAGAGAGATCTTAAGGGAGAAGACTTACCATTGATGGTCAAGGCAGCAACCGAATGGTTGATGGAGCTGCAAGCATGATGGTTTAGTTTCACTGACGGCCAGGAGAGTAGTGGAGAAAACTAGCAGTCTGGTTGCTAAATGGTAGCCATTGGCAGTTCGGTTGAGAAGGTGACGGCCGCTGCTAGTAGGTGAGGCGCACCAGTCCAAGGGCATCAAAAATGGTGCACCTGCTGGTGCTGGGTCTTGAAGGGAGCACGTGGTGCCCTTGCTTTGCAGAAATCGGCACTGATTTTGAACACCACCGTTTGGTTATGTAGATTTTGATCCGTGTGATGAAGATGCTTGCAGGGAGGCTTTAGATATCAGTGAAGACCGTGAAGTGCAGGTGAATGATCCACCAATGGAGGCGCCAAGGTTGAGTGCAGCGGTTGGGATTGGAGAGAGGTGGAAGATGCTGGCAAGGGTGGAGCGATTTGGTGGGCGTTGCAAGACTGCAACGTGGAGGACTGAGGGTGGTTGCAGCAGCAACTCCCATCCACGAGATGAGAGTTGCAGGTGGTAATGTTGCCGTCCGGGCAACAAGGCTATGGAGAGAGTATGATGGAGAGGATTGGCGCTTGGTTGCACTCGTGGAGAGAGGAGTTCGGTTTGTGAAGGAGGCGGTAATGGCAGCAAGCTGGGGGTGTGACTTGGAGTAGTAGCAACATGGTGGTGGCTGGCGATGACTGTGGTGAAGAGGCAGCAGCAAGGCGTTGCTGTTCGTTGCTGGGAAATGGAGAAGATGGTGTGCAGATCAGCACGCAGGTAGGAGATGGCCGGAGTTGCTAATCTGCAACTCCGGTAAAGGGTGGATGGAGAGTTGCAGCAGGCGGTTGGAACGTTGTAGGGGGTGCTGCGTTGCTGCCTCACGCAGTAAAGAGAATAATAGATGAAGAATAACGGAGGGAGACAGAGAAGATGGAGGTGATCTAAGAGGAGCTCGCCGGAGAAGACGAACCAGTCCGGCGAGCTTCAAAATGAAGAAAAACGAGGACAAGGAGCAGAAGAAGAAGAAGAAGAAGAAGAAGAAGGAGAAGAAGAAGAAGAAGAAGAAGAAGAAGAAGAAGAAGAAGAAGAACGGCCGGAGTTGCAAACCTGCAACTCCGGCGAAGGATAGGGAAGAAGACGAAGAAGAAAGGAGGAAGAAGAGGAGAAAAAAAGAACGCGGGGAAGAAGGGAAAGGATAGGGGGAAGGAGAGGAGGAGATTGGAGGGGGATTAGGGTTCGAACGAACCCCTATCCTTCTCCTTTTAAAGCTTCCCTATTTCCTTTAATGGAAATAGGGGATTTTTTGAATAAAAAAAAAATAAGAAAAATAATTTTTAAATTTTTTTTTTTTTTTTTTTTTAAGTAAAAACCTACTTTTCTATGGGGAATCTCCCCATTTAGTGGACCCCCCATTTTTTAATTAAAATTATTTTGAAATTCACGGGGTCCACTAACTGGTCGGACAGCGGGTCGATGATGATGGGCCCGGCTATTGGCCCACATGGACTAATGATGTACATCGTCTCACAAGATGATGTGACAGACATTCTGATGGCGATCGGATGGATGGTGACTTGATTGGGACCCAGATTGGTAGATCGACGGATCTAGAGAGATCCAACGGTCCGATTGAAGATCCAACGGTCCGATGGAAGATCCAACGGTCAGAAAGCTAAGGGAGATGAGATAGAGCCGAAGGGTAGGAGTTCTGGGGTTAAGTCAGTAGATTCGAGGATCGAGAGATGAAGAGAGAGAGAGAATAAGAAGAGATGAGATAAAAAGTATCAAAAAAATGGAAAAAAGCACTGGCGGAGGGTCTGGAACCCTGGTCTTCACTGTGACCATCCTCACGCTTCTCCAGTAAAGTCGACTATCATTCCTTACTGACTCATGTGGCTTTAAACGCTTTGGTCCGTCTCTTGGTCATTGGCTCTCCTGCTCTCTTCGTTCTTTGGGTCGGCTTTTTGGTCCTCTTATTCAGCCCATATTTGGCCCATATCTTCTAGTCATAGCATGTGGGCTCTTTAAGCTTTGATAATGGGCTTTCATGATCGATTTGGGCCCACAAGTCTCGAGAATCGTCCCATCGGGGTTTCCTGCGACAGAAGAAGCGCGTAATGAGACTCTATCAGAATGACTTCATGTCTAGACTTTCGAAAATGTGTTTAATGCATGCAAATATACCATTTCGTCCAGAAAAGTGTGTTTTACGCAATAAGATAGACTCTTACGTAGAAAAGTGGATAATTAGAGCAGTTTTACGTAGGAGAGTGCGATAACGCTAACAGGATAATTGCTTAAAATAAGCACTTTTGAGCTAATATCAGAGGAACCATGGTATCTCTCATCTTCTTGAAGCAATTCTTACTCAGGTGACCTCTACGTTGACAGTAATTATAAACAGGCGCATGCATAACTGGTTTGGGTCTAGGTTGGTCAACCTATGGTATGGAAGAAACTTTGGCTTTTATAAATTTAGTTCCTGAAGACATTGGGATATTAGCATTACAAGTCCCCGTTTGTTTCTATCTCTTTGTCCCACAATAGGAATCTCATTTAATTTCTCAGTGCTTTGAGAAATATAAGTTAAGTCCTATTTCAGTTGAACTAGATCAAGCTCAAGTGACTTTCTCTTCTTCAAACATTCATGATATTCAGATTCAAGAAATTTAACTTTGTCTTAGAGGCTAGTTTTCTCTTCTTCAAGCTGTCTAAAAATAATTTCATATTTTTTATGCTGACTTTCAAAAGACATTCTAGCATCCGACAAGTTTGGAACTTGCATTCTAAGAACTTGTTTCTCTCTTGAAGAGATTTCTTTTCTTTCCTAAGTTGGCCAACTAGCACAGATAATTCATTATTGTCTAATTTAAAATAATTATTTTCAGAGTCAAGAAATTCAACTCTGTTAGTCAGTTTCTTATTGGCTTTTACCAGCTTGAGGCTTTCTTTATATAATACTTTATAAGCAGTATAAAAAGCATTTTGATCTTCACTGTCTGAGTTACTATGACTATTCACAGTGAACCCTCTATTGGCATCTTTATAGATATAGAAGAAAGTAGACTATACGTAGGAACTCACTCGGGTGATTAAACCATTAATGAGTGAACCTGCTCTGATACCAACTGAAATAACCGTTCGTTCTCTTTTACACAATACCTAGAAGGGGGATTGATTATGTATTAAAAATTATTTTAACCTAAACAACTTTACTGGTCTGCTAGGGGTAAATAAAATCGCATTCCAAAATAAAATAGTTGATTGATAATGAAGAGATTACCTCAACTGACTATGATCAAATATATCTCTGTGATATATTCTATGTCATTTGAGTTAATCAAACAATAGTGCTGAAATCAAATAACGCATAATGCATGCAATCTTTTTAGTGAAAACCTTAGCCAAGAAAAAACCATGGGACCACGTCTAGACAAAAAATATCACTAACTAAAAAGTTATGAGTTACAGAATTTACCTATGCAGCACCGTTGCAAATACAGGTTCCATCCTTAGCCAATTCCCAATACCAGTGCGTCCATGTCCTCTAGCTCCACGCGCGCCCTTCCAATCATGAAGCATTTGTCACTTGTTCAAATTGGTACACCCCAAACCTACCTTCGGTCAGTACATTCTAATCTTAATTCTCACACGACAATCTCTACTAAAGGTGCATGATTCAATACACCCTGAACTCTATAATTGCTCGAGAGTGTTGAGTCACACTGGTACTCTCTGACTACTATGTTAAGGTTCTGAATGGAAAACCTAGGCAGAATAAGGATCAAGCTCTCAGCTTTGAACTTCGGAACAGAAAATGTCACAAGGTAAATATTAAAGGCTAGGGCTTTCTCTTCAATAACAAGGACTATTCTTAGTATTGAAAGCTAACTCTTTTTTCTCTTGTTGTATTATTTGTTTAGCTCAAGAGTACTCTATTTATAAGAATATGGAACACCTAGGTCATGCAAGTAGTGGGGAAGTGAACCGGGTAATTTCGAAGAAGTGAAGTTGGACTAATTCTGATAGCTCATCAGTAGCAGCTTAATCAGCTCAGTAGTTGAGGTTTGGAGAAGTATTCACCATAGAGACACTACTATAGATGATACTCTACTTGGTATAAGATGACTTTAGGGAATCAAACAATTTGTAGTCTCTTAAACAAATAGAGCCTTTATAAAATGATGCACTAGGCCAAAATACACACTATTGGTGAAGTCAAAACGAGATCCAATAAAGAGGGAGGGTCGACTGCTTGTTTTGGCTGGTAGACCGCTCAAAGATAGACTTCTGTTTGAGGGGCGGTCGGCCTCTCAAAAGCGCCGGTCGACCGAAAGGACCGACAACAAAAAAACATATAAGGTTGGGGTGGTCCGTCGCACAAAAGTTCTGGTCAACCGCTCAGGGTCATTAAAGTCCGATCGACCGCTCAAAAACTCTAGTCAGTCTACTAAAACTGTCGCCAACTCGTCAAAAATGTAATAGGGACTCCCAATAAGGCTACGTTACCCTAAAAAATAATAAGTCTAATTCCAAAGGTCATCTAGGGTCTAGAGAACCGTAG
This sequence comes from Euptelea pleiosperma, assembly GCA_035048495.1. Taxonomy (NCBI): domain Eukaryota; kingdom Viridiplantae; phylum Streptophyta; class Magnoliopsida; order Ranunculales; family Eupteleaceae; genus Euptelea; species Euptelea pleiosperma. Next base: position 23,272,844 of record CM068552.1, on the reverse strand, counting down.
GCCTCACGCGGTAAACCCCCTAAATATATATGAGTAAGATCATCAACATCCATTGAGTGAGAACATATATTGAATGTGCTTCAAATCTTTTTGCTGAACTTTGACTTTTTCTTTTGTTGAACTGATTATCTAGGGTTGGTCTTATTTAGCTTTTGCTCTTCTTTGATTTTTTGATGAAGTCCACTTGATTGTTGACACTTCAGTCTTTAGAGAACTTCTAACAAGCAAGATCAACTACGAAAGAACTAAAAATTCCTTGGATTGAAATTAGAGACTTGTTAGAAAGTGCTCCAATCGAAGCAGAAATAGAAGATTGATGTGTGCTAGAAGTCGAGGAAGGACGGGAGGACTCACCCACTTGCATCTTGATGTAGGTGGCCAAAGCAATATGAGAGATCTGGTAAAAGACTTCATCAGAGTCTAGGATAGAGTCCTTGAAGTGTTTCAGATTTTTTGAAATCAGGATTCCAAAGGGTAAAGAACGCTTCCAATTTTCATAATCGGCAGAACTCATGACTAAATGAAAAATAATGGAAGGACCATCACGGCGAATGCCCTTAGCCAAACAGAAGAGAATGTACTAAATCAATGGTCCAACCTCACTACGATGTCCCACATTCGGGACAAGGTTGTAGGAAATTATCATGCCTAACAGATGATACATAGGCAACAATTATGACGTGGGAAGATCAAAAGTCCAAGAAATAACTTTGCCACAAATGGTTCTAGAAATCCCCTTCTTATTGGTAAGAGGCAAGGAGGAAAATTGCCTCCTTCAGAGATACAGGGAAGACCAAAAAATCTAGCTAACAAAAGAAAAGTGATCTTGATGTCCACTCTTCTAACTGTAGAGTATAGATAGGGACCTTCAGGGTTAGGATTGTTCAAATTCACATAAAACATCCTTACAAACTAAGGATAAGCAACACCAGATACAGAAAGGAGTTTAAACCAACCTACCATTTCTAAGAGTTACAATACCCCAGTTGAGATGAGTTCTTTCTCGATCACGCCTCACTCCACTGCTAATGCCCGTTTGATGAATGTCTTTAGAAATCTGCTTTATCCATTGGATTGATAAAGAGGTTGAAAGGACATGGTTCATTTGAGGAAGACTCATCTCTAGTAGAAGATAAGATGGAAGATAGGCAACACCACGATTTTTTTTGAGAGATATGGAGAATGGAAATCCTTAGCAAAGAGATTAGATTTATGTAAAAATTATATCAAAGGAGCTCTAGAGTGTTTAGAGAGGCTCAAAAGAGATTTCGAGGGTTTTAAAATGGGGGAAATGAGGAATGACCCAAGAGAACACAAATATATATGTGGACGGTAGACCAGACATGGGTCGGTCCACCTACTAAAATTTTAGCACAAATCGGGTATAGTGCGGTCAACCAACCATTTTGGGCAGTTGACCCATCTAAAAAATCAGATGGTGGTCGACCGACACAAAAGCACGGCCGGTCAGACCCAAAATCCCCAGAAAAATCAAAAAGAGTGGTCGACACGTCATTTTTGGCAGTTGGACTGACTCCGTATCAGGATTCCTCGAAAAACCCAAAACTAAAAACAACATAGGTGGTCGGCTCGACTTCGTAACACCTCAAACTAACAAACCCAAAACTCATCAAGATTCAATAACTTAACCAATTATTTTAAATATTATAATCAAACAAAAAACCACCATAGAGATCCAAATTCCATCAACATCAAGTAACTTCACCAATTATGCCATATGTTTTATCAAACAAATATAAAATATACCAAATAAAATATACAACTAAACATTTGTAGTGATGATTAGTTGTCTATACTATCTAAAAAAAATGAAGTTAAGATTGTCAATAATGCTTCACTTAATCAATCATCACATAATCGAAACTTAGTCAATCAAACAAACACCAATAGACTTCCTCAAATATTCAAATCTGAGAGAGTCTAAGGGTTTGGTCAAAAAAATTGCAAGATGAATTTCTATCCAAGGAAATTATCTGATCTTCAACCAGCTCTCTTATAAAGTGATGTCTAATATCTATATGCTTGGTCTGAGAGGTACATGATTTTTTAAAATACAAATTGTACTTGTGTTGTTAGAGAATAAATTCATTGTTCCTTGGTCAATACCATAATCCAAAATCATTTTTTTCATCCAAATTAATTGTCCATAGAAACTGTATGCAGTAATATATTTCGTTTCAGCAGTCGATAGAGATATCATTTTGTTTCTTACTATGCTAAGCAACAAAAGAATTTCCAATATAAAAACAACAACCACCAGTGCTTTTCTGATCATCAGCATTTCTTGTCCAATCGACATCTGAATAACCAACAATATCACTATTAGTCTCAAGAGGATACCAGATAACGTATACAATGGTACCACTAGCATACTTAATAATTCTCTTAACAACAAAGAAATGAGATTCTTTAGGGTTAGATTGATACCTAGCACAAGCTCCTATACTAAAGGCAATATTGGGTCTACTCCAATTGATTGTACTCTAGTCCAATCGATTGTAATTTTAGTCTAATCAATTGTACTATACGGATGAGTTTTTATTCATAAAAGCAATCGATTGTACTCAGGGTCCAATCGATTATGTACTTTAGAAATTCTGTCCCATATAGTCCAATCGATTGGTTTTCACAGTCCAATTGATCGGACTTGGTCCAATCAATTGAAGAGAAGACTCCAATCGATTGTACTCTGAGAAGTTTCTGTCTCGTAGAGTCCAATCGATTGGTTCTCACAGTCCAATCGATTGTACATATATGTCCAATCAATTAGACTTCCCTTAGTCAATATTTTAACTTCTCTTTGCACAAAATGACTAGGGTTAGTCCTTTGACTTAGTTCAACCATTAATTAGATTTTAATATCCTATTACTATGGTCATTAAGTCTCTTACCTTCCTATGTGAGCGTACGTGATCTTTAGAAGGCAAGAAGCAGCTACTCAGATGACTCATGTCGTCAACCGTCTAATTCTTGTGATCTTCTTCTTTTAGTCTTCACGTAGTCGGTGAAGAATGTGTACCATGACAACTTCGAAGCTACACTAGTGCTCATAGGAAAGGTTACATGAATGTTTATGTCACATGAAATCTTTGCCAAAACTAAAATAAGAAATTATTCTTTACAAAGTGTACTGCTGAGCAACGTGTGATTCTTGATGATTTTGAGAGTACCATTATTGAGACCAGTTTTCGCCATAGGCAATGGGTGCCCTTTATCTAGTATGACTAGAGTACTGATATACCTGTTAGTAGGCTTGAAACTACATATCGTTTGTTGCACTTGATTTGCGAGTACAACATTGATCCACCTAGACATAGAGCCCAGGTGAACGTCAACCATCTCCAACTCATGTACCTTTTGGGTACTGACTTTGACATAGATCTTCCTTGCTTTAGGGCTGAACCCAAGTCGTCATTCTTGCATTCTTTATCCCATCATGGTTAGTGCCATACTCCGTTACTTCTCTGTACTGATCAGTTCAAGTGAGACTCAACTCTGGCCCATGAAGCCCATCGGGATCTCTAGTATCAAGAAGAGCCGGGCTCAAGTTCATAGAGTCCCAGGTCATTTCCGTGTTATTGATGATGTTGGTCAGCAGGTTCCTGGCCTAACAGCCCCAGGTCATAGACTCCCTCTTGATGCCGAGATGCCGCAGGCCATGCCGACGTTCGATTAGCGACTCGATCAATTTGACCTCTTGCGCATGGAGCAACACCATATTGCAAATCATGATCGATTTGGTGTTCATCTTCAACGCATTGAGGAGCGTCAGATTTCTGACTACGATCGCCTGAGCACCTCGATCACTGGACTTCAGGGCTACCTCAAGTATCAATTTGCCTGATTTGGTCCTCGTCCTTCCATCCCAGAGCCAGATCAGCCATAGGATGGCACCAGGACATCTGGTGGACCATCCCACTGACTGTTTGGTGGAGACATTTTCTACTATTTTCTGCTAGGTTTGAGTTATCGGATTTTTTGGCTTGTACTTCATGAATTCAGATAAACTCATCTTTTTCTTAGTAATACTCTGTTTGTTATCAATTCTCCTATTAGGTACAAGAGTATAAACCATATGTTAGTATATAGATCTATGTTTCATATTAGATCATTTTCTACTATATACATCCTGTTACACCTGTGCTTTATTGCTTTCTAGTTCTTTACTTGTTATTTTCTATACCTTTGTTATTCTATGACAAAAAGGGGAAGAGAAAAATAAAGTGTTAAACAAGTAATGCTGAGATAGGAGGAGAGAAATTTAAGGGGAGAAAACAATATTGTTCACATTTCTCTTCTACACTAAATATGTCTTTATGATGTGCATACAGATCATACACTCACAAGATTATTTTTAATTGCTTATTTATCTTATGATACTTCATGGTATATTTTATGTTAGTGATTGTGCAGGAAACAGATCAAAACCATTCTATTCTTTGTTTCTCTTTCTCCGAGTGAATGTGAAATTGAGAGTGAGTCATGTAAAGGGTTGGGAATGTAATTTTTCCTTTTTTTTGTTTACACTTTATATATTTAATATTTTTTTTCATGGAATTGTCAAAGGGGGACATTGTAAGGAATATTTTCATATTCTAGTTGGCATAATTTCATTGAACACAAAACACATTATAACCTTTCCTACGAGTATTGTGAGGCCTTGAGAATGTCGTGGTACGCATCACTCTTGACATCCTGAAGACATGAAGATGAAAATCAAAGAATTAGAAGATCGACGAATGAGTCATCGGAGGAACCATGAATCATCGGATATAGAGAGTATACACTCGATAGGAAGGTAAATGACCTAATGGTCTTAGAAGACTTACGACTTAATATTTAGGCTAGAAACTATGTCAGGGACACTTACCTTGACTGTAGAACTCTTTTTGGATTTTAAAAACTGAACCAAGTGTGTTTGCAATAGATTGGACACGAAGGATAAAAACCCATTGGGAAAAGTCCCATCGATTGGACCTTGGTACAATCGATTGGACTCACAAAGAAAAAAACCCTGTGGAAAAGTCCAATCATTTGGACAAGTTCCCCAATCGATTGGACAGAACTTAAATATTTTTATTTTGGAAAATTTTAAGAACATTAATAACTCCTTTTTCTTAGTCTGATTTAGGGTAGCAACTCTTCTATAAATTGAGCCTCCCTTAAGCTTTAGAAAATACACAAACACACAATGACACAAAGAGACCAGACATACCAAAGAGAGTGCTATCAAGAGCCCATCAGAGTTGTCCCTTCGAAGAGCAAAAAACTTGCTAGAAATTCCCTTGCCTTAAAAGGTTTTTCTCTTCCTTTGATCATAGCCCTTATCTTGATCTTTAACTCTGCCTAGGTTACCATGTAGAAACCCAACCTAGTAAGCCGGAGTGTACCATGTGGGACTCAACACCTTTCGAGCGACATTAGGGTTCAGCGTATATTGAATCCTTCACCATCGGGGTGTACTGATCGATGGTAGGTTGGGGGCGTATCAACCTAAACAGTTGTGAAGGGATTGTGACTGGAAGGGCATTCGTGTATTCTGCGGATGGAGGCAAAGGATGTGGACGCATCGACAGTTGGATTTGGTGAAGGTTGTATGTTGTAAGTAGATGGTGCTACGTAGTTAATCTTTGTACTTATAACTTTTCAATTAGTGATACTTTATCGTCTGAACGTGATCCCGTGATTTTCCTTGGCTAAGATTTTCACGTAAAAATCTCATATGTTATAGTTGTAGATTTTTTATATTTTCGCACCTAGTTATAATCAATAACGAATGCATGCAATTCGAACCTAGTCAGACAAGTAATTTGAAATAGGTTGAAAGTAATTAATTATGTTTTTAAATACCTATTCACCCCTCCTCTAGGTATCTAATGATATAGGGATACACAAATTATTTCTTGACTTTAGTCGAAATACCTACCTGTCTAGTATTCTTTTGAGCTTTGATTGACCACCTTCACAATATCCGCAACAATTCTTCATTCAATCTTCCACAGGTGCAAGACAATAGAAAGAATACCAATACAACTCGATACAGACATCATGGAATTTGACAATACAAAATAAGGGTTTTTCAATCTCCCATTTGTCAATTCCATGACAACAACTCAACTTACAATCAAAATAAAAAAGGCACACAAAAAAATACATCTTTAAAAAACAAGTGCGCACAAGTACAAATACTACAACATCATGAGATACAAAGAATACCATGAAATCGGGTCTTCATTCTACTCTCACTGTGACCAATAATTGAATGTAGGATTTTTCAGTCACTGTCACAGTAACCCTAATTCAACACATTTTTAATTCTGAGTTTTAACCTGCCAAAGATATGAACTTGCATAGTGGTCGTATCGGATATCTATCTGCACTCGGGATTAGTTAGGGTTAGTGTAATAATAAAACACACTTAACAACGAAAACCACTGAGAATGATGGCGGGATTTAAAACATAATTTCTTGGAGAGTATCACTACTAACATAAAAATAACAATACTAATATCAAAATTAATGAACTTTTATTAATTCAAACAAATTCTATTATATTCAAGTAAACATAATGTAAGCACGACTTTATCGTGTAAAGAGAAAAATGTTTGTAAAGAATAATTTCTTATTCTAGTTTTGACAAAGATTCTGTGTGACATAAACATTCTTGTAAACGTTCCTACGAGTACCAGTGTAGCTTCGAAGATGTCGTGGTACGCATTCTTCGCCTACTACGTGAAAACTAAAAGACGAAGATCGCAAAAATCAGACGGTTGATGACTTGAGTCATCTGAGTAACTGCTATTTGCCCGTTAAAGATCATGTCCGCTCGCATAGGAAGGTAAGAGACTTAGTGACCATAGGAATGGGATATTAAAATTTGATTAAGGGTTGAACGAAGTAAAAGGATAAACCTTAGTCTAATTCATGCTAAAAGAAGTAATCTTATTGACTATGAGAAGTCCAATCGATTGGAGTTTACTCTACAGTCGACTGGACTGTGAGAACCAATCGATTGGACCATCAGGCACAGAACTTTCAAAGTACCCAATCGATTGGACCCTGAGTACAATCGATTACAATTTCAAACAAAAGCCCATCTGTACAGTATAGTCGATTGGACCAAGTGCACAATCGATTGGACTTCACAGAAATTGTCAAATTTCAAATTCGGTTGTTGTGATCCCATTCATCCATTTGTTCGAATTTTTCTGAAGGTAAGTATCTCTATAAACAAACCTTTTTAGATAGAATTCCATATTATCCAAACTAATTATTTGAGATTAGTGGATGAGTTTTTACGCATTGTATTGAGTTGAGGATTGTAAATCATTGAGAACTGCATTTATCTTAAATACTATTGGCCTAGTCTGACTCTCTAGGTAGAGTAAGAATTTATTCTCGTATGAATGAGTTATGGATTGTAGATCCGTAAAAAAATTGTTTCTCTAAATTCTATTGGCCTCGGCTGACTCTCTAGGTGTGCAAGAAGTGATTCTCATTAGTTGAGACTAAGTAGTAGCTTAGTTGTTTGATTATTCATTTCAATTGGAAATCTTGTAATGCATGATTGAAAGAATATAATTACTCGTGTTGACTATTGAACAGTAGATGTAGGTGCGGAGTCACCAAACCACTATAAACCATTGTCTTGTGTGATTGTGATTGTTTGTGTATCTTGTCTCATATACCACACTATTTGTTATGTGAATGATTTAAATTTTGGTTGATTGATCCTTTTTATGCCTTGTGCAATCATTAAATTTAAAACCTTCATTAATCCGTAGAGAAATTTTAAATTGTCTTATTCACCCCCCCCTTTCAGGACATATTGTGGTAATTAAAAGGGAATTTCACTTTCGTCCAAGATGGACAGTCTTTTTCATTCCATATATTTTATCTCTAAGTGTCTGCAACAGATTATTACATTCTTTAGGTCTTCGTACCCTGACTTTTCAGAGTCATCACTAGAGGAGACTACAACACCAGTCGCAACTAAGGATGAAGATAAAGCCGGAGGACATGATGAGGACGATGATGAGGTTGAGGATTCTAATGATAATGATAATGCTTATGAGGACGAGGAGTAGAGTAGATTGTAGTTTCCTTGATATTGATATAAGATGACCTAGAGGGAGTGAATAGGTGTAATACGCTAAACTTTTGGTCAAGGGTATTATGGTAATTTTACTTGAACTATTTTCAAACTTTTGTTATTACTTATATGATTAAATACCATGCCTGAGTATGCATGTTTAATTTGGTTACATTCCGACAACTTTGAAAAATCCTTAATTTTGTGGAACCCTTTATTTTAGCTTTTCGAGAGAGACCCAGATGTTGCATGGGACTTTTTCTTGTCCTAGGTAACATTCCTAAGCTTTTATATCTTGACTACCCTTACCAGTTTACCTGAGAAATTTGGAACCTTTCCTGAGGCATAAAAACCCTAGCGGGAGATTTCAGGAGATTTTGATAAAATTGATATTTTTATGATTTTTGAATTTTCAGATCCAGTTTTCATGTTCCCATGATCCCACCCCTTGCACAAACTTGCACGACCTTGGGCTTCAATTGAAAAATTACTGGTCCATTCTCTTTAATCAGTAATACCTAAAAGGGAGGGGTATTAGGTTATCCAAAAAATTAATCTAACATATCACAAGTTTACTGGTCAAGGTAACGTGATAAACTCACATGCCTTAGTTGATTGATAAAATGATTATTACAACTGACTCAAATCAAATATACCTCCGTGGTATATTGTCTTTTCGTCGTTTGGTCTAATCAATAGATTTAGTGAAACAACAATTAAACATCCACAAGATAAAGAGTTTTTAGCGTGAAAGCCTTAAGCAAGAAAAACCACGGGACCATGTCTAGACAGAAAGTATCACTAACTGAAAAGTTAAACGAAACAAAGGTTACCTACGTAGCACCATTGCAAATGCAACTTCCAACCTTAGCCAAGGCCTACTGCCGATGCGTCCACATCCTCCGAATCAACGCTACGAATCCACGTGCGTGCTCCAAGCCAAGAAGCCTTGTCCGCTTGTTCAATTTGGTATACCCCAAACCTACCTTCTATCAGCCACTCCGATCTTAATTTTCAAATCTCCATCTTTTACTGAAGGTGAAGGATTTAGTACACCCTGAACCCTAAGTCACTTAAATAATGTTGAGATGCATAGGTAGTCTCAAACTACTAGGTCAAGATTCTATGTGAAAACCTAAGCTGAGAAAGAAGTCAAGCTTTTAGCTATGATCTAGAAGAAAAAAGCTCACAAGATATTTATGAGAATTAAATACTTTTTGCTCTTCAAATGGACATTCTTGACAAATAAACTTTCTTCTCTGGGATGAGTGGAGACTAGAATTTTGGATCTGAAAAGGACTCAATTTGTGTGAAGTCCAATCGATTGATCTTGTATGGATGGGTTTTTCCTTCATAAATCCAATCGATTGTATATAGTCCAATCGATTAGACTTAAATAAGTTTCTGTCCAGTAAGCTCCAATCGATTTCACAGAGGTCTCCAATCGATTGGGCTTCAATTAAGTTCTGTCTCGTAGAGTCCAATCGATTTCACAGAGGTCTCCAATTGATTGAGCTTTGTCTAATCGATTGGCCTAAATAGTCCAATCTATCGGACTTTCCCAGAAGTCAATAATATTGACTTAGACTCGGGTCTATCCATTGACTAGGTTTGACCATTATATTTTATTTATTTTAAACCTATTCCTATGGTCACTAAGTCTCTTACCTTCCGAATCGAGCGTACACGATCTATAATCGACAAATAGGCAGTTACTCAGATGACTCCTGTCGTCAATTGTCTGATCCTTGTTATCTCTATCTTCTAGTCTTCACGTAGTTAGCGAAGTATGTGCACCACGACATCTTCATACTACACTGGTTCTCGTAGGTAAGGTTACATGAATGCTTTATGTCACACGAAATCTTTGCCAAACTAGAATATGAAAATATTATTTACATCAATCAACTGTTTCGGATTATTACAAGCAATTTAGTTCACCCCTACCAGACCAGTAAAACTTGTTAGGTTATAGTGAATCTTAATACCTAATCAACCCCCCTTCTAGGTATTCGAAATAAAGAGAACGGACTAAATTTCAGTCCTCACTTTATTCTTTGCATGTTTGATTCGTTGTGAACATGATTGATTTGAATTTTGTGATGTGATTCTCTATATCTTGTTAATGATTGTGAGCATGTTATAAGTATTAAAAAGAACATCCTAGTACAATCCCATTTGGACCGGTATACGTATTGGGTTTCTAAAAGAGTTTAGGTCATAAAGATGCAACACGAGACATCAACCCATTTTTTGATACCTAGATGGTAGAACTGATTTCAAATCAGTAGGAGTGATTCGAATCCCTTTGAGTTATACTTCATAAAAAATTGAAGAATTTAGCAGATTCGAATTACACAGTAAGTTATGATAAAAATACTAACAGTTATACGAACTTGCCAAATTTGAAGTTTTATTGTAGTACATTTTTGGACAAGTATATAATCTTTTTGGACTTCGGTCCAGAAGAACTTTTCGATGAAATTCGAGTTAGCTTGCTAGAAATATTTATTGTTTCTAAAGATTCAATTTGTGTTAAAATTTAAGGTCGAAACACTAACAATAGGTCAGAAACATAGTGAATTTGATAGATTCGAAGCACTATTTTGTGGTGCATTTTCGAAATTGTTGCGGACATTTTTCAAAAATTCCATTTGTGTTGTTTGCAATGCGCAAAACAGTGACAATATGTTAGGAAAACATGTGTTGAGGTTCTGTGTTGTGTAGCAATTTTGGAAGAGAAGACGATTCTTTCAAGGATCCATGCAGAAGGACTAATCGTAGATCTCTGCGATACCTTTCTGAAAAAGTGAGACCCATTCATATTTTCTTAATAACGAAGGAAATTTGGTTAAAATAGCACCTTGCTACCTTGTTTGGACTTGGTCATATTTTGACTATTTTGCCTTGGTCAAATTTTAAGACTTGACCGAGTCAATTGGGTGGAGAATTAAATCAATCTAATTGATTCATAATAAACCCCACGTAGATTTTAGAATAACCTAATCGATTAATGAACTTAACCTAACTCTGATAATTGAATAATCGCATAGGATCATTTTAGGGTTACTTCTGCACCTAAATATATTAATACTTAGTGGGTTTTCGAATGAACTTCAGTAGTCTAATTGACCTAATTTGACCACTAGGAGATATTCATGGATCACTTCTGGGTTCGGGTACATGTCAATCCACAAATTTTTGGATCGTATCTAGGTATCTAGATTCGAGGCATGACAATAGGTCTATTAAAAATTAACCTAAGTTGATTATTAATATGCTTGAACAAATTAATCAACTAATAGGCAGTAATAGAACACAATCCACAACACAAGAGTTTATAGTGGGTCAGTGTATTAACACCTATCTCCACTCTCCAAATAGCTCCACTCAGCTTCACACCTTTTTAATTCAATATTTAAGAAACCTTGTAATATTGAATAGGGTAAAGGACTCGATCTTGATCGCAATCGATATGGACGGGGAGTAAGGTCGCAACCAATACTTAGCTTAGTCAAGATTTCTCTTGACTCAAGCAGCACAATAGTATAAGATGATGATTTATATTAAAGAGAGTTTCTCTAAGGAAACTCTCAACTAACAAACAAAGATACTTCCAATCAAGATTGGCAAGGAACGATGCTTCGCTGTTGTTGAAGCTTAATCTGAAGCTGCTCCATAGAATCATAGCTAAGACCAATCACCCGAATCGCTTTACAGTCAAAAGCATAAACCACCAAAGTCGATCTCCCTCAAGGAGTAGCAAACAAAACTACCAAAGTAAGCAAGCATGCAAGCAAGCAAGGGAGCAAGAACAATTATCTTGGAGATATATAACTCAAGAGAAGGCAAGGTGAATTGGTGAGTATGAAGGGTAGGGGAAGGGGTATTTATAGTGTAAGGGGAGAAGCAACGCACACTCATGATTTGAGAAAACCCAAGATCAGTTGACCGGTCTACTCAACTAGCGCCTGGTTTAACCGGGTGCCCCATCCCTTAGACCAATCGACTAAGGGCTCATTTCCCTCCAATCGCCACGTCTAAAAGTCTGGTCGACCCCTCTGATGATTTTGTCCAATTAGGATTTCTGCAAATGGGGGTTTCTCATGATAGACTGGGGGGCTCCAAATATGTCCAAGTGAACCTTTGATGATTTTTTTATGTTCACGAACTCAAGTCCCCGTTGTGTATCATGGATCGCCTCATAGCCAATCTTGGAATCATCGAGTCCCGCTCTCCAAGTCCTCTCAATTTGACTAAATAAAGATTACAAAAATACTTAATTTTATTCTTGAATTGACATCACAAAGAGTATACTTATCAATCTCCCCCTTTGTCAATTCCATGACAAAAAAATATAATGGTTCTCCCCAAACGATAAGCCTAACCCTCCCAACATAAGTAAATGTATTAAGTCGCAAAAAGAGGCACCAACACATCTTTGTTAAGTTGTGTCAATCACATCATAGATGTAATACCCTGAATTTCATTCAAGGGTACTTTGATAATGTTAAAGGAAAATTATCTCCAAGGCCGTAAGTTTAGACTTACGGCCCAAGACAACCACCTCTTCATAATTGGGTCTAAAAAGGGCTTCTTTGTTTGAAATATGGACTTATAACCCCAATCAACCTATTTTTAGTGACTTCTACAAGTATATACCTACTTTACCCTCGTGGGAAGAGACGTGGCTTAGTGGGTTTTAATTTAAAAAAAAACAAAAAAGAAATATTGGAAAAGTAAAAAAAATAGAGGAGGGAGAGACCATAATATGAGCCACATGGCACACTCTTGGAGGGCGCTGACCATATGGATGTTTGGCCAGTGCCTCGGCAGACTTCCAAACCAAAAATCATCCTAATTAATGATTTAGAACCTTTGGATCTTTGCACCCAATAACGCTCAATAATGCCCAAATTCCTACGGTTAAAATCAACCCATGAAAATAACTTCAATCCAACGCTTAGAAATCACTAAGCGTTGAGGCACTGGCCAAAGATGATTAGCCAGATTACTACCAACTCTGGCCATAGCCCTAAACATGAATCTTGGAAGGTCGATGACAAAGCTAGAACCGAGATGATAGGGCAACTGAAGACGATCAATGTTCACCTATGCCCCATGGCCAGGTGGATCAATGTTGTACCCACAAATCAAGTGCAACAAGCGATAATCAGGCTAAAGAGATGTAAGCGGAATATATGATCTCCAATCTAAGGTCTGACCAGTAAGAGTCTCAGTCAGGAGAACTCTGTCAGTCGTCAACTCTCTAGTCCTAGGAAGATACTCAATAGGAGCAGTAGGACGAGAAATGCTCAACAAGGTAGAAATCAAATCGGGGGTAATAGATCAAGTGAGCCCTAGAGACATAAATCTCAAACGATAGTTGATTCTTGTCATCGCACTGAATGGAATGCATGTTAGCATAGAAAAGTTTGACCAAAATAGGATAGTAAGACATGTTCAGACTCATAGCAGGAATCCACTATCGAGAAGTAAAGATGGAATGAACAAAGGATCCCATGATGGAACCAAACTCAACCACTCTCTCAGAAGAAAATTTACGAATATTAAAATGCTCAACTATCTCCCTAGTCGAAGGAGAGAGAAAAGGAAAAATATGTGCACTAACCTCGAGAATCTTTGTAGGACCAGATCGTCCTCAAGATCGAACTCTTCTCGATCTCCTAGATGATTATCCACCATTAGGACGAGAAATGGAAGCAAATACCAGAAAACCCCCATTTTGTACCAAAAAGCTCCCAAAAACAATGAAGAAGATGAAGTGAGAAACTAGAAAAATAGAGACCAACTCACCACAAAAAGCTTGTGGAATAATTGATCGGGCACTTGCGATCAATTAACAGAAGTTTGAGAGGCGGAGGGATTGATTGGAGCAAAAAATGACCTATTTTGGGTTTTATAAAAATGAGACTCGCGATGTCCAATCGATTGGATTAAGTGGCCAATCAATTGGAGAAAGTCTGATCGATTGGCCTATACAGTCCGATCGATTGGACTCAGGCTAGAAAAAATTTATTAAAATTTTGAAAGTTTATGCTCATTTTCCTAGTCCCCTATCACAACTTTTAACATCAAATACCATTTTTGAAATATATCAAGAAAAGATGACAAATCAAGATAATAGTATTCAAAAAAATGTTAAATTTCAATTCATTAATCAATCTTGATAGTTACTAAAATCGAGTTATTTAGAAAAAATTAACTAATCACATTAGTTTAGTTTTGTTTCATCAATAATATCAACTATTTAGAATTTATAGTGCAAGTTACAAACCACTAGTAATCATAGATTCAAATATCAACAGTAATATCATCAAGTGTAGGTGATCTGATTTTAACTGTGGTACAGGATAGATTTCAGTAATAATTTCTCTTACAAATCAGAATCTAGAGGTATCTTGGTAGCTTTCACACTCCCCATAGGTAGCCCTTTTTCTACAGCAATAAGAATTAGACTTTAATTTTAAACAGGGCCATATAGACGGATTTCACTCTAGTTTTTGGAGGTAGCTGTTTCTTAAGTTATAGTAGCTCACATTGGGAAGCTAACAGTCGATTATAGTAGAGTTTCCAAATCAACTAAAAGCATGAACACTACTAACTTGAAGTTATAGTCAGTAGATGTTTATTCCTAATTCTAATAATATAATATCTCACACTTTTATCAGATCCATACCCACCAGTATAATCAGTGCGCATGTGAAGATATATCAGATATACTATATCAATAATCACCTAATGCAAACTAGTAAAGTTGACCAATCATAATAATTTTAAAAGATATGATACTGAGATTATCAAAACTTTACTAACAGTTATAAGTTCAAATTTCTTGAATGTTCTCAACATACTACTCATCAAAATTTACAATAATTATCGACTTTAACATTCATCTTAATACTGAATCTTTTGATTTTTTTGAAAATTTTTATTTTTATTTTTTAAAAAACAAAGCAAAAAAAAATCTAAGAAAACAAAAAAAAATATCCCTCCACAAAGAATAAGAATAGAAATCAAGAAGGAATGAAGAGCTCATTGCTCAGAGATATAACGATTCAGAGCATTTCCCTTTAGAGAATCATTTCTCACCCACACAGATGTGATTTTTGTAGATTGCATATTTCTCCTAGGATCTCTCCTCTTTTGAGTTAAAGAACTCTGAGGATGTCTATTTTTCTTAAGGGACTCAATCTCCTTGATTAAAACTCTAGACATTTCCATTAAGTCTTTCATCTTCCTAGACAGCATATTTAATTTATTTAGCTCATCGTGTGTCTTCATAGGAAGTTTTTGACTCTTCACATTCTGAGTTGAGTTCATCTCTTTCTTAAAGGAATTTTGGTGTCCTCTTCTCAGTTTATGACAGTCTCTAATCACATGACCCAAATTTTTACAATACGCACAAGGATGATTGTTTTTGGCAATTTTGACTTGATAAATGATCAGAGTTGGGATAGCTTTTGCTTTAACAAAAATCGTCTTGGAAATAGACGCTTTGTCTTGATTTGGTTTGTAACCCAAACCATGTTTATCGCCATAAACTTTTCCCACATATAAAATCTCATCAAGCTTTGCAGAGCTTGACAATAATCCTGGCACATCCCGTTTAGTTTTAAGAAGCTCATTTTCAAGGATTCCTTGTGTGCTGTACAAGTTTGAAATTCCAATTCCAGTAACATGTTTCCTTTTAACAGAGACTCATTCTCTTGTTCTAAATCCAAAATTGACACTTAATTTTTTAGTGTCACTTAATAAGGCTTCATTTTTAGAGTCAAGATATTTAACTCTGTCAGATAAGACTTTATTTGCCTTTATGAATTTAATAGATTCCTCGTACAGTTCCTTCACACCAACTGCCGAGTCATCCGTGTCCCCATTGTAAGAGTCTTTCAAACTCTCATCATCATTTTTCTTAGATTTTCCATGAGATCCATAAGAACTATCAAACTGAGTAACAAAAGTTGTATACTTATCAGTCTTTTCATTGCTATCAGAGTCATCTTATCCCATGTGGTATTAAAGGCTTTGGCCTTGCCTTTATATTCTTCTTTG
Source organism: Euptelea pleiosperma (assembly GCA_035048495.1). NCBI lineage: Eukaryota > Viridiplantae > Streptophyta > Magnoliopsida > Ranunculales > Eupteleaceae > Euptelea > Euptelea pleiosperma. Next base: position 23,256,655 of record CM068552.1, on the reverse strand, counting down.
TTCGGGGAGTGGAAACTAGAATTTCGAATCTAAAAAGACTCAATCCGTGTGAAGTCCAATCGATTGTACACTAGGTCCAATCGATTGCTCTTGTACGGATGGGTATTTCCTTAGTAAATCCAATCGATTATACTAAGTGTCCAATCAATTTCACAGAGGTCTCCAATCGATTGGACTTTTCCAGAAGTCAATAATCTTGACTTAGACTCGAGTCTGTCCATTGACTAGGTTTGACCATTATATTTTATTCATTTTAAACATATTTGTATGGCCACTAATTCACTTACCTTCCTAAGCGAGCGTACACGATCTATAATTGACAAATGGGCAGTTACTCAGATGACTCCTTTCGTCAACCGTCTAATCCTTGTTGTCTATCTTTTAGTCTTCATGTAGTCGATGATTCCTAAGCGAGCGTACACGATCTATAACTGACAAATGGGCAGTTACTCAGATGACTCCTTTCGTCAACCGTCTAATCCTTGTTGTCTGTCTTTTAGTCTTTATATAGTCGATGAAGTATGCGTACTACGACATCTTCAACGCTACACTGGTGCTCGTAGGAACGGTTACATGAATGTTTTACGTCACACGGAATCTTTGCCAAAACTAAAATATGAAAATATTCTTTACAAGGGGAGGGGTTACATTTACATTTATATCATTCACTATCAAAATAAGCCTGTCACATGGCATTTTAGTCACTTTATCACTTACAAGGGGTTTAGTTGATTCAACTGACCATAAATTAATAAATGACATATGTATCTTTACGATTATTCACATTGAACTGAAGAAAATCCACCTCAAATTGTCCGCAAATTGCTAGATTGCCCCATCTGCCGAAACTCCATGAACTACTCCCAATTATGAATAATACCAACCAAAATGATCTGAATTGCGCATAATTGAGCAAATTTAAGGCTATATGCCCGTGGGGAATTGTATTTGCCACGGGCGTAACCTTCAGACTTGTTAGATATTGCATGAATCTCAAGATATTTGACTTTGACCAAAATGGTAAAAATTCACCTTTTTAGTTGTTCCTCCCAAATGATTGCATAAAATTGGGATATAAGGCCATACGCGCATGTTATTTTGAACTTGACATGGACATATGCCTTTACTTCTACTATGGCTATTCCTGATGATGAAGATCTGATGGTCCATTTTCAATCTCGACTTGATCTGCTGATTGGGGGGACTATAGACGGTATTGGTGGCATAGACACCTCGGTGTGCCAACATCACATCTATTTCGAGGATAAATCAAAAACATCTTGAGAACACCAGAGGAGGTTAAACCCCATCTTGAAGGAAGTTGTCCGAATGAGGTCTTTAAACTTTTAGATGCGGGTATCATTTACCCCATCTCGAACAGCACGTAAGTCCGATTCATGTTGTGCCAAAAAAGGCAGGATTCACTGTAGTGGAGAATGAACAGAAGGAAATGGTCACCCAACGCCTCAAGAAAGGGTGGAGAGTCTGCATTGATTACGGACGTCTCAACACCAACACTAAAAAGGATCATTTTCCTTTACCTTTCATAGACTAGATGTTGGAGAGACTAGCAGATCACTCCTATTACTGCTTTCTTGATGGTTACTCAGGGTACAATCAAATACCCATCGCCCTTGAGGACCACGAGAAGACAACTTTCACCTGTCCCTTTGGCACTTTTGCCTACAAGCGCATGCCCTTTGGCCTCTGCAATGCACTCGCGACTTTTCAAAGGTGTATGATGAGCATATTCTCTGACATGGTGGAGAGATTCCTCAAAGTCTTCATGGATGACTTCTCAGTCTTTGGGTCATCCTTTGATGACTTTCTCGACCATCTAGGTCTTGTACTTCAACGATGTCAGGACAAGTGACTTGTCCTCAATTGGGAGAAATGCCACTTCATGGTCAAGAAGGGCATAGTTCTAGGACACGTCATCTCTCATCAAGGCATCAAGGTCGACAAGGCAAAAATCGATATCATCTCGACCCTGCCCATTCCTAAGTCCGTGCGAGATATCCGGTCCTTTCTGGGACACGAAGGCTTCTATAGGAGATTTATCAAGGACTTCTCTCAAATTGCTCGACCACTATGCAGTCTTCTGGCTAAAGATAGCTCTTTTGATTTCAATGCCGACTGCGTCACTGCATTTGAGCGACTCAAATCTGAACTCACTTCTGCTCCTATAATTCATCCCCCAGACTGGAGTCTACCTTTCGAGGTGATGTACGATGCAACCAACTATGCGCTAGGAGCAGTGCTAGGGCAGAGAGTTAACAAGAGATCACATATGATCTATTAAGCGAGCAAAACTCTTAACTCTACCCAAATGAACTATTCCACCACCGAGAAAGAACATTTGGTAGTTGTCTTCGCTCGAGATAAGTTTCGGCCTTACCTCTTGGCCAACAAGGTGATAGTGCATACGGATCATGCAGCCATCCGCTATCTCGTGTCGAAGAAGGAAACTAAGCCTAGGTTGATCAGATAGATATTATTACTACAAGAATTCGACCTAGAGATCAAAGATAAAAAAAAGGCACTGAGAATGTCGTGGCGAATCACTTGTCTAGACTAATTCTAGAGTCATCATTCAACAACCAGCCGATCCAAGAAACCTTTTCCAATGAACAACTGTTCGCTATCTCTGTCCATTTGTGGTATGCTGACATTGTCAACTCTCTCGTGACCAAAGAAATGCCATACCATTGGTCTAAACGGGACAAACATCAATTCTTAACAAGAGTGAATCATTACTCTTGGAATGATCCGTACTTGTATAAGTATTGTCCGGACCAAATCATTCGTCTGTGTCCCAGAGTCCCAGCAGTTGAACATCTTATCCTCTTGTCATGACCAACACTGTGGTGGTCCTTTAGTACTAAGAAAACCACCAAGAAAATTCTGCAATGCGGATTCTACTAGCCATCTCTATTCCATGATATGCACATCTACTGCAAAGCCTACCCCAATTGTCAACACATTGGCAGGATTTAACATAAAAACATGATGCCCTTGAACCCCATTCAAGTTGATGAGATATTCATCCCGTACTTTTTCATTAACTTTTCAAATACTCGATTGCAGAAATGGGTACCCCCATCACTTATGATTGCTTTGGGGGCTCCAAATCGGGCGAAAATGTATCCCTTAAAAAGTTGACCGCTACTTAATGGTCATTGGTTCTGGTAGGAATTGCCTCAATCCATTTGGAGACGTAATCTACAGAGAAGATGATGAAGTTGAATCCGTGAGATGTGGGAAAGGGTCCCAAGAAATCAATGTCGGTGTTATTAACAAGATATGACTGCTTGATTATCATATGTTCGAGATTCTAGAATTTAAGTATGATTGGGTTGACAGTAGGAGTAGTATAAAAAAGGATGAGCTTGGTTTCACATCAGTTGTGCTTGGTAGATTAGGCCACAAATCTAATTCTTTTCTTTTAGCTTTTTAAGCCAAACAAGTTTTTTACGTAGAAGACCAACTTGATCCTGAAATGTCAAGTGTTCAATTAACTCCTATAGGAGAGTATCCTAATAACGACTATGATGAGGAATTTATTGATGTTTATAATGAACATTCTTTTACTAATGTATTACCAACTATTGAATCCTTTGATAATGATAACATAGATGAGTTAGATCAATCATCTTATGTGCGAATAGACACTGTAAAGGACCTTGGATTGATCATAGGTCTTCACAACTTGAACTAATTATTCTAATTTTTGTTCTTTTTTTAAATAATGTTTAAATTATTGTCAATTGTAGGATATGGGTAAAGTTGGATGTCCACCCTATGTATTGCATTATTTTTATGTTATTGAAATATATTTTGACTTGATTAATATTTTTTATTTTTTTTGTTCCTTGCTTTCTATATACACCCTCGACGAGCTCACCGATTGCAAAGTTGAGTGGACTGAGCTCCTCAAAAAATATTTGGGAGGTAATAATATTGTTTTCTTTTTTCTTTAAGAAGACGTTCTTACTTCAATATTATACAACTGATGCCTTTTTATAATTTTGTAGATTGATGTGCCTATTATAACTCTATGACACTATTTGCAATCAAGTTCCGATGACCAACAAAAGTGAACCAAAAAGTTCACATTTTTTCTCGGCCGTGGATCCCGAGAATCCAATGGTGGTTAATAGTGATGGGGGACATCACTTTTGCAAAATCAAAACCACTGTTAGATTCTCGAGATCAACGTTAGGAATTGACATAGAATATATTCTTCGATAATAATATTTCAAATGTAATATTATTATGGATGATAGAGACAAAGCTAGGAATGGTTGGCATGGGAAAGATTCCTGAAGACTGCATACATGGCACCACAGGTTGGCATTTCTCCCCTTTGATAGCACGACACATATTGCAACCCCTGATGACACATGCCAAGCTCAAGTGCAAATGTTTCCACCGAGGCTATAAAATCATTGGAAGGTTTGGATCATGCAGAGGTAATAATATCATTATTATTATACTTCTTACCCAACTGAATTCCTTCACTAAAAACAACGATGGCATGTATCTTGGTTTGTTTTCTCTCAGGTTCTCTTTAGTATTGGAGTTCCAATTTTCTAGCACGCACCTCCAAAAGAACCATCATTCGGTGAGGGTCACTTGATGTTTACCAATTAGCATGCACCTCCAAAAGGACTAGCATTCGGCGAGGGTCACTTAGTGTTTACCACTTAGCACACGCACTTCTAAAAGGACTAGTATTTGGTGAGGATCAATCCATGCAACAATCTTGATTTCTATTGGGCATATTGGATGTGTTATTTTTTTATTCTCCAAGTTCAAATCTTTTTTTTTTCAATATGTAATATGGCTAAAGTCATTGGTTCTTTTAATTTGGTGTTTTCTTTATAAAGGCTACCATGATACTTGTAGAGGCTGGTTTGCCTAAGGGTGTCTTAAATATTGTTCATGGCACCAGTGTAAGCTTCAACTTCATATTCGAAAGACATTAGATTGAAGATTGAAACATATTAAACTTGTGTATTAACTTTTTTTGTTTAATGTATTTACGTTTACTGTTATACTTAATGTATTTTTGTTCATTGCACCGCATTCAACTTTTATTGTTTTTTGACACATATATGCATTCTTTTCTGCTCTATATAAAATAGCATATTTGGATATATGTTACAGGATCGAAGGAAAATTAGGCGATAGATGTAAAACACAACAAATATATTTTAAAAACAGATATATGGAGTTTACTTGAAAAAAATTGAGGCCTTTTTGTCTGATCAATTGGTGTTGGTTATTCAAAAATTGATGCCAAAAGAGAGTAAAGGCGTCGATTTCATGATAAACCATCACCGTTTCTAGAATAAATGGCATCGATTTTTGAATAACCGACACTATTTTCTCTATAGATTCTGCCGGTTATTAAAATAACCGACTCATTTACTCTCTTTTGACATCTCTTATAAATCGACGCCATTTCCCTCAAGCTTTTGGTGTCGCTCTGACGCCTTATATCTTTAGCGTCGGTGAACACTGACACCAAAATTACTTTTTCTAGTAGTGGCTTGGCTAAAAAATAAATCAAAATCAAATGAATTTTTTTAAAGCAACTCAAAATCGAGTTCGTGAAGACTATTTGAAGAAGATTTTGAGTAGTTTTAGAAAATCTAGGGTTATGGATCAAATACATCAAAAATTAATCTACCTTTAATTAGATAAACTTCCAAGTAACAAGAAAGTCAACTAAGAGAGAGATAAATTACCGACAAGGACACTGGTAGCAGGGCGACAGCAACGATGGCAATGTAAATGAAGGTGGGAAGGCCAAGAGAGTCAACTAAGAGAAAGAGGGGGAGAAAGAGACAACCGAAAAAAAAAGATCAGCAAACAAAAAAGATGGAGATCATAAAAGCCCTAAAAGGTAATCAAATAAACTCACCTTCAATTGGGTTGAGTTCTAAAATAGAACTCTGATCTGGGTACTGAAGGTCTCTAATAATGAGATTTGACAAAAGAGAAATTAAGAGAAAGAGATTTAGGTTTGGGGTTTTGAGTGAGAGAGATAGATTGAGAGAGGATGCAAGAGAGATTAAGGTTAAAAAGAAAACTAAGATAAAAATTTAGACTTCCTATTCAACTTCTTGAAAAATCGACATCGAATGTAAAAATTTCTATCTTGGTTTTTCAAGAAATTGAGATAGAATCTTTTGATTTTGGTTTTTAGAGCCAAGATAGAAATCCTTCGAGGGGCCAAACTTTCAATCAGGATTGTCCAAAAAGTGAGACAAATAATTATACTTTCTATCTTGTAAAGAATATTTTTTTATTCTAGTTTTAACAAATATTTTGTTTGACATGTAACATTCTTGTAGCTATTCCTACGAGCAATAGTGTAGCGTGGAGGGTGTCATCATACGCACACTTCTCCGACTATGTGAAGATTAAAAGACGAAGATCGCAAGAATCGGACGGTTGTCGCCTTGAGTGATCTGAATAACTGCAATTTGTCCTTTGAAGATTGTGTTCGCTCGATTAGGAAGGGTAAGTGACTTAGTGACCATAGGAATAGAATCTTAAAAGATAAAATATAATGGCCGTACCTTATCATGGGACAGACCCGGGTCAATATAGTACAAAGAATCTAAAATATTGACTAAGGAAAAGTATAATCGATTGGACCTTATGGGACAGAACCTCCCTAAAGCACAATCGATTGGACTTTAGTCTACAATCGATTAGACCAGTCCAATCGTTGGACCTTTGTGTACAATCGATTGGACCATTTAGAACAGAACTTCCAAATAGTACAATCAATTGTACACATTGTACAATCGATTGAACTGACAAATAGAAAACCCATCCATAGAGTACAATCGATTGGACCTAGTGTATAATCGATTGGACTATGCAAAAAATGACTATTTTCATATTCTGTTTTCATGCTCCCATTATCCCATCACTTGCACGACATTTGGCTTCTAAGTGCTTATAAATAAGGCCCCTCTTGAGCTTTATAAAATACACAACAACAGACAATAAGAGAGAGTTTCTAAAGAAGAGTTGACCCAGTCGAAGAGCAAAAGCCTTGGTTTCCATTTCATTCTTGAAAGGCTTTCTCTTTCTTTTCGATCAAAGCTTAGAGCTTGATCTTCCCTCTGCTTAAGTTTTCCAATTAGTATTCTAACCTAGTAAGCTAGAGACGTGTGTCTCAATTGAGTAATTTTGGGGTTTAGGGTATACTGAATCATAATCCTTCGGTAGAGACCATTGTGTGAGAATTAAGATTGGGGCGTACTGATCGACAGTAGGTTTGGGTGTAGTACCAAACTGAACAAGCGGCAAAGGCTTCATGATTGGGAGGGCGCGTGTGTGACTTATAGCACAATAAGATAGAGTTTCTAAAGAAGAGTTGTCTCAGTCGAAGAGCAAAAGCCTTGGTTTCCATTTCATTCTTGAAAGGCTTTCTCTTTCTTTTCAATCAAAGCTTCGAGCTTGATCTTCCCTCTGCTTAGGTCTTTCAACTAGTATTCTAACCTAATAAGCTAGAGACGTGTGTCTCAACACCACTTGAGTAATTTTGGGGTTTAGGGTGTACTGAATCATAATCATTCGGTAGAGACCGTTGTGTGAGAATTAAGATCGGGGTGTACTAATCGACAGTAGGTTTGGGTAGTACCAAATTGAACAAGCGGCAAAGGCTTCATGATTGGGAGGGTGCGTGTGTGACTCATAGCATGGAGCCAGAGGATGTAGATGCGCCAGCAGTAGGCCTTGGCTAAGGTTGGAAGGTATATTTTAAATGGTGCTGCATAGGTAACTTTTGCAACTTGAAACTTCTCAGTTAGTGATACTTTCTATCTGGACGTGATCCCGAGGTTTTTCCTTGGTTAAGGTTTCTACGTAAAAACTCGGTTGTAATTGATTGTTTATATTCTGTACATTTGTTAGATTAATCCAAACGACAAAGAGACAATATATCATGGAGATATATTCGATCTAAGTCAATTGTAATAATCACCCTTTGATCAATCAACAGTTTAGGATTGTGGCATGCTATTTAGTTTACCTCTACCAGACCAATAAACTTGTTAGGTTAGAGAAAATTTTAATGCCTAATCAACCCCCTTCTAGGTATTCAAAATAAAGAGAACGAACTGAATTTCAATTGGTATCAGAGCGGGTCATTCATTAAAGGTTTAAGCACCTGAGTGAGTTCCTACAAATCAGTCTGTTCTTTTCATATTCGTGAAATGCAAAGAGAATGTGAAAATACATCCCGACCTCCATTATTTGATGGTGAGGACTATGCCTACTGGAAAGCAAAATTTAGAGCTTTCCTTAAGTCTACAGATGAAAGGGTCTGGATGAGAGTAGTTGATGGTTGGTTACCTCCTACTCTTACCGTGGATGAAAAACGAGTTCCCAAACCAAAAAATGTTGTCTAAAGATTAAAGGGTTAAACGCCATTTTTAATGCGATGGATAGGAATGAGTTCTGAAGGATTTGTATATGTACATTGGCTAAAGAGGGGTGTGATGTTTACCCATGAAGGTTCGTCAATAGACAATATATCTACAAATGCTAACTACAAAATTCGAATCCATGAGAATGGAGGAGAATGAGACTTTCAGAGTTCTATTCCAAACTCAGTAACATTGTTAACTCTGCCCATAACTTGGGTGAGATTATTCCTGACCCAAAGGTGGTTAAAAAAATTCTAAGATCCTTGCCTGATAGATTTTAAGCAAAGGCGATGACTATTGAAGAGAGCAAGATGTTGACACTCTTAAAATTGATGAATCGATTGGGTCTCTACAGACATATGAAATGAACGTTAAACAACCAAAGAAATCCAAGGGCATAGCCCTTAGAGCTGAAAAATCTCATGATCCAGAATCTAATGTTGATTCAGAAAAAGAAATTGCATTCTTTGTGAAAAAGTTTAGAAAATGCTTTCGTCTTAGAGATGATAAATTTAAGTTTAACAAATTTTCTAAAAAAACTAAGGATCATCCAAAATCTCATGAGAGAGGCAATAAAAGTGACAAACCTGCCAGGGGTAGTCGTTCCAGTGAACCCCAATGCTTCAAATGCCAAGGGTTTGGTCGTTTTGCAAATATCTGCCCCAACAAAGAAGAATACGAGGGCAAAGCAAAGGCTTTTAACGCCACTTGGGATGTAGAGTCAGAAGAAGATTCTGATGACTCTAGCAGCAATGAAAAGGCTGAGAAGTTTACATCTTTCATTGCCAGATTAGTGAGCCCCACTAGATCTCAAAGAGATTTCAGTAATTATCATGTAGAGAGTTCTAAAGACTCCTACAATGGGTATTCTCATGACTAAGCAGTTGATGTAAGAGAACTATATGAGGAGTCAATAAAACTCATTAAAGCCAACAAAAAGTTAACTGAATGAGTCAAAATTTTGGACTCTGAGAATAGGGCTTTGCAACTGACCACTGAAAAATTAAGTTGTCAGTAAATCAATATAAACAAGAGAACAGGTCTCTGATAAAAAGAAATGAGTCCCTGGACTGTGAATTTTCAAACTTATGTGTCTAACAAGGAACCCCTTGAGAATGAAATTCTCAAACTGAAAAGGAATATGTCTTGTTTATCATCGAGCACTACGAAGCTTGATGAAATTCTTCAATTGGGGAAGTTCTATGGTGACAAGAGGGGTTTAGGTTACAAATCAAATCAAGAATCAACATCAACTTCTAAGACTCGGTTTGTGAAAGCTAGAGTTGTTCTCACTCCTAAAACTGACCAACTTAAAAATGTCAAAAACAATCACTTTTGTGCATATTGTAAAAGTGTGGGTCATGTTATCTAGGATTGTCTCAAACTGAGAATAGGAAACCAAACGTCTTCTATGATGAATAATCTTATTAAGAAAAAGGTTAACTTGACTCAGAACATAAGCAGTAGAATCTTCTAGAAAAGAACGATATGCAACAAAATTTGAATAATTTATCTAAGAAAAGGAAAGACCTACTGAAGAGGTCTAAGATATTGAGCAAGGAAATTGAGTCCCTTGAGAAGCGCAAGAGTCCTTAGAGTTACATAACTCAAAAGAGGATTGAACCCAAGAAAAAAGTTCAACCCACAAAAATCAAATATGTGTGGGTAAGGAAGGATTCCTTGAGGTGTAATGCCAATACCACTGGCAAGAAAATATTTAAGGGTAGCACCTGGCTACTGGACAGTGGATGTTCAAGGCATGTTACCAGGAACATGAAAACGTTCACTTCTTTTGAAGTTCTTCCCGGAAATGATACTATGATCTACATTGATGGCAGGTTTGGTCGTGTCACTAGAAAGGGATTCGTTTCTGCTAATGGATTCTCTACTTTGGACGAAGTGATGTACATTGCAGGAATGGATTGAAATATTCTCAGCATTAGTCAAATATGTGACCAAAAAAATAGTGTTCAATTTTCTGAGTACGATTGCAAAATCTTTGATGAGTTTAGTAGAACCATCATGAGAAGAGATAGGAATAAGGATCACTGTTACCCAGGATCCTGAACTTTGGGATATTCTTCCTTTCCTATTCCCCTCGAAGCAATGAGCTCTACATCCTAACTCATATTCATAATTCATATTCTGTGAGTTTGAGATGTGTAGTGCTTTATTATTTTGTTTTCTTTATAGTTTTCTATTTATTCTAATTCAACAAAATTCGTTTTGTTTTAAAAAGAATAAAAAATAGAAAATAAATTTAGAAAATAAAAAAGATGTGTTAAGAAGAATGTTAAGTTCTTGTTCTGATGAATAGTGTTATATTTGATGGGCAATAATTTGTAGAACAATTCTAAAAATCAGGACTTAACATTAAGAATAATCTCTGTAATAATTCTAATTGATTCTTATGATTAGTCTGATTTACTAGTATGCATACGGATAAAAACTATTCAATTTTATTTGATAACCTTTCACATGCACGTTGGAATTACACTGGTTAGGTACAGATTTGACAGAGGTATAAAACCTTGTACTTTTTGAGATTAGGAATAAGCCTATACTGATTGTAACTTCAAAGTAGTAGTGTTCCTACCATTAGTTGATTTTGAAATTTTACTATAATCGACTGTTTGCCTCTCAAATTTGAGAGAGTTCTCATTGGAAAAAGCTACCTCTCAAAATAGAGTGAAGCTATTTGTATGGCCCTGTAAAAAATTATAGTCTGATTCTATTGCTGTAGAAAAGGGCTACCTAATATAGGAGAGTGAAAGCTACCATTTAAACAAGTAAAAAACAACCATTTTTGCAAAAAAAAAAAACCTATCTTATAAGCAAATTGTGAAAACCCAATAAGCTCTAATAAGGATTTTATGGTCAGATACAGGATACCTTCGGATTCTGATTAGTATGAAGAATTAGTACTAAAATCTGTTTTGTACCACAGTAATAAATCAGTTCACTTAACACTTGAAGATATTACTTGAAAATTTTTAAACATAAGTAAACTAGTGCTAGTGACTTGCTCTAACAATTTATCTAGAGTTAATACAATTGATAAATCAAGATTGAGCTAAACTAATTAAGTCAAAATTTTTAGAACAACTCTATATTGTTAGCGCCTATCAAGTTTAAATTTCATTGATATATACTTAAAATTATTTCTGAATATTTTATCTTGATGTCTCATCTTTTCTTGAGCATTTCAATGATTATTTATTGTGAAAAGATATGATTGGAGTACTTGGAAAATTTGTGAAAAAATTTTGAAAATTTCAAAAAAAATTAAAAACAAATTGCGAAAAAAATTTCCAAGTGAGTCCAATCGATTGGACTACGCGAACCTCTGGAAATTTCAAAAAAAATTAAAAACAAATTGTGAAAAAAATTTCTAAGTGAGTCCAATCGATTGGACTACGCGAACCTCTGATTTATAAAAACCCATTTTGGTTCATTTTCCACCTCCAATCGATTCCAACTGCTCTCAAACTCCTCCCAATTGATTGTTCTTGCCCAATCTACTATTCTACATTGTTTTGGTGAGGAATCTCCAACTATTTCGTCTGATTTCACTTCACCCTCTTCATCTTCTTATTTTTCCCGATTTCTTGAGATATGGGATTTTATTGTCGTTTCTCCCCATTTTAGTGGTAATGGCGGACGAAACGCATCGTAGGAGGCATGTTGTACACTCCTATGCTGAGGAGGAAGAGTTTGAGACCCTTCAACCCATGAGCAATGTTCGGGCTAGGAGATGTGATAGACCTCCCTCATCTCATCCTATAGAGAGAGGTGAGTCATCCCGGGGTCAGAGGAGAGTTGTCAGAGAGCAAGGCCGTGCATCATCTTCTCGTGCAAGTCGTTCTCCATCTCTTGAAGTAAGTCCTGTGTTTATTTTTGATAGAGTTGGTATTCGATTCAAACATTTTCAGAGTCGGCCTTTTAGTGCTAAGTGGTTTGTCATTCTTGGTGAGATTGCGGGTACCCTAGTAGAGACCATTTTTATATCTTGGCATTGGTTACCAGTTCTTCTGATGAATCAGCCTTACTACCCTACTCTTGTCCAGATTTGCTATTCAAATATCCATGATGTCCATTGATATGATGAGACTCAGTTGTCTTTTTAGACATATGTCAGTGGGATTCCTATGAAGATTACTCCTGATTTGATTGCTTCTTTTCTTGGTATTCCTCGTCATTCTGCTAGAATTGAGTGTCTCCCTAGGACTAGTGAGTTGACCACATCCCGAGTCACCTTGACTGAGACTCTTTGTGGGGCTATGTTTGACTGGGTTTTTGATATTCTAGTCAGTACTCTCCTCCCTGAGTATCGTTTGTTGCACTAGATTTCTGGGTACAACATTGATCCACCTGGTCGTAGAGCCCAAGTGAACATTGATCGTCTTCAGCTCATGTATCATCTTGCTACGGGTTTCACCATTGACCTTCCTAGATTCATGTTTTGTGTTATTGCCCGGGTCAGTGACTATTTGGTGAGCCATCCTTGTCGTTCTTATCCGTTACATCGTTAGTGATCTTCAACTCCATCATGGTGTGTCTATCTCAGACTCTGAGACTATTGCTAAACCTATGGGACCCATTGGATGCTCTACTATACGTAAGAACCAGTCCCAGGTATGGAGAGTCAGGGGTCGACCTTGGGAGCCTGATAGCGATGATAGCATCGATGATATTTTTGCCGATGATGAGGTTCCTCCAGTTGGAGATCCACCTGTCGATGCAGAGATTAGACCTCCAGTCACTCTAGAGTCTCTTCATCAAAGGATGGATGGCTTTGATCAGAGACTTGGTAGCTTTGAGCAGATGACATCCCAGCATCTCCAACGTATCGAGGATCGCCAGATCTCAGGGTTCGGTGACATGAGAGGGACTCTATCCAACATGCAGAGCTTCATGGAGTATCAGTTTGCTCATTGTGGATTCGGTCCAAGACCTCCATTTCTAGAGCCAGATCCTCCACAGGATGATGTCGGATCATCGGATAAACCATTATCTTAAGGTATTTATAGAGTATTTTTGAGTTATCTGTCTGTTATTTTGGATTGTACTATATAGAGATAAACTCATTGTTTCTATTTCTGGTTATACTCTGCTATTTTTTTTTCACTTCTATGTATCAGAGTATATACCATTGTGATATATATGACATTATGTTGCGTGCTTTTTGTCTTATACAGATGCACTTGTACTTCAATTACGAATTTCATGCATGTTAGTTATTGCTTGTATTTTCTATACCTTTGTCATTCTGTGACATAAAGGGGGAGAGAAAAATCAAAAGATTTAAACAAGTAAATACATAAGATAGGGAGAGAGAAATTTGGGGGGAGAAAACTTTTATATATTTTTTAAATTTCTCTACCATGTCTGCTAATACATGCTAATCTGATGTGCAATTAATACTCATTACCTTACTTAAATTCTTTACCTATTATTGCCGATGATAATACATGGTATGTATTGTTGTGGTTGTGCAGGAAATAGATCAAATGTTATATTATATTATCTATTTGTTATCTCTGAGTGATTGTGAGATAGTGAGTATATCATGTAAAGGGTTGAGATTTTACTCTTGATTTGTTTACTCTTTATGTGATTAAATTTTTTTTTTGTCACGGAATTACCAAAAGTGAGAGATTATAAAGAATATTTTCATATTCTAGTTTTGGCAAATATTCCGTTTGACATAAAACATTCTTGTAACCGTTCCTACGAGCACTACTGTAGCATTGAAGGGATCGTGATACGCATACTTCTCCGACTACGTGAAGACTAAAAGACGAAGATTGCAAGAATCAGAAGGTTGACGACTTGATTCATCTGATTAACTGTTATTTGTCTGTTGAAGATCGTGTCCACTCGCTTAGGAAGGTAAGTGACTTAGTAACCATAGGAATAGAATCTTAAAAGATAAAATATTATGCTCGTATTTTGTCACAGGACAAACCCAGGTCCATATAGTGCAAAGAGTCTAAAATATTGACTAAGGGAAAGTCCAATCGATTGGACCTTACGGAACAGAACCACCCGAGAGTACAATCGATTGGACTTCAATCTACCATTGACTGAACCAATCCGATCGATTGGACCTCTGCGTATAATCGATTGGACATTCGGGATAGAACTTCCAAATAGTACAATCGATTGGACCCTGTGTACAATCGATTGAACTGACAAACAGAAAACCCATCCGTACAATACAATCAATTGGACCTAGTGTACAATCGATTGGAATATGCAGAAAATGACTATTTTCATATCTGATTTTCATGCTCCCATTATCCAATCACTTGTACGACCTTCGGCTTCTAAACTCTTATAAATAAAGCCCATCTTGAGCTTTATAAAATATACAATTACAGACAATAAGAGAGAGTTTCTAAAGAAGAGTTGTCCCAGTCGAAGAACAAAAGCCTTGATTTCTATTTTCATTCTTAAAAGGCTTTCTCTTTCTTTTTGATCAAAGCTTAGAGTTTGATCTTCCATCTGCTTAGGTTTTCCAACTAGTATTCTAACCTAGTAAGCGAGAGAGTACTTCATGTGTCTCAACACTACTTGAGCAACTTTGGGGTTCAGGGTGTACTGAATCATTCGCCTTCGATAGATACCGTTGTGTGAGAATTAATATCGTGGTGTACTGATAGACGGTAGGTTTAGGGAGTACCAAACTGAAAAAGCGGCAAAGGCTTCATGATTGAGAGGGCACGCATGCAACTTGTAGCGTGGAGCCAACGGACGTGGCTACACCGACAGTAAGCCTTGGCTAAGGTTGGAAGCTGTATTTGAAACAGTGTTGTGTAAGTAACTTCTGTAACTCGAAACTTCTCAATTAATGATACTTTCCATTTGGACGTGGTCCCGTAGTTTTTCCTTGGCTAAAGTTTCCACGTAAGAACTCGCATCAGTTATGGTTGTGATTGATTGTTTATATTTCGCACATTTGTTAATTAGATTAATCTAAACGACAAAGAGACAATATATCACAGAGATATATTCGATCTAAGTCGATTGTGATAATCATCCTTTGATCAATCAACTATTTAGGATTATGGCATGCGATTTAGTTTACCTCTCCCAGACTAGTAAACTTGTTATGTTAAAGAAAATTTTAATACATAATCAACCCCCCCCCCTCCTTCTAGGTATTCGGAATAACGAGAACGGAATGAACTTAGTTAACAGAAAAATTGAGATATGTAGTCTTATTTATTTTATGCCATACTTTCACTCTCAATTTTCTATTAATTGAAATCTATTTATTTCTTAAAACCTATATTTTTTTAGAAGTAGAGACTGTAAGGTGTCCAATCATCCAAATGGAACATTAATCAAGTCCAATGAACTTTCAAAATTAATGTTGGAAGTCGCTTTGTCATTGTGTCACAGTGACATTTATGCAGGTTTGGCTTTGTCAAAATATCTATGCAACCATCTTGTGATAGCTTAGGCAAGTGCTTCAAGGTCTTAGATCAAGAGTAGATTAGAGGCCAAGTTAAACCAGTGTTTTAAAACTCATATCGTGTCAACTCGAAACTTAGCAAGTTGACTCAATTCGGCTAGTTTTTTAGTTGACTCAACAGGATTTTGATATATATAAAACTTGAAAGAGTTGTGACTTAATATACGTATTATATTAATATATTTCAAATCAAGTTACTTTGAGTCGAGTTCGAATGTCTTCGAGTTAACTCAACTAAGTAAACTTTCAAGTCGAGTCGAGTTTTTGAGTTTTCAAACACTAAGTTAAACCTTGTGATTTTATGCCCATTATAACGGTATTAGGATGATTTTTAAAACAAAGTTTTTTTCTTTTGAGCTTCGTTTAATTTTTTTTGTAAAAGATAGTGTAGAAGTTTAGTCCCACATCAGATAGGGAAAGAAAAATGTTTTCTTTATAAAATAAAGGGAATTTTTGACATACCCCCCATGTTATCTTTAAAATTTGACCCCCCCACCCCCCCCCCCCCCCCCCCCCACCCCCACAATTTGAAAAAGCTGACATACCCCCCTATGACTCGATCCACTGTCATTTGACCAGTGTTGACCCGAGTTGACTACCAAATTTTGTATTAAATGGCAAAAATGCCCTTGTCTTCAACCTTAGAACAAGGGTGGGCCAAAACCCAAACCCCAAATCAAACGGCTGTGGTGGACGCCCATCACCGGCGACCAACCCACCGGAGTCTCATGACCGGCTGGCCACCACTTCGGCAATAATTAAAACCCAAGGTTAAAAGGAAAAAAAAAACACAAAGCATACAATTTTAGTTTTAAATTTTTCATTAACAAAAATGAAAAATAAGACAAAGCAATTTATATTTTAAGCTTTTGAGATGTGGATTTTGGAAAGATGGATTCTTCCAATTTTAAAATTTTATTCTACAATAAAATCCATAAAAAAAATCCCATTCAGTCATGAGTTTTTTTTTTTCTTTCTTTTTCTTCTCAATATTTGTTTAATTCATCAAAAAACCAAAAAAAAATTCAAGTTTATCAACATGAGTTTTAATTTTTATTTTTAATCTCCTCTTTTCATGCTTGATTTGGGGTATGGGTTTTGGCCTAAAAACCCTTGATCTAATGTTGAAGACAAGGGCACTTTCGTCCTTTACTACAAAATTAGGTAGTCAACTTGGGTCAACACTGGTCAAATAACAGTGGACCGAGTCATAGGGGGGTATGTCAGCTATTTCAAATTGTGGGGGGGTATGTCAAATTTTAAAGATAACATGGGGGGGTATGTCAAAAATTCCCTAAAATAAAAAGCTCACCTACACGTGCGTAATTAATGGACACATTTGGAGTGAAGTTATTGTGCAATGCACACTCGCATGCACATGTGTGAAAGGGCAATTGGGCATTTAAGGCCTTTTTGGCACTTTTAGGAGCGCACTTTGCACGCACTCATCGTCACAAGGAGTTGAGGAGTTTCTAATTTTAATCATTAATTGATCAATGGTTGATCCAAATGACGTAGATTGGTCAAATAGTGCAATCGGTTGTCCCAACAATCATCTCTAATCATCAAAGGTAGACATGTGCGGTTGATCTGAATCATATGATCGTGGGATGGCACAGATGGATGGAAGTTGATTGTTCCGGTCGAGATTAAAGGACATGACTATCAAGAATCGATCTAGACTACTCAGTTTAAATCACCGATCAGATCTAGACTGTAAGATCCAAATGGTGTCTATTGGAAAAAGACACATACTTGTCTATAAAAGTCAAGGCATGTGATTAACATAAACACATTGAATTAACATTAAATTCACACAGAATTTCAGAAAAGGAAAATTCTCTCATACGGAAAAACAAAAACAAAGTTCTAAGTTCTAGGTTACATCAGTTCACAAAAACAAAGTGTTCGGATTGCATCGAATTGTCCATAATTCGATCTCAACCATCAGTAATCTAGGGCTTCATTATCTCCTGAAAGTGGTCTCTCTATACCCTTTGTGCACTCACAATTTTGATCAGAATGGAAGAAATACCATCTAAAAGATATCGACCATTTCACCTTGAAGACCATTGATCATATTCTTCTCCTTTAATTTTTCTGATTTCTTCCATTGGTGTTAGAACACTATTTCTTACAACAGATGGATACCACTCTAATGCAAAGCCTATATTTTGTATCTACAAAGTCATCATATTTTGTACTTCTATTGTAGTCGGTGTTTCTATTTATGAGAAAATGACTAGGACGCCATGTTAAGGAAGTATCAAAAAAATTTAGATGCAGATCGAGGACTCTATTGGTTCTATGCTATGTTCTAAAACTCGGAACTCGGACTCGACTCGGAAGTCCATTGGGCCGAGTCACCTCAATAACTCGGGAGTCGACTCGGCGAGTCATTAAATTGATTATTATTTATTTAAATATATATAAAATAATATTTATTAAGGAAAACTTTGAAAATAGGAAAAAAAATACAAAAAAATATTTAGAAAATCAGAAAAAAAAAAAAATTGAGTTTTGACTGGACTCGGCCTTTAAACGGGTGACTCGTCTAAACAGTGACCGCATGGATGCTTAGCCAATCCCTTGGTTGATAAAATGTAATGGGCAGAGATAACCAATCAGGCTGACCAAGGGGTGGGCTAATTAAACATCCATGCGATCAGTAGGCCAGGCCCAAAGATATGTGCTAGGTAGGGCCACGAGATTCCTCTGAATCTAAATTTTTTGTAGGACATGGGAGGGAAGGCATGGGTCTTGGAGAAAAAGCACCCCCCCATGTGTAGTAAGTCTATATTGGTCAGTCATTGGATACGGTTGCATGCACATGAAATCATTTATTATACGGAAGATTCGATTTGCATAAGGTTTTAATTTGGGGTAATTAAATAGTGAGGTATATTATAATTAGAGATAAAGAAAAGGACGAATAGGAAGGTGGAGGGTGGAGGGTGGAGGGGGGAAGAGAAGGAGTCAAGCCAAAGAAAGGGGTGTGGAGCTGAGAAGTGGCGCATGGGAGGCTGAAACGGCCAAAGAAAAAACGGGGCGGGGTGTTTACTGAGGAGGGCTTTACAAGACCCCCAGAAACCAAGGTGGCTCCATGCTTCACTAAAAGGCCATTGTCCCCTTAACCCCCTCCCTCTTCTGTCAGCCGCCTCCAGTGGGTGGTCCTTACCGTTTCTTAACCCGAGCCACTCATTCATCAAACCTCGTCAAACCTCTTTCTCTCTCCCCCTCTCTCTGTCCTAACTTGGGCTTCTCGTAATAATTTACTCCTGCCAGCCAATGGTTTTTGGGCAAAGTTAGAGTTTTGTCAAAGTTAAAGTTTTGTCATATCTTCTTTCTCTCCTACTTTGAGATCACAGCAATAATTTTCTGCTGCCAGCCAAAAGTTTTGTCAAAGTTTGAATCATATCAAGACTTGTGGCTGGCACGTGTGCCATCGCAAATTTTTCTCACCGTAGGATCCAAAAAATTTATTAGTTGTCGATAAAAAAAATCAACTCCTCATACTAGTTGCATCTATATTTTGGTAATTTTAGTCGCGGCGAATATCGCTGTATGGCGAAAAAAAGACAGATAAAAAGAAGAGTAAACCTTCGATGACACCTGCAGTCAGCGATGCCGCTTACCAATATGAGCCACGTGGCACATTCTTAAGAGGACACTGATTTTATGGATGTTTGGCACAATCACTAGGTGGATTTACAGACCAAAAATTAACTTAATCAATGATTTCTAAGCATTGGATTGAAGTTATTTTCATGGGTTGATTTTAACCATGGTTTTAAAAACAGCCGTTTAAACGGTAACGCCCCAAGCCCGTTTCCGTTAAAACCGTTTAAACATGTTTTATTGGTTTTGAAAAAAATGTCCGTTTTTTTGTTTTAACGGCCGTTAAAATCGTTTAAACAGCCGTTTAATTTTGAAATTTTTTGTGAAAAAAACGGCCGTTAAATCCGTTTAATTTTTTAATTTTCAAATTTCAAAATTTGAATTTCAGTGCCACTTTTTTCATTTTTTTCCATTAAAATCCGTTTAATTCGGTTTTTTCCCATTTTTTTTCATTTTTACCCCTGACCGTTTCAATCCGTTTAAACGGTAATGCCCCCAGTCCGTTTAACCGTTAAAACAGCCTCCTTTAAACCTTGATTTTAACCGTAAGAATTTGAGGCACGAAGATCCAAAGATTTTAAATTACTAATATCATTGTGATTTTAGGTTTGTAGGTCCACTAAGTGGTTGGACAAACATCCATATATAAGGTGGGTGTCCTTCTAAGAATGTGCCACGTGGCTCATATTGGCTGCAGTCAACCGGCGTGGATGCCGAGAATCCAAGGTGGTTGTAAGTGTTGAGCTGGCATTCACTAGATTGACTTTTTTGCCGAACCACAACCACAACCACACGTTGGATTCTCCGAATTGAGGCCCAAGAGGGTATGTGCATTTATTAGTGCCAAAATGTTGATCCCCTGAGCCCGAACCTAAAAAAAAAATATATATATATATATATATACATTGGATTTGTTGTGGAAAATTTGAACACTTTTTTCGGGTATTTTAGTAACACCCCTGGAATTCGATAGTAATTAGTAATACCCCTTATACTTTCGAACTTTAAGATTAATTACCCCCTTGACCTAGTTTACTAGTGGTTGACTTAATTTAAAAAAAAATAGACTTGAAAAATCACATGTCGTTAGCATTGTACTTGCAATATTATGATCCTTTCATAGGTGCATTAACACGGCACATGATGCATGTCACGTTTTAACATTAGTTTAAGAGTATAAGGGGGTATTACAAATTATTTTCAAATTTTATGGGAGATTTACTAAAATACCCTTCTTTTTATAATGAAAAGGGCGTTTGCAAGGTCTAAAACTGTCGTTAAGACACGGTCGTTAACATTAGTTCCCATATTGCCATTATATATTATTTATTTCAAAGAATAAAAAATAGTTATTTAAGAAATTCTTTTATTTAAGAAATTCTTTTGTAAAAAAAAATGCCCAAAAGGGCAAAACTAAACCAATGATTGAAAACACAATTAAAAACACAAAAATGATTTAACAAACCATGATTCCTTCTTTAAAAATATCTAAAGAGCAAAAGGATAAAATGGGAACTAAAAGTAGGATTCGAGAGAAAAATATATACGGGAAAAAATATTTTATAAAGGCAGTCGTAATTTTAGTCCACCGGACTTAGTTGGTATCATGGTTTAAAAAAATAGCCGTTATAACGGTAACACCCCAACTCCGCTACGTTATTTTGAAAATAGTACCAACCCATTATAACGATCCCTTAGGGTTACTGTTATGACAATTAAATAATGGAGAAAAAAGTCGATGGTCCCGGGATCTTCAAACTTTTAAGGCCCCTCCCAAAATGTTTGACACGAACGCTTTGTTAACCACCCTTAACTAACTAACGAACCAATGGTTTAACATGGGTTAGGTTTAGGCCTTGATGTGCATATCAGACCTTTTGGGAGGGGAACCTTTAAAGTTTGAAGGTCCCTGGGGCAGCGAAACGTCAGTTACGTCTTAAGTCAAAAAAATGGTTAGAAAAAAAAAAAAATTAAATCTCAATAACATGAGATATGGTTTTTTTTTTTTTTTTTTTTTTTTTTTTAATAACGGTCACTATTTCCATTATAATGCTAAGCCTGTCTTTTTAGGTTGAACATTATTTTTGAAAATAATTCTGGAGCATCAAATTGATAGATCCCGACTAAGTATAAAGTTGGTTAGGATTTTCCGATTGATGTGATTTGTGGGTCACATGCAACGCGATGTATCCCATTTATTGGATGGTTTGAATTGATGAGAATGTACACAGTGCATTTGATAAGGATTCATGAGCCGTAACATTGTCCTTATGTAATCCTAGTGGGTTCGATATTGGCCATTCAAAAGTAGGTCGTGATCGATGGAACAGTACATTTGAATTCAAGAGATGACTAGCCAAATGCATTGTCCATATCAATTACATGTGTCAACATTTATGGGAGAGTCTGAGTACTATTCTAAAACACTAGGGGTGGCACGTGAGTGATTGTACGTAGAGGCGTCTTTGGAAGAAGTGGCACACTATTTGAGACCACTGACCATATACGGATGTTTGGTCCATCCCTAGATGTAACTACTTACAAAAAAATCAGCCTGATTAGTGATTTTTAAGTATTTGATGGGAGTCACTTTCATGGGTTGATTTTTAACCGTGGAATTTGAGCATTATTTGGGGTACTCTGATCCAAAGGTTTGAAATCACTAATCAGGCTGATATTTGGTATATATGTAGGTCCACTTTGGGATGGGCCAACATAAATACAGTCGGTGGTCTCTAAGAATATGCCACATGGCTCATATTGTAGTCCCTCATCATTGTACGTTTACGTGCTGAACAACCTGCAAGGTGAGTGTCTTGTGCTTGTAAGGTTAGCGTCTTAAAAGTCTAACAAACTCCCAAATCGCTATAAGCAGAAGTTATTTGAATGACTTTTACAGGAAGCCATTCCTAAAATAATTTGTTTACGAGTTTGTCCTTTAAGTAATTTTGTAATACCAAAATTATCCTTTATTATTCCAAAAATTTTAAAAACAAAATTTACCACCAAAGTACATGATGGAAGGGCTTTTTAAGAAAAGCACTTTTCTTGTATGATTACTAAACGGCCAAAACAAATTAACTCAAGCACTTTACATATAAGTTCTATTGGATAAGCACTAAAGATAAGCTTTTTAAGCTTACCCAAATGTAATCTTAGTAATTTTTCTAAAGAATACAATAGGACTAAAATATCTCATTTAGAACATGTTTATAAGGGTATTTTCGAGAGAAAAAAATGGCCAATATATTGCCGACCGCCAGTGGCGGAGCCAGGGGGGCAGCTGGCCCTTCAACTTTGAAAAGTCCTTAAATTTTTTTATTTTATTTTTTTACTATACTAAAATGCCTTGGTAGTTTATTTTGCCCCCTCTAAAATGCCTTTTAGTTTATTTTGCCCCCTGGAACAAAACCCTGGCTCCGCCACTGCCGACGGCTCGAGTGGTTTACCTAAAAGCCGCTTTACGTACAGAAAACATAAAGTTAGGACCACTTTTTAAAAAATAAAAGCTTGGAGCGATATAGGAAGGAGGCTCGCAAACCCACGAGTTTGTTTTTTTTGGGTGGTAGCAAGACGAATGGTTGAGAATCTCAAGACCCACACCACTCCATGAGTGTCATGTAGCAACAGCAAGCCCCACCAAAACCTGCACGCCACATGATTTCCCAAGTGGGCCGGGGAGGCACGTTTAACCTTCTTCTCTACTTGTTCGTGACCAAATCGTGTGCGCCACGTGAGTCTGTTTTTTTATGCGACCTACAATTCTACAACGATAGCTATCCATTTCATAAAAAAGATTTCTATTCGAGTCACTATCGTGAGTCATCCAAAATTGTACACGTGGCACTTCATTGTTGATCTGGAATGTTCCATGTCACGATATGAAGCCGGATAATTTTCGAGAAAATTTTTGAAGCGGCGGGATTTTTTAAGCAGCGATGATGCTCCAATGATCGCGCGCTACATATACCCATGGTTAATTTTTTAAAAAATCTATTTAAAACCAATATAAAAAATAAAAATAAAAACCATGCGTATATGTGGCGCGCGATCGTTGCTTCAAAAATCCCGCCGCTTAAGTCAACCACTGTTAAGCTTAAGCTAGGTCAAGGAGGTAATCCTAAAGTTTGTAAGTATAAGGGCGTACTACTAATTACTTTCAAATTTAATGGGGGTGTTACTAAATTTTTTTTTTTTTTTGTGTGTCTCCGTTAGAAATGTCTTAATCCAACTTGTGTTCATTACATAGGGACAATCTGGATCGACAGTTACATTGCCATGTAATGGTTTCGGACAACTTGCATAGGAAGATACGAGCGGTCGGAGGACCATGAATAACTCGAAGATTATGTAATAAGAGTCATTGCGGGCTTGGACGAAGCAGGCCCATGGAATACTCTTTTGGGCCACTAACCATGGATGTTTGGTGGCCCCCTGGCCCATGGTGAACTTAAACACAAAAAAAATCAACCTGATTGAGGAATTGTACCAATTGGATATAAAAACAAAAAAAAAAAAAAAAAAAAAGCAGCTCAATTAAGGCTATAAATAACCCACTAACCCACTTAAAATGCTCAAAATCACCGATTAAGTTGAACTTTGGTGTGTAGGTCCACCAAGAGGTGAGCCCAACATCCATGCATCAGTGGGCCCAAAAGAGTGGCGTGGCATTTTGGGAGGGGGACCCCTACCTCGTCCCGAGGAATGGGTATGCTGAGTTTAATCATCTACTTCAAGCCTCATTTGAGTTTAAATATCGAAATGTTTTGTCAAACTATGATCATTAAGGTTGGTCCAACTTGCGCCAAGTTTCTCGCAAAAAAAAAGGCCTGATAAAGCATTCGAACACCTTTCAAATAAGAAATGGGAGATGTGTGTATCAGCCTGGCAATTTGGCCCGTGGCCCGCCTGGATCCACCCTTTTGAGGCCCAGCTCCACCCAAAAAGTCCAGCCCGAAAAAGGCCCCCCAGTTTACATTCTTTTCAATTTTTCTTAAAATTGACAGGTCCAAACCCAAGCTTTGGCCCGGCCCGACCCGTGCCTGGGACAGTCCAGTTAGGCCCATCGGGCCGAATTGCAAGGCCTATGTATGTATATATTGTAAGATATTCCCTAATGTAGCTTACCACATATGGTTTGCACAAAACCAATCCAAGGGTTGTGAGGGTGTCTATGATTTATTACTAATTTAACTAAGAAAGTGCAATCCCCTCTCTCCATGGTTTTCATGATGAGAAGGAATACTAAAGAGGCGATGTCCCTCTATCCAACTCTTGCAATCGCAGCCCCACCATTTGTGCTAACCTGAGGAGAGAGATGAAGTCCCGATCTCCATCTTTGATCGACATCGCCAAAGAATCTCAGCCCTTGATCAAGTGCACAAGTCAGTTGGAAGCGATCTAAAATTATGTAATTCATTTAATGTTCATAGTAATGATCTATGGTTTTGATCAAACAATAGGGTTCTAGATCAGAGAATAATTTAGGATATTGTTAAGAAAATCCTTACAAAGTGGTATCAAAGGTAAGGCTCGAACCTTATTCTTGATCGAAATCAAGATCAGACGGTTGTTTTGATTAGATCATGAAATCGTGTGCTTGGATCTAAAATTACTCTTGATCTATTTTACACAATTGTATGCCCTTGGATTTGTTGAAATGAAACCTAGTATAATTATCATTTGACTAAGTCAAACTACTGTTAAACTAGGTGAAGGGGGTAATCGTAAAGTTTGAAAGTATAAGGGAGTACTACTAATTATTTTGCTTTCGAATTTAATAGTGGGTTTTACTAAAATACCATTTTTTGTGTCTCCGTTACAGAGGTCTTGATCAAATGGTTGGAATTGTGATAAATAGAGAAATTCTGAGTGGCGATCAATCAAAGGGCTCAGAATCTTTCCAGACAATGTAAGTTCGGGGCTATAATCCGACAATCTGAATCAACAATTACATTTCCATGTATATGGTTCTGGACAACTTGCATAGGAAGATAAGAGGCGCTCTTAGGACCAAGAAGAACTGAAAGACTATGTAATAAGAAGTCATTGTGGGCTTGGACGGAGCAAGCCCATGAAACACTCTTTTGGGCCCATTGAATATGGATGTTTGGTGGCCACCCGACCCATGGTGGACTTACGCAACAAAAATCAGCTCAACTCCAGTAAATCACCAATCAAGTTGAGTTTTGGTGTGTAGGTCCAACAAGAGGTGAGCCAAACATCCATGTATCAGTGGTGTGGGTGCCCTATTTTCCGAACGGTTGAGATACTGCCACGTATCAATTAATGTGTACACACGCTGAGAAGAAGCAGATTGGATTCCGTGGTTAACGGGCTACTTCGGGCCGCTGTTTGGTAAACATGCCCCCATAAAAGATCCAACTCTTGAAGTAAATCTAAACGAACGATTCCGATTACAGATGATATGCTATCCGACAAATGGAAGAGACCTTATCAGATACCACAAACAAAGGCCGACTAGAAGACGGGCCTTGTCGGAATGCATGATATCACAAACAAAATCCGACTAGAAAAAGGGGCTTGTCGGATATCATCCTAGTTACTAACAACGAATGAATTATGCTCGGCATTTTTCCAAGGGAGCCGACAAGCTACATATCCAAATCAGATAAACAAATACCTCACCGAGAAGGTCGACGAACTATATATCCAAATCGGATAACAAATACCTGCTAATTTAGTCTAAACGGACAAAACCTCATCTCGCAGGGCACCTAGGGGAAACATTCTCCTCAGATCAAGAAACAAAACAGAAAACCATTATCAAAAATGACGGTTACAAGCTCTCCAACAACGACGCGCTCCTTGTTCAAAGCCCTATAAAAAGGAGTATACCTAATAAATATAGATAGGAGATAAACGAAAAAAAAAATGATACAGCATTTGAACCAATCCTGACTTGAGCGTCGGAGTGTCATCTACAGGTATACCACTAACCGAAGAACACGGCGGCGATTGGAGGAGCAACTAATCCGGCACAAGGCAAAACGTCAGGCCACCCGTGGAGCCTTTTTTCTAACACATTCTTTTTTTCATGACCGTTAGGTATACAGCCAACCTCGCCAGGAAGTTCGTCCACCAATCACTCGTCCGTTTCTTTGGGGATCGTGTGGGCAAAGATCACGGATTTTTCCCCCACAGCCCAAAGCCATCTCGATACAATTTGAAGCCTAAGGCAAAAACTCTATATAAGGCTTTTATATATTTAATATATTAATATATGTGGTATTAATTATTAATTAAACTCTAACCCTCTCTATAATAGAAAAAATTTATTTAACAACTATTCTTGATAATCAAAAACTATGAAAAAATGCAGAGGACTCCGTTGCAGTCCATGCAAAGGATTCTCATAGCCCTAAATAGATCATTTTTTGGGCCCAGTGACTGCATCGATGTTCAGCCCACCTATTGGTCGATAAGCGCACAAAACTCAGCTTGATTGATGATTTCTAGCTATTGGATTTACTACCCAAAAAACATGCTTGAAGCCAACGGCTAGAATCAATTCTAAAAGTACTAAAATCTATCGACAGAGATAACCAATCAAGTTGATTTTTGGTTTGTACATCTAGCAAGGGATGGGCTAAAGATCCATGTGGTTAATGGACCCATAAAGAAGTGCTACATAGGGGGACCTAGCTTGAGGGCATTCTCTCACTAAGGGGCCTAAGTTCAAGGCAAGAAACAAAGCAAATTAACAATAATCGGAACAATCAATATTTGTGATTCAAACATTACTGCATTAAAGCCAAATGTTCCTTCTTAACCCACCTACAAGGATGGGACTCCATAATGGACCATAATGAAATCTAATCAAACTCGATATGGACCACTGACCTTATGGATGTTTTCACCACAAGCATCTCAGATGTGGAGGAACTCACTGAGGTCTTTGGAATTCATTTGTTGTAATTCTTTTAGGTTGATAAGGAGGGGAATATAAACTTTTGGTTCAAAAATTGGTCTGATAAAGGTTTAATTGTAAACTAGGTTAATGTTGACATCATCCGGGATAAAAACACTACCCTATTTGAAGCTACTAAAAAAGAATTCCTTCTTGAACCTTTGCGTCAGGAGAATACTGTTAATATCTTTAAAGCTTATGAAAATGATATAAATTTTTCTATTGATGATGAGAATGAAAAATGTGTTTGGTTACATTCCAGCGATGAAAAATTCAAAATCAAATATGCAAATTAATAACATTTACAGGTCAAATAATCAATTGTGGCACATGGCTAAGTGGGTATGGCATAAGGATGTGTCTATCAAAATTGGGTTCTTTGTGCAGAAACTTGTCCAATGCATCATTCCAGTGAACTCTGCTCCAAAAGAGTTATGTCACCATGGCCTCTCATTGCCAATGTTGCTCGTCTCCTAACACTGAGAATATCATAAACATGTTGGTGGATAGTGATTTCACTAGAGCTGTTTGGGAACCTTTTGAGAATTTCTTTGAGGTGAATCTACGCAATTATGTAGAGATTGGTGACGTCTTGCGTAAATGGTGCATTGTTCTCGACACTCCCAAGTGGGAATTTTTCACATCATCACTCCCATGGTGATCCTTTAGGAGATTTGATAGGAGAGAAACAAACGCAAGTATGAGGGGAAGTACAATAATATCAATTTTATTAGAAGAAAAATATGGCATTGGCTTAGGGACATCAATTCCTCCATATTGCCGATGAAACTTAATGAATATCACCTTGATCATATTACTGAGAAGCTTTGGTTGGTGGAGTTTAAATTTTTCACCTAGAAGACGTGTATTGGAAGCTGAATTTTAATGAAGTAGCCTTGAACGTGGATGACGTATTCTCCAGCCAGAAACTTGCTAGTAGTGACGGTGTTATCAAAGATCATAACAGTGACCTTATAGTTTTTCATTCTATGGAGAACGAACCAATAAATTAACCGAGTTGAGAGCATTAATTTAGATGGGCTTAAGTTGTGTAAGAAGATTGACATCTACAAAATTAGTATTTAGTCTGAGTGGAAGTTTGTGGTGTCTTGGATCACTAAACTTGCTCTCATACCTCAGCATCTTAAATCATGGTGGTGGAAAGTCATGGACATCTAGAAAGAATCCGAGTACTCTATCATGCATATCTACTGAGAGTCAAATGCAACGGCGAACTACATGGTCCGGAATGGGTTACTTGCTAGGTCATAAATGGAATTTAGAGACAATAGTCCTCCGAGACTTATTGGGTTTATTCGGATGGACAAGATGTGTACGCCTTACCTTAGAGCCTAGTGATGATTTCCTTGTATTGTGTTGCTCTTTTGTTTATAATTCAAGCCCTTTTATAGCATCGTGAGGGGAGGGCTAAGGTGAATGAATATGTTGGGTCGCGACAGTTAGTAAATTTGGGTATTATTCACGTTTAATACGTGATTTTTTGCATTTTTTTTTTTTTGAAGCGATGTTTAATACGGCTGTATAAAATAAAAAATTTGGGGAAAAATAAATTTGTATAATTCGCATTTAATACACGAATTAAACTCGAACTTTTCCCTTTTTCGAATATTTGCCGTATGCCGAATTGCTAACTATATATGCTTGTACCAAGAAAACCCACACTTAAACCTATGTTGTATTTCAATCATACGCAAACATGGATAGATCTGAGATCAAAAGGCACGAATGCTCTCATCTGTTTATTTCTCATCACCCTATATGAACATCCATTAATAGAAATCAAGATGTAGAGATCATTAATCTCCTCCGTTCATCCCTTGCTGCACTTCCAAGCACAGGATAGCTCTTTCAACAAACATCTTAATCGCCTCTGCAAACACAAAAGAAAGAGGAAAACTTAAAACAAAACCTCTATAAGGAAAACTGTTTTTATAGATGCTGTGTTGTGTTGTGATGACCCCTACACATAAATGGTGAGAAACGTTTCTCTGGGCTGTCGTTGTCCTATTGATATCGTCCATCTTCTCTTCTGATGTACATTGCTCGCTTTTCCACCTCCTTGTTCCACGACGGAAGATCCGCCGGACACACCGCCACACCTTCGGCCGATATGGACCCCAGCTCCACTGTTATTTCAGGCATCTCATCAATCCAAAACGCAAAAATCACGCTTATATATAAATGGGCAAAGCTTCACACACAAAAAATCGTCGGGGACCAATATATAAATTAGAAATTTCAGAATGGGATGATTTTTGGTGAGGATGGTCTCTATGGTGAGGAGATCACCCTCACAAAAATTCAAATCATTCTGATACTTGTATCATGGTTTACGAGTTGAAGAATTATGTACCGTTTGTTTTTTACCGTTAACTTGAAACCCACATTTGATGGTGTTAGAAATTTCAGAATGGGCTGATTTTTTCGTAGGGATGATCCATATGGTGAGGAGATCATTCTCGCCAAAAATCAGCCATTGATTTATCTTCCATGTGGGTACGCCAAAATTGTTATCAAATTTTGTGTCAAAAATTTGTGTCCCCTGATCCTGATATATATATTATGATATTTGATAATGGAATGTTTGCAATGACAAACATTTGCCGGGAAGATATTTGTGTGACTGAGGATGAGAGAGCTGTTGCCTATTGTTTGCAGCTATTTGCATTAGACCACTTTTGGACAAAAACAAATAAAGGTCGGGTGGCTTGGGGATCCCTTTTTTCTGACCCCTCTGGGGAGTCGTGTGCTCGGAGTCGGAGAATACAATGGTGGTTGATAGTGCTAAGCTGGCATTCATTATTTTCACTTTTCGCCAGCACTCAACCGCTGTTGGATTTGTGAAATCAACGATGGAGTACACAACTCCAAAGATGGGTCAGAAAAAGGGGGTCCTCGGAGACTGAGCCAAAAAATAATTGGGTCTAATGTAAATAATTGTTGGATGTTGCGCCACCAAGTGCATCCCATGCAAACGTTTGCGGGGTTGCAAGGCCATACAAGTAGAGATGGGTTTACCTTGTTTTTGGATCTGTAATTCTGTCTGGGAAAGTCAATTTGTTGTGAATTAGAGCACCTTAGGTGTTGAGCGTAGGCAAGAAGATGTGCCTTCCTATCATAACCATATGTCGTCGATATCGGAGTTTTGGAAGGGCATGGTTTTCGCTTTCTCGCCGTGCAGGGATGTGTGTTTCTACATTGCCGGACTGTAGGTGATTCAACGTAGACGGTGATGATGACGCCATTCTTCTTGAGCTTCTCTCTATTCTTCTTCTTCTTTATATCTTCCTCTACCTTCTCCTTGTACATGGATCTATGCTTTTTCTCAAGGACTCGAAACAATGGAGAAAAAAAAATTTTGCTACCTTGATCAGCAGGAGATCGAACAATATATGAAGCTTTTTCAGTTCTAACAACTATCCTATTTTGGCATTTCTCTCTGGAATTTTTTTTTTTTTTTTATCGTAGCGAGTAGGAGCAATCTTTGATCTTACCACATCTCAATAAGCCAGGTGGTATGTCTGGATTTCCAGGTCCAGACCCATCAATGTTTAGTGCACCTCTTGGTGGGCCTACACAACATAAAACTAGCCTGATGATTTGTGATTTCTAGCCATTCGATCTAAGAACAAAAGAGCGATAAAATCATAAAATGCTTGAATCTGCGGCTAGAAATCACCAATCATGATGACTTTTCATAGATCAACCAAGGGGTGGGCCCAACATTCATGATCAATAGACCTGTGATCACACCTTTTTTTTAACCCATTTTTGTTCACTTAGTTTAGTGGTGCATCTCAATCATTCAACCATCTACACTTGACAAGTACCCAAGACATTTAAAGAGCCTTATCAGGAATTGTTAGGGGGTACATGTCAAGTGTAGAGGGTTGAGTGATTGAGATGGGTCACTAAATTAAGTGACCAAAAATGGATTGGTTATTTTTTTTTTTTTTTTGGTCTTTGGCCCATTCTTAGAGACCAGTGACCTTTGGATCTTTGGCCCATTCCTAGCTGGACCTACAGACCAAAAATCAGCTCCATTGGAAACTTCAAACTGTTCGATTTAAGTGATTTTCATGGGTTGGCTTTTAGCCGTGGATTCGAGCATAGTTTGGAGAAATCATCCAATGGCTAGAAATAACCAATCGAGCTAATTTTTGGTCTGTAGCTCCACTTAGGTATGGGCAAAACGGCCATAAGGTCAGTGATCTCTAATAATGTGCCAAATGCAATTTACAAAAATAGAAGGGTAGGTTTGTAGTTCTAGACTTGGTAAAAGTCAGCGATCAAGGGAGGTATGTCAAATTTGCCTAATTAATGAGGGAGATAAGTTTAAAGAAAATACATTTTTCTTTTCCGGTTGATTTGATCGGATCATAAGTCCATATCCGAACTAGATCTCATTCGCTATCGGATTCGGAATAAAAGAACTAGCTGCCTTAATATTTTATACATATCATATATATTATTTATATTATCGGATTCGGATCATTATCGGATCAGATCGAGGTCGATCTGGAACCGATCCGTCAGCTTATCAAATCAGGATTCCTAGACCCAGACGTTATGTTATCGGACCAAATTGGGTCGTCCAGGTAACCCTATCCATTGACATCAAACTTGCATACACATCTATGTTGAATGGTAGCCCTTATATGTATCATCACTAGTGGGTGGCCCGTGCCCACGACACTCCCCGACAAAACTTTTGCTAAAATTGGGTGTGAATGGCTGAGATCCACCGCCCAATTGGGAAATAAGATCTCAGTCCTTCTTTATTGAAGCCTATAAGAGGACTTATAAGTGGGGAGACACCCACTATCACTTGTTATATACTAGTGGGTGGCTCATTGCCCACGGCACTCCCCGACAGCATTTACCAAAATCGGGTGTGAGTGCTGAGATCCACCGTCCAGCTGGGGATAAGACCTCGACCCTTCTTTATTGAAGTCTATAAGAAGGGGGAGACAACTGAGCTCCCTTGTTATATACTAGTGGGTGGCCTGTGCGCCTTCGGCAGTCCTGGACAAAGTGTTTGTCAAAATTGGGTGTGAGTGGCTGAGATCCACCGTTCGGTTGGGGAATAAGATCTCGGCCCTTCTTTATGAAGCCTATAAGAGAGGGAGACAACCGATGTGTTTTGTTATGTAGACTAGTTGGTACCCCATGCCATCGGCACTCCTCGACAAAGAATTTGCCAAAATCAGGTGAGTGGTGGAAATCCACCATCCATTTGGGAGAGGATTAGATCTCAGCCCTTCTTTGTTGATGCTTATAAGAGGAGGTATAAGTAGGGAGACAACCAATGTGTTTTGTTATATAGAATAGTAAATGGCCCATGCCCACGGCACTCTCCGACAAAAGTGTTTGCAAAAAATTGGGTGCCTTCGGCACTCAAATGGTATAACGGACTGGGGCGTTACCATTTTTTCCATTATAAAGGATTGTAACGTATAGAGGGAGAAATGGGAAAATAACTGAAATAACAAAAAATAACAGTGTTGAAATTTAAATTTTGAATAAATTGAGGTCAAATGAGACGGATTGAGTGGCTGAAATCTAACCATCCACATTAGATAGATGGATTTGATCTCAACCACACTTTATCTTATGAAGCAGGATAAGATAAGAGATAAGACAACTGAGCTGTTTTGTTATATAGACTAGTGGGTGGCCCGTGCCCACGGCACTCTCTGACGAAGTGTTTGCCAAAATTGGGTGTGTGGCTGAGATTACCATCCATTTGGAGGATAAGATCTCAGCCACTTATTGTTGAAACTGGATAAGTTAAGATAAGAGATAAGACAACTTCTCTGTTTTGTTATATAGATATAAATAGTTTATTTTGTCTAATCAACAATACTTTTACAGATCCCGTGGTCATTGTATTTCTCCAAATAGAGTCTATGGCCTGAGGTATTGAGTGAGACCGCGACTAGGGCCGTTTCTACCATAAGGCCATTAAGTATTGTTGACGCAGTCGCCTTAGGCCCTAGGTGAGAGAAGGCCCCAGCCCACTAACCATATGGATGTTTAGCCCACCCTTGTTGGATATACAAACCAAAAATCAACATAATTGGTCATCTCTAGCCATAGATTTTAGTACTTTTTAAGATTGATTCTACCCATTGGATTCAAGCATTTTATTTGGGTAATAAATCCAATGGCTAGAATCATAATTCAAGCTGATTTTTAGTGTGTTTATCCACCAATAGGTGGCCGAGCTGAACATCCATGCAGTCATTGGACCCAAAAAAAATGATCTATGTGGGGCCATGAATGATACACTATATCATTGTACACATAAATGATACACTATGAAAATCCACAAGATTCGATCGAATTATGTGGAGGCCCGATCGAATTCATCTTCCTCGAGACCATATATCCCTGATCGACGAATGACACATCCATCTCCCACCAACATTGATCGAGAAGTGCCTCCTTGACTTCACCCTTGATCTCCGAGTAGATGACATAGTGCCCCGGTTGGTTGGCCAAATTAAAATCAAAATAAAATAGTGCCTCGGCACAGCTCATTCTGATTGATGATCAGATAAAAAAAAACCAATTAGATATAGTTCCGGGGAATTAAAAGCCATGCAACCATATGTTTTTACATTTTTAAGAGGTGGGGCAAATCTTAAGATATCAGATGATCAAGAATCAACGGCTCAGATTGATTCAATTGACAATCAGATCAAGAAAACCAATTGGATACGTTTGTGGGAAATTCAAAACCATGCAACCGTATGTCTTTATATTTTTAAATGGTGGAGTATATATTGATATATCAAGGGTTGATCAAATGGCTCAAAATTGACAATTCAAATCGAAGCGATCAAGTTGCCTTTCAGTAGGTCCAAGGGTAAAGGTTATGTAAAGTGATGAAATAAACACATCTATCAGCTCAAATCATATTTTTATCGCACAAATCTCAAAATATGGTTTATATCAAAGAAATTAAATAGTATTTCAGCAAATCCAATGGTATATGATTATGTAAAATGATGAAATAAACACATCTATCAGCTCAAATTAGATTGGTATTGCACAAATCTCAAGATATCAGCTTAAAAGTGCTAAAAATGAGGATTTTCTTCAGATTGAGACGATCAGAGGTTATTTTAGAAAATCAAATGGCATAATCGTATAAAATGGCAAAATACACAACCATGGGTCATTACTTTTTGAAGATATGGAGCTATGATGACGGAAAATCAAATGGCATAATCGTGTAAAATGTCAAAATACACAACCATGTGTCATTACTTTTTAAAGATATGGAGCTATGATGACAAAAACAAAAAATGTCGAATTCTTCGAGATGCGCACTAGATTTGGGAATTCCAATGGGATACCATTATGTAGAAATATACCATAGACAACCGTATGTCATTATTTGTGGCAATTTATTTATATTTGGTGTAATTTTATATTTTTATCCATATACAATGAGGTAGAGCATGTGACATGTGCATGGCCCCTCCCCAAGGAATTCTATAAATAAGACCTGGGATTATTTTTGAAGATCAATTTCCTTCCTCATTTGCCTAAGTCGAAACTCTGCCCAAATTTTGTTGGATTTAAACTTAGCCATTTCAGAGTATTTGCATCCCTTTTACATACTTGAATACATTGATATCTAAGTTTCTTGCAGTATCGATTCCTAATGTGACTTGTGTCAACATGAATGCATCAACCTTCTTTTTCTAATCATCAAACCCAAATTTCTCTACAACAACGACATCAACATCCAAAGGACATTGTTGATTTTCCATGCTAGCAAACCTATCTTAGTGAGGTTTCTCCGAAGCTTGGCCAAGGTAGGAAAACATGGAGAATCTATTGATTGATTGAGTTGGTCAATTTCTTAATATTTTTCTATTGATTGGAAAGGTTGTGAAATTTTTGTCATTAAAATTGTTTATTGGTTAGTAAAATGACCATGCCATTAAACAATAACTTCATTTCCACATCCTGTTAAATAGGATCATATTAACAAAATATATGTACATCTATATTCGTCGCCTTTATAAGTTTATTCATACAAGAATTACAGGTTCAAAATTCTCCACATAATCTTGCTCCTACAAATGCCAAATAATTTACCTTCAACTACACAAGTTTACAGCAGAACGAGA
The DNA here is from genome assembly GCA_035048495.1 of Euptelea pleiosperma. NCBI lineage: Eukaryota > Viridiplantae > Streptophyta > Magnoliopsida > Ranunculales > Eupteleaceae > Euptelea > Euptelea pleiosperma. The sequence continues at coordinate 23,221,006 of CM068552.1, read as the reverse complement.
TCTACACATTGGCGAAACTCGTGGCTTCAACAAAGACTCAAAAACACCTCCATTTTCAGCAATGAGCTTTTCAACTGCTCGCCTTCTAATATAGAATTGAAGTCAAGCCCATTGATGTTATGATGCACCTCTAGCCTGTTTGTTTGGGCTTTTTACCTCTAATCAGGGTTTAGAAAACCAAAGCAAACCTTATAACTAGTGTTAAGGTGGTGTGGTTAGTTTAGGAAAATGTGGCAGTGGTTCGTGCCCTCCGTGACTCCAGAGACGCAAATGCTCCAAGAATAAATTTACTAGAGTTGCATTTGCATAAAACTCATTTTGCATTTGTTAGTCGCAACCTTGCATTTTTATTCACCTGCAGTGCACACTACTAATGCACGCGTGAGAGGTAACTTGGTTGGAGTGGGGCTGATGTTTAAATGCCGGGGTTGGTTTTGTCCAGTTGGGTTTAAATGCGTGGGTTGTTTAAAGAGGGAGATGTGGGAGCAAAATCAATCCCTTCCAAAATGATTAATCTAAACTTTTGGAAAATCGAGCTATGATTCCTGGACTGGCTCTAGGACCAATCCGCCTGAATAATCGTAAAAACTTGAACCTTGAGGTAAAGAATGAAAATCCCAGCAGGCACACGCTAATACTTCTTCTTCCTCCCAACTAAAAATCCAATCATACTTTTCTTGGATCACAAAAATCTTCCCATCATAATTTGCAATTTCTCCAATGATCTGAAAAAAAGAATATTTCTATTTCCCTTGACGGGAGCTGCTAGTTCACAGGTTAAACTGTCTGCACAGAATTCCAGTTTTACAAACCCTAATATATCTACAGTAGGGTTATTAACAGAGAATGCATTCTGTTTAATTACCTGCAAGAATTCTGACGAGTCACCACATAAGATTTTCCATAACACAGAAGAGAGAGCTAAACAGTACAGCCAAAAAAAAAGAAAAAAGATAAATCAATCTTTCTTCTTTTTTCATATTCCCAGTCATTCTGTCACATGACCATTCCATATATAAATCAGAGGCAAATCCTTGTAATTAAGGGGGGACAAGACAGTCAAATGCCTTCTGCTAAACAACTAAAAACCTACACATCTCATCCCATCCCCCATTTTCCGTCATCATGTCACATCTATCACCGACCTACGCTGGCTTCTACGCCTCCGTCTCCTCTCCGACCTCCCAAGACCCACCACTCTCCTCCGGCGACGGCCAACTCGGGACTCGTCGTCGTCATCATCATTGTCCCCTTCAGAAGCAGCTGCAACAGTTGCACCACTGGCAGCTGCAGCGAGAGGGATTCCACCATCTCTGCCTTCTACATCTAATGTGCGGTGGTAACCCCTCTCTAGCCTCCTCATACGAGTGTTGAGGCTGACATTGCCAGTCGGCCCAAATGCTTGCAAAAGGAAAAAGATGTTGACTAAATTGCGGTCATCGACGCCCATCTCATAACCCCCATCCGCTTCTCCCTCATCGTCTGTATCCATGGCATGATGGTTCCTCTCTATGACGTAATCCCCGAAGACCATCGCTCCTGGCATTGATGATCTTATTGTGCTCATAACATCATCATGCTCTCTCTCACGCTCGAGCCTTCTCCATCTCTGTTCAAGCATGGGGTCCACTTCCCGTGGCCGCGCGTAAGGATGCTCCGTCTTTACATGCTTCCGGAGTTCTTTGTAAGTTCCCATGAATGAGCAATTATCCTGCATGCAGCTCCTCATCTTGGCATTGAGATATTCACGTGCAGGTTCAACCACCGTCATCCCTTTCACCTGCCCTCGGCAGAGGGGGCACGCAAGCTCCATTACTTCACACTTCTCAGTAGACGGCGTACCAGAACCTGAACCAACACTTGAGTAATCCGCTGTACTGTTCCATGGTTGCCCATGGGGGGATGATGCTAGTTTGGTGTATGCCTTCTTGAACTGGTCAAGGCAGTTGGAATAGCGATAGCTGGTACCACACATGTAGGGGCGACAGCCCTTATCGTGAGAGGAACAGAGGAGTAGGACAGCATTATGAGGGTACTCCATGCACACCGAACAGGTTGCATCTTCCCAGTCCTTCTTCTCCAAAGCTATCTTGGATTTCTTCTGCTGGTTCATTTCCATCTCAGAAGCTATCATGGATTTCTTCTTCAGGTGCACTTCCTTATCCAAAATCTCCCGACGGCGAGATGGCAATGGGTATGGAGTTAACCTGTATTGACGGGAAGCAAGCCTACGTCGGCCCCTGATACCTGTTACCATCTTCAAGCAACACCTGAAACTCAATCAAGAAACAATTACAGGTTAGTGGCAAGTCAGATTGAGAGAAACAAACTAAAAATGGTGCCACACTATCTGCAAAAATATTATGAAGAAATAGGGAAGCTGAAGTACACTGCAGAAACTAGATATAGCAAAAAAACAAAAAAAAAGACCTAGTTTCAAAACCCATTGAAAGGACTTCTCCAAAGGAGGTGCATTTAGTGTGCCATTTGGAAGTAGGTTATCAATTACCAAAAAAAAATGCAGATGTAGATGCAAGTAGGTAGGTTTTGGATATTTTCTCCATGTTTCTTATTCTCACTGCAGTATATATCTTCCACATCGTGGCAAGGACATGAAACCTTGCATCACTTCAAGCATCATTGATGTCTTCATTTATAAACATAATACGAGTTACAAATCCCAGTAACAAACAGTTCCAAGAGATTTGCAGAAAATTAGCTGTGCTACCAACTTGATTTGGATTCTGAAATGAAATGTTCCATAGAAGTTTCAGTTTCAAATCCTTTCTTCCTTATTCAAGAAGACCGACAAACCATATAGTGATGTTCAAAAGCACATAAACAATATATAAAAAGAATATATTCCCTAAACACAAGGTTGATAAGCATCACAATTCCAGGATGGATTTAGGCTTTTGTCACTTAGTTTGGTGCAGTGATTTCCCATACACATATTGTCAGTAATATTAACTGTTATTGGGGAAAATCACGAGAGTTCGTCAAGAAAGATTCGGTGTTTTCACAAACATCGATTTTCTATATTAAGAAAACTGAATGTATCATGCTTAAGCTGCCAGATTGGAAAATGATTCCTGATTTGGAACAAAAGCCACATAAATTTTAGATGCCTAAAACTATGCCCCCAGGAGAAATTCCATACTGTGATGCATGAGGACCAACTCTTTGATAGCTGTTGCAGGATTCTTGATACCATGGATGAAATAAAAAGTTAGATTTGATGTAGAAGCCTAGGTTGCGAAAACGGAAAACCTCAGATTTTCTGGTGACTGAAGATAGGTCTTAGTAGATAACCTGAAATAGTATAGCACATAGTTGGAAACTGACAGGCTCATACTGGGTGTACAATATATTATTTCTACAACTTGTCCTAAAATATTATCTTTGCCTTACGCATCCATTTTTGCTATGAAATAATGAACTCGTCATTTTTCAACTCAGTTGGCAAAAAATTTAGTCCACGGAGCTTGAGTTTATGTGGAAACACAGGCTACAGCTCCATTGAATTTCTCATTAGCTCTCCACCTAGAATCCCAGTATGAGTCGTGCTTCCCTTTATGGAAGCAAGAACACGACATGGCAAATTTCACTATGTGAAATTCTTGAACGAAGGAAAAAAACGAAAAAGAATCTGCAAAGAAAAAGTGAGAAAATCAAACATAAATATCAGGGCGAAAAAAGAGAGAATCTAACATAGAAAAAATCCTCCAAGAAGGTGACCTTTCCCAGCTTACCTGATTGCCTTCAAATGGCTGAAGGAATGTGATAGCAACGAGGAAGAGAGATCCAAAACCATGCCAACCCCCTTCTCCACCGCCATAACATCCAATCATCCCTGCTGGACAGAAAAACCTCAACTTCCTCATCACTACAAACCACTCCAAGGCCCACAATAACAATGGTAGTATTCTTGCTATCAAGAATAG